>CM053028.1:519815476-520415476 GCA_028564925.1 Lithobates sylvaticus | reverse complement strand
TACTAATGGAGCCAGGGTTGTCCAAAAACTAACTATATTTTTTTATGGTGGTAGGGGATAACTTTGAACTTACTAACTAGTAAGTTCTCAGTATTTATAGATTTAGCCTTGAAACATCATTCAGTCATTTTTAGTCCTTTATAAAATGTATAATTTATTATTAAAATGATACTAAAGGTCACAAAAAATAAATAAAATAACAAACATGTTATACTTTCCTGCTCTGTGTAATGGTTTTGCACAGAGCAGCCCTGATCCTCCTCTTCTCAGGTCCCCCGCTGGAACTTCTGCCCCCCCCCCCACTATGTGCTCCCATAGCAAGCTGCTTTCTATAAGGGCACTCATGCATGCTCGTTCCTGAGCCTCGCTGTGTGTGTTCAAAAGATACAAAGTGCTGTGCTCAGCCCCGCTCCCTGCTCCCTCCTCACTGGCTGTGATTTACAGCAGCAGGAGCCAATGGCTTCCACTGCTGTGTCTGAGCCAGTGAGGAGGGAGAGAGCTGGAAGAGCAGCAGCTCTCGTGCACATCGCTGAATCGAGATCGGGAACAGGTAAGTATTGGGGGGCTGCAAAGGGAGGCTGCACACAGAATGTTTTTTAATCTTCCTACATATAATTAATGAAGGTAAAAAATCTTCAGCCTTTAGAATCACTTTTAAGCAGATCTCCAGCAGTGTGATGTGTCATGCATATCATGCATAAGGGAGGGCAGTGTAGTCTAAAGCCCCGTACACATGGGCAAAATGTCAGGAGAAAAGAAAGTAAATAAACGGCCGACATTCTGCCCTCGTGTATGTCGGTTTGTCCGACAGAAGCTGGCTGTTCATGCTGAAAAATCAGCATCCAACTGACTCCCAATCTGATCAGAGAACACAATAGCTCAGTGGGGGGCGATCGCTGGACTAACCTTGCATTGTTAGTACAGTGGCTCTGACCGGACCTGTCCTTTTTTTTTCCTTCAACCCTGCACCATCTTCCTATAAATTTAGATCAGCTTATGGGGGAAGTCCTAGACGGGGCATTTTTTCCTGTGTGAGTGTTTCTTTCTCCAGGATTGTTCAGCGATTGAACACAGCAGTTTAACTAAAGCAGGATAACTAAAGCAGCAAGAAAATATAACAAAGAAATCTGCTCGACTCTGGACTGACTGCAAGCAAACCAACATTTTGGAAAGCATCTCTTACATTTGTGATTCCTACTCCCTCTACCCTTTAATATGCCCCCTTTACTACTTTCCTCTCTCTTATCACAACCTCATCACTTTCACAGTGTTCTTGTCTTCAACCACCTATCTCTCCAAGCAACAAACAATTACCCACAGATACCTTTGCCACTTTAATCCTTTCCTTTTCTACTCTGCAACTGACCACCGCTATGACAAAATCCCCCCCCCCCCCGTCTTGCCCTGACCTGGCCAATTTTGTCTTCAACAGTTCACTCTCATTGACACTGGACTCACTTGCTCCTCTCACTACACAAAGTATCAGGCCCTAACTATTACAACCTTGGCAGACAGACGACACCAGAATTCTTAAGAGACATAGCTGTGCACTGAAGCAATTGTGGCGTAAAAAACAAATCCCAGCAAGCACTCACCCTATAGAAATCTACCTTCTCAAAATACAATTCCTCCCTCCATACTGCCAAACAAGCCTACTTTGTCACTCTCATTAATACTCCGTCATCCAGTCCTTGCCATCTCTTCTCAACTTTTAACTCTCTACTTTCTACACCAACACCTACACCCAGTAACTTAGTCACTGCGCATGAGATTGTCAATTACTTAAAAAACAAGATTGATGCAATTTGCAGGGGGGCATCTCCACTGCATAGATATCTATCCCACTTAACATACTCTGTACAAAACCACCCTCAACACTTTCCCCATTTGACCTTGCTACTGCCAAACAGGTTGCTAAAGTTTTCTCAGAATCCCGCCTTACCACCTGTCCGCTGGAACCTGTTCCCTCATAACAACTACGGTCACCCTATTTTTCTATCCTATGCTCCCTCACTCACATCTTTAATCTTTCCCTCTCTACTGGCACCTTAACCTCCCCGATAAAAGATGCGTTGATCACCCCATTCTTAAAAAGCCGTCACCGGACCCAACCTACCTGAACAACTTAGGCCAGGGAGGGGCCTTGGTGCTGACGCCATGCAAATTTCAATGATATGCACCTGTCAAACAGGTGCAGAGAAATTACTCTTTGGGTGTTGGGGGTGCCTTCCCACCGTAACCCTATAGAGGTATAGGGTTACCTATATCAAGTGCTTCAGATCATTCAACTTATCTCTAATGAAATGTGATCCTTACCTCTTGTTGCTTCACAAGGTAGGCATCAATAAGATTCCTCTGGTCATTTACATCTAGAGTTTTCTTCTGTTTAGTAAAGGTTTCTTTTATGAAGTTTTGCATATGTCTCATATTTTCGAAAATTTTGTGGTGAGGTCCTGGAAGCAGGTCTAACAAAGTCGGAATAATATTGTACATCTTTAAAAAGAAAATATACATAGGTTTATAATTGACCATATATTTAATTCAATAGACTTTGAAGGATGAAGGTAAGAAAGATACCGTAATTGCTTCTCCTGATGATGAACATTTTGGCAAACATTAAAAGTATCACATTTAAAATGTCTCTTCTATAAAAAAAATGAAAGGTCTTCTTTACAGCCAGTCTCCCACCCCAAGGAGAATTATCTTTTTAAAAGAAAATCCTAAAAAATAAAGCATTGACATAAAAAATTAAAAAAATATGTACATCACTGCTGCCTCCTGGGAAAGTTGGCGATTGAAATCCTTGAGAAAGCCCTTCAGTCCATGTCAGAAGTGCAACCATGTGGAATTTAGAGCATCTGGGAGGCATGGTGACATCAACCACACCTCCCGAGAGAGTCGCAGGCTGTGGCCGGGGTATTGTTTTTATCTGTTTTTGCCAAACCCTAATTTTGAAGGTATTTAAAACGAATTCTGTTTGGAGGGGGTGGATACTATCAGTAAATGTGGACCTTACATTTTCTTGGAAGGTCCACTCTTAAGCCCCATACACACGATCGGATTTTCCGATGGATTCTGTCCTATCGGACAATGTTGTCGTAAATTCCGACCGTGTGTAGGCACCATCGGACAGTGTACGTCGGATTGTCCGACGGACAAAGTCCTATCTCCTGCTGGATAGATTTTTCGACAACAAAGTCCGATCACACCAAATCCGATCGTGTGTATCGAATTCCGACGGACAAAGTGCTACGCATGCTCAGATCACATTACAAGACCAAAGCTATTGGCTACTAGCCTCTACGTAGTCCCGTCGTAGGCAACAAACGTCACCACGTTCAGAATGATCGGATTTTCCGACAACTTTGTCCGACCGTGTGTACGCAAAACCAACATCAGACAAAGTATGACGGACAGGATCCGACCGACCTGGTCCGCGGATTGTCCGACCGTGTGTATGGGGCTTAAGAGTTGGGAAGGAGGGATGTGGGTGGGCAACACCTCTGTTTAAGAAGAAATACATTTTTACTCTTATAACGTAACAGATCTGTAAGTGTCATAAATACATCATTCATGAATAAAGATAACTTGTATTTATTGATACAAATGGCTTCAGC
Organism: Lithobates sylvaticus; assembly: GCA_028564925.1. Taxonomy (NCBI): domain Eukaryota; kingdom Metazoa; phylum Chordata; class Amphibia; order Anura; family Ranidae; genus Lithobates; species Lithobates sylvaticus. The sequence continues at coordinate 520,411,859 of CM053028.1, read as the reverse complement.
CAAGGGCTCTAGGCATAGTGTAAACAGCAGAGGGGATAATGGACAACCCTGTTTAGTACCATTATACAGAGTGAAGCTGGATGGTAGGGCATGTGGGATTTTGACCTGTGAGGTTGGTGTGGAATAAAGTGCTTGAATTGCCTTGCAAAAAGGTCCTGTAAATCCTAAGCATTGCAAAACAGAAAACAAATATGCCCAACCTAATCTATCAAATGCTTTTTGGGCATCCAGACCCAGCAAAAGAGCAGGTGTAGGGGATTTGTTCATAATATTTATAAGATCTATGGTCAGTCTAGTGTTATCCCCCTTTTTGTAGACCGAATTTAGTTGGATGATTGGTCTATAGTTAGCCGTAGTCCTTCCCCGGTTTAGGTATGACTGAAATATAGGAATGCAGAAATTGTGGATGGGAATCTCCCTTTAATGTAACATTAATGTTTTGATTTTGTTTTTTTTCTGTGTTTTTTTACATTAAAAAAACAAACATGGTCTTTTTCTGGGGTCCCCAGCCAGCACTCCTGGCACCTCCTCTTTGGCGAGTGCCCCCATAGGAAACTGGTTCCTATGGGGGCACTCATGTGGGCTCAATCCTGAGCTGCCTTGTCTATGTCCATTGAAACAGACAGTGCAGCTTGGCCTCGCCCCCGCTCCCTCATCATTGAATTTGCTTGACAGCAGCCGGAGGAAATGGCTCCCACTGCTAATAATCTGTTCAGTGAGGAGGGAGAGAGCTGAGAGACAATGCTCTTGTGCACATTGCTAGATAAGTATAAGAGGGCAGCTTAGAAGGTTTTTTAAAAAACCCTAAAGTTTTAGAACCGACAGTTCAGTTTTAGAACTGACAACTTTGTCCGACCGTGTGTACGCAACACGGACATGATCCGACGGACATAAGGCATAAGGCCCATTCTTGTCCAGTATACCATGTTCTTTGGCTATTACCACTACAATATAGTATAGTTAGGATAAGTCATGAAATAGTTAAGTGTGTTTTCTGTTCTGGGAAGATAGACAATGCTGCAGAAGGAAAACTAAGCCCTGATTTTTGCATCCAGCTTTCTCTTTTGAGATTATTCTCAATTTCTGCTACTATCTCAGAGTATTAATATGACATTCAACTCTCTTAAAAACGAACCTACTAAAGCTACGTTGCTAAGGAAAGCATTAAATGGTCCAAGAGGGCATGATTGCCAATCCAACAGAATGTAATGCTCCACCTGTCAGGCAAATACACAAACTTGATATCTTCAACTACCTTTTTGGAGAGTGACAATCAAGCAATTAACACCTCAAGAATAGGGATGAGCTCAGGTGTGTTCAGATCCTAAACTAAACATACGTGAATGACCCTGCAAGGAAGCTGTTGCTGTACTGAGCCAGTCATAATTGGCTGAGGCATTTACCACCCTTACGGTTGCAGGGCAGAGAATGCCCGAGCTGCAGATGTTCGGCCTAGCACAGTAAAAGCTTCCTGGTGGATTCACTCAGGTGGGTTCGGACTAGGATCCAAACATGTCTGAGCTCAACCCTACTCAAGAACAACAAAAAGTCCAAATTTTATTTTTTATCTTTATTTAAAAATCATAATAACAATACATTAGCTGGTATTGTCTAAAAGTCCAGGCATTTGAAATACCATAATCCTACAACTCAGCAAATCATTCTAATGCTGGTAAAGGGCAGCTGCTTAGTTAAATACTGTAGCTGTAAGGTTCAATTCCCATTCCAAAAATCTTATGCAGTCTCTGTATTTCGTCCAATTGTTATGCACAAGGATTTATCTGAATTTTTATATTTTATGTGTTTAGGGATCATGCATTCCCTTGTCAGCAGCTGACTAGTGTAAATCCTTGGCATAAAGAACTAGGAGTATCAACCCAAACTGAGTCCTTTTCTAGTCATAAAATAAACAATCAGAGCAACCTTTAAATGAGAGGAAAGCAGGACCCCAAAGCATGAGTCAATCGTTAACTCTTTGCTATTTAAACAAGTTTAAAATTAACAACAGCAGTAAAAAAAAAAAAACAACTGTGCAAGGCATAGAAATAATAGGGAGATATAAGATAACATAAATATCTATATAGTGTGGAGATGCGACCCCATCTCACAGGTGCATATAAGCAGTATATGCCTTATTTTGGCAGGAATACTATTTGCACACCTGTGGGCTGGGTACATAAACGTCCCAGGAAGAGAAGTCTGTGCTCAGACTTGGAGACGGCTCCGCCTGGCAGACAGGAAGTTTGGCTGGGAGGTTGGGAGGGTTCCAGGAGAAAGAGACAGGAGGTCTCAGAGCCTAAGACCGCAGGTGGCAGTCTGTGTGTACGTTTGAAGCAGGCAGGTGTAGCCTGTGACTAAAGCAGCATGAAGCTGACAGTGAGTAAGCCAGGAGGCTATCGTTTGTTTATACAGTGAGGGTGGAACCCCCTGTGAGGGAAGATTACTGTTTGTTTGAACTTTTTCGTTTCCGTTAAATAAAAGTGGGCTGTCATGCCCTAAAAACCCAAGTCTGGAGTGGCACTTTCTGGAAAATGGCATGCACCACTTGAACCTAATATCCCCGGATCGTCACAATAGATACATATAACTCAGATTATTACATAGCAATTTTATAAACAAAATCATTATTCTAATATCATAAGGAAGAACGAGCATATATGGAACAAGCATTAAGGTATAAGCTAACATTAACCCTCTATTGATAAGTATATGCCACATTTTTATGTGTCAAATATAATACAACATGCAATAATACATTTTCAAAATATATACAATATCAAACTTATACAGAATATAGAATAATGTGTGCTCCTATTACTAATACTAAATAACCAATATATAAACTAATATCCCACTGCTATCGATTTATTCCTTGGGGTTTAATTCAGGAATCTAACAGATTTATTTGTATAAGAGTTTGTTCCTTCTTTCACCTCCGCTAGGTAGAACCCTGATCATTAATAATATAATGCTTTAAGACATTAGACAAATTGATGAATGTAGGATTCATTATTCCTCCACTATGTCCTTTTTTCATTTTTAGGAGATGCATAGTAGACTCTGTATATGTCGCTTATTACATGCAATGTGTCAAAGGCCATGACCAAGGTATTTTTTAATTTTCAGGGTTTGTAAAATAACTATGTTTTGGGAGGAAGTAGAGAAGGCGGTAGAATCACAAAGGTCTACTTTAAGTTCTATTCTTGTCCAGGGAAATATTCAAATCAGGGCACTTGTTCTGGGCATTTACATTTATTTTATGTTGTGTCTTCAGGACAGGAAGTGAATGAATATCTTTAATGAGATGTAGGGGTTCATTTACATGTACATTTTTTTTTTTTTTTGGTCAAAGCTTAATTGAACAAGCTGGAAGCAGAATCTGATTGGCTACCATGCAGAGCTGCACCAGATTTTGCACTCTCAGTTTTAGTAAATGAACCCCATAGATAGCAAAATAAACTTGACAGGGGTGTTCTAATCAATATCCACTGCCACCCATCCCATAAAAAAAAAAGTCTTAGAAAAACTAATAAAGAAATTTGAATTGTTCTGTACTTGCACAACTTATTCAGGCATGTATGGCAGTGTTTTTGCCTTTGATTGTTGAATCACTAAACTTTAAAAGAATGTTTAATGCGACCAAGCAGCAAATCAATTCAAAGTACCGCTCACCCACATACACAAAATAAAGAGCAAAAATGAGAAGAGTCCAGACAGCTGCATTCAATTCTGTGTCCCATCTTTTGTGAATCAACAGTGTAACAGCATAAAAGCACAATCTTAGCACAGTGGGGGAGAAGCAAGGCTCACGAGTTTCATGCAATCTAGCACTTAATCATAACCAAGAGCAAGGATCAACTTATCTAAATATATACTATTAAGCTGACAGGAGGGCACCCAAGTGGAATCAAATAATAGTTGAATAAAGGTGAAAACAAACACAAAAAATATATAAATATAAGACAAAATAATAAAAACAACAAAGTTAAAAGACAATGCATGGATAAAAAGACTATTCATTGCAAAATCCAACCAAATGTAGCAAAATGCAGCCACAAGTTGTACAGACCAGCCAGAACCTAAAACACAGATGAACCCCAAGTGTGGACTCCTACTAAAAGTGAATAAGGTCCCAATATTAATTCAGACAGCATGGTATCCATGTATGGAGGTGGAGAATCCAGTACACCTCTTTTTTGCATATTATCCTGAAAATAATACCACCTAGGGCATGCTATTTTGAATTAAAAAAGCTGCATGATCACCTCCATGCTGCTCAATAAAATGACGTGCAATATTAGTAGAATGTTGGGCCTTTCAAGTTACTTCCTATTATGTCTTCAGGACAGGAAGTGAAGGAAATATCTTTGGAAACATAGAGAGCAAAAGAAACTTGACACAAGCGTTCTAATCAATATCCACTGCCCCCACCCACCCCATAAAAAAAAAAAAAAAAGTTTTGCTTAGAAAAGCTAATATTGAAATTTTAATTGTTCTGTACTTGTACTATTTATTCAGGTATGTTTGGCAGTGTTTTTTTATTTACCTTGGATCCTTGACTTTAGAAAATGTTCAAAGGTGACCAAGCGGCAAGTATTTCTCACCCACACACACAAACCCAAACTAAAAAGCAACTTACCCGGGCCACACGAGAACCCATAAGCCGGATATTTTCATTAATCAAACCCATGAGTCTCAGTATAGTGGGGTGATCATAATTGAATCGTTGACCAAGTAGTATGGAGATGATTATATTGGCCACTGCAGCATTAAGGATGGTCAGATTATCAAAAGATTTACCTGGAATAAAAAGAAAACCACATGATTTCCTAAGCAACAAGAAATAGATATACACTGGGAAATACATAAATACAAAATAGACTACTTATCAATGTTGTCATTCAAGATTCATACATTTTGCTCACTGAAAATCTGAATGTTAGCACTATTTATAAAAGTGTCATGGACCGTACTCAATTGTTTTTGTTCCAAGTACACTAATAAGGCCACAATCACCTCAAGCATGACTTGTTGGGTTTCACCTAATCCTACTACCCTTGAGGACTGGATTCAGGTGATAGATAAATATGTAAAGTTTGAGAAGTAAACCTATACTCAACACAATGCCCACCAAAAGTTTGAAAAAAAATTTAAAAATGGATTGAAGCTCATCCTAAAATTCAATAAAGATCTAGTCTGTTTTTTGGGGATTTACATTTTTAATTACATGTATCTAAAATAATTGAGTGTGGTATTATTCACTAGCACTATATTCAGAGGCTTAAAATTAATTATTGTGTGATTATTTTTTTTCTAATACTTTACATTGCGGTGTAGTCATGCTATTTATAAATGCCATTTCAACACAAGATCCAAGCTGGACTTTGTCATCTTCTTTTAGGCCATATAAAGGGTCAAATGTTATTTCAAATAATTTCCTTTTAGTGCCAGTATCTTGGTGATGTAAGATTTCATTACCACCAATATAAAGACTTGGCTTGGGACAATATCATATCTGTTGGACATAGTTTTTGGTTATTGACCATTAAAGATAAGCCCTTGATCTTAAAGGCCAACAGACATCTTTTCAGCTTTCCAATAGCTCGGATGAAAATTATGTTTATATGTGGATCTCGTGGATGTTCACATTCTTGTACAAAAACTTCTAAAGTTCCTCACATGATACCAGGATTTGGGATGGGCTCAAACATCCATATATGTCAGATATGGCAATTGTCTTAGAACATGGTGGCCAAGAATGAGAAGTGGCAGATCACATGAAAATGGCCATCAAGGAAGATGATTTGTAAGATGATTCCAATAACAAATACAAATATGAAAAAAAAACAGTAAAAAAAAAGTACTCAAATTTCTTTTCTCGTAGAACACGGGGCATAAAAAAATGTAATAATAATAAAGACTCAGACGCATCAAAACAATCACCTCCATAAGATTTCATTGCTTTCACTAAAAATTCAGCTTCTTCACTAATCTTGTCTTCTATAGCTTTTTTTCCCATCCCGTAATCTCGGAGCGTTGAAAGAGTGAATCTTCTCATTGCCTTCCAGCTCTCACCATTAGAAAAAATAACACCTAAACAGGAGAAATATAATATTTTCTGTGAGACAAAAAATATAACCATCAGATACAAATGCTGCTCAAAGTATAGATCCATTGCTGTGGATAGCAAAAACAAATGTTCCCCTGTGCTTACTTTATCTAAAGAATTTTACTTTCCATTGCATGCAGGGGAACATCAATCTCCTTAAAGGATATCTAAACCCAAGAACAAAAAAAAGCAATGTTTTGCTATCTACTAGGGATGAGCCCGATGTTCGCCCGTTCGCCGAACAGCGAACATTATGCGTCATTCACGGCAAATTCGAAATCCGCAGAACGCCGTTAAAGTCTATGGGACACTAACAGGAAAAGTGCAAATTTTTAAAGCTTATATGCAAGTTATTGTTATAAACTTGCAAACAGGCAAAACATTTGTACGAACATGAAAAAACAAAAGTGCTAATTTTAAAGGCTTATATATAAGTTTATGCAATAAAAGGTGTTTGGGGGCCTGGGTACTACCCCAGGGGACATGTATCAATGCAAAAAAAGTTTTAAAAACTGCTGTTTTTTCAGGAGCAGTGATTTTAATAAAGTGAAACAATAAAAATGAAATATTCCTTTAAATATCGTGCCTGGGGGATGTCCTTAGTATGCCTGTAAAGTAGCGCATATTTCCCGTGTTTAGAACAGTACCACAGCAAATGACATTTCTAAAGGAAAAATTTTTATTTAAAACTGCTCGTGGCTGTAATGTATTCTCGGATCCGGTAATATACATAAAAATCATTGAAAAAAATGGCATGGCTTCCCCCCCAGTCCATTACAAGGCCCTTTGGGTCTGGTATGAATATTAAGGGGAACCACTCACCAAAATGTAAAAAAGTAAATTGCGTGGGGGTCCCCCCAAAATCCATACCAGGCCCTTCAGGTCTGGTATGGATATTAAGGGGAACCCTGTGCCAAAATAAATAAAAAAAAATGGTGTGGGGGTCCCCCAAAATTCATACCAGACCCAGACCGCTGATCGCTGCCATTACTAGTAAAAAATGAATTTAAAAAAATCATAAAATATATTCTGTAGTTTGAAGACGCTGTAACCAATCAATATAAGCTAATTGGGATTAGGAGAATACATATTGGCCTAAATTGATGAAGAAATTAATTTTTTTTACATTTTTTTATTGGATGTGTTTTATATCATAATGTAAAAAATATTGTTGTTTTTTTTCTAAATTGTCAGTCTTTTTTTGTTTATAGCGCAAAAAATTTAAACCACAGAGGTGATCAAATACCACCAAAAGGGGAAAAAAAAACCTAAATGTTATTTGGGTATAGCGTCGCACAAACTCGTACTTGTCAGGCAAAATATTGTAGTTCTGTATAGCAAAAACGGCCTGGTCATAAAGTGGTTAAAGAAAATATTTTTAAACAAATTATGTTTTTGTTGGTTTGGTTGCCTGCAAAATCCCATAAATTTTAAAGCAACATTTAAAGTGTTGTCACCCTAGGGTAGGATTAGAGGCCTCCTTCTGCCCTTGTCTCCTTGCAACCAGTGTTAATTTTGGCATCAAATTTCGATTTAGTTTTAGTCTAAGCCGTCCGTTTTTTTACGATGGATTTTGTCCAAAACTGGTGTTGCATACACGCGGTTGGACAAAGTTGTCGGAAAATCCGATCGTTCCGAACGTGAGGCTAGTAGCCAATATCTTTGGTCTTGTAATTTGATCTGAGCATGTGTGGCACTTTGTCCGTTGGAATTCTCTGCACACGATCGTAAAAAGTCTGATCGTATTTTGTTGTCGGAAAATTTGAGCTCCTGCTCTCAAATTTTTTCCGTCGGAAGTTCCGACGGAAAAAGTCCGCTAGAGCCCACACACAATCAGATTTTCCGACAACATAATCCGATCGGACTTTTTCCATCGTAATATCCGACCGTGTGTACGGGGCATTAGTCTTAGGACTAAAATGGCATTTTAATTTTAGTCCCATTTTAGTCTTCTACAGTTGTTTTAGTTTTAGTCGTTTTTAGTTGACTAAATCTCCAGTACATTTTAGTCAACTAAAATGTCCTACGTTTTAAACTACTAAAATCTCCAGTACATTTTAGTCGACTAAAACAAATTTTAGTCATCTAAAATCGAATGGGTGTAATTAAATTGTAGCGCATTAGTTAACATTTCTCTACAATTTCCAAACACATTATATACTGCTGGAGTGAAAAATCTCATATATTATTTAAGGTATTGTGGTATGAACATGCACTACAGACCAGTGTTAATTTTGAAGTCAAATTTCAATGTAGTTTTAGTCTTAGTCTTTTGACTATAATGCCATTTTAGTCCCATTTTAGTCTTTTGACTAAAATGCCATTTTAGTTTTAGTCATATTTTAGTCATCTCAATTGTTTTAGTTTTAGTTGTATTTTAGTCTACAAAAATAGTATTCATTTAGTTGACTAAAATGTTTTAGTCGTTTTAGTCGATAAAATTAACACTGCTTGCAATATAAGGGAATGGGTTCTGTAGTCCACAAACATTGTTGAGAACATTGCTAACTGATAACAGTTATCTGCCTACTGGATTTCTCAGCAGGATCAACAGGTTATGTTTTGCATTTATTGATAAGAGTGCAGAAAACAAGCAAAATTCAGATACACAAACCGTATTGGTTGCCATTTACTAAAGATAAAAAAACATAGTTACCATTGTCTTTTGTTGATTTAGAAAATATTGCCAACTTTGGTCTGTTGGAAAATTCTTCACCATGGTTGAGTAGAGCATCTTTAACAGTGTCATAGCCGCACAAGACGATGACTTTTGCCATTCCAAAATGAAAAGTTAATACTGTGCCATACTTTTTAGACAGCTGTAAATGCAACATACAGAAGAAGAAATAATTAATGGTCTAGAATTAGCATTAACCACTTCAGCCCCGGAAGGATTTACCCACTTCCTGACCGGGCCATTTTTTTTGCGATTCGGCACTGCGTCGATTTAACTGACAATTGCGCAGTCGTGCGATGCTGTATCCAAACAAAATTGATGTACTTTTTTCCCACAAATAGAGCTTTCTTTTTTTTTTACTAGTAATGGCAGCAATCAGTGATTTTTAGCGGGACTGCGCCATTACGGAGGACAGAACGGACACCTAACTGACATTTCTGACACTTTTTGGAGAACCAATGACATGATTACAGTAATCAGTGCTAAAAATATGCACTGCTATTGTACTAATGACACTGGCAGGGAAGGGATTAATATCAGGGGCGATCAAGGGGTTAAATGTGTTCCCGTCTTCCCGTCTTCAGATCCGTCTTCCTGCTTAGTAGAAAGACAGGATCTGTGTGATGTCCCCTGTCAGAAAGGCAATCTGCTTTGTTTACAGATCCCCATTCTGTAACTGTGGGTAACGATCGCTGGTGGCCGGTGTACATCGAGCCCGCCGGCCACAAAAGCGAGTTCCCGAGCCTATGTACACCTACGGCGATTTGTGGGAACGAGCCACCTTGCCGCAGTATAATGACGGCGGCTGGTCGGCAAGTGGTGAAAAAAAAAACCCATTATTATGTATAAACACATCATTCATTCTTTGATATCTGTAGGCATGGCTCTGTTAACCACTTCAATACCAAGGATGTCATATGACGTCCTTGACATTGAGTGGGGATATCTGAATGATGCCTATAGCTACAGGCACCATTCAGATATCAATCTTATGACGTCACGCCCCGGTACCCGGAAGTAAACAAAGCTGCGATGGCGGCTGTCAGCATGAGATCGGTGAATTTTTTTTACCGATCTCATGCTTTCCAGCCTGGAAGAGAGATGTGGGGTTTTATTGACCCCCACATCTCTCCATAAAGAGGACCTGTCACATACATTCCTATTACAAGGGATGTTTACATTCCTTGTAATAGGAATTTTAAAAAGTGTAAAAATAAAAAAAATTAAGTAAAATAAAAAAAAAATAAAAAAAAAAAATTAAAATGTCCCTGTCCCCGGTAGCTCACGCTCAGAAGCGAACGCACATGTAAGTCCTGCCCACATATGTAAACGCCGCTCAAATTACACATGTGAGGTATCGCCACATGCGTTAGAGCACGTGCAACAATTCTAGCACTAGACCTCCTCTGTAACTCTAAACTGGTAACCTGTAAAAAAAATTAAAGCGTCGCCTATGGAGATTATTAAGTACCAAAGTTTGGCGCCATTCCATGACTGTGCGCAATTTTAAAGCGTGACATGTTATGTATCTATTTACTCGGCGTAACATCATCTTTCATATTATATAAAAAATTGGGCTAACTTTACTGTTTTGTTATTTTTTAATTCATGAAACCGTTTCTTTTCCAAAAAAAAGGCGTTTGAAAAATTATTGCGCAAATACTGTGTGAGATAAAAATGACCGCCATTGTATTCCCTAGGGTGTCTGCTAAAAAAAACATATATAATGTTTGGGGGTTCTGAGTAATTTTCTAGCAAAAAAAATATGATTTTTACATGAAGGAGAGAAGTGCCAGAATAGGCCCGGTATTGAAGTAGTTAAGCTTAAGACCCCTTTCACACCACACCGCCCATAGCAGCGGCGGTAAAACACTGCTATTTTTAGCAGAGTTTTACCATTAGATTTGCGGCGCATTTCGGCCGCTAGCGGGGCGCTTTTACCCCCGCTAGCGGCCGGGAAAGGGTTTAAACCAATAGCAATAGCAGCGTTTTGCCGGCGGTATTACATCACTGCCCCATTGATTTCAATGGGGAGCAGCGGTGGAGGAGCGGTGGAGGAGCGGTGGAGGAGCGGTAAACACACAGCGGTAAACACACATGTTTTGTGCACTGTGGGAGACCAGATATAGTGAATGCAGGGTCCTGGGTTTAGTAACACTTAAGGTTTGGTATGGTCTCCAGAGAGGCAGACCACTAATCAGCATCAGTAACTGTCTAAAACCAACTATGGTGACCCAATTTGAGTTGGGGTTATATAAGACATTATACCAATTTTGCTGTTGCCCCAAGGGGTTAACACATGAGGAAGAGGGAATATGTGGAATGTAGTAGAGAACATTAAACTAAAATTGCAGCTGTTCCTAGAGCTTGTATCTATAGCAGACTGTAGGAGGCTTGGTGAGTTCCTGGCAAAGATAGATCGGCCTTGTGGCACCTTAAGGCATGTTCAAAAGGTGAAAGGAATGCCAACTAAATGCTCCCTCCGGATACCTGTTTTTAAAAAACTTATATCAAAGTTGACCATGACTTCAAGAGAACATCTGTGGGTTCAGCAAAATGGCTGTATTACCTCCATAAATGTTTTGTAAGGCTGTTTCATGTCAAGCATGTGCAGATTTCCAATGATGGGTAAAGGTTTGGGTCCAGGAGGTAAATTTGTGTGTTTAGGTTTCCTCTGGTTTTTGTAAACATTGGCCAAGAAGAGGATGACCACGACAGATAAAAGGATTGTGATAAGGTCCATGTTGCCAATGATATCTAAGGAAAGGAAAACAAAAACACCAGGGTAAATAGTGAATAGAAGAATTAGAACCTCCGTCAATTTTTTACTGCTGTCTGGATTCATGTGTGGATGTGCTCTTTTTGTTTATCCTGGTGAATACAGCCACCAAAACAGAAAGTAATTAAAAATTCTAAATCTTATAGATGTCACTAGAAGAGGAGCTGGAGATTAATCTTCCAATGGAGGCACTTGTTCTGGTCACATCTGTCAAATGCCCCTTACACACGAGCGGAATTTCCAATCCGAAAAATCTTGGATGGTTTTTCTTACGGAATTCCGCTCAAGCTTGTCTTGCATACACACGATCACACAAAAGTTCTCGGAACTTTCGACCGTCAAAAACGCGGTGACGTACAACACTACGACGAGCCGAGAAAATTAAGTTCAATGCTTTGATGCATCAAATTGTTTCCGAGCATGCGTGATTTTTTGCGCGTTCGAAATGCATACAGACGATCGCATTTTTGGATAGAAACTTTTCCCGACCGAAGAATAGAGAACATGCTCTCAATCTTTTGCTGGCTGGAATTCTGCCAGCAAAAGACCAATGGAGCATACACACGGTCGCATTTTTCGACAAAAAGCTCTCATCTGAGTTTTGCTGGCGGCATTTCCGATCGTGTGGGATGGGATGTGGGATATATTGTAGTGTGTGGAAAAATGCAGCAGGTCTTTATTTTTCCCCACTGCTCTGGAAGGCACTGCATGTCACCACATACCAGCGCTAAACTCAGCTCTGCTGTGCAGTGACATGAATAAAGAAATATTATCACTATGCGACACTCCATATAAAGTAAAAAAAAAAAATAAGTAAAATTAGCATGGCCTGCTAATGGCCTGGTAAAATGCTGCATATTAGCAGAGTGTTGGAATTACAGAGGCTTCAAATATAGACCCCAACATTTCCAGATATCCGCACAATAATGTCCCGTACACACGGTTGGATTTTCCGTTGGTAAATGTTCGATGGGAGCTTGTTGTTGGAAATTCTAACCGTGTGTAGGCTCCATCGGACATTTTCCATCGGAATTTCCGATACACAAAATTTGAGATCTGGATCTAAAATTTTCTGACAACAAAATCCGTTCCTGTGTACATTATTCTGACACACAAAGTTCCTGCATGCTCAGAATCAAGCAGAAGAGCCGCACTGGCTATTGAACTTCAATTTTCTCGGCTCGTCATACGTGTTGTATGTCACCGCGTTCTTGACGTTCAGAATTTGAGAAAAGATTTGTGTGACCGTGTGTGTGTAAGACAAGTTTGAGCCAACATTCGTCGGAAAAAATCCATGGATTTTGTTGTCGGAATGTACTGCATCAAGTTAGGCATCTCATTCAGCTCCTCAAAATTTCATTCCTCCTTTAGTTTCTACCAGAATGCACACTGAAACTGGGGTAAAGAGTAATGCCGCGTACACACGATCGGACATTCTGACAACAAAACCGTGGATTTTTTTCCGAAGGATGTTGGCTCAAACTTGTCTTGCATACACATGGTCACACAAATGTTGTCAAAAATTCTGAACATAAAGAACGTGGTGACGACAAGCTGAGAAAAATTAAGTTCAATAGCCAGTGCGGCTCTTCTGCTTGATTCCGAGCATGCGTGGACTTTTGTGCGTCAGACTTGTGTACACACGCTTGGAATTTCCGACAACAACTTTTGTTGTCGGAAAATTTGAGAATCTGCTCTCAAACATTTGCTGGCGGAAAGTCCAACAGCAAGTGTTCTATGGCGCATGTACAGGGTCGGACATTACGACAACAAGCTCACATCCAACATTTGTTGTCGGAAAGTCCCATTGTGTGTACACGGCATAAGAGAGTAAAATAAACCCTATCATTGGTGTCAGCGGAAGCAATAATAAACCCCCAGCATTTGTGTAAGTGACCACATTAATATTCCCCAGTGTTGGTGTAAGTGGCCATAATAATAACACCCAGTTGTAGTGTTAGTAGAGGCAATTATAACTCCCACACTGATGGTCAGTGTTATTTAACCACTTGACCACTGGGCACTTAAACCCCCTTAATAACCAGACCAATTTTCAGCTTTCGGTGCTCTCACACTTTGAATGACAATTACTCAGTCATACAACACTGTACCTATTTGAAATTTTTGTCCTTTTTTTCACACAAATAGAGCTTTCTTTTGGTGGTATTTAATCACCGCTGGCTTTTTTTTGTGCTAAAAAAGAAAAAAGACCGAAAATTCTGTAAAAAAAATGCATTTTTGTTCGTTTGTGTTATAAAATTTTGCAAATTAGTAATTTTTCCTTATATATTTTGGCCAAAATTTATACCCCTACATATCTTTGGTAAAAATAACCCAAATCGGTGTATATTATTTGGTCTTTGTGAAAGTTATAGAGTCCACAAGCTATGGTGCCAATCTCTGAAAATTGATCACACCTGAAGTACTGACGGCCTATCTCATTTCTTGATACCCTAACAAGCCAGGAAAGTAAAAAAAAAAAACCCCAAATGACCCCTTTTTGGAAAGTAGATATTCCAATGTATTTAGTAAGATGCATGGTGAGTTTTTTGAAGTTGTAATTTTTTCCCACAATTCTTTGCAAAATCAAGATTTTCTTTTCTTTTTTCTTTTTTTTCACAAAATTGTTATATTAGCAGGTTATTTCTCACACACAGCATATGCATAGCACAAATTACACCCCAAAACACATTCTACTACTCCTCCTGAGTATGGCGATACCACACATGTGAGACTTTTACACAGCGTGGCCACATACAGAGGCCCAACATGCAGGGAGTGCCATCAGGCATTCTTAAGCCCCATACACACGGTTGGAAAATCCGACCACCAAATCCATCGGATTTTGTCCGACGGATTTAGTCCGATACTGGTGTTGCATACACACTGTCGGACAAAGTTGTCGGAAAATCCGATCATTCTGAACGTGGTGACGTTTGTTGCGTACGACGGGACTACGTAGAGGCTAGTAGCCAATAGCTTTGGTCTTGTAATGTGATCTGAGCATGCGTAGCACTTTGTCCGTCGGAATTCGATACACACGATCGGATTTGGTGTGATCAGACTTTGTTGTCGAAAAATCTATCCAGCAGGAGATAGGACTTTGTCCGTCGGACAATCCGATGGAAACTGTCCGATGGTGCCTACACACAGTCGGAATTTACGACAACATTGTCCGATAGGACAGAATCCATCGGAAAATCCGACCGTGTGTATGGGGCTTTAGAGCATAAATTACACATATAATTTCTTGACTACCTCTTACACTTTTGAAGGCCCTGGAGAACCAGGACAATGGAAACGCCCCAAAAATGACCCTATTTTGGAAAGAAAACAACCCAATGTATAATCTATGAGGCATATCGAGTCTTTTGAACATGTCATTTTTTGGAAAATGTGTAAAGAAAATTAAACCACATTTTTTTTTTTTACACAACGTTGTCCATTTACACAATATTTCGAACACATAACATGTACATGGCAAAAATTACACCCCAAAATAGATTCTCCTACTCCTCCTGAGTATGGCTATTCAACATGTGTGAGACTTTTCCACAGCGTGGCTACATACAGAGGACCAACATGCAGGGAGTGCCGTAAGGTGCTCTAGGGACATAAGTTTCAAATCTAGTTTGACTACCTATTACACTTTTGTGAGGCACTGTAGTGGCATGGATGAGCATGAATGGGGATAGATGAGCCATGGATGGCTGAGCATGAATGAGTACGGCTGGGTATGGCTAATTATGGATGGGGGTGGATGGGATGGCTGAGCATGGATGGATGGATGAGTATTACTGAGGATGGATGGATGAGTATGCCGAGTATGGATGAGGATGGATGGATGGGTATGCAGAGTATGGATGGCTGGGAAGGCAGAGTATGGCTGGGTATGCAGGGTATGGCTGGGTATGCAGAGTATGGCTGGGTATGCAGAGTATGGCTGGGTATGCAGAGTATGGACGGGTATGCAGAGTATGGACGGGTATGGCTGGGTTTGCAGAGTATGGACGGGTATGCAGAGCATGCAGAGTATGGACGGGTATGCAGAGCATGGACGGGTATGCAGAGCATGCAGAGTATGGACGGGTATGCAGAGTATGGACGGGTATGCAGAGTATGGACGGGTATGCAGAGTATGCAGAGTATGGACGGGTATGCAGAGTATGGGCGGGTATGCAGAGCATGCAGAGTATGGACGGGTATGCAGAGTATGGGCTGGTATGCAGAGTATGGACGGGTATGCAGAGTATGGACGGGTATGCAGAGCATGGGCGGGTATGCAGAGCATGCAGAGTATGGACGGGTATACAGAGCATGGGCGGGTATGCAGAGCATGGACGGGTATGCAGAGCATGCAGAGTATGGATGGGTATGCAGAGCATGGACGGGTATGCAGAGTATGGACGGGTATGCAGAGTATGGACGGGTATGCAGAGTATGGACGGGTATGCAGAGCATGCTGAGTATGGACGGGTATGCAGAGTATGGACGGGTATGCAGAGTATGGCCGAGTATGCAGAGTATGGCTGGGTATGGCTGGGTATGCAGAGTATGGCTGGGTATGGCTGGGTATGCAGAGTATGGCTGGGTATGCAGAGTATTGCTGGGTATGGCTGGGTATGCAGAGTATTGCTGGGTATGCAGAGTATTGCTGGGTATGCAGAGTATGCAGAGTATTGCTGGGTATGCAGGGTATGGCTGGGTATGCAGAGTATTGCTGGGTATGCAGAGTATTGCTGGGAATGGCTATGTATGCAGAGTATGGCTGGGTATGCAGAGCAGGGATGGATGGATGGATCTGTCACTGGAGCAGGCTGTGGGCACTACACATGCAGCCCACAGCGCTGCTGCCACCGATCTCTCCCCTCTCCGCTCACACTGGACGGAGAGGGGAGGGAGGAACCCTAACTCACGCCGGTCTGTTGACATGTGATCGCGCTGTCATTTGGATGATCGCGGCCGTTCACCGTGATCCGTGATGCGCCAAGTCCTCTGGACCCGGCGGTCACGGAAGTTCTCGGATGCACGCCCCAGGGGGCGCGCGAGAACGGAATTCTGGGAGGACGTCATTGTACGCCCTCCCAGAGTTAACAAACCGTCCTGTAGCCGTTTTTCGGCTATGGGCCGGTTGTAAACTGGTTAAAGGATAAGTTCACCTTTGGCAACACGTTCCATGTTCCACCCATTTTTAGGGTGGAACATGGGACATGTTCCCACTGCTGAAGCCACCTCCCGCTGCTCTCTCTTCCTGTGACAGCAGTTTGGGGAGAAGTCCCCCGTACTAGCTGTCACTTTTTGAAAACAGGGCGGCCGTGCAGGGCTCTGCCCACATGGCTGCGTCATTCATTTCTTTGAATTTTGTGAATGATGGGATGTTCTGTGAATGGATGGACCACAACTACTGGCAGCCTTTGCAGCTGTCAGCTTGTAGTTCTCAATGAACTACCATTGTGCTGTTGAGCGCTGTGGTAGTACATTGAGTCTTCCTGTCAGCGTGAAACTGCCTGGCCGCATGATGCATGAGGACAGACAGCTCACACTAACAGCCTGCAGGAGACCTGCATGGCGTCATCGATCTGCTGATCACTGGTGCAATGCTTTCCAGGCTCCTAAAGAAAGAATAGTAAATGCACATTATTTTTACCTGCAAAAAAAGGGGACTTATCCTTATTTAGTGGTTCTAAAGCCTATTTTTTTTAACTTAATGCATTCCTTGCATTAAGGTTAGAAATGTTTAGGTTGAAGTATCAACTCCTTACCCCCCTTATACTTATACTTAGTCCTCACTTGACCCAGGGCTGTGCCGATCTGCAGCGGCTCTCTCCTCTCACTTCCCAGTCTCACAGGCTTTGCTGAGGCAGGGAAAGCCGGTACTGCTTCTGTCAGTCGAATCCTGTGATGAGGGAGTTGGGGGACGGGGCAACGTTGTGCTATATGTCAAAATTTAGTTCAATGAACAGAAATGGGACTTTTAGGGCGCAAAAATACAAAAAGAGTTAAATTAATAGAAAAAAGATTTATTGAAAATCACAACATAACTTGATATTGCACTTTTGACATCAAATGTCTATGAAAACGTTTTTAAAACCAATACATCGCTAAACAGAGATGAACTTTTCATTGATTGCTCTTTTTCTCAACATGTTTCACCCAAACTTGGGCTTCCTCAGGAGAGTTAGATAATGTCAATTAATATTTACTGGAATAGAAAAAATACAATCAGAACATTGAATACACAACAATTTACACTGCTTTGGTAAGATAATGTAGAAATGAACATCACAAAATTGAAAAGTGGGTGGAGCTAAAAGGCTCAGATGCTGACCTGAAAGTCCCAGGAGAGGGCTCTGCAGTCCACAAAAATGCTGAATACATGGGATTGTATCGAGTGCATCATAGAGAGGGAAATAATGTCCAAAACTATATCAGTTTGGCAATCCATCTATGGGGTACATTAATATAGATACTAAATTTTGTTAAGATATTAAAGAGAAAAAATATATATAAGTGTATGTTATCCCAAAAATGGAAAACCCACCTGGATAATGATTCCTTGGAAATATAATAGGAGCATATAAAGGAGCATACAAACATGGTGCTCATAACTGCCAAAGGGGAAATCCAAGTTTGAATCTATAAGAAATTTTAAAGGGAAAGGTCCTTTATCCATCTGGGAAATATTATACAGATATAGTTACCATCAGCGAACCAAAGACAGATCACCATGTCCCAGGTGTATATTTACCTATGTTGAGGGTCTGCATCAACTCAGGGTGCCAGCCAGGATAGATAACTATCCAAAGAATAGGGAGGCCAGAGTGAGGTACTCAAAACCCCTTAAAATAGAGTAAAAAGAAGGGGCATTTTAGTGATCAGTTCCCGGAGAGAAGGGATGGCAAACAATCTGCTAAATCTCTTACCTTAAACAAATGTTGTTTGGGGAGTAAACCTCCGCTGAGCTGCACAAATGAAGAGCTCAAACAAGTCCCCTTAAATAACCCTCTCCACCGCCGTTTTGGCGCCAAAATCTCGGCGCCAAACGGTCAGGTGAGGACAAGTGATGTCACTGCAGGAGCGCCAGACGCACAGGAAGTGACAGCCGTGAAACAGGAAGTGCCATCCTCAACAGGAAGCCAGAGCAACTGACCTCTGTGCTGATAGCAAATTGAATCACAGGATGTAAAGCCACATCTGAAAGACTGTCAGCAAAGGAGTGATAGGGAAATGGACTGACAAGATTGCCAGTACATGTCAGTGAAGGGATATTTGGATATATCCCTAGGCTGAATGTGATCAGTGTGTAGGAATGATTTTGGGTCACAGAACAGATCCATATATACTACCTCTGTTTTCTTGGAACATGTATATGTAACCAAGATAACGGCTGCAGTTAGCGCAAGCGTTTAACCCCGAAGTGACTGGAACGGCGCAAATTAAGAGAAAAATAGACGGATAAGGTCTAGAGACTCCAAAAATATTTGGGCCTTCACCCAACAGGTATGTAAAGAGATTCAAAACACCAAATGGCGACCTTGGATTAGCAGATCAATCATAAGTCCAAAGCAACGTCAAGCAATTAAATCATTACAAATGAATGATCAATTGATCATAAAGCCTTCCGACAAAGGAGGCAATATAGTCCTAATGGACCTGAAAAATTACAAAACCATGGTTTTGGACCTGCTATCTAACCGCCAATGGTATCGCCCCATTCCTGTGTTTCAGGTTTCATATATTCAAACTAAATATAAACGCCTTATTACTCAGGCTTTTTTGAATAATTTAATTGATAAAAAAACTTGTGAATTTCTACTTGTTGAAAATCCTAGACTACCTACTATGTATGCATTACCTAAAATACACAAGAATGCCTCCTTCCCTCCTGGGCGTCCGATTATATCAGGAAACGGATGCCTGACAGAATCCGCTAGTAAACTCATAGATGATTATCTGAGACCACATGTCAAGTCACTAAGTTCATACATCCAGGACACAGCTGATTTGCTGAGGTCCCTGGATGGACTATGCTTACCTGATGAGGCCTGGTTGGTGGCCATAGATGTGGAGGCCCTTTACAACTCGATCCCCCACAAATTGGGGGCTCGAGTTGTGGACGGCTTCCTCTCTGAACGGGGGCCATCAGCCAGGCCTTATAACAATTTCGTTTTGGAACTGTTGCTCTTTATTTTGAGCAATAACATTTTTATCTTCGATTGCTCCCACTACCTCCAGGTACAGGGGGTGGCGATGGGGACCAAATGTGCCCCATCGTACGCCAACCTGTATCTGGGGGGGTGGGAGAGGGAGATATTTTCGGCTGTTCAGTTCAGTCGTTTCTTTGAAAATATTTTGATTTGGAAAAGATTTATTGATGATATCTTTATTGTCTGGACTGGAACTCGGGATGAGCTGTCGCAATTCTTATTATGCCTTGAAACCAATTCCTACAATCTTAAGTTTACGATGACCTGTGATCAGGTTACTATAAATTTTCTTGATATTAAGATTTATGTAAATGAGGATAAAACCATTGGCTCCTCCCTTTACAGAAAGCCCTCTGCAGGCAACACTATTCTTCACGCTGACAGTTCTCATCCCGCGTCCCTTGTCCAGAGTATACCATTCAGTCAGTATTTAAGATTAAAAAGAAATTGTAGCAAGGAGGCTGATTTTGAATTAGAAGCCAAAGCGTTGCAAGCCCGTCTCTTAGAACGAGGCTATAGTAAAAATTGCCTTAAACGTTCATACAATAGAGCAAAACAGAAGGATAGACATCAATTAATCCACCAAGTGAAGCCACATAAATCTGAATCCAAAGTCCGCGTAATCACCACTTTTGTTGGTGAACACAAAAAAGTACGCCACATCTTTGAGAAATACTGGCATCTTCTTTCCACAGATGATGTCCTCTCAAAATATGTGGGTGCTCACCCACAAATTACCTACCGCAAATCTACCTCTTTAAAAGATCGACTAGTTCATAGCCATCTCACTTCAAGAACAAAGACACATAGAAAAGGTACTTCCCCCTGTGGAAAATGTGAATTCTGTGATTTACTGATTAATTCGACTGAAATAATGCTGCCCTCGGGTCAAACCTTTAAGCCCAACTTTTATGCAACATGTAAGACTATTGGAGTTGTTTACCTTATGACATGTACCTGTCATGCATTTTATGTAGGGAAAACTAAACGACCCTTTTTTCATAGAATTAGAGATCATGTATCCCTCATCAAAAAGAAAAAAAATGGAGACCCCCATTAGTCGACATATGGGGCTCTATCATTCATATGATATTTCACAGATGAAGTTTTTTGCGCTAGAATTTGTACCAGACTTCAACCGCGGAGGTGATATTGATAAAACTCTATTACAGAGAGAATCAAAATGGATTCATAACCTTAGAGCCACTGTGCATCCTGGCTTGAATGAATCTCTGAGCTTCAAACCCTTTTTATAGGGGTAGGTCGCCACTGTCACTCTTCTTTGAGAACATTATTGGTTTTCATTTAAATTTGTATATTATTATGTGTATTTTGTTTATTTATCTTTTGTATTATATTTTATTATTATTCAGATGTTCATCGCATATTTTGTTTGGTGTGGTGCTTGCTGGCCTATGGATAATCAGCATCAGCCACTCTTGGTTCTGGTCCTTTTAAAGGAGCAATATTTGCAGCCTTATATACACTTGTAGCAAAATGTTTTGAAATGGGGTTTGAGTGCCTCATATGGACACGTGAGGCGTTATTTTTGGAGTCTCTAGACCTTATCCGTCTATTTTTCTCTTAATTTGCGCCGTTCCAGTCACTTCGGGGTTAAACGCTTGCGCTAACTGCAGCCGTTATCTTGGTTACATATACATGTTCCAAGAAAACAGAGGTAGTATATATGGATCTGTTCTGTGACCCAAAATCATTCCTACACACTGATCACATTCAGCCTAGGGATATATCCAAATATCCCTTCACTGACATGTACTGGCAATCTTGTCAGTCCATTTCCCTATCACTCCTTTGCTGACAGTCTTTCAGATGTGGCTTTACATCCTGTGATTCAATTTGCTATCAGCACAGAGGTCAGTTGCTCTGGCTTCCTGTTGAGGATGGCACTTCCTGTTTCACGGCTGTCACTTCCTGTGCGTCTGGCGCTCCTGCAGTGACATCACTTGTCCTCACCTGACCGTTTGGCGCCGAGATTTTGGCGCCAAAACGGCAGTGGAGAGGGTTATTTAAGGGGACTTTTTTGAGCTCTTCATTTGTGCAGCTCAGCGGAGGTTTACTCCCCAAACAACATTTGTTTAAGGTAAGAGATTTAGCAGACTATTTGCCATCCCTTCTCTCCGGGAACTGATCACTAAAATGCCCCTTCTTTTTACTCTATTTTAAGGGGTTTTGAGTACCTCACTCTGGCCTCCCTATTCTTTGGATAGTTATCTATCCTGGCTGGCACCCTGAGTTGATGCAGACCCTCAACATAGGTAAATATACACCTGGGACATGGTGATCTGTCTTTGGTTCGCTGATGGTAACTATATCTGTATAATATTTCCCAGATGGATAAAGGACCTTTCCCTTTAAAATTTCTTATAGATTCAAACTTGGATTTCCCCTTTGGCAGTTATGAGCACCATGTTTGTATGCTCCTTTATATCCTCCTATTATATTTCCAAGGAATCATTATCCAGGTGGGTTTTCCATTTTTGGGATAACATACACTTATATATATTTTTTCTCTTTAATATCTTAACAAAATTTAGTATCTATATTAATGTACCCCATAGATGGATTGCCAAACTGATATAGTTTTGGACATTATTTCCCTCTCTATGATGCACTCGATACAATCCCATGTATTCAGCATTTTTGTGGACTGCAGAGCCCTCTCCTGGGACTTTCAGGTCAGCATCTGAGCCTTTTAGCTCCACCCACTTTTCAATTTTGTGATGTTCATTTCTACATTATCTTACCAAAGCAGTGTAAATTGTTGTGTATTCAATGTTCTGATTGTATTTTTTCTATTCCAGTAAATATTAATTGACATTATCTAACTCTCCTGAGGAAGCCCAAGTTTGGGTGAAACATGTTGAGAAAAAGAGCAATCAATGAAAAGTTCATCTCTGTTTAGCGATGTATTGGTTTTAAAAACGTTTTCATAGACATTTGATGTCAAAAGTGCAATATCAAGTTATGTTGTGATTTTCAATAAATCCTTTTTCTATTAATTTAACTCTTTTTGTATTTTTGCGCCCTAAAAGTCCCATTTCTGTTCATTGAACTAAATTTTGACTTTATGCAAGGGATGTGGCGCTATATCTCTAGCTTTCGGCAAATCAGCTCATTTTCAATAAGTTGTGCTATATGTGTCTATGAACACAGGCACCATGGTTAATGATCGAGCTTGCTGGTGTGCCATGATAAGAAATGGCTGCCTATAGTGGCACACCGAGATGAGGAGGAGCCAAGAGCCCTGGTAGGGGACCTGAGAAGAGGAGGTTTGGGGCTGCTCTATGCAATTCCATTGCACAGAGCAGGTAAGCATAACATGTTTGTTATTTAAAAATAAGAACCCATATTGCTGGTCAGAGTAGTCAGAAGCGGCTGGATAGAAGTACAAGTTCAAAACAAAGACTTTGGTGGTCAAAGGCAGGTTAGTTAATCAACCTCCTTGTTTACGTACCAGATCGCACGCTTCCATTTTGCTCTCAACTTGATAACGTCAGGCAGAGAATATATTTCTACTGTTGGGCAGAGATCACTATGTCCTACAATACCGGCTTCATGTCAATGCTGAATGCTGGAATGTAGAGAGTGTCCCAGCACCTGGCACCTTTATGCCATTCTGCAGGGTGTCCAACAGGTGTTGGACCCAGTCTAGGACACAGCAAGAGGACGCGGTAGGCTACTCACAGAGAGCTGGTGGGTAGTGTGTTGGGCACCAAGGTTTAGTGAATCACTGACCTTGTATAAGTATGTAGATAATGAATTCTGAAAGATGTGACCTTCTGTACAGGATTCTTGTTGTAGGTCGGTGATTTACTGGACCATGATGAGGAAAATAGTCTCCAAAAACAATAACAACTTTTACCTAATACTACTATCCTTAGACTTTTGCTTTAATATAAAAACAAAATTAAATTTAAACATTTTTTTGGTGTGAACAAGTCCCTTTACTCACTTTTCTGAGCTGCAAGTTGATCTGTTTTTTCTCTCTTCCGTGTCGTTGCAGAGAATAGTTTACCTTTATATTCAGTCAGTAATTATACCTTCTTGTGAAAGCGATTTCTGACATTCCTTCTGGCAGAACTCCAACTTCTCTCAGTCTCCACCCAGCAATAGAAAAGTAGTTATAATGCGACACTGACTGGGGAATTTGACCTTCTGCAGGTCATTTACTATCATGTATGTTCAAAGGTTAGTGATTGTGTGACAGTAAAACTTGTTGCTTAGTGGTTAATACTAGGTCTCGTTTACACCAGTTGAGCTGCACAGATCTATGCAGGACCAATGTCAGGGCACACAAAGAACAATTGTTTTCAATAAGTCCTTTTCACAACAGAATGCTAGCTTAAGGGAGGGTTGCAGTGCATTACATACAAATATTGACTTGCTGCATTTGTCCACAATGCACTGGAGCTTATCTGAAGACACCATTGGTCACACAATAAAGTTAAAAAAAGGTAGGCAGTATCCTCCCATTGTAGCAACTATAGGTGTGTGCAGCTTATTGCATTAGGATGTGCACCCCAAAGCTCAAACACACATACATTTGTGTGTGTCTACATATATGTGACCCCCAACACATTGATCTCTCTACCGGCGCATTGAAAGAGAAGTGTGTAAGCATTTCTATTACGGCAGAGCCAATAAGAGGGAGATCTTTTACATTTCCCCGCCTGCACACAGAATGATAATGCTAATGCACAAGGTGATTAGGGTGTGTCCAGGCACACCCGGCACACCCTGTGCGTATGCCTATAGTAGCAACAAAAAGTGCAGTATGTACACATTGGACACCAGTCCAGATTGCTTTAGCTTCCAGGCTGGTGTAAATGAGTCTTTAGCTAACCTACCACATAAAATGCCTTAGTTTTCTTTCTGCTTAGACCCCTGTATTCATGGTTTATTAAAACACACACTGGTAGTTTGACTAAAAATGTAATCTAAAGCCAAGTTTTTTTCAAAATGAGGCAATATTTGGGGACACAATTACAGAGACTGCTGCTAGTCCCACATCAAGATATGAAAAGTGTGTGTAAAGGGCACTATCTGAACAAAGGAAAAAAAGCTTAAATACTATAATGGATTAATAAAAGCTACATAAGTAAATCAATAAATTAAATAATATGTGTATAATCAAAAAGTGCACAATTCATCAATATATATAAAAAAGTTTTCTAGGATAAACAACTCTTCAATATATGCTCCAACACCGTGCTCCTGAAATATGTGCTTCAATACTCCAAAACAATAGTGCTTCATCCGGAGTGACTATAGAATGCGCTTACCAGATTTCCCCATCCAGCAAGTCACCATAAAGCATGAAATGTGAGAAACTGCTTGATTCTAAGGTCAGTCTCCATCAGAATCCACATCTATCTCTCTCCTCCATACATAGATAAATACTATCACAATCGAATAAGCAGGGATATGTAAAAAAATAGCTCCAGTATCATATATCCTCCACAATATTCATCTGTCGCCTTCTCCCATCACAAAACTCTGTGGAATTGGCTCCGCCACAAAGAGCCACAGAAGGCAGATATAGTGAAATAAAGTCTTATTTAAAAGAAAGCTGCACTTACATGTAATGCAAAGATAATACAAACGGCACAGAGGCAGCTATGACTAGCGGTGTGCGGCGTACGTTCCAACTACCCGGCGGAAGTGGAGGGCTCCTGTCAGTTAAACTTTTATGAGATTTTATGTTAGACCAACACAAAGTGACACATAATTGTGAAGTGTAAAGAAAATGATAATTGGTTTTCACATTTTTTTACAAATGTGGTGTGCATTTGTATTCAGTCCCCACAAGTCAATACTTTGTAGGATCACCTTTCACAGCAATTAAAACTGCAAGTCCTTTTGGGTATGTCTCTACCAGCTTTGCACCTCTAGAGAGTGAAAGTTTTGCCCACTCTTCTTTGCAAAATAGCGCAAGCTCTGTCAGATTGGATGGAGAGCATCTGTGAACAGCAATTTTCAAGTCTTGACACAGATTCTCAATTGGATTTAGGTCTGGACTTTGACTGGGCCATTCTAACACATGAATGCTTTGATCAAACCATTCCATTTGAGCTCTTGCTATATGTTTAGGGTTGTTGTCCTGCTGGAAGGTGAACCTCCGCCCCAATCTCAAGACTTTTGCAGAGTCTAACAGGTTTTCTTCTCAGATTGCCCTGTATTTGGCTCCATCCATCTTCCAATAAATTCTGACCAGCTGTCAGGAACCATGAAACAGACGGAGCAAGAAAATGCAGTAAAAAAATCACACCTTTTAATAAAATGGTAAAAATGGTTCAACTGGTAAAGTTAGTCAAAACATAGCCAGGGTTCAATAGCCAAATCGGGTAGTCTGAAACAAGCCAGAAAATCAGGAAGCCAGAGATCAGCATAGTCAGAGGCAGCAGAAAGAATCAAGAACCAGAAGAGACATCAGCCAGGCAAGTCTTCAACAGGAACACAGCAGAGAGTCTCTAGATATGTTGACTAAGGCAAATGTATTGAATAAATGAACTAGGCAGGTAAAATAGCCAGAAGGGGCTGGCTGTGGGCTTGGAGATGATCAACAGATGAGCCACTGTGGAACGATGAGTACTGGCAATTAATCGACAGCTGAGCAACCTGAGCACAGAGAAGGAAGTGCTGAGAGCCCAGCCCTGACAGTACCCCCTCCTCAAAAAACCCTCCCCCTCAGAGGACCACCAGGTTTGATGGGGAAAACATCTATAGAAAGCACAGAGAAGGATAGGAGCATGTATGTTCAAAGATGAGACCCAAGAGTGCTCCTCCGGACCGTACCCTCCCCAAAGATCCAGGTAATGTATGCGCCCACCAAACCTACAAGTCAATGATCGATTGTATCTCATACTCCTCATGGTTCAATACCTGCATAGGGCAAGGACGTGGTACCGAGGTGATGAAGAGGTTTGCACACAAAAGGTTTTAATAAGGAAACATGAAAAACATTTGACATGTTAGAAGGAAGGTCTAATGCGTAAGCCACTGGGTGATCCTATGGACAATACAGAAAGGCCCAATAAATTGTGGTGCCAGTTTCAGTGAGGGACCATGGAATCTGAGGTTACAAGATGACAGCCAGACCCTCTCTCCAAGCTGGTAGGAAGGCGCAGGTAGGCGTCGGCGGTCAGCATGGAGTCTGTACCTCTCACTGGCACGATGGAACGACTTTTGGACCTACACCCAAGTGGAACAAAGATCACAGAGATGCTCCTCTAACACAGGAATTCTTTGAGGAACAAATGAGTCAGGCATGGATGGTTGGAAACCATAATTCGCCATAAACTGAGACAATCGAGAAGTGGTATTGGCGGCACTATTGTGCGTGAACTCGACCTAAGGTAGGAAGTCTGACCAGTTGTTATGGTGGTCAGAAATATAACAGCGTAGAAACTGCTCCAAGGCTTGGTTGGCTCGTTCTGCGGCACCATTGGACTGCAGGTGATAGGCAGAGGAGAAGGAAAGCTGAATTCCGAACTGTGCACAAAAGGCTCACCAAAACCTGGAGACAAACTGGCTACCCCTGTCAGAGATGATAACCTTGGGTAACCCATGTAACCAAAAGATCTCCCAAGCAAAAATGGATGCCAGTTCTTTGGATGTGGGCAACTTCTTTAGTTGAATACAATGTGACATTTTCGAGAACGGGTCAACCACCATGAGAATAACTGTGTTGCCCTGGGAGTTGGGTAACTACACAATAAAATCCATAGATAGGTGAGTCCAAGGCCTCTCTGCATTGGATATGGGTTGTAGGAGAACCACTGGAAGGTGTTGTGGTGTCTTACTATGTGCTACAAAGGCGGTTACATCAGCGCGGAGACTAGGCCAACAGAATTGTTGAGAAATAGCTCAAATGAGTTGATTCTTCCCTGGCCAGCCGCCTTGGGAGATTGGTAAATCTGGAGCAAAGCAGTGCAGAGATTCTCAGGGACAAAGCAGCGGTCACCAGGTTTCTCAGGAGGAGACTGGATCTGAGCGGCACAAATTCTGTCACCCAAAGGTGAGGTGAGACTGGTGCGTACAGTAGCCAGAATGCTATCAGGAGGTATTACACGAACAGGCACCAACGTAATGTAATTGAAGCTTGACAGAAAAAAAGCTCACCGCATTCTTCTGCGAGATAAGCGTTTAGCCTCAGACAAGAATGTGAGATTCTTATGGTCAGTTAAAATGAAGACTGGAATAGTAGTACCTTTGAGGAGATGCCTCAAAGAGCTAAGAGCTTTAAGATACTATTGTTTAACAGATGCTGCATTTCAGTGTTTTTAGTACGGAGTTGTTTAATTCAAAAAGTGATTGTCTAAATATACTGTATGTACTGATAAAAAAAAAAAAACGTTCTTTTAACTTTTTTTGGTTTTAATTTGCTGATGGGTAGACATGTGCACTGCCAAAAAATGTGTTCATTTTTGTTTTAATTCGTTTTGTTTTTTTCTGAAATTTGAAAATTCCGAAATTTGGAAATTCGAAAATCCGAAAGGAAAATCCAAAAATCCGAAAGGAAAATCCAAAAATTTGAAAGGAAAATCCAAAAATCAAAAAATTCTAAATAATGAACTAACTATTAAATTATAAATATTGGAATTTCCTTTCAAATTTGGCTCTTAGTGAACGTAACAAATAAAAATGTATCTGAAGTCACGAATTATCCAAAATAAAGAATGCAGCATCTAAACAAATGGAACGGAACTAAATAATAATAATAATAAGTTTTTATTATTATTATTATTGTTATTTATTATTATTAATTTGTTACGTTCCATTCGTTTAGATACGGCATTCGCTATTATGGATAATTCGTAACTTTGGATAAATTCATATTCGTTACGTTCACTAACAGAAAAATTTGAAAGGAAATTCCAATGCCTATAATGTAATAGTTAGTAATAGTTAAGTTATTATTAGTTAGATATTATTTCAGATTTTCAGGTTTTTGAATTTTCGGATTTTCATTCTTATTTTTGTTTTTCTTGAATTTCAGAATTTTTCAGATTTTCGAATTTCAGAATTTTCAAATTTAAAATTTCCAAAAATTTTCAAATATTTGGAAAAATTCGGAAATTCGAAAATTCTGATATTTCCGAATTAACAAATTTGTCTAAACTCATTAAAAAAGGAATTCGGAACTAAACAAATTACACATGTCTACTGGTGGGTTACACCTTAAAAGTCCCACATTAAGCTGTTTGTAATTAGTTGTCCAGCCAAGTGTTATCTCTAGTTGGGGCTTCCAACAATTTCCAAACAATTTGACGCATGCTCGGAAGCATTGAACTTAATTTTCTCGGCTTGTCGTAGTGTTGTACGTCACTGCGTTATTGACGGTTGAAAGTTCAGCAAACTTTTGTGTGACCGTGTGTATGCAAGCCAAGCTTGAGCGGAATTCAACCATCCAAGATTTTTCCGACGGAAAAACTGCTCGTGTGTAAGGCCTCATGTACACTACTGCTGATAAACGGACGTTCAGAGGCAGTTGAATGCTTTTTTCAGCTGCCCCTGAACTCATCCAATGTTATCTTATGTGTACATGAGTTTGTTTAATATTGTTTTTAGGCAGTTGAGTTTAGAGGCCTTTTTTGGAAAGCAAAAAAATGAGTTCAGACACTGAGTTTAGAGTCATTTCAAGCGCCAAACACTTCTAAACGCGGTTAAATGCTGTAACTCGTGTTTAGGCGCAAACCGTTTATAGGCGTTTTTCATTTTTGGCTATTTTAAAAAAAATATATATTTTTAAATTCTTCTAAACACAAACGCTATTAAATGTGGCTAAACGCAGCATGTAAATGCAGGTTTAAAACATGGGTTACTATCTGTCAAGTTAAATCGTTCAGGAGAGGTTGTAAAAACTTCCCTTGTACATTAAGCCTAATAGAAGCCTGGTTTGACAGCTCACATGACTGGCTTGTGACTGTCTAGGGGTACTCCTTATATCGGAGGGGTAGGGTAAGTAGATGAGGGGAAGGGGTGTGCATGTACGTCAAGAGTGATTTGATAGTGACAACAAAAGATGACATTACTTAGGCTTCATGTACACTGATGCTGGTAAACAGACGTTCAGAGGCAGTTGGCTGCTTTTTTCACCTGCCCCTGAAATCATCCAAATGTTATTTTATGTGTACATGTACACAGGTTCTTTTAATGACGTTTTTAGGCAGTTGAGTTTAGAGGCCTTTTTTGGAAAGCAAAAAAATTAGTTCAGATGATAAGTTTAGAGGCATTTCCAACTGCTTCTAAATGCGGTCAAGAGAGGTTGTAAAAATGTCCCATGTACATTAAGCCATAAGCCACGTACACACGATCGGACTTTTCGGTGGAGGTCCGCCGGACTTTCCGAACGTGTGGACTTGCCCACACACGCCTGGACTTTTTCGGCGGACAATCCGCCGGAGTTTTGGCGGAAGTCCGCGGGACTTTTGAAATGAACGGACTTGCCCCACACACGGAGGGGCAGTTCCTGGGACCACTTCTGTTGAACACGTACAGAAATGATATAGACGCTGGAATAAATAGTTTAATGTCAGTGTTTGCTGATGATACAAATCTAAGCAGGTTACTTCACAACATGATATAACAATTGTATAGTAAGTCTTCAAATGAGACATGGCAAATGAGGTTTATTACTGATAAATGTAAAGTAATGCACTTGGGGACTAAAAATAGGAATGTAACGTACACACTAGGGAGAGAACCTCTGGGGAAATCTAGGATGGAAAAGGATCTGGGGGTCCTAGTAAATGACAGACCCAGCAAGCAAAGCCAGCAGACTACTGGCATGTATTAAAAAGATATTTACTCAAGAGACAAGACTATAATTCTACCACTTTACAAAACTCTGGTTTGACCACATCTATAGTATGCCATCTAGTTCTGGTCTCCAGTCTTTAGGAAGGATGTTCTGGATCTGGAGAGAGTCCAGAGAAAGACAACCAAGCTGATAAGGGGACTAGAGGACCTCAGTTATGAGGACCAACTGCAATTATTAAACTTATTCTCCCCGGTGAAGAGACACTTAAGAGGGGATATGACTGTAATTTACAAATATCTAAATTGTAACTCTAGCATAGGGAGAAAACAATTCAGTCTCAGATCACTTAAGAAAACACATAGCCACTTAATGAAGCGATTTAACATTAAACTGCAAGGGGGATTCTTTACTGATAGAGTAAGGTTGTGGAACTCCCTTCCACAATTAGTAGTGTCGGCGGAGAGTGTTGAAAATGTTAAAAAATACTTAGATGGGTATCTCAGTGAGCACAATATACAAGGATATAGAAAATTGTATTGACATAAACTCACCCACACACAGGTTTAACTGGATGGACTGATGTCTTTATTCAACCTTAAAAACTATAAAACTATGTAAATTAGTTGAGTGTGCAGTTCCATCTTCCCAGTCAATATTAGGACAGTTGTCGCCCCCTATGATTATAACATTGCCCTTCCTTTCGAGCCATTTTTTAACTGTGAAAGGAGATCCATAAGTGTGAAAGCCAGCATATCTTAAGAAAACTTCCTGGAAGACTAATATAGGCCCTTTAGATCAAAAAAAGTGGGAAGAGGTCCTTCTTGCTCATAAAATGATCTCTCTGAAGATCTCTGATCTCTTATTCAGTTGTATATATTGCACAGAGGCTTTTTGACCCCAATTCACTTGTCTGTGTACAGGCCTCTATATAACCCTATATGTCATAAATGTCAAATACTTACAGGGAACTTCTTTCATGTAGTTTGGGTATGCCCATAAATCAATGGGTATTGCAAACAAATAGTAGATTTCTTTACGATCTAATGGTTCCCCGACTGGGACTGGGCCCCAAAGTCTGCCTACTGGGTATTATTGAACATCTTTTTTTTTTTTTTGTTTCACAAAATTTTATTGAAAAAGTATGAACAGATAATACAATGTCATGTCAATAGGAAAACGTGAGCATATTACATTTTATGTTGATTAGAGATGAATAACAGCAATCTCACAATATATTACCAATGAGTTATTAACGTAATTCTAGGTCTATAGAATTTAAAGGTAGATAAATTCTGTCATATACAAAATGTTCAGATATATTTTCTTATATATTTTTTGGTGTGGACATACCACACTATACCATGGGAGTTAAGGGATGGGGGAGGTGGAGAAGAGAGGAGGGAGGGAAAGGAAAAAAAAAAGAGATAGATAGGGAGGGGTAGGAGGAGGAGATAAGGGAGTAAGCATTAACGTGAGACATCATTGACTTATTGTTTTCACGGATAGTCTTAAGAGATTCATTTCCAGTCTAAATCTATCTTTCTTAAGTGGTAATATCTTTATATTCTTGCGTGCTTTTAAACTCGAGCCAGTTGTACCATACAGAAGTGAAATTGGTTATTTTCTCTTGGGAGATACTGACAAGCTATGCAGTATGCAGGGCGATCATGGGATTGCATGAGGGGAATGCTGTGCTTTATTCTAGGTTGCTATTGGATGCAGCAGGCTGAAAGCAAGCGCTGATTGGAGGATGCAGCGGGCGCGCTAAAGCCCGCGAAACCGGAGGTTTTAAAAGGGGAGCCAGCCTGCCGTTTCCGCAGTCTGCAGCACGACACCGGGACTCCCTCAAGCCTGTCATGATGGAGCGCGGTTCGCCCTGTGAGCGTGAGAGCCTGTTACGCCAGCTAATTGAGAGGGCGGAGGGCTCCGGCGGTGAAGAATGGCTAAGGCAGTGTCTGGAGGCTGGTCAAAGTGTAGCCCCGCCTGGTCCGTCCCTTGTCATGGCCGCTCGCAATGAAGAAAAGATGGAGGAAGACACAACAGACATGCGCAGTCCGCGCCAGCAGCCTCGGCGGGGAAAGAGGAGAACAAAAACGAATGCTTCTCCTAGCCCAAGGAAGAGGGAGAGAGCCAGCAGCATTCCTGTCAGAAGTGCCCCCCTGCGCCATAATGAAGTCAGTCAGCAAGCAGCTGCCAGCAGCCTGAGTGAGGAGTGTTCGCCTAGTGGTGAGACATGCCATAGCATTGCTGCTAATGATTCGCATTTACTAGTGTCATCCTTATCTAACCTGGTGAATGACATTAAAGGGGTACACGCATGTGGTACTGAGGCAAGATATGCTGAGAATGATTTATTTAAAGTTAAAAGGTCGCACACAAGTGGTGCTGGGTTGGAAAAAGTGTTTGCAGATGCACAATTCTCTGGTGCTTTCCCCAATTCTAGTCAAGCAGACATAAGAGGGGCACAAATGGCTGGTGCTAATTTTAATTTAAATTTAAATAATAATTATGGTGGTAATAAAAAAGCTAAGGGCGCACAGTACACTGGTGCTTGTCAGAGTAATGGTAACAACGCTGCTGTTGAAGGGGCACACTCAGGTGGTGCTATTTCGCAACAAAGGGATGATGTGCGGGTAGATGTGGTCAGCCCGGTATGGCGGCAAATGGCGGAGAAAGTGAGCACGGATGCTGCTAATATGTCAGTGGGTAGTAGTGTGGTGCTGCCGCATGCAAATAGACAGATACATCAAGTTATTACATCTCCACGTGGAGCGGAGTCGTCATTTAGATTGCCTATGCCATGTGATATTACCCCCTTGGGTTTTCATTTGTCGGATTCAATTAAAGAGAAAATTTGGAAGGGCGACTTTATTGAGCTATTATCATTACTGCCCGCCTCCAAGGAATTTATGGCGAAAGCGGATAGACGGATTGAGGACCGGTTAGAGGAGGACCGTAGGAGGTCTGTTCCGAAAACATTTCAGAACTGGCTACAGGCCTTCTGCATTTACGCGGCAGTGCTGGGGGTTTCCTGAAAAATGTTCGGGTTTGTTCCAGCACGTAGACATAATTGCGGAGGCCTTTCGCCATTTTGGGGATATAGCTTGGTTTACGTACGACGAGAACTTTAGGCAAAAGCTCGCAGTCCACCCGTCACTGCAATGGGGATGCAAAGATGTGGGTCTGTGGCTGAATCTAATGTTGCCGCAGAAACCTCAATTTGCACCACGGGCGGTGACTCCACAGACTAATTTTCGTAAAGGATGTTGTTTCGCCTTCAACGAAGGGCAATGTAAATTTTTTGCAAACTGCAGGTATAGGCACGAGTGCTCCTACTGCAGTGGTGCCCACCCAGCAAGCAGGTGTTTTAGGAAGTCGGCAGCTTCTTCCGCTACACCTGCAGCCAGGGATGCGGGAGGGAAAGGCCAAGACGCCAGTGATCTTGTCAAACATGCAGCCTTGGCTAGAGCGCTACCCAGACCGCACGAGGGCTCGGCTTCTAATTGATGGTTTTACTGGTGGCTTTCTAGTTCCTTTCTTTTCAGGCGCAGGGTGCGTCCTGGTTAAGAACTTGCGTTCTGCCAGGCTGCATCCTGATGTAGTGCAACGGAAAATAGAAAAGGAAGTTTCGGAGGGCAGGGTAGCTGGCCCTTTTGACCTTCCCCCCTTTTCTCCCTTGGGAATCGTTCCCAAAAAAGAGCCGGGGAGTTTCAGGCTCATCCATCACTTGTCATACCCTGCCGAGGATTCGCTTAACGATGAGGTGTCTGAGGTAATGGCTCCGGTATCATATGCTTCATTTGATGAGGCGCTGGTACTGTTACGGCAGTTCGGGCAGGGAGCTTTGTTGGCAAAGGCGGACATCAAGTCTGCCTTCCGCCTGCTTCCCGTGCATCCACAAGGTTTTAATTCCCTGGGTTTCCAATTTTTGGGCCGTTTTTATTTTGACAAATGCCTACCAATGGGCTTTTCTTTGTCATGTTTTTATTTTGAGGCCTTTTCGAAATTCTTACATTGGGTAGTTTCACAATGCCTACCAGAAGGGGGCTTTTTGCATTATCTTGACGACTTTTTGTTCATAGGTCCTGCGGGTTCGCAATTATGCTCCAAGTCGCTGAATGCGTTTTTTCAAATGTGTACTTCTTTTGGGATCCCTATAGCTCATGAGAAGACTGTCTTTCCAGCTTCTACTATTGAATTTTTGGGCATTACTATAGACTCGGAACGAATGGAGTTCAGACTCCCTGAGTCAAAGTTGTGCCATATGAGATTGCTGATTGCTGTGTTTCTTACAAAACGAAAGGTGTTTTTGAAAGATGCGCAATCCCTGTTAGGGCTATTTGCATTTGCAGCCAGGATCATTCCGATAGCCAGGATATTTTCCAGGCGTTTTTCCCTGGCCACAAGTGGCTTAAAGACTCCCTATTCACATGTTCATCTCTCAGCGAATATCAAGGAGGATTTGAAAGTTTGGGATTCTTTCCTTTTACATTTTAATGGTTCCACGGTCTGGCAGCAGTCTCTTACGGACAACTTTCAACTTAATTTCTTTACGGATGCCGCAGGCTCATCCGGTTTTGGAGCCTTTCTGGACGGCCATTGGTGTGCCTCCAAATGGCACGCCACCTGGCTTCACCAGGAGGTTTTGCGAAACATAGTCCTCCTCAAGCTTTTCCCAGTAGTAGTTTCTGTAGTGATATGGAAAGAGCATTTTATGAACCGGAGGGTGCTTGTGCATACGGATAGCAAAGGCGTGCTCTTTGCCATCAATATGCTGGCATCAAAATCAGAAATGGTGGTTAAACTGTTGAGGTTTTTGGTTTTGCACTGTTTACGTTTTAATATATGGCTGAAGGCACGTTACTTACCTGGTCTTGAGAATGATCTGGCTGACGCTTTATCTCGTTCGCAGTTCCGGCGTTTTCGGGATTTGGCTCCTGCGGCGGATCAGGAAGGCACCCCCTGCCCAGAATTCCTCTGGGGCTTGATATGGGACTAATGGCTGCTCACCTCAGGAACTCAATGGCACAGAAGACATGGCGAGAGTATGGGTTAGCATGGTCCAGGTGGTGCTCCTTTTGTTCAAAAAATAACATAGAAATACTGGAGGTGAACGGCTATGTAGGATTGGCTTTTGTATCTTCCCTGCTGGAATTGGGTCTCAGTCCTGCTTCAGTTAGCAAGATTGTGGCTGGAGTTTCCTTTTTTCTGAAATTCTCCGATCGCCCAGCCTTGACTTCCTTTTTTCAGGTCTGTCAAATTCTGAAAGGTTTCCGGAAATCTTTTCCTACTAAAGATGAACGTCGGCCTATTCCAGTTGACTTGCTACTTAAGATGCTGTCTGTACTGGAACTGGTCTGTTATTCTAACTTCGAAGCATTACTTTTTAGGGCAGCATTTTCGGTTACCTTTTTCGGTGCCTTGAGAATCGGTGAGCTTACGGCTCAGAATAGGTTTTCCTCTTCCTTTCTCTTGTCTAGTCATGTAATAATGGGGGCGGATAGCTTGAACTTATTTATTTGTAGATCAAAAACTTTTGGCGTAGGTAAAGGTCAATGGGTTCGGCTGGCAAGGTCGCCCGATCCGAATATTTGTCCAGTTCTCCTGGTAGCCGGGTATTTGTCTGTGCGTCCCTCGTTTGAAGGTTCCTTTTTTATACACCAAGATTTATCTCCGATGACTAGATTTCAATTTTCGGCAGTTCTTGCCTCTTGCCTTAAGCAGCTTAATCTGTCGGGTTATAAATTTTCATCCCACTCCTTTCGGATCGGGGCGGCCACTGCTGCCAATCTGCTGGGTTTCCCTCCGGAGGATCAAAAGAGGGTCGGTAGATGGGCTAGTGATAGATACAAGATTTATGTTCGCCCCGAACTATTAATTCTGTAATTCTGTTTCAGATCCAGCATCTGCTGCAATTTGGATCGTAGGCCACTCTTACGTTTTCTGGGCTGGTAAGCAGGCTTCTTCCAGGATCTATTCAAGCAATCTGGGTCTGGATACTAATGACTTTACAGTGCTATGGTCGGGCATTAGGGGACTTAGATGGCGTAATCTTAAGAGTCATCTATTGTATTTATCTTCCATTTGGCCGTCTCCTAGAGTCCTGGTGATTCACTTGGGGGCCAACGATGTTGGCAAGGTTAGAACCTGGGAGCTGCTATGTGAGATCAAAAAAGATCTTTACGATATTAAACTCATGTTCCCAGACTCTACCCTGGCTTTCTCGGAAATGGTTCCGCGACTTCTTTGGTCCCCCTGCGGAAGCTTGTTTTATGTGGACAAAATTAGGAGACGGTTGAATAGGACCATTCATAACCTTATGATTTCCTTGGGTGGTTTATCTTTTCGCCATCTGGAGTTGGAAGGTTTTCTCCCGGGTTTGTTTAGAAAGGATTTAGTCCACTTATCTGAGATAGGCATTGATATCTTTAATATGGGCCTACAGGCCCTAATAGAGAGTGCTATGGTGTTGGGGGGACCTCAATCAGGAGTTTCCCTCCTGACCTCGGTCGGTGGGGATTAGTCGTCCAGCATTGTCTGGATGGACACTGTGTCAAAATAATTTAGTTTGATATAGCCAAGATGGCTAAATGTTATTTCATTTCATACTTCATTTTAAGGTTACCCTTTGACCAACACCAGGGCCAGAAAAAATTATCCAAACAATAAAGTTGTGTTATAAAGAATTAAATGTGTTTGTCTGTTGTTTGAGTTAATGACTCCTTAATGCTAGCCCATGACAAGCTATGCAGTATGCAGGGCGATCATGGGATTGCATGAGGGGAATGCTGTGCTTTATTCCAGGTTGCTATTGGTTGCAGCAGGCTGAATGCAAGCGCTGATTGGAGGATGCAGCGGGCGCGCTAAAGCCCGCGAAACCGGAGGTTTTAAAAGGGGAGCCGGCCGGCCGTTTCCGCAGTCTGCAGCACGACACCGGGACTCCCACCCCCCCTCCCCATTTTATTTTCACTTGTCCTTTTACAGTCATGGTGTTGGTTAGTAGGGAATTAGTCGTCCAGCATTGTCTGGATGGACACTGTGTCAAAATAATTTAGTTTGATATAGCCAAGATGGCTAAATGTTATTTCATTTCATACTTCATTTTAAGGTTACCCTTTGACCAACACCAGGGCCATAAAAAAATTATCCAAACAATAAAGTTGTGTTATAAAAAATTAAATGTGTTTGTCTGTTGTTTGAGTTAATGACTCCTTAATGCTAGCCCATGATAAGTTCTTCTATTTTTTCTATACAGTTTATTCTTCTGAACCATTCTATTTTTGTAGGAACTATATTCGTGCGCCAGTGACAGGGGATACAGTGTCTTGCTGCGTTCGTCATGATCATGGATAATGATTTCAGATACCTTTGTTTGGGTAAAGAATTGTGGTGTAGCAAGTATTGCGCAGGGGAATACTCCAGGTTCTCTGAAGTGATTGATGTTATGGTGTCATGCACCGCCCTCCAAAAATCCTGGATTGCAGAACAGGACCACCATATGTGTATCATCGAGCCTTCCCCATCCCCGCATCTCCAACATCTATCAGATATCTGGGGGTAAAATTTATGTAGGAGTGAGGGGGTTCTATACCACCTTGTGATTATTTTAAAGCCACATTCTTGAGTGGTTACATTTAACGATCCTTTGTGTGCAAAATTGTGTATTTTTTCCCAGTCTTCTTCTGATATGTTTGTTCCAAGATCTTTTTCCCACGTCTGACACGACACACTGGAGAACTCCGTAATATCACCATATAATGAGTAGTATAGGGACAAAATAATATGTCTTTGTGGGGATTTTTTTGAGCATAGGGTTTCTAGTGTTGTAGGTAGTCTCGTCCA
Organism: Lithobates sylvaticus; assembly: GCA_028564925.1. Lineage (NCBI taxonomy): Eukaryota > Metazoa > Chordata > Amphibia > Anura > Ranidae > Lithobates > Lithobates sylvaticus. The sequence continues at coordinate 520,373,462 of CM053028.1, read as the reverse complement.
GTATTGGGCGGTATCACTTTTTGTCAGGAAGTGTCGGATTTGCATGTAGTTCCATTGCGATATCGTATTTGGGTCAATTTCCGTTTTAATTTCGTCTCTGGTTAAGAGATTACCTCTTTTGAAGAAATGTTTCACTTGTATGTCCTCATGAGGCCAGTCGTTGATCAGGAAGTACTGATCTTGACCAGGGGGAAAGTCAGGATTATCTCTGATCGGAGTGAGGGGGCTAAGCCAAGGGAAAGGACAAGTCTGTTTAAAGGAATTTTGGAAGTTTTCTAAGGTAGGTCCTATGAGTGGATGAGCTTTGAGATTTTTAGAGTGATGCTTTGGGTTTAACCACGGTAGTAGTTTAATTTTGAACATCTTAACTTAGATTGTAGTACTTTTTTTTTTCCGCTCAAGACTGTTTGGATGATTAGAAAAGATGATTACTGAGACCTGGCTACAGGCTCTCCCTCCCACATTGATATCTTGGTTGACACAAATAATGAATACCCTACCATTAAGGAAAGTGATTTATGAACATAGAGGCTGCCCAGCCAAGTAGAACAAATTCTGGGGTAGATGGCCCTCCCCTTCCCACTTCCTGTAACCCCTTAGCTTAGTTTCACAGACTAGTGTCAAATGATTTTTCAATTACAATGTTCTATTATTCCTCCCGCCTCACCCCGCCCTCCTTTTTCATCTTTTAATGAAAACAAAAAGAACCTAATTTATTCCTAGATGCAATATGCTCCCTCAGTGACACAGGAATTGCGGTCTGATCAAAAAAGGTTTTAATTGCTGTGGTGCCAATGTCCATTTTCAAACAAAAACCCAAATTTTTTCATTTCCAGTTGCTCAATTATTCTGACATTTAGGTACAAGCAAAACCGAACAAAACATTCCTATGCCTAATCATATACTAAAAGGTGCCTGACCATGTACATTTACCAGGAGGTCTAAAAATAGCATCATCCATTTAAAGAACCTAAACTACAAATTCTATTTTTTCTTTTAAATTTAGTTATGTTTTATTTTTAAAGCACAGTTGACATCAGTAATTTATTCATATGACTTTAGTTTCTATTTTATAATTGAGTTAGAATAATACTTGTTGTTTTGTGTCTTTGTAAATATAGCCCTGTGTATCTTCTCAAAAATGCACAAAATGTTATTTTTTATTTTTTTAATGTCCACTTTGATTTTGCTTTTTCTTGTATAATATTTTCTGTATCTTTGCCATTTACTACAAAAATGGGTTTTGTGGTTCCCAGGTACAACCCTGAATGCTGTCTGTATTGTCCTTCCTTGTCAGATGCGAGGCACAGCACAAATGTCATGTTTCATTGGTTGAGATGTGAATCCAACCAAAGGGGTGAGATCTAGATTCTCCCCTATAGGTGCCTTGAAGGTGAAGTTTTGCAGCAGTGTGGTAAAAAAGAGAAACAGCTCCATTTTAGCCAAGTTCTCCCCGGCACAGCTTCTTTTTCCTAGAAGAAATAAATACATTTTTTTATACTGTAAACACATGTTGCAATGTGTTGGGGGGAAAAAGGGTCAGGTACTTATTTTACGGTGTGAATGCATTTTGAGGACCCATAGAAAAAGAATAGGTAGTTGCAAGGCAAAGTGTTTACACTCAATAATTAACACATATTGGAGTGAGAATGGGAAATGTAGAAGAATCCCAGTCATGCTCCTTATAGTTGTAGCACCCTCTACTTTTGGGTAGGTGCTATAGTGGTATTTTGGTAGTGCAGGATTTAGTTACAGGTAAATTTAGCCAGGCCTGTGGTTATTTTCCATGCATGGTTGTTTTGATTCAGGAGTGGGAGTGTCAATATAGCGTGGGGTGTGATCACCTACACTTGGGCTCAGAGATACCTCCTCTACTTGACAGTGGATTGTTCTTGAAAAGAGAGGGTGGGCTGAGACCCCAGTGGCAGGAAACTCATGTGAGAGTCTTGACCAATGGATAATTTGCATGGTCAAGGGGAGGTCTCTCATAAAAAGGGGGGTCACATGCTCTTAGAGAGGTCGGGAGGAAGTCCAAAGGAAGAGATCCTAGGGAGGCTGATGCCTGGAGTTCCAGGAGGCTTAGGGCCTGGGACTCTGGCAGAGGAGATTGCAGAATGTAAAGATGGAGATCGGGCCAGACATCCCCATGCAGGGATGTGCCGTGCGTCCGGAGGAGGAAGTAGGAGTTAAACAGGGGAAGTAGACCAGTGGATCGACTTTCTGTGACCGGGGAACACAGAGTCTTGATCGTGAAGAACAGGTCAGTGCAACTTAAAGAAGCAAGTGCAGGACAGAGTGAAGTGACATGATGTGGGGCTACAGAACTCAGTGTAAGCAATAACGAACAGTAACTTCCAAAGACTGAGGGGTTGTTAGAATTTGGGTCACGGAGATAGGCGATGTGGGCCTTTGACTCGAGAGCTAATACTCCAAAGGAAATATATCAGTCAAGCAGAGGAATTATTCAGAGTAATCTCTTTTGTTCAACTTTGGAGCACTGTACAGGGAAATTCACATTCGGATAGTCCGAATAGCACATGAAGATATAGATTCAAGAAGGGATCTCTGTAGGGAAAGTCCAGCAACAAAGGCTATGGCCGTGGATGATACCCTCACAAAGTGGGATCTGATGGAGCACCTCACATCTACCTAATGAAGAATTCAGATCGCCCCATAAATAAAGAGCAAGGAAACATAACTGTTTGGTGTTTTATACTTGGGTATGGGAAGTGGGGTGATTTGTAAATTGTTATAACCAACTCAGCAGCCCCTATAGGGGTACCGCTACATAGTATTCTTTAAAAAAAGGTGGTATCAAAAAGTTTCAAAACAACAGATGGCAGCACAAGGCTGCAATCACAGGGAGCACCAACCTTCATAAGTTAGTGTGCCAAAAGACATTTGGGTTGATTTACTAAAACAGGAGCACTCAGAATCTGGTGCAGCTGTGCATGGTAGCCAATCAGCTTCTAACTTCAGCTTGTTCAATTAAGCTTTGGCAATAAAATCCGGAAGCTGATTGGTTTCTATGCAGAGTTTCACCAGATTTTGCACTCTTCCGGTTTAGTAAATAACCCCCATTGTCCTGTTTACATCAGGAGCTGTGCAACTGGTGCTATTCTGACCACCTGCTTTACCACATCTGCTTTATAGACAGATAGACAGAAAGTTAGAACACAGAGCAAATATCAAATTATGCATGAAACTGGGCAAATCTGCCACAGAGATGTTTGGCATGATTCGGCAAGTTTACAGAAATGCTGCAATGAGTCGTTTGAGGTGTTTTGAGTGGAAGAACATCACTGAAAGAAGACAAGAGATCAGGAATACCTCAAACTAGCTCAACCCCCGAAAATGTCAAAACCATTCGGCAACTTGAGCATGATTATCGTCGAAAAACAATTGCGCGTGACACTCAAAACAGTTTAATGCAGAATTTATTTTGTTCGAACTTGCTCCATGATTAAATAGCAGACATAGTAACACATGTGGTCAGAATAGCACTAGTCTGCCATCTGTTGCCATGTAACTAGTCTCAAAACTTTTTTATACCACCTCATATCTTGGTTGCTAGGGCAATCAAGTAATGGATTTTGGCAATATTGGACATTTCTAAAAATGAAAGTAAAACGGCTGTCGACACATAAAAATATTGTTTTAATATTCCATGTTATTAAAGAGGAAGTAAACCCTAATGGGTTTACTTCCTTTGTTTCCCTGCAAAGGTAAAGCATAATGGGCTACTATGCATCGCATAGTAGTCCATTATGTGTCACTTACCTGACACAGGAGCCAGCAATGTCACCGCTGTCCCCTTGTGTACGGAGCCTCCATCTTCTTGGTGGGTCTTGCGGCTCCGGCGCTGTCATTCGACGGCACTGCAATGACATCACTCCCGCGCATGCACACGGGAGCCGCCACTCGTGGCATATCACCGTTGAGAGCGGCTTTCTCAGTGTGCCTGCACGCCGCTGTCTACGGCGCATGCGTGTAGGTTTAGGAGATATTTCTTTGACCTACAGGTAAGCCTTAATCTAGGCTTACCTGTAGGTCCAAGTGGTTTGTAAGGGTTTACAACCACTTTAAGTGACAATTAATATGCCACATTTTAGGGATGCTTTGTTGGTTGCCTTCATCAGAAGTGGATCTTAAAACTATATCTTGGTGTGTGGATGACATCTGTGAATGGGCTCTCAAGAGTGGGAGTGGGGTTCTGTCACAGTGAGTTATAATGTGAACATTTTTGATCTTTCAAGTTCCTCACAAAATAATTAAGAGATCTGAGAGGAGATCAGTTAAATATAAGTATAACCCTTCTGAAGATAATCAAAGTACATCATTTATTATATAAATGTAAAGTATATTGACTTTGGATTACCTGCTGAAAATGGCAGAAATGCTTCTTTTTTCAAGAAATTTCCCTTTGAATCAAGAAAATGCTGTGGATAGAACTCCTCTGGCTTCTCAAAGTGACTCTCATCATGAAGTACAGAGGCCAGTAATGGGAGCACATAGGTTCCCTGTATGATAAGGAATTCAGGTCAATTCCAGTCAACTTGTTTACATACCATAGACACTGATAATAATGAATTGCATCAAACTTAAATATATGTGATATAAACTTATATTTCTTATCAGGGATCTAGCTTGCATAAAACCTTATAAAGATCATCAGCCGGTTCAACAGAAACCGGCCTACATTTGGCCCGTGTGTACAGAAGCTGATCTAAGGACCATATATTATCGAACAGGCATGCTGGTTATCCAGCATGTGATCAGTGTTTGCAGCCAATGGCTGCGAGCGCTGATCTCTGTGTTCTGGCAAGGGGGTAGTCCCTCTATCAGAATGCAATAGCTCAGCGGGAAGATCGCTGTACTAACATTGCTTGTGCTAGTGCAGCGATCTGTCAGGTTTTTTTTTGTTCAGCCCACTGGGTTGAATGGAATAAAACTCTATTATATATTTCCATACATTGTTCTGATTAATATGTACTTACATATGCTGTTATTATATGTGAAACAGGGGATAGATTTATTGTATTTTTATAATTATCTTTTTATTTTTTTACTAGTAATGGCGGTGATCTGTGATTTTATTGGGACTGTGATATTGCAGCGGACAAATTGGACACTTTTGACACATTTTCGGGACCATTGACAATTATACAGCGATCAGTGCTAAAAAAATGCACTGATTACAGTATAAATGTCACTGGCAGGGAAGGGGTTAACACTAGGGGGGTGATCAAGAAGTTAACTGTGTTCCTTCAGTGTGTTCTAACTGTGGGGGGGGGGGGATGGGTCTGACTAGGGGAGGAGAGAGATTGGTGTTCATATTTAGTATGAATACACGATCTCTCTCCTCTCCCCTAAGAGAACCGGGATTTGTGTGTTTACACAAACAGATCCCGGTTCTCGCTCTGTTAGGAGCGATCATGGGTGCCCGGCCCCTGGGCACTCGCTGCGGGCGTGCGCGTGCCTCCTACAGCGTCTTAAAGGGCCGACGTACAGCTATGATGGCTCGCCCAGGGCAGCCATTCTGCCGCAGTATAACTGCGGGAACCGAATAAAGTGGACCTTCAGTAATTTTTTCAACATCCATCTATTATATCTTCTGCCCTTGTTGTTTTAACTTTGGGTAGAAAAACATTTTTTTTCTGCCAGTAAATACTGTGACATTGGGGTGTTTAGCTCAAGTGGATAGATGTGTTTTTGGTGCAGTCAGACAGGCATTTATATTTAAGGGCCTGGTAGCCCACGTTTATTAAAGGGAAAAATAAAACAAAAGTCCTTCCAGGAATCCCACACAGGGGTCAAAGCTTCAATCAAATACACAAAAGCCAAATGAAAATGCTAGCCCACCTGGCTACTCTTCAAAGGTACTGCTGATATAGGGTACTTGCCTCTCAAACAAGCTGTTTGGATGCACACAGTCTTAGACTCCTTGGAAGTTTGGCCGCACACAGCTTCGAAGCCCTTGGACACATGCAGCATTGAGCTTCTTGGATGCACACAGCTTTGAAGCCCTTCAATGCACACAGCGTTGAGCTTCTTGGATGCACACAGCTTTGAAGCCCTTCAATGCACACAGCTTTGAGCTTCTTAGACTCACACAGCATCTATCCTCACACAAAGACACTCAGTAGCAGCCACTGCTCCACCTTCCTTCCCCCTTCTGCTCTCACCAGCCCCTCGTTATATAGGCTGTGTGCACCTGGGCACACACCCTGCTGGCTGTCCACAAGACCCGGACACAGGGTTGGAGATCCCGTCCCACCCAAGACTCTGAAGGACAAACTACAGAACCCCTTCCAGAAATAGCAAGATCTGGATAAAACTGCCAGAGCAGTTTTCTCTGTTTCAAATCTACGCTCTGTAGTTCTGCACTCAGCAGATATGCAGATTCTGTGTCCACTTTAACCCCATTTTTATAGGGACAGAGCCTTGCTCTGCCACAATACCTTATGCAGCCCACTTCCTGTTTCTTGTCTGGTCATTGGCCTTGGCTTATGCACATGCACAGCTCTCTCTCTCACTCTTGTGCCAGTTTGGCAGTTAGGTGTGCCTCTGTGTGTCTGTGTAAATCCAGGAAGTGAACAGGCAGCAGCTTCAGCTGCCCATAGTTAAAATGGATGCAGCCAGACTCAGTGGAGGGAGATTTCTGCAGCATATTTGGCAAGTACAAAATCACAGTATATATAAAATAATAGGCAAAGTGGTTGGAGGGAAGCTTCAGAATGGCAAAGATGTTTTTATTACAAATTATGTGAGGAGAATGCAGTTCCTCTTTAAGTTCCTCTTTAATCTATAACTAGGCAGAAACTAAAAATTTAAGAAAAGGGTGTGCTCTGGATGACCTGAAATTGCTAATAATAGAAATCTACTTACATAAAAACCCCAGAGACTGGCTGAACTAAAGAGAGGGAAGACATCTAAGTCAGACTTTAAAGGCAGATTGGACCAATGATATTGATTAAAAAATCACATATTTTATTGATCCATAAAGATAGAAAAGACACATGCATATACACAATATATAATTAAAAAAGGCATATATACACAATCTGCCGAGAAATGGCCAGTATGTACAGTCGACCACGGCAAGTGCCACATATATCTAGATTATGCTCAATAGTGCAACGTCATAAATGTGTGAGCCCCTGTGCGTCTATGCGTTTCGCTGTTCCGCTTCCTCAGGACACACATACGGGGGTTATAAAAAGAGGTCTCACTGGCCTGGGTGTGTAAATGCCTGCATAGAAAATCTCCCTGGGCAGGCACTGGAGCAACAAGAATGGTCGAGCAGTAGGAGTCCCAAGTTGTCTGATATAATCAGAGGGTTGCTATACTAGGGGAGAAAACTATGTGTAGAGGACTGCAAAGAGAAGAAAATATCCACAGAATAGCTGCACAAGCAACTGCAGCCAGATCATACTGGCGAGGTATCCATTGCATGGTTCTAACTCAAGGGTAACCAACTCCTGCAACCATATGGTGACCCAGGGAGCTATCAGGGAGCCAGAGACTGGCTGTCATAGTAAGAATATATCCTTCAGCATGGGATTACATTAGATTCAACAGATATTTTACTAAATGGCATAAAGAAGAGAAGGATCCGTACATTACATATGCAGGTTGGAAGTGGGGATACTCAGACTAAACTGTTTTTAACAACAGACCTGTCACTATTAATGGTGGTGGTAAATAGTACATTGGTTATTATTTTTCAAATTTTTCTTTTATAATTAACGGTTCTTGTGATTGAAGAATTTCTATCCTTTTTCATGAATCTAAGCATGGCTATAGTTAGTGAAGGATGCATCGTACACAGGACATTAAAGTGTTACTAAACCCAGGACCCTGCATTCATTATATCTGGTCTCCCACAGTACACAGAACATGACCACAGTTTATCATGGCTGCTGAGCCCTGACACCATGGTCAGTTTAGGTCCCCCCTTAATCCGCTGTGTCTCCTCTGTCCTTTCCCCCATCCTCTCCCCCTCCTTCTCTGCCTATCAGCTCGTGTGTATGAGATGTCTCCTCCCCTCCCTTGCTGCTGCTATATTATGTAAAACAACTATGCATCCTTATTAGAATTACCTCTGTTATGTTCGGTTATATCGCTCAGTGCCCTTGTTTTATAAAAATGAAGCAGCGCAAAACCTTATTGAAGACTGCCAATGAGCGGTCACGTGACCGCCCAAGGCTCTCCTCCTCTCCTTCCAACTGATGTCAGAGGGAGACTCAGCTCCTCCTTCTGTAGTCCTCGGAGGGGGGCAGGAGAGCACGGGACATCAGCTGACTGCACAGCGGCACTGCAAAATAAGGTATTTCGCCACATCATTTTTTTAAATCAAAGGCACTGGGCAATATAACAGGATATAACAGAGGGGATTCTACTAAGGACAGATAGGGACTTTACAACCAATCTTGAAGCTGGGTTCACACCTAATACTGATGGGGCTCCCAGCAGGAGTCTTGTGCTTCCCCGTTCACCGTCTCAGGTCCGATTTCAGCATGATTTTTTGGCTGAATTCGGACCTGAAACGAACCAAAAAATGCACAGGGCTCCTGTGCAAATTCGCACCGGAGCTGACCACAGAGATGTGTAAAACCGGCTCCATACAGAGCTGGTCAAAACAGTAGCGTAGCACCCGGTGCAAGGCAAGTAGATTGCGCCCCCTAACCTGTGGACTTTTAGCACTCCCCGAGTCCCTTCAAATACAATAGTACTGACCTACCTGATTTCTATACTGACCACTACACTAACCTACTTGATTTCAACACTGACCAACCTGATTCCTTTACTGACCATTACACACTACACTGACCACTATACTGTCCACTACACTGAGAACTACACTACACTGACCACTACACTACACTGACCACTATACTATACTATCCACTACACTACTCTGACCACTATACTGTTCACTACACTACACTGACCACTATACTATACTGTCCACTACACTATACTGACCACTATACTATACTGTCCACTACACTATACTGACCACTATGCTGTCCACTACACTACACTGACCACTACACTACACTGTCTGCTACACTGACCACTATACTGTCCACTACACTACACTGACCACTACACTGTCCACTACACTACACTGACCACTACACTGACCACTACACTACACTGATCACTATACTATACTGTCCACTACACTACACTGACCACTATACTGTTCACTACACTGCACTGATAACTACACTACACTGACCACTATACTGACCACTATACTGACCACTATACTATACTGTCCACTACACTATACTGACCACTACACTACACTGTCTACTACACTGACCACTATACTGTCCACTACACTACACTGTCCACACCACTACACTGACCACTACACTATACTGTCCACTATACTGACCACTACACTACACTGTCCACACCACTACACTGACCACTATACTATACTGTCCACTACACTACACTGACCACTATACTGTTCACTACACTACACTGATAACTACACTACACTGACCACTATACTGACCACTATACTATACTGTCCACTACACTATACTGACCACTACACTACACTGTCTACTACACTGACCACTATACTGACCACTATACTATACTGTCCACTACACTATACTGACCACTACACTACACTGTCTACTACACTGACCACTATACTGTCCACTACACTGCAATGTGCACACCACTACACTGACCACTACACTATACTGTCCACTATACTGACCACTATACTACACTGACCACTATACTATACTATCCACTACACTACACTGACCACTATACTGTTCACTACACTACACTGACCACTATGCTATACTGTCCACTACACTATACTGACCACTATGCTGTCCACTACACTATACTGACCACTACACTGTCTACTACACTGTCTACTACACTGACCACTATACTGGCCACTACACTACACTGTCCACACCACTACACTGACCACAACACTATACTGTCCACTTTACTGACCACTATACTACACTGTACACTACACTACACTGACCAGTAGACTGTCTTGCCTACAGTCTTCCTATACTGACACTACATATATGGCTCCCCTCTATCTCTCTCCCCCCCAGTCTGTGTCCATCCATTCCTCACCTTCTTCATGTCCTGCATCGGTCCGGACTCCGGAGGATAGGAGAAGAAGACAGCGGCCCTGGCGGCTCACACTTCCCAGTGCTTTTCTCCCCCACACTCCGGCCGCCATGTTCAGTGTTTCCCAGCGCACTGTGATTAGGCGTATGGGAGTCATGTGCGGAGGCGGCACTTCAGGAGCAACCGCGATCACGCACAGGCCAGCCCCACGCCGCACATGACCTCCATACTACCAATCACAGGGAGCCGGACACTGAAAATGGCAGCCGGAGTGCGGGGGACACAGGAAATTCAAATTAGGTGGAGGCAGCCAGTAGTGACACTACTGGCATGAAATTTTTACTCCCCTCCGCCCGGGGCCATGGCACCCCCCACGCTACGCCACTGGGTCAAAATCTCCTGCTATTGCGAATTGGATGGGGGGAAACTGCATGGTGTCAACCCAGCCTTAAAATTAGCAAGACAACAAAAAACAAATAATGTATCATACTACTTACTTTTGGTAAAAAGTATCCTTTAAAAGTAACATCCTGTGCGGTGGCGTGTGGAAGGTTGGTCGGTAATATGTTCGAAAACCTCTGAATCTCATGTATAACTGCATCTGTATATGGCATCTTCTTTCGGTGCTCAATCTGAGGAACAGCCAGTCCAATAACCTTATCGATCTCATCTTGGACATTCACTGAAGTCAGCAATGGCAATACAACATAAATGTGTAGTAAAAAGAGAAATGTAGCCAAAATAAAATCTACCATTAAAGGTCATGTCAACTCATGTGGGGTTATGTTGGTTTATAATGTCAGGTCAAGTTTGCAAACGAAAATGGAAAAGAAGGTACTTTAGAATAGAAGGACACCGTGGGGTTTATTTACTAAAATTTGAGAGTGAAAAATCTGTTGCAGCTGTGCATGGTGGCCAATCAGCTTGTTCAGTTAAGCTTTGGAAGCCGATTGGTTTTTATGCAGCGCCGCACCAGATTTTGCACTCACCAGTTTTTGTAAATCAACCTCATAGTGTAATGGCTGCTTTGAATGCTTCTTTTCTATCCAAGGGCACACAAAATGTATAGAATGTTTTTCTTCTCTAAATGGCAAATTCAATTTGAAGGCTTTTCTTCCTAGCCAAATACGCAGAAAACGAATGGAACTTTTTTCTTCTATATAACAAATCCAATATTGTCATGCAGCCGCAGGTGAATGTGTTTATTATGCATATTTATAACTAAGGTTTTTCTTTCGCCAGATTGTAAATTATCTAAATAATTTAACTTACTATCTGAAAAATATTTTTTTTTTGTTTAATAGATTTTTATTGAGAAATATGCTTGAGTTACAGAGCAGAGGTACCCAGATCACAAAAAGGTACAGTTCAGACACTTTTTGTTTATACAAAAAAAATTCTCCAACTACAGAGGTGAATGCAAAAACGAATAAAAGGTTAAACAAAACCAGTAGCATTATATAGGGGCTTTTAAAAAGTGCCCACACTCAAACAAGTATGAAATATCTGACCTCAGTCATCTGCCTGTCAGATGTATTAACGCTCTTTAGTATAAAGGTCCGATGGAGCCCACACACAATCAAATTGTCCGACGGATTAGTTCCGTCGGACCTTTGCTGTCGAAAAGTCCGGTCGTGTGTACGCGGCATTAGAATGGGCCAAGAGTGATGAATCAGACTCCTAAGCTTGGGGCTTTAAAGGGAAATTCAGGAATAGGCAGGGAACTTGGAAATATCTTCTGTGAATGAACACATGATCATAGAAAAGAAGGTAATGAACAAAACATTAGGGTTTATTTACAGAAACTGGAGAGTACAAAACCTGGTGCAGCTCTGCATAAAAACAATCAGTTTCCAGGGTATTTTCTTTTTTGGTCAAAGCTTAATTGAACAAGATGAATTTAGAAGCTGATTGGCTACCATGCAGAGCTGCACCAGATTTTGCACTCTGCAGTCTTAGAAAATCAACCCCTCTGTCTGATAAATGTATTTGTAGTAAATGAATTGTATTTATTTCAAAATGTGTATCCTGTTGTGGCCTTGTGAGATTGCACTGTATATGTGGTTTGCAGTAAAAGTTTATTTCCTTCTGTTTGGACCCTGTGTGGCTGCTACATCTCTTAAATGGTTTTAACAAAATTGTATTATTTTTATAGGTGTATCAGTTAATGGTTTATATCTTTTATAAAGAGATAAGAGTTACCCACAAGGGGCTCTGCCCACCAAACTATATAACCTACAAGAGAGATAACACAATAGGTTGGACTGACACCATTATGCATATAATGCCGCGTACACACGATCGGACTGTCCGGCGGATTTTTTTCTTCCCAAAAGTCCGGCGGACTTAAAAAGAAGTTTTGACTCATTGTCCGGCGGACAATCCGGCCATCTGTGTGCTAGTCCGCGAGACTTTTAAAATGAACGGACTTCCCCCACACACGGAGTAAAGTCCGTCAAGAGCGGGACAAGACCCCCGAAGTCGGAACAAGACCCTCAGATGGCGGCAACGAAGGAGAAAGCCGTGGTCCTCCGCTTGTAAAAGAGCTAGCAGAAGATAGCGGAGGAGTCCGGCGAGAAGACCCCCGAAGACGGAAGAAGAGAAGACCCCTGGAGCTGTCTAATAAAGTATTTTAAAAACCTGTGTTGTGTTTTTTTAGATACATGTTTTTTCCCCAAGTGAATAGGTAGGGGTACATGGTACCCCATACTCATTCACATAGGGAGGGGGACCTGGATCTGGGGGCCCCCTTATTGAAGGGGGCTCCCGGATTCTGATAGGCCCCCCACCCGCAGACCCCAACAACCAACGGCCAGGGTTGTCGGGAAAAGGCCCTTTTCCTCATCAACATGGGGACAAGGTGCTTTGGGGTGGGGGGCCACAGGGCCCCCCTTTCCCCAAGCCCCCCCCATGTTGAGGGCACGTGGCCTGGTGTGGCTCAGGAGGGGGGGTGCGCTCACTCGTCCCCACCCCCTTTCCTGACGGGCCGTGCTGCGTGCTCGGATAAGGGTCTGATATGGATTCGTGGGGGGACCCCCACACCGTTTTTTCAGCGTAGGGATTCCCCTTTAAATCCATACCAGGTGACAGGGGCAACAAGGTGTCAATCTCGCCGATCGAGGCGGCGACATTGACTTCCTTCGCTAGTCCCGTCTACCTGGAGTCACGTTCTAAATAAACGGACTTTACTCCGTGTGTGGGGCAAGTCCGTTCATTTCAAAAGTCCCGTGGACCTCTGCCAAAACTCCGGCGGGTTGTCCGCCGGATCTAGTCCGCCGCTGGAAAGTCCGGCGGATTGGATAGTCTGGCCGAAAAGTCAGATCGTGTGTACATGGCATAAGGCTGACTCTTACTTTGAATCTCCGGATATTTCATCATTAGCAGAAGCCCCCATCTCAAAGTTGTTGTGGTTGTCTCCATTCCAGCAGCAAATAGATTGCTAATGAGGCCTGTTAAATTATCATCGTGGAAATACGTAGCAGATTCAAGCTTCTCCTGGAAAAAAAAGAGTGTAGATGTGGTAGCAGAGGCAAAGAGGTAGCTTTTTCATATATATAACAGCTGTTCCATATATTTTTTTCTGCATTGTTTTTCGACATTAGAAATACAGTTAATCTAAGCCAAGGTAGAACTAATGGAGCAACATAAAAGAGGTGATCCTAGCAACACTTCAGAAGCCAATGGTTGTGTGCCTATAAGCCCAGGCGATGGACATGTAACCAAGACTGGATTATTAAAGGAATCACTTCAAAAAAGGAAAATCAAAGAATTCACAATATTAGCCAAGATATCTTAACCTGGTATTTGTTTAATTAATCCATTTCACCCTTTATTCTGCTAGATCTTTACATGTGCTGTCTGGGGTCTATAAATAGATATATCAGGGCTCTCTTGGAGACCCTTTACACAAATAAGCATGCTATCCTCTTTGTATTCACAGATACCAATTTTACTGTTTAAGATTAAATTAAGGATAAGCGATTTTGGCGGTTTTTGCTACCTACAAAATCTCATTGTCTCTTCTTAAGCTGTTTTGACAAAACTTATGGGGAAAAAAAATCTACTCTTGTATTTATTAATTTAGTTAGAATTTTTTATTTTCTTGGGGGGGTTATATTCAGGGTAGTTTAACCGCTTGCCAACCAGCCGCCGTCCTTTTACTGCGGCAGGTTGGCACTATCCCGCGAGGCGTCGTAGCTATACGTCTGCTCGCGGGATCGAGATAGCAGGCCTGCGCGCTGCACAGCGAGGGTGCCGATGCTCCTGGCTGACGGTCGCGATGACCGCCGGTTATTATCGATTGCGAGCACTAGAGGCAGAACAGGGACGAGTGTGTGTAAACACACACTTCCCTGTTCTGTTCTGAGAGGCGTGACAGATCGTGACTTCCTATTAGCTAGGAACCACGATCCGTCACTTACTCTAGGACAGTCCCCTCCCCCTACAATAAGAGACACAAACAGGGAACACAGTTAACCCCTTGATCGCCCACTAGTGTTAACCCCTTCCCTGCCAGTGAAATTTTTACCGTAATCAGTGCATTTTTTAGCACTGATCGCTGTATGAATGCCAACGGTCCCAAAAATGTGTCAAAAGTGTCCGATGTGTCCGCCATAATGTCTCAGTCCCGATAAAAATCGCAGATCACCGCCATTGCTAGTAAAAAAAAAAAATAATAATAAAATGCCATAAAACTATCCCCTATTTTGTAGACGCTATAACTTTTGCGCAAACCAATCAATATACGCTTATTGTGATTTTTTTTTTACAAAAAATACGTAGAAGAATACATATCCGCCTAAACCGAGGGAAAAAAAAATGTTTTTATATATGTAGCGGGGTTCTACCCCTTTTAGGGGAAGAGACTACGTTTCCCATAATTCCCCAGGCTCCCAGGCTGCTTGCTTCCGCCCGGGAGGCTGCTGGGGGAGGCTATAAAAAGGAAGAGCGGAGACCGCCTCTTCCTCTTGGAACACTTCCTCTTCTGAGGCCTGACAGGACTGGCCTGCCTCTGCTGACAGAGCGTGTGACGCGGAGACTGCAGCCAGCAGAGACACCTGTGCGGACCGGAGCTGAAGGCCTGAAGCCTGGGCCTTGCAGCCGATGGAGTGAGACTCTCACCCCTCAGAGTCCACAGCAGCGGAGCGGAGACTTCCCCTTACTGTCGGTCGGACGGAGATGATGACCGGAGTTCAGGGCTGTGACTGAGGAGACCGGACGCCGCCATTGAAGAGACCAGAGCCACCATTGGAGGGACCGAAGCTGAGGACGGTACCCAAGGATTGGTGAGAGAGCCGAGAGGCTCATCCTGCATTGACACACACGTTTTATGCCTATTGAACTGCCTAGGCGCAATTTACCTCAGAGCAGCAATGTTACTTTTTGTGGATTACAAAGACACCATTTAAAGCTACATGTGCACCACCTCTACAGATTCATTGCCGGTGAAGAACACTGTACTAGTACAAGGACTGAGCTCTATTGCTAGGGATCAGGCCTGGTCCATTAGGTAGGCGCAGATAGATTTATTGCACCTCAGGGGTGCATAGCAGACGGTCGCCACACTGGGCGCTCCGTTTCCCCACTGCCAGTTGTTACATATGTGTGTACATGTTAAAGTGCATATTGCAGGGACCTGCTAAAGTATTGTAAGTCATATGTTCAAACGCATGTTGCTATTTCTTTTCCTTACTGACAAAAGTAAAGCCAGTTATTCTTATTTCAGCAGTCTGCTTGTGAGTTCATACCAATTACACTTAGAGTATAAGCTAAGTTTTATGTGCATAGGGACATACCCCTTTACTAACTGTGCCAGAGCGGGTAGAGCCAAATTTGCCGGGGGTTGGTGGAGCTGTACTCAGGGACCCAAAACAAACCAGCGGCTCTCTTAACTGGGGGTAGCGCTACACGTGGGGGCTCGTAATCCGGGATCCTGAGTCAGCGGGAACAGCCGCCAGAAGGTACCGGCATGGACCCAATAGAAGTGGGACGGTGGTCCGCAACATGGGCCGCTGACCCAGCCGCAGCAGCAGTCATTGAACTGCCAGGGATGTGGCAGAGAGAGGCAGTCAAGCAGCTCATAATGTCATTATCCCCATGCCAGAAGTCATGGATAATGGACATGAGAAATGATGCTGGGTACACATACGCCTTAATAGAATGGAAGGAAGAGACTCCAGAGCAGTTCAGGAGCCAAAGCATACAGGCACCGAATGGTCAGGCCTACCAATTGCTGCATGCGCTGCCGCGCAAGGGAGAAGGTTCTCCTATGAAAGCCATTCTATCCCCAAAGAAGGAAGAGCAGAAGGGCGCGGAAAGTCCCGCACCCGCACAGACTACTCTTAGTGCAGAACTGTGTGCTGTCCTAGGGGAGATTGTGACCCAGTGCAGAAGAGACCCCCGGGGATTACCCAATGTCGGGATACAGGAAACTCCGGATGTTTTCAGGGAGGACCATTCCTGACCAGTACACCACGCCAAGGATAGAAGATGCCTTGCAGAGTTTATCTGGAGCTAAGTGGTTCAGTGTGATGGACCTCAAGAGTGGGTATTACCAAATCCCCATGCATCCAGAAGATAGAGAAAAGACTGCCTTCATAACCCCAGTGGGATTCTTTGAGTTCAACAGGATGCCCCAGGGCCTATCTGGAGCTCCTGCTACGTTTCAACGCCTAATGGAAAGGACTGTTGGAGACATGAACCTCATAGAAGTCCTTGTGTATCTGGACGATGTCATTGTCTTTGGAAAGACTTTGGAAGAACATGAAGCCAGGTTGGAGAAAGTACTGAAGAGGCTCAGTGAAGAGGGACTTAAACTTTCTCCAGAGAAGTGTCGGTTCTATCAGTCTTCTGTGAACTATCTGGGACACATAGTGTCTGAAAAAGGAGTGTCTACAGACCCTGAGAAGCTGGAGGCAGTTACTTCGTGGCCAAGGCCCACAACAGTTACAGAACTTCGGTCTTTCTTGGGGTTCTGCTCCTACTACCGCAGGTTTGTGGATGGATTTGCCCGCATTGCCAAACCCCTCAACGAGCTGCTGAAGACAGAAGGAGAGGAGGATGGAATGGGGCCTAGGAGGCCTGGTGAATCGGTCAAAGACCAGTGGAATTCAAGGTGTGAAGAGGCTTTCAGAACCTTGAAGAGAAGTCTCACCACAGCCCCAGTTTTGGCCTACGCTGATCCCACTAGACCATATGAGCTACACGTTGATGCCAGCCATGAGGGCCTAGGTGGAGTACTCTACCAGGAGTATGAAGACCAGCTACGACCAGTGGCTTATGTGAGCCAGAGCCTGACCCCCTCCGAGAAGAACTATCCCACCCACAAGTTGGAGTTCTTAGCCCTCAAGTGGGCAGTTGTTGACAAATTGAGAGACTATCTGTATGGGGCCGAGTTTACTGTAAAGACAGATAACAACCCCTTGACCTATCTATTCACCACCGCCAAGCTGGATGCAACTGGACACAGATGGTTGGCGGCGTTGTCTGGATTCAATTTCAGTCTCAAGTACAGACCAGGGGCTGGAAATAGGGATGCAGATGCCCTGTCCCGAAGATCCCATGTCATGGTCGATGACTGGGAAGACTGGACCCAAGTGGCACCAGATGGAGTGCGTGCCCTTTGTCAAGGAGCTGAACTCCAAGCCAGAGGAGGATCCAGAGCTGAAGAGATAGGAGTTACCACAGTGGGAGTCCCGAAGTGTTACTGTGGGGTAACTCAACTAGCAGAAGAGTGCCTACCGAAGCTGTCCAAGAAGGAGCTGAGGTGTGACCAATTGGAAGATCCCATGGGGAGATTGGTCCTGGAAGCCCTGGAAGACCAGAGTCCAGAGGGACTTCGCCTTCACCCTTCTAAAGAAGCTCGCCTACTGAGGAGAGAGTTGGACAAGTTGCAGGTGCATCAGGGGGTAGTCTACCGAAGGGGCCCCTCTGATGGACCAGAAGACAAGTGGCAGTTGTTTCTCCCAGAGAAGCATCGAGAGACTGTGCTGATTGCCTTACATGACCAGCATGGTCACTTGGGAGCAGAGAGAACCTTCCAACTTGTCAGAGACCGGTTTTATTGGCCCTGCATGAGGGCCGAAGTAGAGGAGTATTGCCATTCCTGTGCAAGATGCATTCAGAGAAAGACTTTACCCCATCAAGCTGCCCCAATGGGCCACCTACAGAGTGAAGGCCCAATGGATCTGGTATGCATTGATTTTCTCTGCCTTGAACCCGATTTGAGCGGATTGGGAAATGTTCTGGTGGTAACCGACCATTTCACTCGTTATGCTCAGGCTTTCCCAACCAAGGACCAGAAGGCCTCTACAGTAGCCAAGGTACTTTTGGAGAAGTACTTTGTTCACTATGGACTGCCACAGAGAATCCATTCAGACCAAGGAAGGGACTTTGAGAGTCGCCTGATCAGGAAGCTACTAGATTCTCTGGGAGTAGAGAAGACTAGAACCACACCATATCACCCTCAAGGTGATGCCCAGCCTGAAAGGTTCAACAGGACCCTATTGAACATGTTGGGAACTTTGGAAACAGAGAAGAAGCAACATTGGAGTCAACACATATCAGCTCTGGTGCATGCCTACAACTGCACCACAAGTGATGTGACAGGTTTCTCCCCTTACCGACTTATGTTTGGGAGAGAAGCAAGATTGCCAGTGGATTTGGCCTTTGGCATTTCCTTAGACCATGCCTCTGCTGCCTCCCACAAAGGATATGTGGACAGACTGAGGCACAGTCTGAAAATAGCTTATGAGAAAGCTCAAGCGGCCTCCGACCAGAGGGGGGCCCGAAATAAGAGGAACTTTGATTTGAAAGTTAGAGTACAGGACCTACAGCCTGGGGACCGTGTACTGTTACGGAACCTAGGGATCCCTGGAAAACACAAGATTGCTGATAGATGGAGATCAGAGCCATATATCATCTGTAGGAAACTTCCAGGATTGCCTGTCTACAAGTTGAAGCCAGAAGGAAGCGTGGGGCCATTGAAGACCTGGCATAGGAATCACTTGCTCCCACTCACTGAAGCAGTCAGAATGCCTCCAGCAAGAGATGTACCTGAATCTGTTTCCATTCTGGATACCCCCAGGCCTAACACTAGGTCTCAAACATCCCAAGTTAGGGGTGGACAGGACCCCCAACCTGAGGAAGAAAGAGGAGAACTTGAATGGCTATGGCCTTCCTCAACTACAGGAAATTCTGCCATAGATCTTCCACCTACTGAAGATGTGGAAGATAACACATTGAACCCAGAAGCCACAGAGTTTGTGCCATTCAGTGATGTGCCTGAGTGCTGGGAAGATATCCCTGGTCTCTACCCAGAACAAGAAGAAGATGTTCCAGAACCAGAGATGTTGCCAGAATGTGTTCCTGAAGAAGTTCCAAGAGAACAGAGAGCTCGCAGAGTTGTGAAGCCTCCCAAGAAGTTAACTTACCCCAAGATGGGAGAAAGTTCAGAGGACTCTGTTACTACAGCAAGGAGAAGTGCTGAAAGCCCTGACCCTTCCGCTGTTCATTTAGTGGAGGGCAACCCCAGCTCACTCTCTGGCACAGTTAAACAGGTCGCCCACACTGAAGTGACCTGTGGACAGGACAGCTCCCCATCGTATGCCAATTGGTGGGAAGCTCCTCTGTCCAAATTATGTGAAAATGTTGTTCCCGAGAAAGTTTGTAGTTTGAACACTGTCTTTGGGGACCAAAGATTCAAAGTGGGGGGAGTGTGTAGCGGGGTTCTACCCCTTTTAGGGGAAGAGACTACGTTTCCCATAATTCCCCAGGCTCCCAGGCTGCTTGCTTCCGCCCGGGAGGCTGCTGGGGGAGGCTATAAAAAGGAAGAGCGGAGACCGCCTCTTCCTCTTGGAACACTTCCTCTTCTGAGGCCTGACAGGACTGGCCTGCCTCTGCTGACAGAGCGTGTGACGCGGAGACTGCAGCCAGCAGAGACACCTGTGCGGACCGGAGCTGAAGGCCTGAAGCCTGGGCCTTGCAGCCGATGGAGTGAGACTCTCACCCCTCAGAGTCCACAGCAGCGGAGCGGAGACTTCCCCTTACTGTCGGTCGGACGGAGCTGATGACCGGAGTTCAGGGCTGTGACTGAGGAGACCGGACGCCGCCATTGAAGAGACCAGAGCCACCATTGGAGGGACCGAAGCTGAGGACGGTACCCAAGGATTGGTGAGAGAGCCGAGAGGCTCATCCTGCATTGACACACACGTTTTATGCCTATTGAACTGCCTAGGCGCAATTTACCTCAGAGCAGCAATGTTACTTTTTGTGGATTACAAAGACACCATTTAAAGCTACATGTGCACCACCTCTACAGATTCATTGCCGGTGAAGAACACTGTACTAGTACAAGGACTGAGCTCTATTGCTAGGGATCAGGCCTGGTCCATTAGGTAGGCGCAGATAGATTTATTGCACCTCAGGGGTGCATAGCAGACGGTCGCCACACTGGGCGCTCCGTTTCCCCACTGCCAGTTGTTACATATGTGTGTACATGTTAAAGTGCATATTGCAGGGACCTGCTAAAGTATTGTAAGTCATATGTTCAAACGCATGTTGCTATTTCTTTTCCTTACTGACAAAAGTAAAGCCAGTTATTCTTATTTCAGCAGTCTGCTTGTGAGTTCATACCAATTACACTTAGAGTATAAGCTAAGTTTTATGTGCATAGGGACATACCCCTTTACTAACTGTGCCAGAGCGGGTAGAGCCAAATTTGCCGGGGGTTGGTGGAGCTGTACTCAGGGACCCAAAACAAACCAGCGGCTCTCTTAACTGGGGGTAGCGCTACATATATTTTTGGGGGATATTTATTATAGCAAATGTATTGCGTTTTTTTCAAAATTGTCAGTCTTTTTTTGTTTATAGCGCAAAAAATAAAAAGCGCAGAGGCGATCAAATACCACCAAATGAAAGCTCTATTTGTGGGAAAAAAAGGACGTCAACTAAGTTCAAATGGAACGTCTCATCAATAGAATATCTAGGAATCCACCTCACTGCTAAAATTGACCAACTGTACCCAGCAAACTTCCCACCCACATACAAAAGACTTGAGTCCGAATTGAAGAACTGGTCCAATAAAGAACTGTCCTGGCTGGGTAGGATCCATTCCATAAAAATGACACTCCTCCCCAGACTGTTATACTTATTTAGAGCCATCCCGATTAACCTAAGAAAGGACCATTTGCAAGCTCTTCAAGGGAAAGTCAATAAGTTTATCTGGGGAAGAAAAGGTCATAGGTTACCTAAAAACACCCTATACAGACAGCGCACACAGGGTGGCTTGGGGCTTCCAAGACTACTTTGGTACTACCAGGCGGCGAGACTTGCCCAATTGTCAACAGTTTACGCCAGAACGGAAAAACCTGACTGGATCTATATAGAAAGACAGGCAGTCCCCACCTATACCCTCGACTATCTATTATGGACCCCCTCCAGGGAAAGACCCCCTGTACTCTCTCCGATCCTCTCACAATCCCTGTCCCTTTGGGACGAATTGAAAACCCTGCCCTCACTAACCTCCGACTGCCACCCTCTGGCCCATATCTTCAATAACTCTGACTTCACTCCTGGTCTAGACATACAATCCTTCAAATGGTGGTTGGATAAGGGGTTGTATCGGATCGGTCATTTCTATACAGCAACAGGCCCAATATCTTTAAAATTCTGCGAAAAACAACTGGAAATCCCGAGTGGGGAACACTTCAGGTTTCTCCAAATAACACACTATCTCTACAAAATATGGAAAGGGAAACCCATCCCACCTAGATTCACACCGTATGAGATATGGGCTGGAAATACCAAAGATCAGAGGGGTGGAATCTCTGTCATCTACCAATCTCTTGCCCAGCAGGAAGGCAAAACCCCTTACATGACCGCATGGGAAAATGATCTCCAAATTAGTTGGGATCTTGAGCAATGGCAGTCCTCCTTCTCCAGAGCCTATAAAGGAATGAAGAATATTTCCCTAATAGAAGCTAACCTTAAAGTGATGACCAGATGGTATCTCACACCTTCTAAATTGGCCCATATGTATCCGACTGCTAACCCCCAGTGCTTCAGGGGCTGTGAGCTAAATGGCTCCATGGCCCACATATGGTGGGAATGTCCCAAAATAAGAACATTCTGGAAAAAAATGTTTATCCTAATCTATAAAGTAACAGGAATTCAACCACCCAGAACCCCCGCAGTGGCCCTTCTGAACGCTGATATCCCTGGGGCCCCTAAATGGAACCGCAAATTAATCCACTTCATCCTCCTGGGCGCTAAGCTGACTATTGCCAAGGCCTGGAAACAACACGGGGTATCCTTCACAGCTGCAAAACGCAAAATCTCTTGGATGATGTCCCAGGAGAAATTGACCAGTGTCCTGCTGGATTCAAGAGTACAGTTCGAGTCCACCTGGGAACCCTGGGCTAATCACATGGGTATCTCCCTTGTTCCTGGAATACAACCATAACCGGTAAGCACTTACACTCTAGCCCCACTCCACTACCTGTCAGACGGCTCAATGTCCTCCACCCCCCCCTCCTCATCCCCACCTTTCCTTGTTTCTTGAACTTTCTTCACGTAGGCAAGATATGGCCATATGATATGTATAGTATGTGAGCATTGTACGAGAGCCCCCAGTCTCAAGGGTTAAAATCACCCAGCACTTGACTGAGCAAACTTTCCAATGTTACACTCGTGATACTTTATGCCTCTCTTTGCTAATGACCACGCTCCGGGGGTCTCGGGGGGGCTGTCCCGACACAGTTTGTTCCCGTTAGGGGTGTCGGGGTTGCTCTCCGGAGCACCTGGAACCAGGATTCGCAAGGCAATTGTGTCTCTAGGCTTTACTTAGAGGACCTCGGTCTCAATTTTATCCACATGCCTTTAGAAGCTCCTTCTTCGTACCTTGTGATTCAACACTATAAGACCTATAAGTAGCATTGTACTTTAAATCCAGATATGGCACTCTGTACCTCGTCTGTTTTTCTTCAACTGTTTGCAATTTCCTGTTTTGTTATACTTTTGATATCAATAAAAACTTTGAAAGTAAAAAAAAAAAAAAAAAAAAAAAAAAAAAAGGACGTCAACTTTGTTTGGATACGTCGCACGACCGCACAATTGTCAGTTAAAGCAACGCAGTGCCAAATTGCTAAAAATGCAATGTATGTATGCTTAGTATAAATATGAAGCCACGCACTGCTAGCTCCAACAGACTTAAAACCAACTTTATTGACCCTGCAGGAATGAGGACATTGCACCTGCAGGCTTCATATTTATATTCTATCATAGTCAGGGCTTTTTTTTCTCAGAGAATAGGTGCAGAAACTCCCCCCTTCTGAGTCCCCCCCTGTCTCTGCCCCTACCCACCTCCAAGCACCTTCCCTTGATTCCACCCCCTACCCACCTCCCAGTACTGCCCCAAGTACCATTTACTGAATAATTTGTATGGTATTTGGTCTTGCCCAATAACAAGAAAAGCAGTAAAAATAGATGCACTGGAGCCATCAACAATAGACCCCACCCTAGTAATAATAGATCCTCCCAAGCAACAATGAATGAATGAATAATTTGTATAGCGCTACAATGCGAACTGAATCGCCTCAAGATTAGATAGATTCCCTCCCACCAAAAATAGACCCCACCCCAACAATAGGTCCTCCCAAACAACAAAAAATCCCCACCCCAGCAACAATAGATCCCTCATACAACAATAGACTTCCCCAGCAACAATGGACCCCACCCTAACAACAATAGGTCCCCCTCTCAGCAACAATAGATCCCCCACGCAACAATAGACTCCCCAGAAACAATGGACCTCACCCTAACAACAATAGGTTCCCCTCTCAGCAACAATAGATCCCTCACACAACAATAGACTCCCCCCCAGCAACAATAGTCCCCACCCCAGTAACAATAGTTCCCCCCAGGCAACAATAGTTCTCAACACAAAAATAGACCCCCCACACAGAAACAATGGACCATGCACAACAAAATACCACCCTCAGCAACAAAAGATCCACCTCAGCAACATTATACCCCCCAGCAGCATCAACAGATCTCCCAGTGGTCAGCATAAATAGACCCTCCAGCAACCAGCAACAATAGACCTCTCTCTGAACAGTAGATCCCTACAAGCACCATAAGACACCCCCCCCTCCAGCAACAACAGATCCCCCACAAGCAATAATAAACCCTCACACAAAAACAGATCCCCACCAGTGGCCATAAATCCCACAGCAGACAGCATCAATAGACCCTCCAGCACATCCCTTGCTATTACATACCTTTGGTGCTGGAGGTGCCGGAACTGCGCTCCCCCATGTTCCCGTTGAAAAAAAGCCCTGATCATAGTGATGTACTGAATATGTCTGTTTCATCCTTTATTGTGACCTCTTTGCAGATCAATGGTTCAAATCTATATACACACACACACACGTGCAGGGCCGCCATCAGGGGGTACAGCCCACACACTTGTAAGGGGCCCCACAATTTCTGATGGCTGCCCTGCACACGCGCACACACTTTATTTAGAAAGACTACATAAAACATTAACAATTAACCTCTTGCTGCTTGACAAAGAAGGCATCGATGAGATTTCTTTGGTCATTAGCATCCAACTGATCCTTGTACTTGGTGAAAGTTCCCGTAATGAACTGACGCATCTCAGCGACATTCAACTTCACAGTTTTATGACTTCCTGGTATCCAGCGCATCACAGATTGATAGGTATTGTACAGCTTAGGGAGACCAAAAAATGAAAGGGGAAATAGTGGAAAGAAAATGTTAATAAAAGAGGACACAAGGAAAATAGGTTTCTTTAATATCCCATACAAAAATACTATAAATGCAGCTCTGTAATATATAAACAAATGTAGTTTTAATACAAGCCATTTAAAAGTATGGGATTTATTTTTTTCTTCAGAATCATACTTGCCTAGGTGGATGCAGCATCGGTTGGATGCAGAATCGGTTGGATGCTGCATCTGTCCACTGCAGGCTCTAATGCCGCTTACACACCATCGGAAATTCGGCCAGCAAAAGACCGATGAGAGCTTTTGGTCGGAAAATGCGTCCATGTGTATGCTCCATCTAACTTTTGCTGGCCAAATTTCCGTCAGCAAAAGATTGAAAGCAGGTTCTCAATTTTTCGGTTGAAAAAAGTTCAGATCGGAAATTCCGATCATCTGTAGCAATTCCGACGTGCAAAATTCCTATGCATGCTCGGAAACAATTTGACGCATACTCGGAAGCATTGAACTTCATTTTCTCGGCTCATCATAGTTTTTTATGTCACCGCGTTCTTGACGGTCGAAATTTCAGCAAACTTTTGTGTGACCAGGTGTATGCAAGCCAAGCTTGAGCGGAATTCCATCGGAAAAACCATCCAAGATTTTTCTGACGGAAAATCCACTTGTGTGTACGCGGCATTAGACTGAGAACCGAGCGGCGATCAAACACCGCCACTCTCAGAGCTCGCTGAGGAGCTTTCTGCTCTGCCCCCCTCGCTCACTGGAGCGCTGGACTGTGGACGGATCCAGACTTCATTGTAGCAATCTTGCCTGAGCCTGTATCAGCTCTGTAATATCAGCCGACAATGAGCTGCAGCCCGATGTCTGCTGAAAATGGGTCACAGGAGTGCAGGATGAACTGCACTCATGTGATCCAGCCAGGTTCTAGCCTCTCCTGGTTTGGAAGTCCTTACCGGTACAGCCTCTAAACGAAGCTAAATGGAAGGAACCCCACTCTGGTGATCTCAGGGGTATGTTACAAGTCTCTCTGTGACCTTGGACTATGTGATCCACAGGAGAAATACAGCCAAACAAGCTTTGGCTGTACTTCTCTTTCTTAAGTACTCAGGGAATGTATGTCAATTAGGTCAATTAGTATCACAGGAGTAAGGGGGGAGGATTTTTGGTAAGTATTGAAGATTGAAAAAAAAGAGAGCAGGATGCTTCACGAGGAGAAGCCATGGCCACAGACGGAGCCGCTCCAGTCGCAGGAGAAGTCGCTCAGGCCACAGAGGGAGTCGCAGGAGAAGTCGCTCAGGCCACAGAGGAGTCGCAGGAGAAGTCGCTCAGGCCACAGAGGGAGTCGCAGGAGAAGTCACTCAGGCCACAGAGGGAGTCGCAGGAGAAGTCGCTCAGGCCACAGAGGGAGTCGCAGGAGAAGTCGCTCAGAGGGAGTCGCAGGAGAAGTCGCTCAGGCCACAGAGTGAGTCGCAGGAGAAGTCGCTCAGGCCACAGAGTGAGTCGCAGGAGAAGTCGCTCCAGTTCTTACTCCAGACACAGCCGCTCCTATCATAGAGGATCTTCTGTCCATAGACAGCGATCTCCAGTGCGACCCTCTGGAAACGCATGTTGGATATGCGGGGCCGCAGCCCTTTCCGATAATTAGCCTGCCATAGATGCTTTGAGGAGGCAACTAGGGAAAAAGAATCGCAGTTTAGAGAGCCTGTAGCTCCACAGCCACAGAGTGATTTTTTGCTAATTGAACCGTGTGTCAAATCGGTCAAGGAAGTCGCACAGAACCTCAATCGCTCCATTCGAGTGGAGTCGTTCAAGATGGAGAGTTTTTACAATCAATCCTCCAGGCCATAAATCTGGGAGACTGGATGCTCTCCATAGACCTCCAGGACGCATATCTTCACGTCCCGATCCATGTTGCTTTCCAGAAGTTCCTTCGGTTCTCGGTGAATCAGGGCCACTTCCAGTTTCAGGGTCTCCCGTTCGGGATCTCTACTGCCCCCAGAAATTTCACCAAGGTACTACTACCAGTAATCGCATCCTTAAGGGAGAAAGGGTTGAGAATCACAGCCAAACAAGCTTTGGCTGTACTTCTCTTTAAGTACTGGAATGTGGACCTGAGAGCGACCTATATCCTTTGGCTGTACTTCTCTTTTAAGTACTGGAATGTGACTTGACATTGGCCTTTTGAACAGCAAAGCTAAAGCCGAAAAAGGGAGAAGCAACACAAGAAGCTAATCAGATGTACTGTAGTGCTCATGTTACTTGCTGTAGGTAGTGAAGAAGCTAGTTGCTGGTAGTTGGTATATAGCACTGTGATGATGCATCTTGTTTATGCTCCTGATGAAATAATTCAGCAAAATGCATAGAGTTTGTTTTAGCAGGTGATGTCATTATATGTGTAGCGGTCACACTTTGACAAGTGTGCGCTATAGGTGGAAATTTTGTTTTTTTCCTTCAGAAAAGTATTGGGGTTCTAAGGGTTAATTGTACAGGTTTACTTTAGCATCAGTTTGGCTGGGCTGTACTAGGGTTCTGCTGG
This sequence comes from Lithobates sylvaticus, assembly GCA_028564925.1. Taxonomy (NCBI): domain Eukaryota; kingdom Metazoa; phylum Chordata; class Amphibia; order Anura; family Ranidae; genus Lithobates; species Lithobates sylvaticus. The sequence continues at coordinate 520,346,054 of CM053028.1, read as the reverse complement.
GTCATAGGTGCAGTGAGGTACCCATGACAGGTTGAGAACCAGGCCTGGTTGGACGTGTTGGGTACCAATCTTTCCCGGAGCCAATCAGTGGGCGTGTCTGGCCCTGCTGTGTAGTCTGGGGAGGGGTACTTAAGGTGCTGAAGTCACGTGTTCAGGGTTTTCGGCTGCAGTCTTGCTTCTTGGTTCCGGACCAGGGTAGCCCCACGAGGGGTCCTGGGCCTAGGAGCATTTGCCATCCCGCAAACATGGTCAGTCTGAGCAGCCCCATGGACCCGCATGGTCTGGGGTGGGGATCCGTCTGTTCCCAAGTCTTGGAGCCTGTTACCCCGAGGCCCAGTAACTGGAGGATTCAAGGCGTCCCGGTGTGCTCTCCATATTGGAGGGACACTGCAACTCGTAAGTGACCAGGGGAGGAGGGCCAACAAGCTGGCATCTCAGTAAGAGCCTGGAAGCTGAGTTGTATGGACACTAAAGAATCCACACTTTCACAGTACTGCCAAGGAGACAGAGAAAGTTCCAGGTACTGTGAGAAAGGTTCCTACTCATCTTCAGTTACAAGTTTATTCCGTGTCAGAGACTTTTGCAAGTTTCCGGATCACATTGTTGGCTGCTAGATCTCTGCTAGAGGTTAGTCCGACATTGAAGCACCAAGCTGCGAGTGGCTACTCTCTGGGTTGATTAGAGACATTCAGTGGATGTCAGCAGTTCAAGGTGCCTGAGTTTCTTCACCCGTGCCCTCTATTCCTATCTGAGACTGTGTTATGTTGGATGTTAGCACCGCAGAAATAAAAACCTTTACAAGGACTTTTATGTGTCAGCATCCAAAGTTGTTGGGTACTAACCCTGGGAAACCCCTGGACATTCACCGACAAGCCACGAGGAGGTAACTGGTAAGCCCAAAAGTCAAGGCAGCCCCTCAGTGGGTTATGGCCACTACATATGATTTTCCAGTACCTATTCTGAGTATAAGGGTGAGTCCAGGATTTACCACTAAAAGAAACCATGGCAGCCCGAGCTTTCATTTGTGATAGTACCCTAGGGAGATGACAGTCTTTCTATACTTGTAGAGCGCTTACCCCCAAAAGAGCCACTTGATGTGTCGGATCCTCTGTTCTTGTGCCCATGACTCTGCTAATAGCTCTGTACTCTCTGACACACCTGGTTGGGCTGAGGATATACAGTGCCTTGAAAAAGTATTCATACCCCTTAAAATTTTCCACATTTTTTTTTTCATGTTACAACCAAAAACTTAAATGTATATTATTGGGATTCTATGTGATAGACCAATGCAATGTGGCACATAATTGTGAAGTGTAAGGGAAATGATAAATGGTTTTCAAATTCTTTTACAAATAAATGTCTGAAAAGTGTGGCGTGCATTTGTATTCAGCCCCCTTTACTCTGATACCCCTAACTAAAATCTATTGGAACCAATTGCCTTCAGAAGTCACCTAATTAGTAAATAGAGTCCACCTGTGTGTAATTTAATCTCAGTATAAATACAACTGTTCTGGGAAGCCCTCAGGGGTTTGTTAGAGGACCTTAGTCAAGGAACACACCAGATAGGTCAGGGATAACGTTGTGGAGAAGTTTAGTTATACTTTAGTAATCCACCTCTTTTTTAAAGTGGTGTTTCAACCAAAAAAAAAAAAAAAAATAGCTTAAAAATCATAAAAAAATTAAAAAATTAAAATAATTGGGAAAAAAAAAAAATACTCACCTCTAAATGCCTGTTGCTAGGGGGTCCCACGTAGTCTGCCACCTTCAGTGCCCAGGCACTGACATCACTTCCCCTTGGCACCACACAGTCATCTGGGACCTGTCACGTGTCCCAGATGACTGCGCGGCGTATCACGGCGCCCGGCGCCGCTCGCGCATGCGCAGTGGCTGCCCGGCTGTAAAGCTACAGCCGGGTGCCCACAGTAAGAATGCCGGCACTGCGAGTGGAGCGGGGAACGAGGGGGGGCTTCGTTCCCCCACATCACTGGACCCTGGGACAGGTAAGTGTACGATTATTAAACGTCAGCAGCTGCAGTATTTGTAGCTGCTGACTTTTAATTTTTTTATTTTTTTTAGGGGGCACCGCACTTTAACCTTCACAGGGTGGTCTAGCTGTAGGTCTTTACCATAGCAACAGTCAGCAGTCAGTAATCCACATGTACTAAATCTTCTGCTGGGCCAGCTCATTGGTGCCCAAAAATCTTTCATTAGCTAATGTAATTTAAGGAGCTGGTGCATGCAAAAAAAATGTTCCTAGCCTGCATGTCTGTCCCCCATTAAGCTGCAGTGTATGGTTGGTCACCGGTCCCATGTAAAAAGAGGCTTTTAATCCCAGTGCCAAGCACAAAAAGGCTTCCCTCTTTCTCTTTGATGGAATCCTCAAGATGTGGCTCCTTATTGCGCAGCAGGCTCCCCACTGTCCGGGTAACGATCCAAGGCTTCAAGGATAGGGTCGGCTCTGCTTCCCCTGCTTTCAAATAAAGATGTCCCACTCATTGCTATCACTGCACCGAGGTGGGTTATGGTCTGCATCAGTGCTGGTCTCCCTGCAGAAAGACAGCTTTCTTCCCCTTTCACCCAGGAAAATCCTATCCTATCCTTTGTCTCTCTATTGAGTTTTCAATAGACATGTGCAATTCGTTTCGTTTTAATTTGTTTTCCGTTAAAATTCGTTATATTCGTTCATTCGTTATCGTACGAATGAGCGAATGATTTGCTAAAAATTTTAACGAATAACGAATTATCGAATCGAACGAATATGAAAAACAACGAAAATCCGAAATAACCAAATTAGAAACAATGAAACTACAAAAGAAGAAAATCCGAAAAACGAAAACAGGAACAACGAAAATCAAAATGAACGAAAAAAATTTGTACATTCGTAATTTTTTTTTTTTGTTGAATTGGTAATTTTCCGTGTCCCTTACAATGGCGCTGCTTAACGTGCTTCGAATGGATTGAAGAAAAAATTCGTACATTTGTAACTTTTTTTTTCGATTCGTAGTTTTCCGTGTCTCTTACATTGTAATAGTACCATACACATTACATAAAATTATGAATTATGCTCCGATTACGAATCTACGAAAACAATGTTACGAAAGTACGAATAAATCAATCTTACGAAAGTACGAATGTAACTAAATCTATGAAAATACGAATATGTCCGAATTTCGAATAAACGGAAATTAAACTAACGGAAAAACGAATCGAAACTAAAAAAATAACTCTTACGAAAATACGAATTGTTACGAATACGAACACCGACGACTTACGAATTTACGAATCGTTACGAATACGAACACCGACGACTTACGAAATTACGAAATTACGAATCAACGGAAACGAACAGAAACTAAACGAAACTAAAGAATTTTTCTATTGGGCACATGTCTAGTTTTCAAATAACCTGTAAGTAAAGCTTAATCTCTCTTGTAAACTACACTTCCAACAATGCTTAATGAGAATCTTTCTTGTACTCTATGTTCCCATGGTGCCCTCTAGTGGATGGCAGAAATAACACTGGCTGTATCTGTATAGCCGACTTTTGAGGATATACAGACAGAGCAGGAGCAATACAGTGAGACTGCAGCTGCTTCTCTTCTGTCAGTTTAATACTGGGTGACACTTGCATGCTGTTTATCATAGTGCTTGCTGCACTTTTATAATGAACACATAACAAAATGTTTTCATTCAGCTTTTAATAAAGCAGTATCACTGGGGCATGGCTGGCAGCTAGAGTGCATGTGCATGTGAAGCTCCAGAACAGCGAGTCTCTTATAGCGGCTCACAGCTACAATTGGGTCAGGATTTCTTCTCCAGCCTATGCAAGAGACTGCCCTGATCCATCCTGGCAACATAAGGAAACGGAAGAACAGAGAGGGACCCCTAAAGTTAACAGACTTTTTCTCTCCAGCAGGGAGAAGGAGATCCCAAGATGGCGCAGCTCTTCCTTCTCAGCATCAGCGGTGGCTGCACACAGAACAGAGATGTCTGCTCACAGGGCGACTCACCAGGCTCAGGTAATGACTCTGCTTTTAATAGTCCTGTCAAGCAAAGAAGAAGAGTGACTGATGAGGAGGAGGCAGAGATAGGACATGATCAGGCAGTCTACGCATTACCAGAGGCTTTCAGCTATGTGGATCAGCTTAAAAGCGGTTCTGCACACATTTCATTTAGTAAATCTCTTTGCCTTCCAAATCAGGCAAAGAGTACTAAATGAAATGTGTTTTTTTTTTTTTTTTTTTACTTACCTTGTAATTGATGACTTCCTGTCTTCTGTCTCTTCGGGGGTGGGCGTGGTCTGTGCGGGGATCCTCGTCACGCCGCACTGTCTCCTGGGATCTGGTGTCATTGATCCCAGGAGTCAGTGCGGGCATCTTCCGAAATCTCGCGAGATTTCGGACACATCTTCCGAAATCTCGTGAGATGTCGGCAGATGTGCCGTTACTGCGCACGCGCGAGTAACGGCGGTGCATGCTGGGCCATCTAAAGTGCCTGTGGGGTTTCACATGCCCACAGGCAAGATGGCCCCCAGCAGACAAGAAGAAGATAAAGAATTTTATCGGAGGCGGCGATCGAGATGGAAGATGGAACAGGTAAGTCCCCCAATTGAGCTATATGGCCTTGTTACTTTCACAAAGGGAATCTTTGCAGCACGATATGGTTAACTTTAAGAAGCAGAATCAGAGGGAGTTGGAATGTATGGGCCATCACATGGATCATGCATAAAATAAAATAGGGAGTACACTCATGTCCATAACGAGCTACTGGATGCCCACAATGATATTAACCACTTTCAGACCGGACCAATTTGCAGCCAAAGGACCAGGCCCCTTTTTGCGATTCGGCACTGCGTCGCTTTAACTGACAATTGCGCGGTTGTGCGACGTGGCTCCCAAACAAAATTGGCGTCCTTTTTTTCCCACAAATAGAGCTTTCTTTTGGTGGTATTTGATCGCCCCTGTGGTTTTTATTTTTTGCGCTATACACAAAAATAGAGCGACAATTTTGAAAAAAATTCAATATTTTTTACTTTTTGCTATAATAAATATCCCCAAAAAATATATAAAAAAACATTTTTTTCCCTCAGTTTAGGCCGATACATATTTTTCTACATATTTTTGGTAAAAAAAATCGCAATAAGCGATTATTGATTGGTTTGCGCAGAAGTTATAGCGTTTACAAGATAGGGGATAGTTTTATAGCATTTTTATTAATAATTTTTTTTTTTATTAGTAATGGCGGCAATCTACGATTTTTTTTGTGACTGCGACATTATGGCGGACACATCGGACATTTTTGACACATTTTTGGGACCATTGTCATTTATACAGCAATCAATGCTATTTAAATGCATTGATTCCTGTATAAATGACACTGGCAGTGAAGGGGTTAACCACAAGGGGGCAGTGTAAGGGTTAAGTATGCCTAGGGGTGTGTTTCTTACTGTGGGGGGGCGTGGCTGTCAGCTAGTGAAGGCTGATCTCTGCTCCAATCACAGGGAGCAGAGATCGGCGTCACTAGTTGCTAGGCAGAACGGGGAGATGCTGTTTATCTCCCAGTTCAGCCTTCCTGTGAGACGATCGTGGGGGTCCCCGCGGCGATCGAGTCTGCAGGGACCGCGACCAGACTCACGGGGGTCCCGACCGGCGCGGGAGCGCGCCGCTCCCGGCGCGCTCCCGATGGCATGGACAGGCTAAAGGAGGGACTTATATATACGCCCTCCTGCCTGTCCGTGCCATTCTGCCGACGTATATCGTCGTGCGCCGGTCGGCAAGTGGTTAAGGAGGAAGTTAAGGCACTTAGGTTAAAGGTGTCTGACCTGGAGGATAGAACCTGTAGGAACAATGTTAAGTTCTGAGGAATACCGGAAACAATTAAAGCGGCAAAACTACACTCATAATAACAAATGAGAGCCGACCTAGTACCATCAATACCACCTCGCAATATCATCATTGATCGGGCACATAGGCTCTCCAAACCAGCCTTCCTCCCTGAAAGGATCCCCAGGGATGTTATCGCCAGGATACATTTTTACCATATTAAGGATCAAATCATGATGGCTGCTAGGCAGTGCCTATCTCTGCCAGAACATTACTCAAGAATTTCGCTGTTTGCTGACCTATCACAAGCTACTATGCAGGCAAGGAAGAGCCTAAACCAAATCACAAAAATATTATGCAACCATAAAATGATATACCGCTGGGGATTCCCCACTAAGCTTCTTATTGAAAGAGACAATGCATCACACACAGTTGTTTCTCTTGAAAAAGGCCTGTCTCTACTTCACAGATGGAATCGGATCCCTGACAAGGAAGAAGATATTGCTGATGATCCCTCCCAGGGAGCTTCGGCCCCTACTTGAACTATGTCTTGCGATAAACGCAGCTGCTCACTTCAGTGGTCGAACTACCTGCCTTTTACTAATTATCCCTCTTAACCTCTTAACCTGGTTACCACATCCTAGGCCAGTTTCTATATGCTTCATTGCATCAGGGAGCTCTGTACTCTAGCGAAGATCAGCACGTCCATCTGAACTTAACATCTTGATCTTTGTGTAGGAGTTACCTATACACATGTTTATAATACGAAGTTCACCATCCTTCATTGTTTTGTTTGTCAGATCCTCTATCCTTTATCCAGCACTATCATATGATGTTGACTTGGTCCACTCTCTGGCGCTCAGAAAAATCTTGGACAACACTTAGGGCATGCCCTGGTCTCATCATCTTCAGCTAACTCTTGTCATCAGCTGCTCCGTTTTTCTCCAATGCCAATTAGACTCATATCTCTGAATGTAAGAGGGCTGGATAGCCCACATAAGCACAGAGCATTGTGGGACGAGGAATTAGGGCAACAGAGTGACATTTTGCGTGCTCAAGAGACAAAATGCCCTCTTATATTCAGTGCCACAGCTCCCAAAAAGAAGAATGGGGTCCTGATAGCAGTAAGAGACACTGTTTCCGTTAAACTTGTTGACAATCTTTTAGACGAGCAGGGAAGATTCATTATTCTTTTTGCTGAATTGAACAATGTGCTATTTACAATTGTTAGTTTGTATGCTTCCAATAGGCATCCCATATGCTTTTTCAGACGTCTGTACAATCAGGTGAAGACTATCCAGGAGGGTAAAGTACTCATATGTGGGGATTTCAATACTGTAATGAATGTGACAATAGATACTTCCTCTCGCACTGTGAAGCGCCATCAGGGTCTAGGCCCCTTTTGCTTTTCTGAACATCTGTTCGACCCCTGGCGCAGTCTTCACACTTCCGAGAGGGACTACTCCTATTTCTCTCAAGTCCACAAAAGCTATTTGAGAATTGGTTTTGTTCTCACTGATAAGTTATTATTGCAGCAAGTGTCGGCAGCCTTCATTCATCTCATGGTCGCACCACGCTCCTATCCCTCTTGATATCATGGATGCACCTGCCCAATCATGATCTTGCCTATGGAGGAACAACACCTATATCCTGGCGACACCGCATCATCATGTGACACTCTCAAATTATAATTTTTCTCCCACAATGATATAGGGACATCTCTGCTTCTACTCTTTGGTGTGCCTATAAGGCATACATGAGGGGCATAATGATAGAACTGTCATCAGCAGAAAAAAGAAAGAGGCAGCAGCATCTCAATTCCCTACCAAAATAAATAGCAGAAGTAGAAGCCCAACACAAAACATCACACTCAACCTCCACTAACCCCCCCCCCCCCCCTCGCCTGGTTGCCTGTAGAGAAGAACTGTGGCAACTTCTCATTGCAGATTACAACAAATATTTCAAATGATTGAAAGTCTAATTTTAAGCTCACGGCATTAGAGCAGGCAAACTCCTAGCCTCTCAATTGAAACAGAAACAAGCTCAATCTAAAATTCAAAATATAAACCACCACTCCTCCCACAAAATTGTACTTAACCCTCAGGAAATTGTGGAGGCGTTCGGGGGTTATTCCAAAACCCTATATAATCTCAAAGACAAGCCTACTACTTCCCAACCTTCCATGGAGGACATTAAAGAGTTTCTCCATACTCTCAATCTACCATCTAATTGGGAAAGATCAGGTAGGGTTTATCAAGGGCCACCAGGCCCCTGAAGGGACTAAAATGATGGTTACTCTTCTCACATATGCTGGAAAATCTAAGAACCCTTCCCTGTTCATTGCATTAGACGTGGAGAAGGCCTTTGACAGGGTCCACTGGGGCTACTTATCCCAAACCTTGCCAAAATTTGGACTCTCTGGTTTTATCTATTCCACAATCATGTCCCTCTATACTTGCCTCTCTGCTTGGGTTTTCACCTCAGGGATGTTATCTGCAAGTTTTGACCTAGCTAACGGTACCCACCAAGGATGTCCTTGGTGGTAATTTTTTTCTATGGCAATTGAGCCATTGACAGAGGCTATTAGAGCTTCTCCTCTGGTATCTGGCATTAATGCAGGGGGTTATGAGCATAAGATTTTTGCAGATAACATCATCCTGACACTAACAAACCCCCAGCTATCTCTAAATGCAGTGCATCATATACTGCAGAGATTTGGTCAAATCTCATATTATAAAGTAAATACAAATAAATGCTAGGACCTCACCATCCATTTGTCGGACCGTGAGCTGCAACATCTAAGGGAAATGTTCCCTTGCAACTGGAATCTGCTCTCCATTACATATTTAGGTGTCCAGCTGACGCCTTCATCAGACAATTTATTATCGAGCAAATTTTCCTCCTCTTTTGGACCAAATATCAATGGAACTGCAACGCATTACTAAAAATCAGTTATCATGGGTGGGTAGGGTATCTGCATTTAAAATGCTAATTCTCCCCAAACTAGGAACTACATATGGGCAGGGAAAAAACACAGTGTACAGTTCTCTTAACTAACAGCTCCTGGACAACTTGGAGGTTTAGGTCACCCCAATATTTCGGCTTACTACAAGGTCACTTTACTTGACCAAATTAAATGGTGGTTCTATTCTACAGAGGATAAATTATGGGTCTCTATCGAAAGAGCAGTTACCCCAGGTCACGACCTCCCAGCCTTGGCCCTAGCATCCTCACTCTCACATGAAGCCTCCAAGCCAGATTACCCAAGTATAATAGCCCCATTAACTGCCTGGTCCTCATTACTGAACTTATACCCCCACCCACATCAATCTTTTTTGGCTAACATCCCTTTTAAAGCATATTCTTTTCTGATTCCCTATTTTTCAGCCCAGAGTTGGGCTAAAAGGGGCATACATTTTTTAACAGAATTACCAGTCTGCACCTTAGGATCCTACATTTACGTGGTTAATCGAATAAAGCACTTTCATACTGAACAGCCTAAATGGACTGTGGACACACCTCTATTGGTTTGGCAATTTTTGACCCACAAATCTTCCAAGTCAGTAAGGGGGATTTCCTTCTTCTATGAGATGTGGAACTACTACCCACAACATAGGAAACTCCCAGCAATGCTAAAATGGGAATCTGATATTTTTCAATCCTTTTCAATTGAACAATGGTATAAGGCACTATCCCTACATGGTAAATACACAGCAAGTGTAGATCACTGGGATAACTTCCAGAAAATTCTGCACAGGTGGTTTCTGACCCTATATAGGCTTCACAAGATCTACTCTTCTGCTAGTTCGCTATGCTGGCAGAAATGTACTAAAATCGTCAATCTGTATCATACTTTGTGGAGCTGGAAGGTTATCCACAAATTTTGGAATTCGGTGTCATCCCTCCTCTCTTTCCCAACAGGAAATCAAACTCCCATATCTCCTGCTTTGGCATTGCTGGGCTTAGGCTTGGATAATTACACCCTTTCCCAGAGAACCATAGTAGCGCATATCCTATATTCAGCAAAACTTTCCATATCTAAAAACTGGAAATCGCAAGCAGCTCCCACCATTTCTATGGTAATATCGAGACTCAATACCCAATGCCAAAAAGATATAGCTTACAAAGACCACAGAACAGACAAGTTTCTTCATGCATGGAAACTTTGGCTAGAGCACCCACAGGCTTCTATAGCATTGTAAACTGACAATCTGATAATAGCTTAAATAAGTGCTGCCCATGATGGAGCGGTGGATTGTCCTAACTCTAATCCTATTCCACCAATTTGGATACCTGAACTTTCACTACTTCAAGTTGAGGATCTGACACTATATTGTGTGTGTTAGTGTGTTTCATATTATATACACCTGTAGGGGGGGGGGGGGGGCAGGAGGGACCTCGTATGAGGTGCACATTCTTATATATTAACTATGCATAGCACAGGCTATATTATGGTGTTTGATTCAATATTTTTTCCTTACTTGAGTACACCGATCCAGAACTATTTTTGATACACACACTCTTTAAGGGCCCGTTCACACCAGAATGCGGTGCTGAAAACCAGCATTCAGTGCTGGTTTCCAGCACTGCATTTAAAATGCACTGCAGCTGCAGTGGGTGTCAATGTTGGTGCAACTCACGTTTGGATGTCCTCTCTCTGGAACCGAAGAGGATTCCACAAGGGGAGGTGACATCACTTCCTCTGCCTGTGTTTACAATTCACAGGCAGAGGAGGTATTTCATTGGTCAGAACCCATCATGTATATCGGTGTGAGCCAGTCGCCAAATGGTTAAGTACATTTTTATTTTACATACATGCTCTGGTCCCATTGTGTAAAAGTAGGGTATGCCTGTAGGCTTTTGTGTAAAAGTGGGGTATGCCTGTAGGCTTTTGTGTAAAAGTGGGGTATGCCTGTATTTTCTCTACGAGATTCATGCCTGTATCAGCTCCATTGAGTGGCCAAAATGCGGTATTGTTTTTCCAAAATTCCTTTACTGCATTTTAGCCGCTGAATGGAGCTGAGGATACAAAAATGAATCTCTTAAAAAAATACAGTGACATTTACCTGAGCTTGCACAAATGCTACTGAAGGGGGGGGGTGTGGCGACCGAGCTCCAAGATGGACGCTTAGCCTAGGAGCTCCATCCGTCCGCTGGAGAAAATCAACCTCCATCCGAGCCCACCGGCTCCATCCGCAGCTACAACCATCATCATCCTCCAGACAACGACCCGCTACACAGATTGAGGATGAATAGGCTACAAAATGACCCACAGCAGCCGTGCAAGCTCCCCAGCGACTTTACCACAGAGCGGAGCGGGCTAAAATGGTGGCTGCGCGCGGGATCAACGGCCTTATCACAGGACCGGAACACACAACAATCACCGCAGTATGCCGTCCGTACCAACCAGCGCTGCCAAGCCACCAAGTGAGTCCTCCTCAGGGACGTCTAGCCCCATCACACGAAGCCTGGCAAAATCTAAACCCAGGAGGGACTCTCCTGCTAGGCCGCAAGTCGATTCAAACATGGAGGTAAGTGGGCCACAACACTCCTCCTCAGCACAGAGGGCACTTGAAGGAGACCCCATAGCAGACTTCCCCACAGCAGACAGACACATCTCTGACACTACACTAAAGGAAATGTTGCTGCAAGCTGATATGATAAGGGGGATTAACAAATGCAACAGGGAAGTACAAGCCCTAGGTATCAGGGTGGACCAAGTAGAAAACAAGATGGAGGAAAATCCTCCCTTATACAATGTGATGGTAGAGGCCCACACAGCACAGGGGGAAGATATAACATGGATGAAAGACAAAATCGCAGACCTTGAGGACAGATCCAGGAGGAACAAATGCTACTGATAATCATGCAACAAATGTTTTATAAATTGACCACTAAATGTCAAAAATATAAATTAACATACCATGACCATAGGTGATCCAAGTAATCTTACGTTTTCATTTATTAAACTTATTAATCTTAGGAATACTGGATCTTCATAGTTAAAGCGATGGCCCAGTAAGATGGACACAATGATATTGGCCACGGCAGCATTCATTGTCATGGTGTTTTCAAATGGTTTTCCTGAAATTATATTAAGGTTATGGTGAGAATGGGAATAAATAGTAACATTAAAACATTAAAACATTGTTCATAAAGTGTAAAAATGTGTAGTCAGAATTAGAGTCTCTCAAAAAAACATATTGATTTTGGCTCAAAGTATTTTATGTTTACATTTTTAAAATTAAGCAATGTATTCTTTTAGGGCTATATATTTCAAATCTTTATTTTACAAATAAACATTTAACACATTTATGCCCATGACACTGAAGTCAGAGAATATGGGCTTGTTTACCCTTGCTTCAAAATGTGGCATTGGATCACCGGAGGGTGCTTGATAGCCTTGCTTGTGTTTATTGATACTGTATGTGGCTAAACCAAAAACATCAATATATGATGTAAGTAAAAAGTTATTTATACATAAACTATAGATAAATGTATACAATAATACATATTAATGAATACAAGCAAGGCTATCTGGCGCCGTCCTCTAAACATTTGGTCTTATTGTAAGTAAAACCTCATTCAAGGGCTTTCCCATATAATTTGGGAAACTTTAGGAAAATGTATGGATTATTTTTTTTATCAATATAGCCAGGACCCATGGTCACCATTCTACCATCTCTGTCCTTTCCTTTGGGGTACAAAACATCACTATAATGAACAGATGTTCCAGTCTTGAATAAAACAAATTCAACCACGGGATAGGTAAGTGCCCAACACATGTCTCAAGGTAGAAATAAAAATTCGGGCGTGGTCTGGACATGCAGCGGTGAGGGCGCTTCTCTCCTGAGCTCTGCCGCCGACCCATTGATTTTAGCATCTTTTCATTTGCATTGAAGCCACAACTCACACAGGAGGATGGGTAAGAGACCTGCCAAGTCGCTGCCCAAGAAAAACCCGTCCACAAGCTCCATTAAACGGTTCCTGACAGATCCGGAGGAGACAGAGGACATGGACGACCTAGGCCGCTCTCCACGCGGCGGGAGTTTGGGCGCGGACTCCGCCCCCCGTTGCAGGACGGGGACTAGACATCACTCGCCAGCCTCATCTGCTGGCTCAGAGGGCGAAGGGAGTGTGTCCCGTCAATCGGAGGTAGCAGCCCTGGTCAGCGGGCTCCCCACTAAGTCGGAACTGGCCTCGATGCTCCTGGGCCTCGAACGCTCCATCAAAAGGGAGGTCTCGGCAGTGAGAGAGGATCTCTCACAGGTTCTCGACCGCGTGGAAGAGACTGAAAACCGGCTAGACAGGCACGCAACGGCCATCCGGAACCTCCAGGCCACCACCAGATCGCTGGCCATAGCACACAGGATGGCCCTCTACAAAATCGAAGACCAGGAGAACCGTAACCGGAGGAACAATATCCGCATCCTCCGGGAGGCCACGGGGGACGAGGACCGTGCGCGGCATCTTTAATGGCCTACTAGGCCAGGCCCCGGACTTTCCACTGAAAATTGACCACGTGCACAGAGCCCTCCGCCCGCGTAACCTCTCGACGGACACCCCTCGTGATGTGATATGCAGAGTGCATTACTTTGAGGAAAAGGAACGCATCATGCAGAAGGTACGCTCCATGTCATCGCTAGATTTCGACGGCGCAACGCTCTACTTCTTCCCCGACCTAGCCCGGGAAACATTGGAACGCCGAAGGGCCCTGCGCCCGCTGACTGAGCTGCTACACACAACCGCCATCACTTACCGCTAGGGTTTTCCTGCGGCCCTCATAGCACGCAGAGATGGGAAGACTGCTATTTTCCGGTTCCCGGAGGAGCTGGACAAGTTCTGCACGGACCTCAACATCTCCCCGCCGGAACTACCGGGCTGGCAAGACGTCATACCCCCGCTCTCTAACAACGCGGAACAAAGATGGCAGAAGGCAGACCGAAAGCAACGTTCCCCACAAGCGGAGACCTCTCCTCGGCAAACCTGAAAACCTCACTCCTGCCTGGATCTCAATGGCCGACCGGGCCCTACTCCTTGGGACGCAAGTATATCCTACCGGTGTTGCCCTGACTTTTTGTTTCTCGGTTACTATTTTTTACTGTCTTTAGTTCTTTTAATTATACTCGCCATGTTCGGAAATCAAGAATGACCTGGGCTCTTAGGCCTAGATGTTTTTTGCTGCCTCGGTGTACTTACCGCCCAGCCTAACACCGGTAGTGAGGCTTAGGCCTGCTCTACTCCTTACCCAAGGGTACTCTGGCTCAGTTTTCTATATTCTTTTTTTTATGAACATGTGTTTATCCTCCCCGTTTTTTATATTTTATTTTCTATTTTTGCACATTTTTATGCCCATCCACAACTGTGTTTGAGTTGCTGTCTTTCTATGACAAAGATGTTGTTTTAAACTACTGCAGGGTCGGCGCCGGGGTGATGGACTGGGACCCAAGCCGATTTGGTGGGTCGCGCTTCATGGCCACGACGCCGTCCCCCCCTATGGGGGGTGCCTCCCGGGCCTCTGCCCGCAGGCCTCCGCCCCCCCAGGGGTGGCGGTCTGTGCGGTGGTGGCTCGGGGGTACGCCCCCCTTTTTGCTATATGCGTGCATAGGTATATGCGTGCATTTGCAGACCTGATACCACTAGAGTCTGCGGTTTACATGCTCTAAGTGTTTTACCTCTGTATTTGCTCTTTTTCTTTCTACTTCTCCCCCCCCCCTCCCTTGTCACCCCCTCTTACTACCCCTGCTCTCTTCTGCTCCGGACAGTGCACCCTCGTGATGTCAAAGAAATGGACACCCTTGCGGAGATCCAATGGCTGCCACAAATCTAGTTTCCCTCAATGTGAGGGGCCTCCATGCCCCAGGTAAGAGACACTCTCTCTACAGAGAACTGGATCGCCTGCGGGGGGACATAGTCTACCTGCAGGAGACCCACCTCACGCACACTACATCTGTGTGCCTCTTCTCCCCCCACTACCCCACCTGGTATTACAGTCTATCAGATGTCCATAAAGCCAAAGGGGTAGCCATTGGGTTTCGTGGGGGCTCTTCATTTAACCTAGACTCTACAATGAGTGACCCTACCGGGCGCTTCCTGTTCCTAAAAGGTACACTGTATGGCATGCCATGCACTTTAGCCACACTTTATGCTCCCAACCGCGACCAGGTCAGCTTTATAAGCTCCACTCTCAAAAAACTTAGAGAATTTGCTCACGGATGTATCCTTCTGGCGGGTGACTTCAATATACCACTGGAACCCAGCTTAGACACCTCCCAGGGCAAATCATGTGTATCTTATAGGCGCCTGCTACATGTACGCAGGTGCTTACACGAGACACAGCTGATGGATGCATGGAGAATTATGCACCCAAGGACAAAAGACTACACGCACTATTCCCAGGTACACCTTTCTTACTCACGGATTGACCTCTTTCTGATAGACCACCACCACCTCCCCCTGATCACAAAAACAGCGATTGAAACTGTCACCATCTCTGACCACGCCCCCATCACATTAAGCATAAAAATACCCTCCACCCCACTACGCACCACCAATTGGAAATTGAATGATAACCTTCTTAATGATGAAATTGACAGGAAGATGCTATGTAAGGAGCTAAGTTTATACTTCAGAGATAACACCCTACCAGGCACGTCACCCAGCGTATTATGGGAGGCGCACAAAGCACATATGCGAGGTAAATTGATTGAACTGGGCTCTAGAAAAAAAAGAGAACGCATACACAAGCAGAACGCGCTAATTGCGGAAATAGGCACCTTGGAACAACAGCACAAAGCCAAGCAGTCCCTAGCAGCACTCCATGCACTGACACTGAAACGTGAGGAGTTAAAGTCACTCTTTCACTCTGAACAGAAACGACATTTCCGCATTGTAGCACACCGCTACTACGAGGGAGGAAACAAACCAGGCTGACTACTCGCGCGCTCCCTTCAGCAGAAAAAAGCAGCCTCATTCATAGAAAAAATTAAGACCCCCACGGACACACTTATATATGACACACCAGGGATAGCCAAGGAATTCCAGGAATTCTACCAACATTTGTACCATGTACAACACACAGTCCCAGAGCAATCCACTAGAGCGAGCCTTATTAAGGACTATCTGGAACAAGCCAATCTCCCCAAGATTGCCCCAGATATTTTAGCCTCACTAGAGGGCGAATTCACCACTACTGAACTTTGCACCGCATTGAAGGCAATGGCTAACGGAAAGGCACCCGGGCCGGATGGCTTTACAGTACTGTACTATAGATCCTTTACAGAAATATTGCTACCCCGCCTTGCCTCCTATGCAAATGCTAACTCTAGGGGAATACCTCTCAGACCTGAAACCCTCCATGCGCACATCACTGTCATACCAAAACCGGGCAAGGACCCAAGTAACTGCGGGAGCTTCCGACCCATTTCCCTCTCGAACATTGACGCCAAACTATACGCCAAGGTTATCGCAAACAGATTGTTACCCCTCATACCCCAATGGATATCTCCAGACCAAACAGGCATTATCCCGGGCAGGGAGGCGCGTGATAATTCCCTCCGCACCCTGTCTTTGATTTCACACGCGGGGGGGTCTTCCCAGTCCACCCTGCTCCTCTCCACCGACGCGGAGAAGGCGTTTGATAGGGTGGACTGGGAATACCTCCTCGCAACACTCTCACACCTGGGAGTGGGCCCATCCCTTCTAGCCCACATAGCCGCGCTATACAATCACCCCACGGCCCAAATACGGATAAATGGCACCCTAAGTGATCCCTTCACACTCTACAATGGTACCCGACAGGGCTGTCCGTTGTCCCCCATCCTATTCGCACTGTCCCTGGAACCTTTCCTGGCACTGATCAGGAATAACCCCAACATACACGGAATAAAAATACACGGTACTGAACACAAGTATGCTGCCTATGCAGACGACATCTTGTTCTTTGTCCAACATCCACTAATTTCCTTCCCCAACCTCATGCAAGCATTCACTACGTACGGTCTAATCTCCAACTTTAAAATCAATATGCACAAGTCAGAAATACTGAATCTCACAGCCCCAGAACAGCTGGTGTCACAACTTCAACAATCCTATCCTTTCAGCTGGCAGAAGAACAACCTGAAGTCCCTATTCCGTAGCAATTACCTGCCTCTTCTTAACACAATTAGATCTGACCTACAGAAATGGACACAGCTCGCTCACTCGTGGTTGGGACGCATTAGTGTGGTCAAGATGAATATCCTACCTAGGATACTATTTCTTTTTCAGATGATTCCTTTTGGAATCCCAGCAAGTTTCTTTACCCTAATTGACTCATTATTGACGAAATACATATGGAACAGGAAGCGCCCTAGGCTAGCTAGAAATCTTCTCATAAGACCTAAATGCCAAGGGGGCTTAGCCCTCCCAGATATTAGACAATATTTTAATGCAGTGATGCTTAACAGGTTGTCGGATTGGAAGTATCACAGACATAAGAAGCTCTGGGTTGACCTAGAGCTATCTCTCAGTGGCACTGACCCTTCCTCCCAAATGTGGATTCCTAACCGCTTTAGATCACTGGCCTCTAAGACTTCCCCTCTCACTTTGGCATCCCTCAGGACCTGGGATCAACTGTGTAAGAGGCATAAATGGCAGTACAACTCTCCTCTGATGCCCCTAACGGGCCACAACTTTTTTCCACCAGGCAACATAGACCCGTCTATACACACGTGGAACCTGGATGCAGCACCTCTCTTGCACCAAGTGACGAACCAACAGGGTCTAATACCTATCTCATCTCTTATTCTACAGCAAGAGCCGACACCCATGGACCATTGGAGATATCGGCAATTATCAGCTTTTGTTAGATCTCTACCGAAACCACTACGCTTAATCTCTGACCTATCCCTCATAGAGGCTGCCTTTGCCGACCACCACCCAGTGGATAAACCTATCTCTTATTTTTATCAAGCCCTCCGAAGCCTATCCATTACGGGTCACCCCACTTTCTTAGCAAATTGGGAACGAGACCTCAATAAAGATCTAAGTGACACGCAAAAAACAACCATCCTGCAACTAGCTCACACCTCCTCCACAGCATCTAGAACAGCGGACGTTAATTATAAGCTTCTCACTAGATGGCACTATACGCCACTTAACCTGCACAGAACTTTCCCGGAGACATCGCCTCTCTGCTGGAGGGGCTGTGGAGAGCGTGCCTCTCACGCACATATATGGTGGTTTTGCCCACTTATAAGACCGTACTGGATATCTATACTGCATTGGGCAAAGGAGATACAAGGTTATGAGATTGTCAATGATCCATGGGTTGTATTACTGCATTGCACTGGCACTCCAATAGGACCATATAAAAAATCAATAACGCCACACCTACTCAACGCCGCCAAAGCTCTAATCCCCAGGTACTGGAAACAGCCTACTGTACCCTCCCTACGCCAATGGCTGCAGGAGATAGATAACACATACTATATGGAAGATCTTACCTACTCCCTCAAAAATAAACCCGACTTGGGTAGACAAATATGGTCCTGTTGGTTTGCCTTTAAATACACCAGTGCCTACTCAGAATTGATGGCCCCGCCCGCCACTTAGAGATGCCTATTTTTTTTTCTTTTTTGAGTCTTGTAAGTATGTATGCTAATATACGTATAAGCGACAGCAGGGTGCACGCGGAGCAGATCCCCTCCCTCCTCCACCCCCACCTTCCCCCCCACCTCACTACTCTCTTCTCTCTCTCTCTTCTCATGCTTTCCTTCCCGCCCTATTGGCGGGTGCA
Organism: Lithobates sylvaticus; assembly: GCA_028564925.1. NCBI lineage: Eukaryota > Metazoa > Chordata > Amphibia > Anura > Ranidae > Lithobates > Lithobates sylvaticus. Next base: position 520,327,454 of record CM053028.1, on the reverse strand, counting down.
GTGATGATGCACTTTAATTGTTTATTCCTAAAAGGAACTTGTTTCAACAAACGTTAGTTTGCGCCAGTTTTATGACGCTCACGGAAACACGCCTCTGAGTAAAGAGAACGAGTACGTGACCTGCACAACGGATGTGTACTGTTTTGATGCACCAAGGTTCTATGTTTTACAAACTGTATATGTGTGATATTGCTGTATCCTTTGTACACTGTTATTTTCTTTTCTTCAATAAAAAAGTTATTAAACAAAAAAAGAAATAAAAATTCAATATTGTAGCTTAATTTTTTGTTAGATCTTTTTGTTTATATTTTTACAGTTTTAAGTCCTACAATAACCACTCACCTGAAGAAGCTGCACATTTGGCGAAACATGTAACATCATTGTAGCCTGGACAATATCATTATAATTGCTTTATGGTAGCAAAGACCATGATATGTTATTGATTTTCTTGTGGTTTTAAATGGATTTGAAACCAACATTTTCATGATTTTATGAAATATGTGAGTGTATCATTGTTAATTAAGCACCCTTAGGGCTTTGTTACACTTGCTTCAAAATGTGGCATTGGAAAACCTTTTTTAAAGCACCAATCAATGCACCTGTCACTAAATAAGATGATAATCTTATAGTCCTGTTTACATGTTGTGTTTGCTTTGCTTCAAAAATTATACCTCATTTCGCTTTCTTGGTGCCTCAAAATGTCACCAAAGCCTCCATAGAAGTCTATGTCAAAGCTTGCTAGCAGCAACTGCAGCTTTTGAGAGACTTTTTTTCAGCTTTATCTTTGCTTTGTTTTGGAGGTATTATTGCAGGTATGAAAACAGACAAGCAAACCAAAAAGAAGTCATCAGATGTCACTTCCAGTTCATGTGTATATATTCTGGGAGTACAAACAAATGGCCACTGCACCCGTCTATAACTGGCCTTTGCAGCAAGGAGCACATAGAAGGGCAACGCATGCAAAACAAATGTTGAATCGGTAGGTGCACTAATGTGTGTTAAAGTTGAAGCAAGTGTAAATGAGCATCCGTGACTGTACTCGTCTCTGGTTCTCTTCCTACTTATCCAACCGCACCTTTAGCTTTACCTACAACTCTACTTCCTCCTCTCCTCTTCCTTTCTCTGTTTGGGTTTCCCAATGTTCTGTTCTTGGACCTCTCCTATTTTCAATCTACACCTCCTCCCTGGGTCAACGTATAGCCTCCCATGGCTTCCAATACCATCTCTACGCTGACGACACACAAATATATTTCTCTACCCCTCAGCTCACTCCCTCAGTCTCCTCACGTATAACTAATTTACTAACAGATATATCAGTCTGGATGTCACATCACTTCCTCAAACTTAATCTATCCAAAACTGAACTTATCATTTTTCTTCCACCATGTGCCCCTTCCCCTGATCTGTCTGTCAAAATCAATGGCACAACTATCAGCCTATCCCCACATGCCAAGGTCCTAGGTGTAGTCCTGGACTCTGTACTCTCCTTTAAGCCCCACGTCCAATCACTGTCCAAATCTTGCCGCCTCAACCTCTGCAACAACTCCAAAATATGCCCCTTTTTGACCAATTACACAACAAAGCTCTTAATTCACTCCCTGGTTATCTCTCATTTTGACTACTGCAACTCCCTACTCTTTGGATTACCTCTACCTAGGCTACCCCCTTCAATCTCTCCCTTCTAGATTGTAAACTCTAATGAGCAGGGCCCTCTGATTCCTCCTGTATTGAATTGTATTGTAATGCCTTGTACACACGATCGCACATTCCGACAACAAAATCCAAAATTTCCGACGGATGTTGGCTCAAACTTGTCTTGCATACACACGGTCACACAAAGTTGGTCAGAAATTCCGAATGTCAAGAACGCTGTGAACACAACACGTACGACAAGCCGAGAAAAAATAAGTTCAATAGCCAGTACTGCTCTTCTGCCTGATTCCGAGCATGCATGGCATTTTGTGCGTCGGAATTGTACACACACGATCGGAATTTGCGTGAAGGTGTTTTTTTGTTTTCGGAAAATTTGAGAACCAGATCTCAAATTTTGTGCGACGGAAAATCCGATGAAAAATGTCCGATGGAGCCTACACATGGTCGGAATTTTCGACAACAAGCTCTGATCGCACATTTTCCGTCAGAAAGTCCAACCGTGTGTACGGGGCATAATTGTACTGTCTGCCCTCATGTTGTAAAGCACTGCGCAAACTGTTGGCGCTATATAAATCCTGTATAATAATAATAAAAAAATTGTTTCTAAAGTGCAGGTACAGCAAAAGTTCTTTCTCTGAATAAAATTATGAGCAGAAATCTAAACACAGCCGTCTGAGAGGAAAAGTGAGAGGGAAGATTATTTCCTCTGGCTCATTTAATTGTGTCTGTTGATCTTGAGCTATTGAACTCTGTAAACAGAGCTTTTTAATTTCAACAGAGCACCAAAGAATAGACAAGTAAATGTGTAAAGGAGCCTACAGCTCCACCTGCTGGCTGAGTTATACAGTACTGTGTACTGCAGCTGCTAGCATAAGACACACCTCAGACTGAAAAGCATCAGTTTTTTGGCGACTGCTGACTGTGTTCTTTAATTGCTTTGGAATTATAATAAACTTCTTGAAAGACATATTTTAGTAGTATGCAATTTCCTAGACATGTGCACACAAATATTTCATTTCCGAATTTCGTTTTGTCCAAAAAATGTATTTATTTAGTTACTCCCCGAAATTCGTTTTTATTTATTTCGTTTTTCGTTAAAAATTGCATTCGTCTGAAAATCCAAATGAATTAAGGTCGACTCTGTCATTGAAGGCTTATGGTGTCTGTCGAATGTTCAAAGAAGATTTGACGGAGCAGCTAAACTGTACGACTCTGTATAGTTTAGCTGCAATTCCACCCAAATTCTAGCAGCAATCTTTCCTCTCTGCGTCAAATCTTTCTGCTCTGCGTCGAATCTTTCCTCTCTACGTCAAATCTTTCCTTTCTGTGTCAAATCTTTCCTCTCTGCGTCAAATCTTTCCTTTCTACGTCAAATCTTTTCTCTCTATGTAGAATAATCTTGGACTAATAGAGTTAAGGTTAGGCACATTCGACCACAGGTTCAATGGACACAGATTGTTATTGTCAGAGTTGAATCTCCTATCCATATCGAACTGTTGTCACAATGAAAACGAAAATAAAGCATTTGTTTATGTCGGATCTTTTGTTTTTCAGATTCTGCACTTTCGTTATCGTTTGTTAAAACGATAACGAAAATACCTAAAATTCGGACGAAAATGCATTTGGACGAAAACTAATGCACATGTCTACAATTTCCTCTATTCAATAGCAGCATTGATATTATAAAGCATAATACCCTGAAAGACCCTGTCCACCTGTAAGATATCATCTCTGTAACGTGTGTCTCTTTAGTTGGATGCATTATGCTGTTTGTCAAAAAAACAACTGATAATTGACGAACCTCCAAAAGATTTAAACTTGTTCACCAAAAATTCACACTCTTCATAAATCTTGTTTTCAATGGTTTTCTTCCCCATCCCAAAATCTCTTAGTGTTGAAAGAGTAAATCGTCTCATCACTTTCCAGTTGTCACCATGAGAAAATACAACACCTAAAAGGAGACTAGATAAACAAAAATATACATAAAGCATGTCTAACACTGTCCTATTTATTACTTTAGCTTTATTTTCCAGGACAGCTTCAGGATAAGTTCACTGAAAGTGAATTAGTTAATTTCAGTGGATGTATGTATAGGCGTGGGCAGGGGGTGTGCCAGGTGTGCCTGGGCACACCCTAATCACTACGTGCAGTGCTGATTCCCCCTACTGCCTGTGTTTACCCCCAGGGTGGCCCCCCGCCCCGTACTGCTGCTGGCTTCCCTACTCTTCCCAGGCTGCTGTTTCGGATGTTTTAGGATGGAGAACGGAGGGAACTGGCTAGTAAATGTGTAATATAGCAGCCCCTTCCTTTTCTAAAGCAACACAGTGAACTTGCTCACTGTGTTCATTTATAACTGAAGCATATTAAACTGTGATTGCTATGCTTCTGTTTGTGAATAAACAGGAAGTCGCTCAACACAGAGCACTTGACAGTCCTGTGCAACTGAGCCTGCAGAGAACGGCATGTGTGTTTGAGCTTAAAGGGTGCACACCCTAATGCAATAGGCTGCGCACATCTATGTATATATGCATGCAATGTATAGCTACCAGTTACTGGTATTTAGAACCTTCCAAAAAAGATCACAGAACTTCCTCTGACAACACCTTATTTTTTTTTTTCAATTGCCAGGAGGCCATTACCATATTGGTTCAGGTTTCATATATAGCCAGAATCGACATGAATTAGGGTGCTTACCCATAAATTACATGGATGGATCGAAGTGTGCTCACAGAGATCAGACACTACTACCTATCTACCTTGCGCTGCTTGAAAAAATACAATGTGAGTCTGATTGAGTGATCATAAAGAGAAAGGAAACTAGGGGAATGTTTTCTCCAACCAGCAACAGACTGATGGTATTATTCTGTCATCAATAGGATGCTGTCAGGTCCAAAGCAACTTCAACCAAAACTTTGCACCTTCAACATTTACGGACCAGTGAAACATTTAGCTGGTTTTCTAGACTGTATATCAACATCCTGCTGCTTCTGAAGCAAGAAGTCATTCATTTATTGGCAATTGTACTAATTCCAGCTAAATTAAAATTTCCTATTATGCAGGTTGCACAACATCATTGGTAAGAAAAATGCTGGTGGCCACTGGCATCTTAGCAACCACTATCCTGTCTGCTGGACAGGTATCCCTGAAAACCTCATTGATCAAATATGGTTATTACTATATCTGAGCAAATGGCGGCAGACAGCTCACAGCCCCTAGGTTTACATTCAGCAGTGAACTGTCAGTTGTGACATGGAGTTCGTCGGGACCAGATTGTTGTGCACGGTCACTGTTATTTCCTTTTACCATGTTATGACTCATTATGATTGACTAGATGATGTAATTGACAATGGATTTATATTGTGGGATTTTTTTGGATGGGGGCAAAACTGGGGGCTCTTCACCATCTACATAGGTGTAAGGTGCTTGCAAAAAAAAAAAACAAATAAAAAAAAAAAAACACATTGACCCTGTCTAACAATTCATGTTAAAAACAGTGTGTTTAGTTGCACACATTTGCAAATACAGAATATGTGAAAGCTGCAGTGCCTCTTCAATGCTCCTCTGTACACTATGCGGTCCTAACTCTCTATATTTGAGAGTCTCCAAGTTGGAGAACATATAGCATTGGATAAATTAAGGGCAGGAGAGAGCCCATGAACACACTGCATGCCCAGCAAGAGCAACATAGCAGCTGAAGGCATCCAATGTGTCCCCATGCCAAATATTGTCTGATGGGGTCAATAAGTTTTTTTGCAGGATAGTTAGTAAATGTGCTGGGAATTTTTTTGTCTGTTTAAGATGTGCATTGCCTTACACCTTACGCCAGCTAGACTGCATAAGATGGGTATTGGGGAAAATGACAACTACACCAGGTGCGCTAGGGATCACGGAGATCTCATTCACTTATTGTGGCGATGCCCCAAGTTAAACCTCTACTGGAGGGGGGTCATCAAAACCATAAATTATGTATTCACGGTAAAGGTTCCACAAGACCCAAAAGTTTGTATCCTAGGTATTCTGGACGATCTCCCAATCAAGGACAATCCAAAGAAGGCCATTGGTAGAGCTCTTTTCCAAGCCCTTAAACTTATCCTTCAACATTGGAAGGCAGGTGACCCTCCTAAGTTGCGGGAATGGATAGCTCAGATGGGAGCTACATTACGCTTGGAAAAGTTCATTTATCAACACAGGGGCCACCCAGGAAAATTTGATCTATTGTGGGCTCCTTGGCTAAATACCCGGGTTTATCCCCCCTGGAACTGGTTATGGATAGATTGCTTCTTTAACCACTTCAGCCCCGGACCAATTTGCAGCCAAAGGACCAGGCCCCTGTTTGCGATTCGGCACTGCGTCGCTTTAACTGACAATTGCGCGGTCGTGCGACGTGGCTCCCAAACAAAATTTGGTGTCCTTTTTTTCCCACAAATAGAGCTTTCTTTTGGTGGTATTTGATCTAACCTGCGGTTTTTATTTTTTGCGCTATAAACAAAAATAGAGTGACAATTTTGAAAAAAATGCAATATTTTTTACTTTTTGCTATAATAAAAATATCCCCCAAAAATATATATAAAAAAAAAAACAGTTTAGGCCGATACGTATTCTTCTACATATTTTTGTTATAAAAAAAATCACAATTAGCGATTATTGATTTGTTTGCACAAAAGTTATAGCGTTTACAAAATAGGGGATAGTTTTATAGAAATGGCGGCGATCAGCGATTTTTATTGTGACTGCGACATTATGGCGGACACATCAGACATTTTTGACACATTTCTGGGACCATTGTCACTTATATAGAAATCAGTGCTATTTAAATGCACTGATTCCTATGTAAATGACACTGGCAGTAAAGGAATTAACCACTAGGGGGCGGGGAGGGGCTAATTGTGACGTGTTGTGTTTTTTTTTTTACAGTAGGGGGCGTGGCTGTACGTCTGACATCATTGATCAGCTTTCCCGACAGGGAACAGCCGATCAATGACAGGCAGTGTACAAAGCGCGGGGAGAGGTTTGTTTACACAGACCTCTCTTCGTTCTTCAGCTCTGTGACCTGATCGCGGGACACCAGCGGCGATCGGGTCCGCTGGTCCCGCGGCCGTAGTCACGGAGCTCCCGACCGGGTCACAAGTGCGCCCCCACGGCTAGGCAATTAAAGGGCACGTATATATACGTGCTTTTGCCTAGCCGTTCCATTTTGCCGACGTATATCTACAGGCGGTGGTCGGGAAGCGGTTAAGAAATGAGCTGGTGGGTCAGAGCTGAGGGTATAAGTGTATGAAGAGCAATGTACTGGAATGTCCGGGTGCAAAAGCGTTGAGGCCATATACTCACCATATGTTAGTATGCAACATGTAAGTTAAACAATTTCATTTATGTTATATTGTTACACTGGAATGACATATGTGTTGTTTTTATGTTTTTTTTTTTTTTCTCTTCTTGTATGAACATGTATGTCACCTTGTCTTATATAAACACAAATCATTTTTTGAGAAGAAAAGGTGTGCATTGCCGTTCCATGGGCACTTTACTAAACAGACTAGTTATAAATTGGGGTGGTTGCCATTTTTAGTATAGCTTGCTTGCTGGATTTGGTGTGGGGATACTTCATCTGCCATTGTGCTCTTGTTGGGTGTCCAGTTCCTGTGTCTTTAAGGAGGAGTGGGTTCCCTCCAGACAAACCTTTCCAAAAATCCCAATAAGTATGTATTATTTGGCTTCTGCAAAAGTTATAGCGGCGACAAACTATAGTATATATACTGCAATTTATACAGTTTTGACACTATACTGGTAATAGCAGCGATCAGTGACTTATAATGGAACTGTGATCGGTTGGCGGGAGGTACACTGACATCGCTAGTGATACTAATACAGTGACCAGTGATATTGCTGTACAGTGTACACTGTATTAATGACACTAACGACACTGGCTGAGAAGGGGTCAACATCTAGGGGTAATCAAAAAGTTAACTGTGTGCCTAACAATGTGTAATGTGTGTTGCTTTTACTTTACTATTTGACTGTTTTCTCTCTCTGCTTTTCAGGGAAAAGAAACTTCCAGATTGCTGTTTGCAGAATATATTGCAGAGAGATTGGGAAGGAGGTGGTTCCCCTAACAACCTCCAAAAGGTGGAAAATTGGACTACCTGGGTACCTCGGACACAATACACAGAGTAAAATAGAAAATTTTTATTTATACACAAAAAGGGTTGTATAAATACATGGTATCCAGATACAACAAAGATAAACATAAATACAATTCAATGGGTGTGTTGAGATGCAGTTGTGCTCATAAGTTTACATACCCTGGCATAATTTATGATTCCTTGGCCATTTTTCAGAGAATATGAATGATAACACAAAAACTTTTTTTTCACTCATGGTTAGTGTTTGGCTGAAGTCATTTATTATCAATCTACTGGATTTACTCTTTTTTTAAATCATAATGACAACAGAAACTACCCAAATGACCCTGATCAAAAAAGTTTACATACCCCAGTTCTTAATACTGTGTCTTGCCCCCTTTAACATCAATGACAGCTTGAAGTCTTTTGTGATATTTGTGGATGAGGCTCTTTATCTTCTCATATGGTAAAGCTGCCCATTCCTCTTGGCAAAAAGCCTCCAGTTCCTGTAAATTCTTGGGCTGCCTTGAATGAACGGCACGTTTGAGATCTCCCCAGAGTGGCTCAATGATATTGAGGTCAGGAGACTGAGATGGACACTGCAGAACCTTCATTTTAAAACAGGGGTCCTGGGGTTGGAAAGCCATTGCTTACAGATTGACACATGTCTTCCTCTTCTTCAAAGCCTATGAAAGTGCCAGAATCCTCCTCCCCATCCTCCTTCCCTCTCTCCTCCTGTGTGTTCCTTGACATAGGAATGATGGTGTCTGGATAAAGTGGGCCTTGAGAAGAAAGGAAGTCCTCCTCTTCCTTCTGCTGCTCTGCTTCCAGTGCCTTGGCCATAATGCCACACAGAGTCTGGACCAGCAGGAACACAACAGGGATTGTGTCACTGATACATGCAACTGTCACAGCTCACCATCCTTGTGGCCTCTTCAAATAGTGACAATACATTGCATGCATCCTTAATGATCAGCCATTGGCGTGGGGAAAAAAAGCAGAGGCGGCCTGAGCCTGTTGTGCTGTACTCGCACAGGTACTCGTTGATGGCCCTCTGCTGCATGTATAGCCGCTGCAGCACTGCCAAAGTCGAGTTTCAGCTGGTGGGCATGTCACAAATCAGGCGGTTTACGGCAGGTGGAATTGCCACTGCATTTCAGCCAACCGAGCACTGGCTGTGTATGACCGCCTGAAATGGCTACAGACTCTTCTGGTCTGCTTTAGCACATCTTGCAACCCTGGGTATGTATTTAGAAAACGCTGCACCACCAAATTTAGGACATTGAGGACATGTCCCTGTCTAAGGGCGGACAGGAGGTTTGAGCCATTATCGAACACCACCATTCTTGGCTCCAGCTGGCGTAGTGCGAACCACCTCTGGGCATGTCCCTGCAGAGCTGCAAGAATCTCTGCTCTGGTGTAGTTCCTGTTCCCTAAACACACCAGCTGAAGCACTGCATGGCACCTTTTAGCCTGGATCTGGGAATAGCCCTTAGGGGGTACCTGATGTTCATAAGACAATTCTGCAGAGGAGGGCATGGAGGTGGCGGAGGAGCAGGAGGAGGGGGTAGAGCGCACAGGTCTGGCATCATCACCACCAGCTGTATGGAGACGTGGGAGCACAACATGCTGCAGCACCGAGCCCTGTCCTGCATCCTTTCGAGTTGCCAGCAGTGTCACCCAGTGTGCTGTGAAAAATATATCATCCCTGCCCATGCTTGCTGGACCAAGTGTCAGCAGTAAGGTGGATTTTACGGCTGACTGCCTTGCCCAACAATGCCAGAACATTCCCTTTCACGTGATGGCAGAGGGATTGAACGGCCTTACGTGAAAAGTAGTAGCGACTGGGAACCTGCCATTGTGGTATAGCACATTGTGCAAATTCACGGAAGGGGGCAGAATCCACCAGGTTGAAAGGCAGAATTTGGAGAGCCAAGAGCTTTGACCAGCTTGCATTTAGACACTGGGTATGTGGGTGGAAGGGACTGTATTTTTTTTTTCCGCTGCAGCAGATGGGGCAGAAATATTTGCCGGCTACAGTCTACAGCTGGTGGTGTGCTGCTGGCAGATGTGCTGCTAGGACCTGGGACACCCTGTGCTATACCATCATCCCTATCAGTGGAGGCTAATGAAAGGTAATTTCCTTGGTATAGCGGGAACAGACTGAAGTTGGTAAGGAGGAGGGACAGATTTGTGCCCCTTTTGTGTGGCTTTTAGGTTCTCTTGACAACGGGCTGAGTGGTTGGACGTTAAATGCCTTGTTAAGCATGTGGTACACAAATGGCTGGTGTTTTTGCCACGTTTGATGTGCCTGAGACACAGTTTGCAGATAGCAACAGTGTGATCTTCTGAAAAAGGCCCAGACAGCTGAGCTTTGGGGAGTGGGCCAGGAGATAACAGCTGCAGAATGTGATGGATTAGGGTGGCTGCGCTCTACTCTTTCTTGATGTTGGCCTCCTTGGGGTTGTGCCACCTCACCTTCAGTTTTCCTCCAGTTTCCTTATCTGGCACCCAAGTCACATCAGTGACCTCATCATCTCCATCTCCTCCATCTCCATCATCTTCATCATTACAACTGGAGACAATTTGGCAATACGCTGTGACAGGGGGAACATGAATGCCAGTTTGTCTACCAGCGTTCTCCCCTCTCTCTAGGCTCATGTCCCTGTCATCTTCAATCTCAGAACCAACATCTGAACCCAGTAATGGATGGGCATCATCAAGGTGCAAGTGGCTGATGCTGTGGTCAAATAACTCAGCTGACTCCTCAATGGCTGATGTTGGGGCTATGGCAGGAATAGATGTGGATAAGGAGGCAGGTTTATCCACTCTAGCAACAGCAGGGGACTGCACACTTGTCTCTGCTTGCGTGACAGAGGATGAGGAGGATGAGGAAGGTTTAGTAAGTCAGTCCACCACCTCCTCTGCATGCTGTGGCTGGATAGCATGGGCAAACTCACTAAACAGAGGAAAGGATGCCCTGCCTAAAGACTGACCACCACGTCCACCTTTGCCTGTGGACACATTTGTTGCTGGCCATCTTACAGTGCCAAGGGAACGTCTGCCTCTCCTTGTTGTCCTCCCAGACATTATTGTGAGGGAGGGGGCGTTGATTATAAGCAAATGTAAAGAAGAAGTGGAAATCTGTACGTAGATGCACGTTAATCAATGTAAAGTGGTGTTTGGTGCAGTTTAATTTGAGTACTCACACTACACAGACACACTCCACAGATACACTATAATATACTGCAATATAATGCGCCAGACGTACAGTGACACACAAATCTATATGGCATTTAAGTTGCAGTAACGCACAAAAAAGTAAATGGCGTTAAACTTGCAGTAACGCGCAAAAACGTAAATGGTTTTAAACTGGCAGTAACGCACAAAACTGTATGGTGTTAAACTGACAGTAACGCACAAAAAACAATATGATGTTAAACTGGCAGTAACTCAATCAAATAGACGGTGTTCCACCATCACTACACTAATGCTATCTGTACTGTCCGTACTCTAGCTATACACTAATGTAAAGATTACTGACACGGTTTCACTACGATACAGTGAAACTATCTGAGCTGTCCCTATTCTAGCTGCACACTATGCAAAGCTGAATGATGGCTAGACTTACACTAAACGAATATTCTACACTGACAATTGAAGCAAAATAGCACACTAACTAACTAATAGCACTGAACAGAGCCCTGTTTTATCTCTTTCCAGGCCAAAATCATACTGAAAATGTCTGCCATTGAAAGAATACTTTTATACTGTGGGGCGGGAATGAGCCATGATTGGATAAAGTCATGATGACAGTGTCCAATCATGACTCTGACAGTGCTCTATGCCCTGATTGGCTGAAACTTTCACTGCTTCAGTCAATCGGGGCTTGCAATGCACTGTTCAGCACCGCAATGCATTGTGGTCATTTCAGGGGGTGAACAAACGGTCGAACGACCCGTTTGTTCGGAAAAACAAAAGTTTGGCCAGAACTTATGCTCGGCCCAAACCTTTTGCCCATCCCCATTAAGGACCCACTAAGACCTTTTGTCTTCGAACCGTAGTTCATCAAGTATTAGCAGAATATATGCATAGTTTGAATATATCTCAACACACCCTTTGAATTGTATTTATTTTTATTTTTGTTGTATCTGGATACCCTGTTTTTATACAACCCTTTTGTGTATAAAAAAAAAAATTCTATTTTACTCTGTGTATTGTGTCCAAGGTACACAGATAGTTCAATTCTTCCCCTTTGAAGGTTATTAGGGGAACCACCCCCTTCCCAGTGTTTCTGCAATTGATATCTGGATGATGGTACCCCCCTTTTTGACAATTTTTTGTAATTCTGCTAGAGACTAGCCCTTGTGTTAGTTGTTCACAGTACACAGTTGTTTTTGTAAACACAGAACTCTGTGGGGTTGATTTACTAAAGACAGATAGACTGTGCACTTTGCAAAGTGCAGTTGAACTCTGCAGGTGCAGTCGCTCCAGAGCTTAGTAAATGAGGTAAAACTTCACTTTGCAAAGAGTACCCAATCACATAATGCAAACTGCATTTTTGCTTGCACATGATTGGATGATGGAAGTCAGCAGAGCTTCTGTTCATTGACTAAGCTCTGGAGCAACTGCATTCGCAGAGTGCAACTGCACTTTGCAAAGTGCACAGTCCACTTGCCTTTAGTAAATCAACCCCTGTGTGTTTGGAAATCAGCTGATTTCAGCCAAAATCAGTGGCTGAAATGAACTGCCAAACTCATGCGCACTCCAAACCTGGAAACAAGTCGATCATGTACATGTATGTAATCATGCTTGTACCTGCCGTCCACTTGCAGCATTATTGCTGTGAGTTGTTGTCAGGTAGTTAACCTCTAGCCGACCGACCGCCCACTGTCTATTGACGGTGGAGCGGTGCGGCTCTTGTGGCGGGATGCCGTCATATGACGGCGTCTACATTTTGGCCACTAGGGGGCGCGATTGCCCAGTAACAGAGCAGGACGTGGATCTGTGTATGTAAACACACAGATTTACGTCCTGTCACTGGAGAGGAGACCGATGGTGTGTCCCTTGTACATAGGGACACCGATCGGTCCCCTCCCCCAGTCAGTCCCCTCCCCCCACAGTTAGAATCACTAAGATAGGGAACACATTAACCCCTGCAGCGCCCCCTAATGTTAACCCCTTCCCTGCCAGTCACATTTATACAGTAATCAATGCATTTTTATAGCACGGATCGCTGTATAAATGTGAATGGTCCCAAAAATGTGTCAAAAGTGTCCGATATGTCCGCCGCAATGTCGCAGTCATGATAAAAATCGCAGATCGCCGCCATTACTAGTAAAAAAAAAAATAATAATAAAAATGCTATTAATCTATCCCCTATTTTGTAGACGCTATAAATTTTGCGCAAACCAATCAATATACGCTTATTGCGATTTTTTTTACCAAAAATATGTAGAAGAATACGTATCAGCCTAAACTGAGAAAAAAATTTGTTTTAAAAAAAAAAAAAAATGGATATTTATTATAATAAAAAGTAAAAAATATTATGTTTTTTCGAACTTGTCGCTCTTCTTTTGTTTATAGCGCAAGAAATAAAAAACCGCAGAGGTGATCAAATACCACCAAAATAAAGCTCTATCTGTGTGGAAAAAATTATAAAAATTTTATTTGGGTACAGCGTTGCATGACCGCGCAATTGTCATTCAAAATGCGACAGCGCTGAAAGCTGAAAAATGGCCTGGTCAGGAAGGAGGTGTTCATGCCTGGTAGGCAAGTAGTTAAAGGGATTTTCTAATTTTTGTAAGGTTTTCTTGCCTTATTAAAAAGCTACATTTTATTTGTATTTCCATGCCCTTTGTTTGACAATCCCTTGCCTATAGGCTTAAAAATGTCTAGAATTCATTTTAAAGATTTGTCTTCCTTTGACTTTAATAGTGTTATTATTAACATTTGAACTTCAGTGCAGTTTGAGGAAACTCCAGAGAACCAAACCCTGGTCTGTTTGATACATCCATAGACATCAACCTCAATGATCCTTTCAAATATACGTTGACAGGCTGTGTGTAAAGCTAATGGTCCCTTTTAGGATTGCAGATGGCTCAGTGTACAGTAAAAATGAACGAAAAATAAATATACCTGTTCTACGTGCTTTAGAACTGTTATTTAATAATTAATGCATTCACGTGGAATCTAATAGATATACAAGTAAGCTAATAAATACATTTGAATAAAACAGGGCCAGTATATCATTATATTCAAAGTTTGTGTGTAAAATATAAAGGTAAAGTGAAATACCTTGTCAAATTGAGGTGATATACATCCATGAAGAATTTATCTTCTGGTCTGGATCTCCCATAGAGCCAAAGTAGACAGTGAAGGTGAAAAATGAGAAGTATTTTTATTCATTTCACATAATGACTCAATTGTTCAGTTAAAAATCTACAAAGTAACAAATCTGACCATCCCGATCATCTTGCTCTCATAAATACACTGATGGTAATAGAAGCACCAAATTATAGGCAGACTGTAGCTTTTAAAAAAGTGAGGGATGTCCCTCCTCCCCCCACCCTCCTGAATAGCCACTAGGATAGCTTTTACTTTACAGAGAATCGCTGGCTGAAAAGAAAGATATCTGAATGGTGCCTGTAGCTGCAGGCATCATTCAGATATTATCACGTCAACCAAAGGACTTCATATGACCTTTTTACGGGTGGAAGTGGTTAAGCTTAAATGAGAATGAGCAAAAATAGCAACCAATCAAAACAGAAACAGTTATTTTGTCAACATCTGATTGGTTGACATGGGCAAATATATATATGTAGCACCCTTGTTCTAAACAGGGCTGCTAGCAAATTTAGTTGTGCTAGGTGGTAACTAAGCCTAGCTAATTTGTAGTCTTTGATCAAATAAGTTGCTCCTAATCTTGGGTTTAACTGTGATTTCTCTCTTTTGTCAATAGGTGGCACTGTTACCTTAGGCATAACAGTATTAGAGGCATTAGAATAATAGATTACAGTGAATTCAGGTTATGAGTGAATATGCTTTTCTCAGCCAATCAGCAGGAGTTTCTTTGGCCACTAAGGCTGCTGGAATAGTCTATCTATTTGGAGAAAGTCAGGTGATCAGGGTTTTTTTCCACCCGGGCTACGGCCTGGGTGTGTGGAGCAGCAGCAGAGGTGTAGGCCTGAAGCCTGAGGCCTAACCATGTGTAAAGAGGCTCAGCCGTAGGGGAGCCTGATCGTTCCCAGGAGGCAAGGGAGAGAAAGTTGCCTGAGAGTCAACCACTCTTGTTGCCGGAGGCAGGTGTAAAGGGATGGAGTTTTGAAGAAGTACCAGAGCAGACGCTTCATCAGCCGGGGACTGTGAATTAAGTGGGAAAGCTTCAGAGTAGAACTCATCCAAGAAGTACAGCGGGTAGCTGTGAGTAAAGCTTGAAGGAGTGCAGCAGGTAGCTGTGAGTAAAGCTTGAGGGATCCAGCGGGTAACTGAGTCCGAGGAACCCAGTGGGTAGCTGTGGGTGAAGCTTGAAGAATACAGCAGGTAGCTGTGAGTGAAGCTTGAGGATCTACAGTGGGATACAGTGAGTAAAGTTGTTGCTATAGAAGACAGCAGTTGCTATGAAATACAGGTTGCTGCATTCAGCATAAAGGCCCTTTTTCTGTATCGCTGTCTGACATTTTATTTTTTGTCCAAGGATTCTGCCAAGCTGCTATTGCATTTGTTTAAGGGTGTCCTGTGCCATACCCCTCTCTCCCACCATTCCTGTTAAGAGAAATAAAACTCTCTTTGTTCATTTTTAAAAGTGACTGGTGCCCATCTTTCCATCGTACACTACACCCACCATGCCTAGTAATCTGCACCCTGAGGAGGAATGTTAGCCCTCCCTGACTCTGGGGGTCACCACCAGGCCTCTGGAGGTTGGGGAGAGCTCTACATATATGCTAACATTTCTAATAGATCATACTCTCCATGACATTAGCAAATAGGATATTACAGAAGAATGAAAATGGAAGTTACCCTGTCCTTGGTTCAAGTCCTGAAATATGGGGATGTAAGGTCTCTCAGAAAACTCTTCAGCATGGTTGATGAGAGCATCTTTCACTGTCTCATAGCCACACAGGATTACCATCTTTTGTGACCCTATTTGTACGCTGAACACTGAGCCATATTTCTTAGCCAGCTGCAAAGGATAGAAAAATGTCAATTATATTAAGTTTATAACCGGAGATAAGTAAATTGATCAGCAACTGCCATCTGAATTGAAGCAGCACTTTCAGTTTTGACAATTAGAATTGGCCAAGCTACCACAATGTAATTATTAACATAGTTGCCAATATTCCGTGACTTTCAAGGAAAACCCCGGGTTTTAAAAATCTGCTCCTAGAATGTTTTTTATTTATGCAAATTAAAAGTTTAATTCAGAATTACACTTCAAAAGAAGTAATCATTTAATTAATTTTAATTTCACTCTACTGTATATCATCAAGTCATAAAGTACTTTTCAAAAAGATTAAGGGAAACAATACATGGGGTTTAAAGTAACTTCAGTAGTAATCAAATTTTGATCCATTATTTGTCTTACATTCATTTACATTTTGTACCAGTTATCTTCCATGCAGAAGTCTTCACTGTATACTTGATGCTGTTGTTGCAAATTTAGTGTTAGTGCATATTAAACATTTTCCTATAGCTGAGGATGTCTTTACCAAAAGCTATTGATCCAAAAGGACCCAGAGGCCAAAAGTAAATCTCAAGAATTAACTTATGACCAGTGGCTTAGCGTGTGTGTGGGGGAGGTGGGGGCTGTGGGGACGGTGGCCCCAGGCGCAATATCTAGAGGGGCGCAGAAGTCCCATCTCCTGCCTTCACACTCCTACCGCCCTGACTTCCGAGTGTGCCACTGTCTGAGCCCCGCCTCCGCTGCTCTCCATGAGCCGAACTAGCACTGCTGCCTGAGCTTCCCCAGCTGTCCTGACTCAGCGATGGGCACTTTCTGTGATTAACGCCCTGGTGTGTTTCCCCATCCTGTCCATTTCCTCCAATCCAGGTTTCTGGTCCACCTCAGAGCCGGCGAGTGACGTCACCTCGAGCTACCCGCTCTGACGGCAGTCTTTTGCGGCCGCTCCCTGCTGGTGCAAGCTGGCTACATCATCCCCTGATGCCTTGTTGGCCGTGTCTCCATTCAGTTTCAACACCGCCTTCCGGACATCCCTGTACAGGAGCCACGGACGGTCCAGGTAACTGCAGCTGACCACCGCATGCACCCCGCCCCTTCCCCACATGA
This sequence comes from Lithobates sylvaticus, assembly GCA_028564925.1. NCBI lineage: Eukaryota > Metazoa > Chordata > Amphibia > Anura > Ranidae > Lithobates > Lithobates sylvaticus. The sequence goes on along the minus strand of CM053028.1, from coordinate 520,310,393 downwards.
ATGCTGCTAAGGTCTTCCTCCCATCCTCAGACTACACTGAGTGCTGGTTCACATAGGGGCAACCCAACTTACAGCACGACTTTGCAAGGCGAATTGGAGGCGACTTCAGCGTGACTTTGAGCAACTTACAACGCAACTTAAAGCTGCCTCCAGAACAAGTGACTTTGGCTGTGGACAATCATAGAATAATCAGCTTTGTGGGAGGGAGGAGGTTGCCTGGGTAAATGTGGGGAGTGTCTGGGTAAATTATTTTCTTTTTCCTGTAAAGTCATTTCAATGTAAATGGAGATCCGACTTGGAGGCGACTTCCATTGAAATCTATGGGTACAAGTTGCCTAGAAGTCACCTTGAAGTAGCACATGAACCTTTTCTGAAGTTGGAGCGACTTCAATAGTGTACATTAAGATGGCTCTCATTCACTTCTGTGGCATTTCTTATGTTCAGCAACTTGGGGCGACTTGAGGACTTACAAGTCGGATCCCAAGTGGCTTGCCACAGGACGTGCAGCTGAGTGGCTCTTTCCCTGCACACAGCTAATCTGTTTCTTTCCTTAAAAAAACCTTAATCGCCACAGTGTGTGGCTGGGGGTTGCAGTTCTGTGAAATCCTCAGCCTGCAACAGCCAGCAACACAGTGTGCAAATCCAGGTTATGTCTGCAAAAGAATCAGATCTTAGCTGTGTGCAGTGTTGGGAGGAGCAACCCCTCTGCTCTGCTGATGCCCCCCCCCCATTTGCCCTACTGATGTCCCCCCCCCCGTGCCCTGCTGACATTCCCTCCCCCTCTGCACTTCTGACCCACTGTCCTCTGACCCCAGTCCTCTGCCCTGCTGACCCTGTTCTCTTCCCTTCTGACGACGTCCTATGGCCTGCTGACCCCATTCTCTGCCCTGCTGACCTCTGTACACTGTCCTACTAATTCCTGTCCACTGCACTGCTGACCCCCTGTCCTCTGACCCAGTCTTTTGCCCTGCTGAGCCCTGTCCTCTGCCCTGCTGACCCCTGTCCTCTGCCCTGCTGACGTTCCCCCCTATGCACTGCTGATCCTCTGCCCTGTTGAGCCCAGTCCTCTGCCCTGCTGACCTCTGTACACTGTCCTACTAATTCCTGTCCACTGCACTGCTGCCCCCTGTCCTCTGACCCCAGTCCTCTGCAATTAGGACCACATCTTTTGGCCTGCTGACCCCATTCTCTGCCCTGCTGACCTCTGTACACTGTCCTACTAATTCCTGTCCACTGCACTGCTGACCCCCTATCCTCTCACCCCAGTCCTCTGCCTTGCTGACCCCAGTCATATGCACTGCTGACCCCAGTCCTCTGCACTGCTGACCACATCCTATGACTTGCTGACCATGTCATATGACCTGCTGACCCCATTCTCTGCCCTGCTGACCTCTGTACACTGTCCTACTAATTCTGGTCCACTGCAATGCTGACCCCCTGTCCTCTGTCCTGCTGACCCTGTCCTCTTCACTTCTGATCACGTCCTATGGCCTGCTGACCCCATTCTCTGGCCTGCTGACCTCTTTCCTACTAATTCCTGTCCACTGCACTTCTTGCCCTCTGTCCTCTCACTCCAGTGTTCTGCCCTGCTGACCCCTGTCCTCTGCCCTGCTGATCCCTGTACACTGTCCTGCTGACCTCCTATCCTGTGCCCCTGACATAGTTTAGTATACCCCCATATCAGACAGCATAGATCCGGTCCTGATGCTGAGTCAGACACTTAAAGTTGCCTGCTCTCATTTTGGACTGGTAATTAACCAGCTATTGGGAACTACTAATTCAGAGATGCAAGAATTGGACTGAACTGAGGTGTGAAGGTGCAGGAATTAGGAATGATCTGAGGTGTGAAGGTGCAGCAACTGGAATGATGTGAGGTGTGAAGGTGCAGGGATTGGGGCTGACCTGAGGTGTGAAGGTGCAAGAATTGGGGTGATCTGAAGTGTAAAGGTTCAGGTATTGGGGCTGATCTGAGGTGCGAAGATGCAGCAACTGGAGTGATGTGAGGTGTGAAGGTGCAGGAATTGGGGCTGACCTGAGGTGTGAAGGTGCAGGAATTGGGGCTGCCCTGAGGCGTGAAGGTGCAGAAATTGGGATGGTCTGAGATCTGAAGGTACAGGAATTGGGATGGTCTGAGATCTGAAGGTACAGGAATTAGGGTGATCTGGGGTGTGAAAGTGCAGGAATTGGAGTGATCAGAGATGTAAAGGTACAGGAATTGGGGTAGCCCAAAAGTGTGAAGGTGCAGGAATTAGGGTGGTCTGGGGTGTGAAGGGGCAGGAATTGGGGCTGATCTGAGGTATAAAGGTGCCGGAGTAAGGGCTGATCTCATGTCTGATGGTGAAGAAGTTTGGACTGATCTGAGATGGGTAGGTATAGGATTTGTTGTGATCTGAGGTGGGAAGGTATAGGATTTGGGGTGATGGGGTGATCTCACTTCTCCTGCAACCATCTTCCTGCACATCCTGGGGGACACACCATCCCTCAGTGCTGACATTGTATGTAAGTACTATGGGACTACTCTCAATAAAGTAAAATAAACTAAAAAAAAAAATGAGTATACCAGTATTACAGCAGTATTTTCTTAATATACAATACATGTGCTTAGGTAAGGGGTTTAATACTGTTCTAGTGGAAAAGACTCTGACAACCTATGCTATGCCACTGCTTATGACTGATGGAACCAGTGAGATCCATTACAGCTGCATCATGGCCAATTCAAATTCATTTATACACATCTTAAGCAATACTCCTATTGCCGCGTACACACGATCGCACATTCCGACAACAAAATCCATGTTTTTATTTTCCGACGGATGTTGGCTCATACACACGGTCACACAAATCTTGTCAGAAATTCTGATTGCCAAGAAGGTGGTGACGTACAACACGTACGACGACCTGAGAAAAACTAAGTTGAATAGCCAGTGAGGCTCTTCTGCTCGATTCTGAGCACGCATGGAACTTTGTGCGTCAGAATTGTGTACACACGATCAGAATTTACGACAACGGATTTTGTTGTCGGAAAATTCGAGATCCAGATCCCAAATCTTGTTTGTCAGAAATTCTGGGGGAAAATGTCCGATGGAGCCTACACAGAGTTGGAATTTTCGACAACAAGCTCCCATCGAACATTTCTCATCGTAAAATCTGACCGTGTTTACGTGGCATAACAGTGAACGTTTTGGAAAGAGTTGAAAAAAAGTGATTTAAATAAACTAATTACAGTAATTCACTAGTCACATGAAAATAGAGGACAAAAAAAATGATTATTATTATTGATATCATCATCATTTTTATTATATTACCCTGCTGAGTTGCTATACTGATGCATCATACCTCTAAGAAGGTCTTGTATGGTCTTTTCAGGTCCAGAATATGCATGTTTCCAATGATGGGTAAAGGTTTTGGGCCAGGTGGAAAATTTGGGTAAACATTCTGCGTGGAACCATGAGTAATCTTCACCAGAAAAAGACAGAGCAGAACTAGCAGGAGAATGGTAATTGGGTCAGTGAAAAACATTGCTCCGGAAATCCTACAAAGAAATGACATTGTTGTATGTTTTAAAGAATAGTGCAGATATAAAATTAAAAAGTCTTAGGTTTTTTTCATAATCACTTTTTTCCTTTATTGAGACAAGTTTTCATCATACAACAACAAAAAAGAAGAAAAAATACACAGTATTTCAGTAAATCTTCACTCCTATTCTTCTAATTTACACATAGACAACGAAAAAAAAAGGGGGGAGGGAGGCCATCCCCCTATGCGATTGATCTACGAACATGATATACGAACATGCCCTTCTCATGCAACGAGAGAGAGGGAAAAAAAAGGGGTGGGAGAAGGGAGAGGAATTCTCTCTCCTCTCTCCCCTTAAATTAACCCCTTTGCTATCATTAATATTAAGTGCATTTATTTAAATGTGACCTCTCCCTCCCACATTATTATTTATTTCTTCCTTTCTTTTCAATCCATATCAATATCTCAATCCACCCTATGTGCCTTAACTACTTGACCACTGGGCACTTAAACCCCCTTCCTAACCAGACCAATTTTCAGCTTTCGGTGCTCTCACAATTTGAATGACAATTACTCAGTCATGCAACACTGTACCTAAATTAAATTTTTGTCCTTTTTTTCACACAAATAGAGTTTCTTTTGGTGGCATTTAATCACGGCTGGGTTTTTTATTTTTTGCGCTATAAAAGAAAAAATGACAGAAAATTCTGTAATAAAATGCATTTTTCTTTGTTTCTGTTATACAGTTTTTCAAATTAGTAATTTTTATTCATATATTTCAGCCAAAATTTATACCTCTACATATCTTTGGTAAAAATAACCCAAATTGGTGTATATTATTTGGTCTTTGTGAAAGTTATAGAGTCCATAAGCTATGGTGCCAATCTCTGAAAATTGATCACACCTGAAGTACTGACAGCCTATCTCATTTCTTGAGACCCTAACAATCCAGGAAAGTACAAATACCCGCAAATGACCAATTTTTGGAAAGTAGACATTCCAAGGTATTTAGTAAGAGGCATGGTGAGTTTTTTGAAGTTGTCATTTTTTCCCACGATTCTTTGCAATATCAAGATTTTTTTTCTTTTTGTTATATTAGAAGGTTATTTCTCACACACAGCAAATGCATAGCACAAATTACACCCCAAAACACATTCTGCTACTCCTCCTGAGTATGGCGATACCACATGAGTGAGACTTTTACACAACCTGGCCACATACAGAGGCCCAACATTCAGGGAGCACCATCAGGTGTTCTTGGAGCATAAATTACACATATCATTTCTTGACTACCTCACTTTTGAAGGCCCTGGAGAACTAGGACGATGGAAACACCCCAAAAATGACCCCATTTTGGAAAGAAAACAACCCAATGTATAATCTATGAGGCTTATAAAGTCTTTTGAACATGTCATTTTTGTCTACAAGTTTTGGAAAATGTGTAAAAAAAATAAAAACAGCTCCATCATTTGATGATATCTCCATGCGGCCATTGGTATTTCCCCCAATATCAAAACCAACTCTGCCAGTGGTAGCAGTTTACCCTGTGGGGCCACTCTAGCACAGTTAGCCTTCCCATCCATTACCCATCAATTTGAACTCCCTTTCTCCTCCCCGGGGGGAATCAGGGGAATTCTTCCAATGGTGTCATAGGGGATGTTGGGGGGGGCGAACTTTCCTGTACTATTTATTCTGTCTCAAATGGATAATGTTGTTCTCGATAATGGTGATACATATTCTGATAATCCCCTATGTGAAACCAGAATCCAAAGAGCTCTGGCCAAATTTTTACCTGCTAATTATCATCTCCAGGGGCACCTAAAGTTTACTAACAGAGTCATGGCACCAATTCATAATACAAACCAGGGCCATGGCTCTGTAGTACATCGCTATGTCCAGAAGTCCCACCCCACCCTCCTGTTTTGGTCTCCTCAAAATCTAATTTGCCAGCCCGGAATGTTTATCTCCCCACACAAACGTCATAAAAGCCCTTCGTATTTGTTTAAAGAATATCTGTGGAAGTGTTATAGGTACAGTATGTAAAACATAAATAAGTCTAGGAATTACACTCATTTTAAGCACATTTATCCTGCCGAACCATGTCTGAGTATGACTTTTCCACTTCTGCAAATCCTTTAATATAGAAACCACCAAGGGTCCATAATTTAGATCATATAGGCGCTTTATATCTGAAATCCCCAAATAGGAAATAGAATCAAAGCGCCAAACAAAAGGAAAGGATTGTTGCAGAGTGGCCATCATCCTTAAAGTAACATGGCTCGACATCAACACTGACTTCTCAATATTTATTTAAAAAAAAGGCAAAACCTATCTATTTCCAACATTAATTCCATCAGAGACTCTGGAGGAGAAGAAAGGTATAAATAGTAGATCATCTGCATAAGCCGAGATCTTATGTTCCATTGAAATTATTACACTTGGGGTCTGATTCGGTCCATTATACATCCAATGCAATACATGCAAGGATAGTATTGTCTCTCGCCTCTTCATAAACTCTGTTTTATCTGGGTAAATCAGTTGAACTATATGGTCTTGTAACCTAAGGGCCAGAATTTTAGCCAGGAGCTTAGTGTCAGAGTTAAGGAGGGAGATGGGTCTACAGCTGGCACAACTCTAGGGGTTCCTTCCCTAAATTTAGGAGGACCATCAAAAAAGCCAGCAATGCCTCTGGAGGCAATGGGTTAGAGGCCGAGACAGAATTAAGGTATCTGCAAAGAGTAGCCAGCAGGAATGAGGAAAACTCTTTATAATACATATTTGTGAAACATTTCTTCAGTTACTTCTTGGTTTACAGACCTAGACAAATTATGTCATACATCCCCAGAGACTTCAGGGGGGGAGGAAGGGCTTTCTTAGCTAAGCAGGCCCTCCGGCCTGCATGCCTGAGCTAAGGGTAGGTGGATTCCAGGAAGTAAATGCTATACAAGTCATCTGCCTTTACTCAAGATGGCCACAGCCAGAAATTCTAGGGGGTGTTTTTCAAAGTGATTTCTCAGGAAAATAATGCATGGAGACATGGATGGATGGCGAAGTTAGCTTTGAATATTAAATAGCGTTTTTTGGGTTGTGGTGCTCAGATGCAGTGTAGTTCTACTTTAATAGCCTCATCTCTATAATTTTTTTAATTAAAAAAATGCATTCACACGTAACATTTACTGTACTGTACATGTAGTTGTTCAAAATGAATACCCTTTTTTTTTTTTGCAAAATCTTTTATTGAATTTGTACACATGTACAACCAAATTATCCACGTTTTTATTCTGTACTTTCTAAATCATATAAATCCATGTCGGGGGCGTGGCCTGACTTCGAGAGAGAATGGCAGCATAATTTCTGAGCTCCTGCCGAAAGAGAGATCTAACTGCCTACAACGGAGGATATTCCCCCACCTCTCACCCTGAATACCATGGGGACCTCTTCCCGCGGCTCCTCAGCCTCCCGCTCCAGGTCACCGAGGGAAACATCCGGGAATCTGACCCAGAACATTCCTGAAATGTTCCGGACCCAGGCAAGCAATATGGCGCCGACACGAGGCCCCTCACAGGCCTCAGGCCTGACACTCGGCTCTACACCACACTCCCCACAGGATACCGGAGGGATTGTTCTGATGCCACAACAGCAACCCAGCCTCCATGATATACAATCGATAGCGACAGATATTAAGGACACCCTGACGGCTGCCCTCACAGCAGCAATCTCTGACTTAAGGGTTGATATCCAATCAATCGCAGGGAGAGTCCAGGATATAGAGAAAACTACCGCAACCCACTCCTCTGTTCTCCGCCGATCCTGTCAAGTTGTGGATTCCCACACGATGCAACTGAGGGACCTTAATCGACACATAGAAGACTTGGATAACCGGGGAAGACGCCATAACCTCCGAATAAGAGGATTACCGGAGTCAATCGATGCGGAACACCTACAGCCTGAAGTGACTACTCTCTTTAACAACCTCCTGAGCAGACCGCCGGCCACCCCGATAGGCATGGAGCGTATCCATCGCGCCCTACGCCCTAGGGGTAAAGAATCGGATCCTCCACGAGACGTGGTTTGCTGTGTTATTGACTTCCAGCTAAAAGAAGAAGTATTGCGTAGAGCCCGCGCTAACAACCCGCTGACCCACGACAACGCTGATATACAACTCTTCCAGGACCTGTCGAACATCACTCTACAGCGCCGCAGGGAATTGCGCCCTGTCCTGGAAGTACTGCGCGCGAAAGGGATCCCCTACCGTTGGAAGTTCCCCTTCGGCCTCTCAGCATCAGCATCCGGCCGGTCGGCTCTCCTCAGAGTGCCTGAAGATCTCCGTCACTTCTGTGACACTCTAGGAATTCCCTTCACCGCAGCCCCTGAATGGTATGCAGAGTTCCGGACCCCGATCGCCAAGAGATCCACTCCCGGTGATGACCCCGGTGAAGACCCCATGGAGACTCAAGACACCCGATACAGGAGGCAACGCTCCCCATCTGAGCCGCGGGCTCCACTTCCAGCAATGAGAAGATCATATGCAGTCAGCCCTACCACAGCGCTGCTATCCAGGAGGGCACGCCGAGACCACTAACCGCTGTAGACGGCATCGCCTGCGGATCATCGTCTGACCAGATAAGTTTCTTCCTAGCCCCCCCTACTCTAACCCCCTGCAAGCCCGCTTACGAACTGCCATCGGTCCCCGCAATAACGCAGAGTACCGTACTATAACCATCACATGCTCGTCTTCACGTACCCCTATGCCCGGAGATATCCTATTCAAGCCGCCCCCGTGACTCTAACTATGATTTTGCATACTCTATGCCTTTGACCCTCAGTCCTCTGCCTGATTCCTTCTGACTCTTTTTTTTATTTTTTAATAGTCTCCTCTCACTTTTTTTTTTTTTTTCTACCAGTGACTCATTTCCCTGAGTAATGCAGCTTCACTCCTATCCTCGCCGCCATTTTACGAGATCCACCGCTACTCCTATATGGTCTGAGGTACACGGAACAGGATACTGTAATTTTTACTCCCCTTAGGGTCTGAACGCTCCAATAGCTCATGCTGTAAACGTGATCAGGTCGCGAGACCCTCCCGACGCCTCCTCTCCTACTTCCCCCTTTGGTGACATGACTTTTAATATGGCTATGTGGAAATCGTTTATACTTTTATTATTTTATGAAAAAAGTCACTGCAGGCACCCCACTGCAGGCCCGTTTATTGTCTTTGTTTATTACCCCACATGAACTATGACTTCCTTATATTTTATCGCTGTGATGTCCATGCTTATGTTAACATTTGTCGAGGTGTTGGCTGTCACACGTTGACCCTCCCCACAACCCCAATCTGGGTTATTATACTAAACTTACCCGGTTAGGGCTCTTTGGCTCATGATCCTAAGCCCAAGGGTCACGACATAGACCCACAGCAAGTGGCAGCACATATCCTTCTGTGAGGGAGCGGTGTCACCCCTCCCTCTATGATAATAATACCTAAATTGACCCCTGCCACTGGGGTTTCCTCACGTGAGACCTATGGAGAGGTGCCGTTTGCAGCCATCACCACGACCGTGCAAATAACGGGGAGACATATACTTTGTCCCCACACGCAACTGATCCCCCGATCACAATCCTACCATCCTGTGGGGAAACAAGCTGTTGTTCATACTATGCCTTACCTCACCCTTCCTCCCTCACAAGAGGAGAGAACAGGGATTTCCATGGGGCAAGCACAGCTACCCCTAATACCTTTTCAACAGCACGTTCCTCTCCCTTTTAAGTTATAAGTTATAGGTTATAACCCTCTCTCTAGACGTATACTCTTATCCTGATATAGGACTTTTCAAACTACATCTGAAATAATCCGCTTTGTATATCCCCTATACCAACATATGGGCTATATATATAAACCTCTATATAGACCATCGTTTACAACATACGGTCCACAGCAATAGTTCACCATTCAACAGAGCTGATACTGTCATGTCTGGTCTCCTCCAGACATCAGGGGGCTCTAGATTGTATTCAGGTACGCCTCACGAACTCATACCAAGGACGTACAATTTTACCCTATACACCATTACTCTAGATAAGACCTACAATACCCTGTTACCCCCACGGGTCTCCACCCTTACTGCCCTCCTACTCCGCCACTACTATCTCCCTTGACCATGTGCCTTAACACACCCACCTGATTCCCCTCCCCCATGGTTTAACAATCCTCCTCAAGCATCCATCCTTGACCGATCTCTCTATACGGCAAGCTGCACCGTAACTACAGTTTACTCCACTTTCTTTCGATCCCAGCCAACCCCAACTCAGTGGCCCCACGACCTTACTTGAGTGCCGATACAGTCACCCGAGTCCACTGAACCCTTTCGGATATATCCGGAAGCAGTTTTTCTGCCTCCTTGGATTGGCAAGCTGGTTCTTGCTGATCTCCGAATTTCCCCATTAACACCACTAGGCCCCCCCTGCATCCACACTCACACAATCCCCGGAACATACCCCCTACTTCCCACCCCCTGCTTTTCCCCCCCTTTATTTCCTCACCCCCTCCTTCAAACTCGACTGCCCTGACTTCAGTGTACCTCCTAGGGTCCCTCACGAAGTAAACATAAGATAAAACCACTTTACCTTCCTGAGTGATCCACTTACCAGTACGCAGCTCACACCCACTCCAACTTGAACTGTTTCCCGCACCTCGACATCTTCACATACAATGTCTAGGCATACCAAACCTGAGACTACGGTTCTCTCTCTCAACACCCGTGGACTCAACACACCCGAGAAACGATCCCGAGTCCTTCTCTCCCTTCACAGACATAAGGCAAGCATTGCATTCCTTCAAGAGACACATTTCAAAACAGACTCCATCCCTAAACTCTCCAATGCCCGCTTCCCAACCTCATTCCATGCCACCAACCATTCTGCAAAGACCAAAGGGGTTTCTATCCTGTTTGCAAAACACTGTCCATTCCAGGTTAAAGATACCTGCATTGACGAGGAAGCTCGTTTCATTTTCATAAAGGGCACACTTCACGGCAAACCAGTAACTCTAGCAAATGTTTACGCACCCAATACAGGCCAAGTCGCCTTTTTTAATACCACTCTGCATCTCCTCTCCACATTCCAGGAAGGCATGCTCATTTTTGGTGGTGACTTCAATGTCTCCCTCAATCCATCTCACGACACGTCTACAGGTACCTCCACTATGCCATATAGAGCACTTAGATCGATTAAGACGCGATTGCAAGAACTCTCTCTACATGATGCGTGGCGTACGCTTAACCCGAACGTAAAGGACTATACCTTTTATTCGGCCCCCCATAACCGCTACTCTAGACTGGACTACCTGTTTCTCTCTCAAGCTGACCTACCAGCACTATCCTCTGCCTCGATACATCCCATGTTCCTTTCGGACCATCACCCCATTTCACTGACTCTGCACTTAGTACAAGCCCCCCCCAGATCACGGATTTGGCGCTTAGACCCGTCCCTCCTTACGGACGACACCATTTCAGCCAGTATAGCACAACGCCTAGATCTTTATTTTCGAGAAAACCTGTCCCCAGAGACCTCACCTATGATGCTTTGGGAAGCACACAAAAGTACCATTCGGGGAGAACTCATAGCGATTTCAGCTAAAAGAAGAAAAGACAGAAACGCACATATTACCAAGTTGTCAAACACCATACAGGCTCTAGAACGTACACACAAACAATCCCTTGCTCTGGGAACCCTCCCAGAACTACTCCAAGCACGCACTGAACTCCTAGACACCCTGAACAAACATATTAAAAGAAATTACGTTCTATCACATAAAACTTTTTATGAGTTTGGCAATAAGGCAGGAAGGCTCTTGGCTAGAGCACTTAGGATTAAGAGAGCATCCGCAACTATACACACCATAACAAATTCCCAAGGACACAGCTCTACAACTAATGAACAGATAGCCCTCCAATTCGTCCGATACTACACACAACTGTACAACTTGCATCCGACCGACCCAAATACAGAGGACACTGCACGTAGGAACGTCATCAAAGAATTTCTAACTAAGTATAGCCCACGCACCTTATCTGACGCAGAAGCCACTGACTTAGACCAACCCATTCTATCGACAGAAGTAGACACTGTACTCAAACATTTGAAACCCGGTAAAAGTCCTGGCCCAGACGGACTAACGATGGCATACTACAAGACCTTTATGCATATGTTGAAGCCCCATTTTCTGAACGCCTTCAACTCTCTATCATCGGACAACCCCCCACCTAGAGATCTATTGACAGCCCACATCACAGTAATTCCTAAACCGGACAAAGATCCCACGTTGGTGACAAACTACAGACCGATTTCCCTCCTTAACGTCGACCTAAAAATCTACGCAAAAATTCTGGCCAATCGTCTCTTACCTCTTCTTCCCAACCTCATCTCACTCGACCAAGTTGGCTTTATCCCGGGAAGAGAGGCAAGAGACAACACCATCAAAGCTATCAACATCCATCACTGGCTGTCTTCGTCCCACTGTCAGGGATTCTTTCTTTCCCTGGATGCGGAGAAGGCATTCGACAGAGTGGCCTGGGACTACATGGAGGAAGTCCTGAAAATGATCGGAATACAGAACCGTATGCTCCACTTTATCATGGCCCTATACTCCTCCCCAACCGCGAAAGTTCGTGTCAACGGCCACCTGTCGGATGCCTTCTCTATATCGAACGGAACCCGCCAAGGTTGCCCCCTATCACCCTTAATATTTGTTCTCACCCTAGAACCTCTACTCCAACGCTTACGTGCTAATCCTGACATTAAAGGGGTGACGATCTCGGGCGACACCTACAAACTCTCTGCCTTTGCTGACGACATCCTTCTTTTTCTTACGGACCCTCACATCACTCTTCCCAACTTACTAACAGATCTCGCCACGTTCCATACCCTCTCGAACCTCCAAATCAATTTCTCGAAATCGGAAGCCCTGAACATTTCCCTACACCAGGACACCCTCGCCCAATGCCAAACTAACTATCCATTCAGATGGAACCGTGAAGCCATTACTTACCTTGGGATATCTCTCCCCTCCCACCTATCGAATCTTTACGCCAAGAACTACATCCCCATTCTTCAACGCATTCAAAAAGACCTTAAAGCATGGTCTACCGGCATTTTCTCTTGGTTTGGCAGAGCCGCTATAATCAAGATGAACATTCTCCCTAGAATACTGTATGTCCTACAAACAGTCCCTATTAAACTGCCTCCAGCCTTCTTCTCCTCATATCGCGCAGCTTGCACTGAGTTCCTGTGGGGCAAGGACAGGCCTAGACTTAGTCTTGAAAAGCTTATGCTACCCAAACTAAAAGGTGGAATAGGTCTTCCTGACATAGCCAAATATTACTGGGCTTGTCAACTGGCGAGAATCATAGACTGGAATATTCATTCCCGCTCGAAAGACTGGATAAGTATTGAAAACAAATTCACCCAGATCCCAATTCACCAATTGCCCTGGATAGCCCCAACCAATACCCCCCATTCTTGTAAACATCATCCACTGATTGCAAGCACCCTTCACACATTTCGGAAAGCATGCCGTTCCCACCGGATCTCTACTATCCAAGGCCCGCTAACGCCTGTCAGACACAACCCTGACTTCCCAACTGGTATGTCTAGTACATTTTTAGCAGACTCATGGCCCCACGCCGACATGCAAGCCAGACACTTCTTTTCTGGTACCTCCTTTGTTACCCACTCCGACGTACCCAAACGAGACCCTGACCAATCATGCCCGCTTTGGACGTACTTCCAAATCAGGCACTTTCTCAATGACCCCATTAAACGCCTAGACTTCTCCAGACAACTTACGACATATGAGACAATTTGCACAAAAACAGAACCACAAAGGCACTTGATTTCAGAACTCTACTCCATGCTCTTTTCCGATCACGACTACAAGTCCAATGTGGCCACACAAAGATGGGAACGGGATCTGTCTCTTGACCTCCCCGCAGAAGAGTGGGAGAACATTTACACACATATTCATAAAGGGTCTACCAACGTCACAGCGCAGGAAAATGGTTTCAAAATACTTTCTAGGTGGTACAGAACACCCTCCAGACTGCACAAAATCTCCCCGACCATCTCCCCACAATGCTGGAGATGTTCAGCAGGAGAAGGCTCCTTATTACACATATGGTGGTCCTGCCCTTCACTCCAAACTTTCTGGCAGGACGTGCACCGGCTCACCTCCAAGATCACGACATACCACATTGACTTCACGCCCGCACAATTTCTTCTCCATCATTCATCCATCCCTTTCAGACACTATCATCGTTCCCTCGCATTACACTTAATCAACGCTGCAAAATTATGCATTCCCGCTCTCTGGAAATCTTCTACTCCCCCGACCACTGCAGATTGGCTCAGACGTGTCTCCAAAATTGCTGAAATGGAGGAATTAATACACCAATCGAAAGACGCCCCCACTAAATATAGAAATGTTTGGTCTTGCTGGCACCACTTCACAACGACTGATGAATATAAGGAACTGTTCTCCACTCATCAACCCCGAACGCAAGGTACCCTAGGAACGACCTAAGTACCCATGCCTGACCCACCTCGGCCACATCGACCCCTTCTATTTACGTGCTGGTCACTGTATACCCCTTCTCCTGACTCTGTACACGAGGTAATCTTTCCATGTACTACATCTCCACCTACCCCTTCTCCCACCCCTAACAACACCTTCCCCTCTTCCCTCGAACAATTATCCACCTACAAACCCGTGCCTCCCTGATAGACTGTACCCGGAGATGCCAGTGGTCCGTGACCGCATCCCCGTGAACTACTTGCCATCAAAATCTTTTGTGATTAAGATGGCAACGGCGCAGTCTTTTTGCCTAAGGATTTACACGGTAATGACTCCACCTACCGTATAGTTGATTCTGTTATTTCTCTACCCCACATGTCTTTAGGCCTAGGCCCCTCCGTTGCTGGGGCTCCCCACTTGTTTGTTTTTATAGTTCACTACGAGTACAACACTCTATACCTACATCTGGTACTCAGGAAACACAGTTGTTAATATGTTTTTGCAATGTTTCTCTGATTGTTGTCTACATGCTTTACTGACTACAACGTAGTGATCTACTGCATTGTACTACTTGTTATGCCTACTATTTACAATAAACTTCTTGGAAAAAAAAAAAAAAAAAAAATCCATGTCAATTAGTACAGAGCAAATGTACAAAAACGTATAGTGCTTACATTGATGAAATTTGCATTGCATTTACACTGTCTGTAATTTGTGTAACTGAAATTTTGTCCATATTCATTTTCAACAATTGCATTTCCATATTATTTGTAGATGCATTTGTTGAAAATGTGATAAACCCTGGAGCATTTTTTCAGTTACACATGTTAAAAGCAGTGTAATACAACTACAATGAAATAACTACTCTTTTAAACATTTCTCTTGTTCTACTTGTTAAAATGAATATTCTCCTGACGATGTCCTCCTAAAGACGAAATGCATTGGACAGGGTTTCCGACCATACGTCACTTCCGCTGGAAGGCATACGCGTTCACATACTGATTCTAGAGAGTGGATGGAATTTTACATCCTGAATGCCACAGAAGGGACAGCTACTGTAAATGTGAGCGCTGTATTGCATTGTTTTCAACAAATGGGATTATACCATTTCTTAACCTTTCTATTTCTTTTATGGCTTATGTGTAACAAGATGGCTATGAGGGAGTATTTTTTGATACACAAGGCTGCTTAAAGTGGTAGTAAACTTACAAAAAAAATAATAAAAAAAAGGTAAAGACATAATGTGCCAATACGCAGTTTTACCTTGAAACAAAACCCTCCAGCCCTGCACTGCCACCACTGTAGAGGCTTCCATCTTCACCCGGTCTTCCTTCTGGGTTTGCAGGCTGGGGGCGCCTGAATGACCGAGGTGTGACAACATCACTCCGATGCATGCTAAAATGTGTAGCTAAAACCCAGCTTGAACTGAAATATCCTTAGGTAACATATAGAAACGTAGGCTCCCTGCTGCATTCATGGCTAGTATCAGTCATCCTCTACACAGAGTTCATACCACTTAACCTATGGGATGTTTTAATATTGATGAATAGTAAAGTAGTTTGTGGCCAGCATCCTCCCTCCTGGAGGTCTATATAAAGAGCGTGCCTCTACCCTCTCGCTAGGGTCTGCACCATGCCGATCGGACATACCAGCGGGTCTCTCTGTGTGAGTGTGGGAGTTTTAAACATTTACACAGACACAGCAAACTTTTGCCCCATATTTCTTGTAATATGCTTATCACTAGGGATGGGGCGAACACCCCCCCCCCCCTGTTCGATTCGCACCAGAACATGTGAACATGCCAAAAATTTGTTTCCACACCATTAAAGTCTATGGGACACGAACATGCTAATTTTAAAAGGCTTATATGCATTATATGTCTTAAAAGGTGTTGGGGACCTGCCCCAGGGGACATGTATCAATGCAAAAAAAAGTTTTAAAAACTGCAGTTTTTTTGGGAGCAGTGATTTTAATAATGCTTAAAGTGAAACAATAAAAGTGTAATATTCCTTTAAATGTCGTACCTGGAGGTGTCTATAGTATGCCTTAAAACGTGGTGCATGTTTCCAGTGTTTAGAACAGTCCGAGTGCAAAATTACATTTCTAAAGGGAAAAAAGTAATTTAAAAGTACTAGCGCTAGCTATAGTACAGGCTATAATGAATTGTCGGTCCGGCAATACACATAAAAGTTCATTGATAAAAATGACATGGGATTTCCCCACAGGAGAGCCCCAAACCAAAATTTAAAAAATAAAATGCGTGGGGGTCCCCCCAAATTCCATACCAGGCCCTTCAGGTCTGGTATGGATTTTAAGGGGATCCCTGCGCAAAAAAAATCCATACCAGACCCTTATCTGAGCACGCAACCTGGCAGGCCACAGGAAAAGAGGGGGGGACGAGAGAGTGCCCCTCTCCTGAACCGTACCAGGCCACATGCCCTCAACATTGGGAGGGTGCTTTGGGGTAGCCCCCAAAGCACCTTGTCCCCATGTTGATGGGGAGAAGGGCCTCATCCTCACAACCCTTGCCCGATAGTTGTGGGGGTCTGCGGGCGGGGAGGCTTATCGGAATCTGGAAGCCCTCTTTAACAAGGGGACCCCCGTGTGAATTGGTAATAGGGTACAAATGTACCCCTACCATTTCACAAAAAAGTGTCAAAAATTTTAAAAAAGACAATAGACGTTTTTTGACAATTCCTTTATTTATGTCTTCTTCTTTCCCCGCTTCTTCTTCCATCTTCTTTCTTCTGGTCTTCCTTTGGTGTTCTTCTTCTTCCTCTATCTTGTTCTTCCCCTGCTTCTTCCTCTATCTTCCTCTGGTCTTCTCGTCCGGCATCTTCCTCTGGCTTCTTCTTCTCCGCTTCGTCCTCTGCACGATCTGCTTCAATGGGAGTCTTCCACTGTGTGACGCTTCTGTTCAGGTGACAGTTCTTATATAACGGATGACGGGGCCACCCGGTGACACGCCTCCCTCTGACGCACAGAGACTTCCCTATGGCTTTCCCCGTGTTGTCAGAGGGGGCGGGGTCACCCATTTATGTACATGTGTGACCCCTCCCCCCTATGACACCGCAATATTAAGAAAAGACTGGAGAAAGTTAATAGAGATACACAGACAAAGGAAATTAAAAAATTCCATAGGGATATGGGAGACTTTAGAACTAATTTTATATATTCTTGGCAAAATGGAGGATCTGCTTTGGTTAACAATCAGAGAGCAACAATAGATCAACACCCTCCACCTACCCAAACACCCCATCATCAGGGAAGGAATGGAGGTGAGGGCGACCTACTCCCGTGCCTCATCATCCCAATTAGCAGGGGTTGTGGAGACCTCCCAATTGGTAATCACCCTGCCCCCCATCAGGGCAAACAAGAAGAGACACTATAGGGGGTGTAGATTAGGGTACCGATCCCAAAAAAAGAAGGGAGACCGACTAGCTGGGATATATCATTTAACCAAAATTGCATTAAAGGATAAGGAAATTAATATTCTTAATGCAGGATTGAAATGTGTCGGGAAAAAGAAAACGCTGTTATGGTACGTCGGTACCATAAACAGCCACTAGGGGCGCCCATGCGTGCCTCCGGCGGTGCGCAGACGCCCCCTGCTCGCTCCCTGATCCGATGCGAGTGCCCGGCGGTCTCGATCACAGCTGGGCTCCCGCTATCACTGAGTTCCGGTTCTCTAAGGAGTGAACTGACAGATCGTCTATATGAACAGCGATCTGTTAGTTTCCCTACACAGTCCCATCCCCCCTTCAGTTAAAACACGTACTAGGATACACATTAACCACTTCACTGCCCCCTAGTGTTAACCCCTTCACTGCCAGTGACATTTTTACAGTAATCAATGCAATTTTAATCGCACTGATCGCTGTATTAATGCCAATGGTCCCAAAAATGTGTCAAAATTGTCCGACGTGTCCACCATAATGTTGCAGTCACGATAAAAATCGCTGATCGCCGCCATTACTAGTAAAAAAAAAAAGAATAATAAAAATGCCATAAAACTATCCCCTATTTTGTAGACGGTATAACTTTTGCGCAAACCAATCTATAAACGCTTATTGTGATTTTTTTTTACCAAGAATATGTGGAAGAATACGTATCGGCCTAAAAAAAACGTTTTTTTATATATTTTTTGGGGATATTTATTATAGCAAAAAGTAAAAAATTATGATTTTTTTCCAAATTGACGCACTTTTTTTGTTTATAGCGCAAAAAATAAAAACCGCAGATGTGATCAAATACCACCAAAAGAAAGCTCTATTTGTAGGAAAAAAAGGACATCAATTTTGTTTGGGAGCCACGTCGCACGACCGCGCAATTGTCAGTTAAATTGAAGCAGTGCCGAATCGCAAAAAGTGGTTTGGTCTTTGGCCAGCCAAATTATCCGGGGCTTAAGTGGCTAATATATTTACCGTCTATATTGATGTGTATATACACACACTATATATATGGGATTCTCTCTTCACTCCCCGATTCTCCACCTCTGAGCTGGTGAATCGGGGAGTGTGAATTCTGACTCAGATCTCCAGTGAAGCGCTGAGATCACAGCTTCATAAACTGGCCGTTTCTATGTCAGTCAATGAGGATTCTCAGTGTGCGGAGATCATCGGTGGGAGAACATGTTCAAACACTTCTCCTCCCATTATCTCTGTTTTATAAACTGTTTATGGACTGTGGTCAGCGGTGATCCTCGGGATCACTGCTGATCACTGCTTCATAAACGGACACCATTGTCAAAAATCCATAAAGATTCTGAGAATCCTCCAGCGAGACCAATTGTGAATAGTATTGGCTCAGTCTCTTCAAGAGTGGGCCAGTACCTGGACAATTTTCTCCAAACCAGCGTTTTAAACACTAAAGCCTACCTTAAAGACACAAGAAATGTATTGTTGTTAGAAGAATTAAGAATACCCATACAACCTGATATATTTTTGGTAACTGTCGATGTGGCATCGTTGTATACGGTGATCCAACACAACGATGCCATGTTAGCCCTGAATTGGGCATTTAGCATGAGAGATGATTTGCCTTATGTACAGAAGAGGGTTTTAGGGATGGTCCTTGATTTCTGCTTCTCACAAAACTTCTTTTGGTATGACAGCAAATTCTATACCCAGATAAGAGGTGTGGCAATCGGCGCAAAGTTTGCGCCGAGCCTTGCCAACCTCTTTTTTGAGCGAATGGGAGGATAAACATATATCTTTGGTAAGGAGAAGGAGAAAATTCTTTTTTTTCGAAAGATTTATAGGCGATCTGATATTCATTTGGGCAGGGACTGAACAATCGTTGAAAGATTTTATGGAGGAGTTGAATATAAGATTTGATTTTCATTATAGTAGATAACATGTGAACTATCTTGATTTAACTATAATGTTACAGAATAAAGCTCTGACCACTAAAGTTTTCTTCAAAGCAACTGATAGGAATAGCTATCTACCAGTAAGGAGTGGACACCATCCTTTATGGCTAAGAAACATCCCGAAAGGGCAATTTATGCGGCTCAGGAGAAACTGTACTGCAGACGTTGGTTTTAGAGCTCAAACACTAATCATAAAAAAGTTTTGAAGAAAAAGACTATGACACCTTAGTGCTGAACAAAGCAATTGAGGAAGTAGGGCAGATATCGCAAGCTGTATGTTTAAAAGGCAAAATGAGAGACCCAATGAGAAAAAATAGAATTGTGTTTCATTAGCAAGTTTCACATGCAATATAGAGAAGTGGAAGACATTTTTAAAAAGCATTGGAGGATATTAGCTATGGACAAAACTTTAAAAAGAGTATTACCAGATAACCTCACTTTTATTTATTAAAAAGCACCTTCTTTTGGTGATAGGATAGTAAAAAAAATGTTGGATCCGCCCGCACGACCCCAGATGTTCTGGCACACACCTGGTTTTTACGCATGCAGAAAATGTAAGGCATGCCAGCAGGTTAATACTCATATTAGAGGTCTTACCAAGTTCAGTTCATCATCTAATGGACGTGAATTTGAGATCAAAGATTTTATTTCTTGCAATTTGACATATGTGGTCTATGCCCTGCAGTGCCCTTGTGGCTTAACGTATATTGGCCAAACTAAATGCACACTAGGTAAGCGAGTCTCAGAGCATATTTATAATATATGCACAGGGTATAAAGATCACAGTGTATCATTACACTTTAGGCGTAAGCATAACAGGGACCCTGCAGGCCTAAAGTTTTGGGGTATAGATAGGACCAAACCTCTTTGGCGAGGTGAAAATAGAGTCAGGGAACTGTCAAAATGCGAGACTAAATGGATTATTTTGACTTACACTTTGAGCCCAAAATGTATGAACATTGATCTCGATTTAAATTGCTTTATTAGTGACTATTAATATAGATTTTTATTATTTTGGCTTTATATATATTTATGGGGTTTGCAGTACATCAATTATAGAATAGTGACCGTTTGGATGTTTACCATTTTTTAAACTTTAATTATGAATTATAGATGTTTTTAATTGTTTTATTCGTTATTTATGTTTTGGATGGATTCATATAAGACATTTAGAATGAGATAATATATAAAATGGATTGTTGAAATTCATGGAGAAGGTGTATCCAGTTATATATTGTGGTGGTTTTTATGCGCGAAATATTAAGCACAAACTAATCCATGGATCCATCCAAAGACATTAGAACATATCATATAATTTGCCCATTTTATTATTAAAGTTGTATTTCACGTTTGGTGGATGTGTTAATGCAATGTATGGTGGCCAAACTACACACATTATGAGTATAGAGCAATTAGATAACTATGAAAGATGATGAGAGTGATCTCTGCACTGATTGAAATTGGAGGCAGTCGGAGGGTTAAATTACCTGAAGACAGCGCATAAATAGAGTAAGCCGTGCCGTGTAGCCATGCCCTCTGACAAAGTCTATGAAGATACGCAGTAGGGTGAGGCTACACGGCCACTCAACTTGTCTACCCTCAAGGAGCTCAACCTGGGCATCGTCGCACATTTGTAAGTGCAATATGTAAGGGGGGATTTGGGGTTTAATTAAAATTCTTTAAAAAGGAAATATGCTATCAGAGCTTCTTTA
Source organism: Lithobates sylvaticus (assembly GCA_028564925.1). Taxonomy (NCBI): domain Eukaryota; kingdom Metazoa; phylum Chordata; class Amphibia; order Anura; family Ranidae; genus Lithobates; species Lithobates sylvaticus. The sequence goes on along the minus strand of CM053028.1, from coordinate 520,289,227 downwards.
TTCTTTGGGCATGATCGCTGATGAGCTTGGGATCCAGTAGCAATCTATTGGAGTGTGGCATTCCTGGATAGAACACAGTGAGAACCCATACAGATCTAATACTGGTGAAGTAACGTTAGAAGCTAAAGAGGTAGTCCATACCATGATCTGATGACCAGAGGAGGAGGTCCGCTTATTTGTGGAGTTTAACCGCTTCCCGACCGCCTCGCGCAGATATACTGCGGCAGAAGGGAACGTACAGGCAGATTAAGGTACATGTACGTTGCCCTTTAAGAGGTGGCTTGTGCACGCCCGCCGGGAGCTCCGTAGTCATGGGCCCCGCAGATTCAATGTCTGCGAGCATACCCGCGATCGCCTCATGGTGAGGAAGAATGGGGAGATGCCTAATGACACTGACACTGATCACGCTCCCTGTGATCGGGATCGGTGATCAGTGATGTGTCAGACACAGCCCAGACACAGCCCCTCCCCCACACAGTTAGAATCACTCCCTAGGACACACTTAACCCCTACAGCGCCACCTAGTGGTTAACCCCTTCACTGCCAGTGACATTTTTACAGTAAATCAATGCAATTTTTAGCATTGATCGCTGTATTAATTCCAATGGTCCCAAAAATGTGTCAAAATTCTCTGATGTGTCCACCATAATGTTGTAGTCACGATAAAAATCGCTGATCACCGCCATTACTAGTAAAAAAAAAAAAATTATCAATAAAAATGCCATAAGACTATCCCCTATTTTGTAGACGCTATAACCTTTGTGCAAACCAATCAATAAACTCTTATTGCGATTTTTTTTAACAAAAATATGTAGAAGAATACATATCGGCCCAAACTGAGGAGAAAACTTTTTTAAATATATTTTTGGGGGGATATTTATTATAGCAAAAAGTAAAAAATTTTGCCTTTTTTTCAAAATCGTTGCTCTTTCTTTGTTTATAGCGCAAAAAAAAAAAATGCATAGGTAATCAAATAACACCAAAAGAAAGCTCTATTTGTGGGAAAAAAAGGACATCAATTTTGTTTGGGAGCCCCTTTGCACGACCGCGCAATTGTCAGTTAAAACGACGCAGTGCCGAATCACAAAAAGTGCTCTGGTCAGGAAGGGGTTAAATTCTTCCGGGGCTGAAGTGGTTAAGGATGATTTTCACTTGATTTCTGGTGAGTGTAAAATCTTAACGGAGGCTATATAGGCATTAGCAGCACTAAACTCTTGTATCAATCCCAGAAAGATATTAATAATAAACACATAATAATATATAAAACCAGCACAATTTCCTCATTAAAAACAAGAATAAAAAAGTATAAAAAAAAAGTCTCTGTAGAGTAATCAGCTGTAACAAAATAACCAGCAGTGCGTGGGGGAGTGTTGAAAATTATAATTAAAAAAATTTCAACACTCCCCCATGCACTCTTCTATCCTAGGACTGCTCTTCACATTGAGGCAGTGAGAGCGTCAGCGGTTACCGTTGTTTAAACGGCGCGTTTTGGCCGCTAGCGGGTCGCTTTTAACCCCCGCTAGCGGCCGAAGAAGGGGTTAATAGCGCCCACAAAGCACTGCCAAAGCGCTTTGCAGGCGCTTTGGCAGTGCTACCCATTGATTTCCAAAGATGCTGCTTGCAGGACTTTTTTTTAACGTCCCGCAAGCGAACCGCTCCACTGGAGTGACAGGTGAGGCGCTTTACAGGCGCTATATTTTTAGCACTAAAACTCCTGTAGAGCGCCTCATTGTGAAAGTGCCCTTTTTCTCAGAGTCGATTAGAGATTTTGCTCCCTAACCATATAGTTGGTAATTTATTTTTACCACTGCATATAGACATTTAAGAATACATTTTTTTAATATATATACTTTACATATTAACTAAATTATGCACCACACTTTTTTTTAAGGTTATCCAATTGATCGAATAATCAAAACAATTATCAGCCAATGAATCGATTATGAAAATAATCGTTAGTTGCAGCCCTACTCTGTGTGTAAGCAGGTTGGGAGCTTATGTTCACATGTTGTCCATTAAGGAAGTGAGACATTGCCCCGATGCGCAGCTGCAGAGATCTGGCAATGTCTCACTACCTGTAATTAGCGCAGCGCTGCGCCGACTTTCTGTCAGGCTCTGCACGTGGACCATGCGAACGCGCCTGAGCTCATCCCTATTGTCCATTACAGGGTACCCCATACAATCAAAAAAAAGGCAAGATCCAAAGGAGAAATCATACCACCAGAAGCAAAGCTCCATCCACACTCAAACGTGGACCAGAAGCCACAGCACAATGAATCCATTCTTACTTGGAATACCAACGCATGCACATTGGCCAGCGACCAACGCCCAAAATTCATCTGGTGTATGGCTAGCTTAAGAGTTGTACATATAAAAGAATACTAGGTGTGAAGATAAGAGAGTGATAGAAGCAAAAAAGTTCTAACCTCCACAGAACAGGATATTAGCACCCTTCCCTTGGTGTATGTGAATAGTGGGACACAAGAGTGGATCCTGCCTCCCTCCTCCAACAATATTGTCCTGCTTGCAAAATTCACAGTAATTGGAAAGAGCAGAGAACACAGCCTACGCTCTTCCCAGCATGTGAACATAACACTGATCCAGGTCTATAGGTCAGAGAAACACTGTTGACACAGACCTTATACGGAGAATTCCACCTTTTGAAAAAATAAAAATAAATAAAGGAGTGCTAAGGGTCAATTGAAAGGTATACATCCAACGTATAATAATGAGACCATTATAAAGACATAAAAGCTTATACAACATAAGATGCTTGTAAAACTATCTATTGCAACTGATAATGTTGGTCCATAATACAAGATTTTATAAAGAAGTTTCAGTGACTGTCCAGTAACGGAGGAAATATGGTCTATAGCAGTGGTCATCAACCCTATCCTCAGGGCCCACTAACAGACCAGGTTTTATGTCACACCCGAAAATTATAAGAGCTGTCAAACAGCGGAGCCTGCAGTAGGTGGTCAGCTTTCACTAACGGCAGAGTGTTGTCCCCATCAACATGGGGACAAGATGCTTTAGGGTGGAGGGGGCAGAGCCTCCCCTGCCCCAAAGCACCCACCCCCATGTTGAGGGCTTGTGGCCTGGTATGGTTCAGGAGGGGGCACTTGCTGGCCTGGTAGGCTACATGCTCGGATATGTGTCTGTATGGATTTCTCATTTACATGGGGGGGGGGCAGGATTTTTTAAAGGGGGCTTCCAGATTCTGACAAGCTCCCTGCCCGCAGAACCCCACAACCATCGGTCACCACCCACTGCCGATGGCTTTTCCTAGGTTTTCTTCTGGGTTTGGCTTCTTCAGCCATCTTTATTGGCCGGCCCTGGATGATGTAATGTCTCTGCATGTGCACTGGAGTTAACTCCTCCCATCACCCAAAGCATGCCAAGACTCTGAGCTACACATGATTGAGTATACAATTATTCACTTGAAGACCAGGCCTTTTCTGGCACTTTTTGTTTACAAGTTTAAATCAGTATTTTTTGCTAGAAAATTACTTATAACCCGCAAACATTATATATTTTTTTAGCAGAGACCCTAGGGAATAAAATGGCGATCATTGCAATTGTTTATGTTACACAATACTAGCGCAGCAATTTTAAAAATGCTATTTTTTGTGACAAGGGAGAGGGGGTGGGGAGCTGTCCAGTTTCTTCTGGCAAATGCCAACTGTCATAAATAATAGCCCCTTTATAGGGGGACCTTGCTGTATTTAAACATTCATTGGTGGGTTAAACTGACCTATCTTTAGTTAAATGTGATGCTTAGTTTAGTTAAATTCATGCTATCCTATGAAATTGTCTTATTTTCAAAACTATTTAACTATTTAAATAACATGTCGCTGCCTCAGATCCCATGAGGAAAGGGGGGGCTATAAAATAGGCATATTTCCCCCTTTTTTTCCTTTACATGAAATAGAAGGCAGCAGATATTTTTTAAATTTATATATAATAAATTCAGTCCAGACAAGCAATTTTAATTTTGAAATAAATATATTTTATTGGATAAAATATTTCGGCAGCAGCTGTTTTTATTGGTTTAATACATTTCTAAAATATTTATAAATAACGTTATTATAACATTAACTTAAAATATAAATAAATAAATAAATAAAATCAACCTAGCCACTATGGCTCAGGCTGAATAAATTCTCACTTCTGAGTAAACAAAAACAATTTACCCCAACCGACAGGAAGTATGATAAACATACTGACTGTCACCTAACCCCAGCCCGCAGCTTTTTCTATGCATGTCTGGAAATCATTGTTTAAAATATCAAGTACAATATCAGATAAATGGACACCGTCTCCATGGTACAAACTAGAAATACCACCCTCCAATTCAAAGTGCCTAAAACTAAACCCAAAAGGATGCAATGGGAACTTATTAACGGATCTATTCACTCTCTTTCAAATTTTTTCAAAAGGACGTAAATAGAAAGAATCAAGCCATCTGAGACGTGGTATAATTTATGAAAATACAACTTTTAAATCAGGAAATTAAATCAGGAATTAATGAGATTAATAGTCTGTTGAATATTAAAAATGTAATCTAAAGTTTTCATCTGACCTATGTCATTACCTCCTAAATTAACAAGTAAAATATAAGGCTTAGACCAACAATTGAACAATCTATAAAACTCAGATTGCAAGTCATTCCATCGCATACCTCTCCAGCCAATCCAGTATACTTTAAAAGAAGAGTCAAGACCCAAATTAGAAGAATACGATCTAGCTGACGATCTCTTCTGAGCTCAATAAATAAAGGAGTGGCCAAGAATCCAAACTACAGTCACTTGACCTGTAATAAATTAAACCAAAGAATCAGGGTGTATATATAACTTGTAAGAATCAGATCTCCTCCTCCCCAATTTTTTTATAAAAATTGCTTGTAAACCAGATTTAGCAGCTTCAGTGGCTGTTCCTATTCTAAAAGAATGAGAAGTCAAATGAACATTAGTCAAATTCAGCAATTCTAAACATTTGTGAAAAACACGGTTAAACTGGTATCTAGTTAATGGAGAACATGAACAAATTAATTATTATTTAAAACCGGACGTACCAGAAAATATTATCTCAAAAGTCCAATAGGACAAATGTCACGCCAAGGACACTGATTCAAATAAATCCAATGTCCTTTGCCATAACCATCCGTCTTACTATAAGGAAGAAAAATCCTTAATTGGTTATCTAAAATAATCAAATTTTCGATTTTAATTGGAGAGGGCTTACTTTTTGCAGCAGAGACTACTACTTTGGCGAAAAGCGCCAAAGAAAAGCAAGGAAAAAAATGATTTTCATAAAAAGAAAAACATACTTTTTCAGAAACAGAACACAAACTGCATAGTATATCATTATTAACAGGAGAGCGTTTGTCTTTGCAAAGCATAGATATGAGACCAAGAATATTTTCGATCCATCAGGTAACTAAGAAATAAAAGAATAACTAGTATTAAAGTATCCTTGTGCAAAAAAGACATCCACATCTTCCATGAAGAAATATAACTTAACCAGGTAGACTTAGCTGATGAATGTCAACCATGTTCGAAAACAATATTAGCCGCTTCCCGACCGCCTCCTGCACATATACGTCAGCAGAATGGCACGGCCAGGCAAAACCACGTACAGGTACGCGGCCCTTTAATTGCCTGGCCGTGGGTCACTAATTGCGATTTATTTTTTTTTACCAAAAATATGTAGAAGAATACGTATCGGCCTAAACTGAGGAAAAAAATAAATTTTTTATAGATTTTTGGGGGATATTTATTATAGCAAAAAGCAAAAAAAGCTCTATTTTTGTTTATAGCGCAAAAAATAAAAACCGCAGGGGCTATCAAATAGCCACGTTGCACGACCGTGCAATTATCAGTTAAATTGACGCAGTGCCGAATCGCAAAAAGGGGCCTGGTCCTTTGGCTGCCAATTGGTCCGGGGCTGAAGTGGTTAGATCCCATAAATCAGTGGTCATACACCCTGTCCTCAGGGCCCACTAACAGGCCAGGCTTTATGTAATACCTTGGGGAGATGCAGACTAGAATACTGCAATCATTGAGCAGCAAATGATATCACCTGTGATGTATTTCAGTTATCTTGCAAACCTGGCCTGTTAGTGGGCCCTGAAGACAGGGTTGATGACCACTGCCATAAATGACAGGGGCATGTAACACCTTGTAGATCCGCTTCCAGCATCAGATGATAAAAACGCTTCATCTGGAATTGAGAAAGCGAGTCCACCAAACTATTTTCTCTACCAGCAATAAATTTGGCTTTAATCCATACATTTAAAAACAAAATATCTTAACAGTTTGTTTACCTGTGGTGATTTAGATAAAAGGCAGTTGATAGCATAAACCATCCCTTTATTATCAGTATTCACAAGCAACCTCCTGTTCTGAAAAGCATGCCCCCATAAGGCCCCTTTTACACATGCGGACCGTTCGTCCGTTTTTTCATACGTCCATTTACGGATGAAAACGGACATTAATGCTTGTCTATGGGATAGCGGACGTTAGCGGATGATCATCCACTAACGTCCGTTAACATCCGTCTCCGTTAAGGTCAGTTTTTCTGAACGGAAGAAGACCCTATTTTGTCTTCCGTATAAAAACGGAACGGACGAAAAATGGACGTTAGCGGACGATCCGTTCACATCCGATCCGCTGACATCGTTTTTTCATCAAAAAAATTCCCATAATTCATGAAAAACTGTTTTTTTTTCCGGACATAAAGGGATAAAAAACTGACATAAAGGGATAAAAAACTGATGAAAAACGGACGTAATTGGATGAAAAACGGACGTAAACGGACGAAAAACGGAAATGAAAATGGATGAAAACTGATGTTTACTGACAACAACTGATGATAAAAAAACATGACTGAACTGATCTAATGTACGGTCATGTGTGAAACATGTGTGAAACATGTGTGAAAGGGGCCTTACTCTAAGGAAACAACAATAGGAAATAATTCCAACAAAACAACATTCCTGCAAAAACCTTGCACAATCCATTTTTTAGGCCAAGGTGAAGCACACCAGTGCGTCTGCCAAATAGCGGAAAGACAGATCCAGCAGCATCAGTGAAAAGAGAAAATGCATCACTTGAAATAAAATCAAATTGACAAATGGCTTTACCATTAAAATGACGCAAACATTGTATCCTCTTTAACCACTTGCCTACCAGACACGAACACCCCTTCCTGCCCAAGCCATTTTTCAGCTTTCAGCGCTGTCGCATTTTGAATGACAATTGCGCAGTCATGCAACGCTGTACCCAAATAAAATAAAATTGTAAAATTTAAAATTTTCCCCACAAATAGAGCTTTCTTTTGGTGGTATTTGATCACCTCTGTGTTTTTTATTTCTTGCGCTATAAACAAAAGAAGAGGGACAAGTTTGAAAAAACACTATATTTTTTACTTTTTGCTATAATAAATATCGAATTTTTTTTTTTTTTTAAAACAAATTTTTTCCTCGGTTTAGGCCGATACATATTCTTCTACATATTTTTGGTAAAAAAAAAAAAAACGCAATAAGCGTATATTGATTGGTTTGCGTAAAAGTTATAACGTCTACAAAATAGGGGATAGATTTATAGCATTTTGATTTTATTTTATTTTTTCACTAGTAATGGCGGTGATCTGCGATTTTTATTGTGACTGCGATATTGCAGTGGACATGCCGGACACGTTTGACACATTTTTGGGACCATTCACATTATACAGCAATCCGTGCTATAAAAATGCATTGATTACTGTATAAATGTGACTGGCAGGGAAGGGGTTAACACTAGGGGGTGATCAGGGGGTTAATATGTTCCCTATGGGAGTGATTCTAACTGTGGGGGGAGGGGACTGACTTGGGGAGGTGACCGGTCGGTGTCCCTATGTACATGGGACACACCATCGGTCTCCTCTCCTCTGACAGCACATGGATCTGTTTGTTTACACACACAGATCCACGTCCTGCTCAATTACTGGGCAATCGCGGGTGCCCGGCGGACATCGCGGCGCCGGGCACGCGCATCGGGTCCCCAGTGATGCGGCGCTCGTGCGCCCCCTAGTGGCCGCAAAGAAAATCACGTCATATGACGGCGGCCCAGAACAACAGATGCTTCTTGCCGCCGTCATATGACAGTGGGCGGGTGGAAAGAGGTTAACTTAAAAAGAAATCCGCGCTTGGGACAGAGGTATGCTGCCTCCCCTAATTTAAACCCCCAGGAGGGCTAAAGGATATAAAATAAGTGTATGTGAGGTGAGTGGCGCTCCCTCCAATCAAACCAATATGACCTTGATATGTACACCGCTATGTACTCAACCATGTATACTAAGTGCTAAATACTCCACTGTATATACCACATGCTTGGTTGTGACTAGTACAACACCAGTATGTCCTAGTATTAATACTACATATATGGCATATAGGGAAGAATTTAACATCTCCTGACAATCGCACATGAGATGAGGGGTTCTTCAACCCAGAAATTACAGAATAAAAACTTTTAGAAAAAAATGTTACCTATCGGAAGAATTCTAGTCGCAAAAGCCAACAATCCAAGAAAAGACTGCATTTCTTTTAAAGTCACTTTTTTACTTCTAATAAATGTAAACAATAATTGAGAAATCTTTTCCAATTTATCTAACGGAAGTCAAAATTCCATATTCAATGAATCAATAGTCACTCCCAGAAAATCCAAACAAGCAACGGGGCTGACAGTTTTTTCTTCAGCTAAAGGAACATTACAATACTTACAAATACCAAAAAATGCATTTAATAAATGACTACAATCCTCAGAACCGCATTTACCTAAAAATAAAAAATCATCCAAATAATGTATTACGCAATCCGAACCACAGATAGTTTTTACAACCCATTCCAAAAATGTCAAACGCCTCGAAATAATAACATGCCAAAGAGCACCCCAGGGGTAGGCATTTATCAATATAATATTCATCCTGAAAATAGATGCCCAAGGAGCAAAAAGAATCAGGATGTATAGGAACAACAAAGCACCCTCACCAATGAACGAAGCAAATTCAAAAGATGCATAAGTAACTGAAGACAAAGAAGGGTCAATTTGATCATTTAATGAATCACCGTAAGGATATGACAACATATTTTCTAGCAAGCCTAGAGGATGCTCTTCTAACTGCGTCAGACACTGTTAGACAATCCCGCACCGTTGATTTCTTCGACACCGCAGCTGTGCTGGCAGGCACTCGCAGATTGAGACTGACGGAACTGAATTAGCATACACTGGGTCAGCTGGTATGTTTTCGTCAATCTCCGGAATTAGAACGCTCTCATGATGACACTGCGCAGGAACAGAAAAGGAGGGGACGCTGTTACCGGAACCCGACAACCTCACTAGCCATCAAAGTAGAAGGCAGGGAAAGACAGTTCCGCAACCAATGTACATTGTCAGAATCAGCCTTTTTAAGAAGTTGTGATAGCAGAGACCATATAGTGGCAGGCGAGCCCTCGGAAGCCATGGAAACGGTAGCAGAGTTGAAAGGAGTATAGGGCTGTCCTCTTCAGTTTCTTCTGGAAACTGCCAACTGTCATAAATAATAGCCCCTATTTATAGGGGGACCTTGCTGTATCTAAACATTCATTGGTGGGTTAAACTGACCTATCAATATGGATTGCAAAAATGCATACAGACAACAAATAGGCTTATGGATGAACCCAACATTTCTGGCTTGATGCCCTTCTTCAGGGATTTATTAACACCCAGAGCCCGGTGTCTTATTATAGGTAGCGCCGGTACTTTTCTAAAGTACGCGCTATATATGTAAATTTAGTTTTTGCTCAAAACTATAGTTGAGTTTTGGGGATAATTGCTCTAGGTTATGCTTTGGCATCAGTCTGGCTGGGCTGTATTGAGGTTCTGCCTGCTAATAGGTGGGGTGCACCTGTGATCAGGCCTTAGAACGCAGTCTGGTTGGACGCATTGGGTATCAATCTCTGCTCGGAGCCAATCAGTGGGCGCGTTTGTGCCGCTGTGTATACTGGGAGAGGGTACTTAAGGTGCTGAAGTCACGTGGTTCTGGGTGTTTCCAGCCTGGGTCCCGTTTCGGCCCAGGAGTGTCATGGTCCTGGTCCTCCTGACCAGCCCCAGGGGCCCTCATGGCCTGGGGTGCTGATCCATCCGTTTCCGAGCCTCGGAACTGGCTAGTTTGAGGCGCAGTAACTGAAGGAGGATTCTAAGGTGTTCTGGTGCCGTCTCAGGATTGGAGAGGCCCAGCAACTCTACATGTAACCAGGGGAGGACTCTTCGGAGGAGGGCCACGCATGAGGCTGGCTGCTCGGTAAGAGCCTGGAAGCTGAGCTGTATGGACACTAATTGAATCCGCATTTCTTACGGTATCGCCGGACCGGCTGCAAGATACTGGTACTGTAAGAAAAGTTCCCAACCTATCCTTCAGTTGCAACCAACCTGTGAGAGATTTTTGTGAGTTCATCTAAAGTTTCACAACCAAGTCTGTGGCAGAGACTTTGCTAAGCTAAAATCACTTGTTGGCTGCTAGATCTACAAACAAGGATTTATCCAACAGTTAAGTTATCCAGTTGCGAGTGGCTACTCTCTGGATCATCTAGAGAGAAACACTTATTGAGTGTCAGCAGGTTTTAAAGTGCCTGAGCTTCTATACCCTTACCCTCTATTCCCAACTAAGAGACTGTGTTTCTGTTCAACGTTTTAAGCAAATAAAAATCCTAAACAGGAATTTAAGTTTCAGTCTCCGCAGTTACTGGGTATCAACCCTGGGAACCCCTGGACAAGAACGACGATCTACAAGGAGGAGGAGGTAATTGGTAAGCCCAGAACATATAAAAATACATATGTACATATTATTAGATGAATATTCTCAGAAGTACATCCAATATTTTGTAAGCTAGTTAGATGAATATACATGTTTATCCAGCCCAGGAAGTTTGCCTGTAATAGTGCAAACAAATAGAGAAAGGGAGGTTTTAAAAGCCATCCATAGGGCCAAATAATATAGGCCCAAGGTATAAAGATTGTGCGGCCTACCTCCATAGGATGTGTACTCCGTGCCATGCAGGTGATCAGAGCCATCGCAGCTGTGTTTGCATGCTGCGAGCGGCTCTGATAAATATCCCCTGCAATTCCATTGCACAGAGCAGGTAAGTATACACATGTCTGTTATTTATTTTTTTATTTACCTTTACAATCCCTTTAACCACTCAACCATCATGGTCACAAAAATACTACATGCCACCTAAGGAAGGATGATAAGCTTCACTGTAAATGCTTATTGTCACATATGGGAAGAATTATACAGCACGGATCTGTCACAACTAGGTATACAGTTCAGGTCTGGAAGCTTCTATAGCACTTCATCTGGGAATATAGAATCATGGCAAATTCCTTGCAGAGCACACCTATGCAGACTCACATACCAAGAAGTAAGTCTGATCATAAAAGTTTACTTTTACAAGGATCAAAAAAATAACAAAAACGTCTCTGAGCTGTGATGTAATCCGCAAAATTGGGTGGCCGTTGACACAAACAAGCAGTATACTTAGCTTATATAGAAAACATAACAAAATGTGTGACCAATATGGAGTTATCCCTAGGCATTAACGTGCAGTGAATCAAAAGTGTACCATGATGAATTGTCACGAATACCAAACTATAAATGCAAATATGTAAAAAAATAATATATATATATATATATATATATATATATATATATATATATATATATATATATATGTATATATAAAAATCCTTAAAGTGAACTAGTGCAAGTGTCTTTATAGACTGTGAAATCTTGAGTGCTTGAGTGCCAGGTTCTCAGGGTGCCCCTATAGTGAATATTCCACCTCGTGCTGGGTAATACACACCACACTTACCAGGTGTACTTTACAGCAAGATAAATCATTAACGCTTGTAGGTCATTTGGGAAACCTATCCTGATCTTCCTGGTGGCTTCCTGAAATGGATCCTTTCTCCTCCTCAATATGGTCCAGACATTGCTCCAGTGAGGGAAGGGAGAAAGGACAATAGAGATAGAGCATTATGCGGTCAACTCCAGACATCCATATTAAAACACAAAAAAAGTAAAATTGTATATTTTATTCATAGAAAAATTCACAGAGACACATACATATATATACAACCCTGGCACACAGACAACACCAGAAGCCTCAAAAAACAGAGCCGTGCTCTTGAGCGTCTGTGGAGTAAGACTAAGTCACAGCAAGATTTCAGCCAATATAAATCTGCCCTCCAAAAATACCATTCCTGCCTGCGCACTGCCAAACAGACCTACTTTACCACTCTCATTAACACCCTCTCACGCAGTCCCCGTCAGCTCTTTTCTACATTTACTTCTCTACTTCGTCCTCCATTACCTCCACCCACTAACTTACTCACTGCCCAGGAGATTGCTAATCACTTCAAAAATAAGATTAAGACAATTCGTCTCGAATTCTCTACTCTACACATATCTCCCTCACTTTACACTCCTTGTCCTCCTGCACAATCAATACTTTCCTCTTTTAATCCAGCTACTATAGAGGAAGTCACAATTTTTTTTTCTAATGCCCACCTAACCTCCTGCCCCCTGGACCCTGTTCCTTCTCAAATACTACGGTCACCCTCTGACTCTATCCTACACTCTTTAACTCATATCTTCAACCTCTCCCTCTCTACTGGCATCTTCCCCAACCCTCTAAAACATGCACTAGTCACTCCCATACCAAAAAAGGCCTCACTAGACCCAACCAATCTTAACAATCTAAGACCCATCTCTCTACTCCCTTTTGCCTCCAAACTCCTTGAACGTTTAGTCTACAGCCGACTGAGCGACCACCTCATTGAGAATAACCTTCTGGATCCCCTTCAGTCTGGATTTCACCCACAGCACTCCACAGAAACTGCCCTCCTAAAACTCACAAATGACTTACTAACAGCCAAAACCAATGGTCATTATTCCGTACTCTTACTCTTAGACCTTTCTGCTGCCTTTGATACAGTTGACCACCCCCTCCTCCTCAAAAAACTAAATTTGCTTGGTCTCCATGGCTGTGCTCTCCGTTGGTTCCAATCTTACCTATCTCATCGCACCTTCAGTGTCACTTACAACTCCACTTCCTCCTCTCCAACTCCTCTTACTGTTGGGGTCCCCCAAGGTTCTGTCCTTGGACCTCTACTATTCTCAATCTACACATCCTCCCTGGGTCAGCTGATAGCCTCACATGGCTTCCACTACCATTTATATGCTGATGACACCCAAATCTATCTCTCTGCCCCTCAGCTCACCCCATCAATCTCCTCACGCATCACTGATTTACTAACAGACATATCAGCCTGGATGTCAAACCACTTCCTCAAACTTAATCTGTCTAAAACTGAGCTCTTAATATTTCCTCCCCCACGTGCCCCTTCCCCTGACTTCTCAGTCAAGATCAATGGCACATCTATCAGTCCATCCCCACATGCCAGGGTGCTAGGGGTAATCCTAGACTCTGAACTGTCCTTTCAGACCCACATACAATCCCTGTCCAAATCATGCCGCCTTAGCCTCCGCAACATTTCCAGAATACGCCCATTTTTAACGAACGACACCACCAAGCTTCTAACTCACTCCCTGGTTATCTCTCGCCTCGACTACTGCAACTCCCTCCTCATTGGACTACCTTTACATAGACTATCCCCCCTTCAGTCCATAATGAATGCCGCTGCAAGACTCATCCACCTTACCAACCATTCAGTGTCCTCCGCCCCTCTCTGCCAATCCCTCCACTGGCTTCCACTCACCCAACGAATAAAATTCAAAGTACTAACAATAGTTTACAAAGCCATCCATAACTCTGCCCCCAGCTACATCACTAACCTAGTACCAAAATACCAACCAAGCCGCTCTCTTCGGTCCTCCCAAGACCTCCTGCTCTCTAGCTTCCTTGTCACCTCCTCCCATGCTCGCCTCCAGGATTTCTCCAGAGCTTCTCCCATCCTTTGGAACTCTGTACCCCAATCTGTCCGACTGTCCCCTAATCTATCCATCTTTAGACGATCCCTGAAAACCTTTCTCTTTAAAGAAGCCTATCCTACTTCTAACTAACACTGTTTTACTTCCTCCATCAACTCATCCCCCACAGCTATTACCTCTTGTATCAATTGACCCTTTCTTTTTAGATTGTAAGCTCTAACGAGCAGGGCCCTCTGATTCCTCTTGTACCAAATTGTTATGTAATTGTAATGTCTGCCTTTATTTTGTTAAGCGCTGCGCAAACTGTTGGCGCTATATAAATCCTGTATAATAATAATAATAATAATAATAATATACAAATGGAAACAATATATATCCCTATAGGATCATAGTAGTACAGCCAGTAAATATGAATAAGCAATCAAACCCAACATGTTTCACAGTCATTTAGACATATCCGCTTCTTCAAGGCTAGATTGCTTCTTGCTTAAATCAAGATCTGTTTATAAGAAGAACAATTTATACATAAACAGGTCTGTACATAATACACGAGAGTGTGGGAGGAAAAGGAGGGGGGGGGGAAGAAAAGGGGAACAGGAAGTAAGTGAATACCTCATAGGTCATCTGGGGTGTCTGAATTGAGGGGAGACCAAAAAGAACCACAGCAGCAGTATAATGCGCATGTCAAGGGGCATCCTTCCTGATGAATAGGGATACTATGGTCATTGCTTATCAGAGAGACACCAAACGTATACGAGTGATAGATCTGCCAATGTATATAAATCCATTTTGGGTGACACATACCAAGATCCAAGGTCAAGTAGGATAATAATGGTAAAGGCAAACAGAAATATCCTGGAACAGCCAACACCCAAGAGGAAAAGGCCAAAATTCATAATAATGAAATACCAATGCTGACCTGAGGATAGAAGCCAAATCTTTAATGATATTCATGCACAAAAGGCACTTGGGTGTCAAAGAAAGGGTGTCCACAAGTTCAATGATACAGATTTGATACAATCTGTAAAACAAAACACAATATCCATATGTCAGTGTAACAGAGAAGACAAACCCCAGTCATTTAGGGACACGCATAGAGAGCTTATAGAGCATAGCTCCATGTTTGGAGTCACAAAGGCAAATTCTTCTTTTTTTTTTTTCAAATTTTGCTGTATTGTACTGATGTCATGTTCCATTTCTAGAGAGTGGCTTCCCTGAGGAAGAATCTATATACATATGCACACTTCGAAACGCGTTGGATTTTTTCAGACTAATGTACATCCAGAGCCAGTATTTCTTCTTGTCTGTCTTATATTGATATGTAGTATGAAATGGCCACTCTTATATGATCTATTGCATGTTCAAAATCAGTGATTTTTTTTTATGTGAAACATTTTCAAAATATGCATATATTGTTCAATTGTCTTTCTATATTTTTTCTTTTCTATATTTTTGTATAAATAAAATTACATAATTTTTAATATATATTTTTTGTTGACTCCATTGCCTTAAAAATCCCATTTATTCTGAGGTATCAATGTCCACATTTATTAGGGATGACGGCAATGACATGCCCTTTTTCATGAGTCTAAATTATTTTCACAAAGGCAAAGCCTTACCTGATACAAGTAAACAAAAGGAAAAGACAGATATGGACGGAAGTCCTTGCAGTGTATTTCCCGCCTGGCGTAACACCAGGGCCATCTTTAATATTGATTGGACCCTGGGCAAACATTTTCCTGGAGCCCCCCCCCCCCCTGGCCCAACACCATCACACCTGGCCCCCACTATGCAATTTCTCTCTCTCCACCTGCTCTGAGACTATAAATAGCAGGTAGACTCAAAATCAGTTTACTGCAGCAGATCAGACAGCAACTGCAATTGGTTATCAGAGGTTACAGCATATCATTGCCACTTACTGACTGGTTTCTAAAAGTTACAGCACATTATTACTGCACACTGTTTGATCGCTAGAGGTTACTGCACGTCCTTGCTGCACATTGGTTGCTAGAGGATACTACACATCATTACCGCTCACTGATTGGTTGCTAGAGGTTACTGCACATCATTACTGCTCGTTGCTTGGTTGGTAGAGGCTACAGCACATTATTACTGCTCACTGATTGCTCACTAGAGGTTACTGCACATCCTTGCTGCACATTGGTTGCTAGAGGTTACTGCACATCCTTGCTGCACATTAATGGATTGCTAGAGGTTACTGCACATCATTAATGCTCTCTGATTGGTTGCTAGAATATAGATACATTATGCTACAAATGCAAAGCAGTCCTATTGCCAGATTAAAAGTGGGGTTTTGCATTGCAGCAGAATTTAGGCAGAAAAGATGGGGTTAATGAAGCTGACCGGGATTACATTCAAAAACAGTACTGTCAATGATCATAGCAAGCAGAGATCAGTGATTGTTTAGCTGCTAAAGAAGTGAAAGTTCAACTCAGCAGGCCAGGGCAAATGAGGTAATTCAGATTGTAAATCACACAACATACCAGCTGCCCGCTCAGCTCATCCATGCCGACCAGTGTTATATACAGGCAGTGTTGGTAATGTTGTTAGAAAGCAGAGAAGTAAAGAAGAAGAGCGGTAACAGATTAACGGCTCAAACAGCCATGCACATGTTTTGATTCAGATTGTAACTCTCACTGACCACTAGCTTTTCTCATCCATGTGGACTTAGGACTGTCATTGCCTCCTCGCTACAATCCTCTCTCACTCCTCCGACCCCTGCCACTGCACATTAGTGTATCTCTCACATCAGTCAGTTCTTCTGCCAGGCAAGGACAACGCCACTTACTGTTTAACTTTCCCCGCAGCTGCACTATGTGACAGGGAGTGATTGTGAGGATGTTGGGCCCCTCAACAATGACAGGGCCCTGGGCAGGTGCCTCGTTTGCCCCGCCTTAAAGATGGCCTTGCGTAACTCTGGGTCTTCCAAGGAACCCCTTCCCAGCATGAAAACCCCAAAGCAGGCTCTCCCCTATATAGCTAGTACAGGGAGGGGAGTGTCTGCCTGATGCTGGGTGGGTCCTTTCCCCATAGGTCAGTACATGACAAACGGCGCCAAAAATATGAACTAGTAATGGGCACGGCTACAATCCAAAAGACTGCAGGCATCCAAAGAGCCTTAAAATGGGCGCCAGCTGAAAGCCTATGGGCATCCTCCCATGACACCCAAAGTGACATCATAAACGTGCACGCTGACTGACTCCCCAGCATTGCGTTCCATCAATGGTTAGAATCCAAGAAGGAGTGCTGCGCATGGCATGGCGTTAGAATGTACACACACAGCCGGGCCGTGGAGGGAAAACGTGAAGGGGAGGCATAACCAAACAGAACCAAAACCCTGCCCCAACACTCCCAACCTCCACCCCGATGGGAGGGCCGCCACAAACATGGCACAGCCCACCAGCGACAAGGAACACACCCCTCAACCATGGCCGCAAAGCAGAGCCGCATCCGCCAAACAAAAAACAACAAAAATCCCACAGGCAGTAATCCTTCCATATTGCGCCACATGGCAGAACCCATAGTTGGTCCAGAAAAATGCGATGGGTCAAAGAGTCCCCAAGATGAAAACCTATGGAGACCCAATCCCTACACCCCCAGGGGCGGGAGGATGCTGATATACACTTGGCTTTTGGCTGGCGGCCATTTTAAGGCTCTTTGGATGCCTGCAGTCTTTTGGATTGTAGCCCTGCCCATTACTAGTTCATATTTTTGCCGCCGTTTGTCAGGTTCTGACCTATGGGGAAAGGACTCACCCAGCATCACGTGGACACTAACCTCCCTGTACTAGCTATATAGGGGAGAGCCTGCTTTGGGGTTTTCATGCTGGGGAGCGGGTTCCTTGAGAGACCCAGAGTTGTGATACGCCAGGCGGGACATGCACTGCAAGGACTGTCATCCATATCTGTCTTTTCGTTTGAGCCCTATATATTGGATGCCCTGGACTTTAGCAGTGTGTTTACTTGTATCAGGTAAGGCTATGCCTTTGTGGCTCCAAACATGGAGCTATGCTCTATAAACCCTGTATGCATGCCCCTGTGTGACCGGAGTTTGACATATGGATATTGCGTTTTATTTCATAGCTTATGTCAAATCTGTTATTATCATTGAACGTGTGGACACCCTTCCTTTGCCATCCAAGTGCCTTTTGTGCATGAATATCATCCTCAGGTCAGCATTGGTATTTCATTTTTATGAATTTTGGCCTTTTTCTCTTGGTTATTGGCAGTTCCAGAATATTTTTGTTTGCCTTTACCATTATCCTATTTGACCTTGGATCTTCGTATGTGTCACCCAAAATGGATTTATATACATATACTTATATACATATATCTATCACTCATATACGTTTGGTGTCTCTCTGGTAAGCGATGACCATAATATCCCTATTCATCAGGAATGATGCTCCTTGACATGCGCATTATACCACTGGTGTGGTTCTTCTTGGTCTCCCCTCAATCCAGACACCCCAGATGACCTATGACAGTGATGGCGAACCTTGGCACCCCAGATGTTTTGGAACATGGATTTCCCATGATGCTCCACTACACTGCAGAGTGCATGAGCATCATGGGAAATGTAGTTCCAAAACATCTGGGATGCCAAGTTTTGCCATCACTGACCTATGAGGTATTTACTTACTTCCTGTCCCCCCCTCCCCCCCTGTTGTCGTAAAGTCCGACCGTGTGTATACTCCATCAAACATTTGCTGTCGGACTTTCCGCCAACAAATGTTTTCTAGCAGGTTCGCAAATTTTCCGCCAGCAAAACTTTGTTGTCGGAAAGTCCGATCGTGTGTACACAAGTCCGTTGCACAAAAGTGCACGTATGCTAATTAAGCAGAAGGAGCCGCACTGGCTATTGAACTTTCTTTTTCTCGGCTCATCGTACGTCTTGTACGTCCCCGCATTCCCACGTTCATAATTGTTCACCAACATTTGTGTGACCGTGTGTATGCAAGACAAGTTTGTGCCAACAACATTCGAGCAAAATCCATGGTTTTGTTGGCGGAAAGTCCGATCGTGTGTACGGGGCATAATAAACAGATCTTGATTTAAGCAAGAAGCAATCCAGCATTGAAGAAGCGGATATGTCTAAATGACTGCAAAACCTGTTGGCTTTGATTGATGTTTATATTTACTTGCTGTGTCACTATGATCCTATAGGTATATATATTGTTTCCATTTATATATATATATATATATATATATATATATATATATATATATATATATATATATATGTATGTATGTGTGTGTCTCTGTGAATTTTTCTATGAATAAATTATAAAATGTTACTATTTTTGTGTTTTAATATGGATGTCTGGAGTTGACCGCATAACGCCCTACCGCTATTGTCCTTTCTCCCTTCCCATATCTTATACCAGGGTTGTCACTCCATGACAACAAGTAGTTTCATGTCTGGTGGATCTTGACTATATATTTACATGACCCTATCCTACCTTATTCTATTGCTCCAGTGAGATTAAGGCTTCTGCGATTTTTATCTTGACTGCGACATTATGGTGGACACATTGGACACTTTTGACAAATTTTTGGGACCATTGTCATTTATACAGCGATCAGTGCTATATAAATGCACTGATTACTGTGTAAATGGCACTGGCAGGGAAGGGGTTAAATGCTAGGGGGCAATCAAGGGGTTAAGTGTGTCCTACTGAGGTGTTCTAACTTTGGGGGGCATAGGCTACCACTGACTTGACAGCGATCACTGCTCCCGATGACAGGGATCAGTAAATCCCTGTCATGTCACAAGGCAGAACAGGGAAATGCCTTGTAAACAAAGGCATCTCACCGTTCTGTTGCTCTGTGACATGATCGTGGGACGCCGGCAGACATAGCATCCGCGGGACCCACGGGCATGGTCACGGAGTACGTGGCAGGCACGCGCCCCACCGCCGGCGTGCGCCCACAATGCTGCGTCTTAAAGGGGATGTACAGGTACGCCCATTTGCGCAGCCGTGCCATTGTGCTGACATATATCATTGTGCACTGGTCGGTAAGCTGTTAAAGTGTATCTTTTGTTGCAAAAAAAAACATTCCCTCTGGGTGATCAATATATATTACAAGGATTTTAACAAACTTAGTTTCAGATTCCTACCTTTTGTTTTTCTGAAGATATACTTGTTTGTTTGTCTGTGTCAATGTGTAGAATGAACCTGTATGGGAGTGGTTTTTAACCCCTTCCCGCCGAGCGTATGCGGATATGCAGCCTCGGCTTTCGGGGGTTATACCGGGATGATACCGACAGCTGTTTTTTAGAGCGGGCAATCGGCTTTCCAGGGATAACAACTGATGTGGCTAAAAGACACTTGATTGTTATCTTGGAGGAGCGGGAGGGTACGTCCCCCCCTTCCGCCACCTTCCGCCGCTCTGACCGGGCCTCCCGTCCCACCGGGAGACCTGATCCTCGATCTGTCACTTCCAGTGTCTAGAGACAGAATGGCACGAAGCCAGAAATGGCTTTGTTCCAATCTCCTGAATGTAAACACGGAAGCAACGTCACAACATCACTTCCTGTTTACTCGGCTGCCAATGGCGCCGGATTAAAAAAAATATACAGTATTCAGATATGCAGTTTTCGGTGATATGAATACTCTGAAGTGCAAAGGAGGGATTGGCGGTCTTTTAGACCCCCGATTCCTCCATAAAGAGTACCTGTCACCACCTATTACTGTCACAAGGATGTTTACATTCCTTGTGACAGCAATAAAAGTGATACAATTTTTTTTTTAATAATATAAAAATAAATAAAATAAATAATAATAATGTATTTTTTTTAAAGTGCCCCCATCACCATGAGCTCACGCAGCAAAGAAAACGCATACGGAGGTGGTGCCCGCATATGTAAACACTGTTCAAATCACACATGTGAGGTATCACCGCAATTGTCAGAGCAAGAGCATTAATTCTAGCACTAGACCTCCTCTGTAACTCAATAAAAAAAAATTAAAACGTTGCCTATGGAGTTTTTTTAGGTACCAAAGTTTGTCGCATTCCACAAGTGTGTGCAATTATAAAGCGTGACATGTTTGGTATCTATTTACTTGGCGTAATATCATCTTTCACATTATACAAAAAAATTTGGCTAATTATACTGTTTTGTTTTTTCTTAATTCATGAAAGTGTCCCTTTTCCCAAAAAGTTGCGTTTAAAACACTGCTGCACAAATACCGTGTGACATAAAATATTGCAACAATCGCCATTTTATTCTCTGCTAAAAAAATATATATAATGTTTGGGGGTTATAAGTAATTTTCTAGCAAAAAACAGGGATTTTAACTTGTAAACACCAAATGTAATAAATAGGCTTAGTCATGAAAGGGATCATTATCAATCAGCTGCTGCACCTGCAGGGCTCTAATGCGGGAATTGGCAAGGCCTGCATCCCTTTAGATTAGATTTCTCTTTGGGAGCATCTCTCCAAAAATTAAATTTTTTTGCAGGGGGATGCCAAAAATATCTTAGTGCAGACTTCTGTGAAAATCAGTAAGCTACTTACTCAAGCAGGAAATTACATTTTCAGGGGGCGTTCTGAATACGATCTGTGTACAGAAAGCATCCAGGTAGCCATATTGCATTTTAAGAAAACAACAGTTCTGTAGATTGAAAAGGAAAAGTAATTTGTTGATAACATTCCATTACAATATGACTTGTGTTGCAATTATATACGCTATATAATTTTATTTTATTTTAATTATTTTTTCCCCATGAAAGTGGAGGTACCCTTTAAAGCTTTTTGAAGTTTTTTTATAGTTAAAGGTACAAAAGATAATTTTTTTGTGTAGAACAAGAAATAAAATGTCCTGATCTGTAAATTAGTAAACCAGAGTTTTGAGTTCAGAGGATCAGCATTACAGCCAGAATTATAGCATCTTCATCGAATAATTGGCAATAGAAGCCTTTATCTTCCCTGGCCTTGTCCTATTTTATTTTACCAGGAGATTTTGTACTTGGTTGGTTGGATGGCTAATAGACAAAATGTAAAGACTGAAGACCTGTTATTGTTATTTTTATTTTTATTTTACAATCCAGTTCTTTTTGCAGAATCCGCATTCAGGAGAAAGAAAATTTCAGGTTCTTATCTATTTTAAATATTTGCTTACAGAGATTACATCAAACATCAGACCAGGCTGAACCTTAGCCTGGAGTTGCAGTTTAAATCTAGTTTTACTGCTCTACAAAAGGAAGAAGAATGAGATTAATTCGATTTTTTGGTGGAAGAGTTTATTTTTTTTGTTGCTCCCTATACGGACCATTGAATTCAGTCATGTTTTTTCCAAAGAAAAAAATGGAATAAGTTTACATCATTTTGTCATCAGTTTTTCAACTGTTTTTACATCCGCCAGCTAGAGTACTTAACTACTTAAGTCCCAGAGCCATTTTTTTCATGCAAAAACGGACCGTTTTGTCCTTTTGCGTTAATTTCCTCTCCGGAGGTCACTGCTGTCATGAACTGCCAGCATGGGGATACATGCAACACCTGTGCATCCCTGTGCTGGCAAAACATGGCTCTGCACAGGAAAAGGAACTAATCGTGCTTGGTGTATGGGGCCAAAATGTCACTACTACTTATTTTCTAGCATAGTGCCCTCCCACTCATAGCTCTCTGTACTACTGGGAGTGTCTAATTGCTGTATGCACTGACCCAGCTCCTCTGCCTCTCCCCCACCTCCCTAAATAAGCTTTTGTATGTAGCAGCCAGGGGAAAAGTAAAGGGAAATACTATAGAATTTCAATTGAGTGAGTCTGCTGGGGCTGCCAACATGAGACCCAAGATGGTTGCATCCAGCAGCAGTCTCAGGGCTTGTGGGTGTCTACAGAAGGAAAAGAGTGCATAAATGGCTTCATACACATAAGTAATGTGCATGAGACACATTAAATGCACATAGGATCCTATGTGGAAAAATTGTTGTTGAAAAAAATACCCTGGCTGAGATCTTTCCGGTCCTGATCTCAAATCTTTCTTTCTCTTCAATTCCTGTGCCAAGTATTTCATAAATTATCTTGCTTTTACCCAAGTTCAGGGGTGTAATTAGCTTTCCCAACCCAGTCTTTTACCACTTTGAGGTTCAGCTCACCTGAATGTTGCCATTAGGACTAGGGATGGGCCCGGTGTTCGATTCGAACCCATGTTCGAATCGAACATCAGGCGTTCGCCCGCTCGGCGAGCCCAGAACTATTTGGGCCGCTCGCATCAAATTCGTGTGATGCGAGCGGCCCGCAATGCACTGCACCAGTTGCAGTGCATTGCTGGCTGATGATTGGCCAAGCATGCACTGTGACCCGCATGCTTGGCCAATCAAAGAGCCAGTGGCGAAGAGAGCAATAATTGGCCACAGGCAGGATGCCTGTGGCCAATTTATAGCTCAGGGGGTTTAGTACACGCCCCACAGTATAAAAGGCCGCCGCGCATATTGTGTTGTGTTCCAGCGTCAGTGTCAGTGTTATGTGCTGCTGACTGCTGACATTATGTGCTATGATTCTGGGGATTAGTGTGTGCGTGCTGTTAGTACAGCATTGCAGTATCACATCTGGGGGGTGTCTATAGTATGCCTGTGAAGGGGGGCATGTTTCCTGTGCTTAGAACTGTCCCTGCAAAAAGTGTAATTTTTGCAGGAAAAAAAAGCTATTTAAAATCACTTGCGGCTAATGTATTGACGGCTCCCGTAACACAGAGAACAGTCATTCATTGAAAGCCATTCATAAAAAAAAGTCATTGATAAAAAAAAAAAAAACGCCCCCCAGCCAAAAAAAAATGGTGTGGGGTCCCCCTCAAAATCCATACCAGACCCTTGAGGTCTGGGATGGATTTTAAGGGGAACCCCAGCCAAAAAAATGGTGTGGGGTCCCCCTCAAAATCCATACCAGACCCTTATCCGAGCACGCAACCTGGCAGGCCGCAGGAAAAGAGGGGGGACGAGAGCGCCCCCCCTCCCTCCTGAACCGTACCAGGCCACATGCCCTCAACATTGGGAGGATGCTTTGGGGGTCTGAGACCCCCAAAGCACCTTGTCCCCATGTTGATGAGGACATGAGCCTCTTCTCTTCATCTTCTTTCTTCTTTCTTCTGGTCTTCCTTTCTTCATCCTTCGGTTTCTTCATCTTCTCCTTCTGGCATCTTCTTCCATCTTCTTCTTCCATCATCTTCTTCCTCCGATCCGCTTCTTCTTGCGCTGGTCTTCTCGTCCTTCTCGTCCTTCTCGTCCGGCATCTTCTTCCATAGAAGAACAACTCACAAAAAATGGGTAGTTGCACATTATCCCTCCCCTTAACCTCCTATCATAGGCCACCTTCAAATTTTCCTTACTCCTAAAGACTTTCACTCTTGGGTGCAAAGTAAAAAGTTTAGGGCCCCGACATTGGGTTTCCTTCAGTTGGTACATACCCCACCCTGTAGGCTCGAGTCTGGAGGTGTTAGCACTCAACTTTTGAATGCGCACTCAACTTCTGCATTTTATTTCTTGCCAGGTTATAGGTTATTCCATCATCCACTTACTCCCTTTAAAGAAATGTTTCAAATCAGAATCTGTGAGAGGAACACTTTCCACATCTTATCAACATCTCCTGGCAAACTATGAGCTACCTCCAGACTCATTCCTTTGGAAGTGGGAAAATAAATCACTTTTGCTCCACAACAAATAGACCATAATCACTTTTCATGCTATGTTTCTATTAGTAGCAAATATCAGAAATTCAACTCTAAGATGACGATAAAACAATAAAGAACTCCTTAGTTATATCATATTCTCAGTAGCTGAAGACAAATGTTGATGTTACATAGTTACATAGTAAGTGAGGTTGATAAAAGACACAAGTCCATCAAGTCCAACCTATGATGTGATGAGGTCATTAGCACTTTCATGCATATATTCTTAGACTGTCCCAAAATGAAACAGTTTTGGTCACAGGTTACCCAAATAGTTTTTAAACAGTAATAGTTTTTTTTAAATAGTTTTTATAGCTATTGGCCCCAGTTACAGTCAAGCAGGCCGCTAGCTACAATTGACTCCCAACCCTAACTCTATAAACAAATACAATTTCCAATTGTACAGCTCCTCAATGCAGCCAAATCCTGCATGTCAAGTACTGTACGAAGAAAAAAGCTCCTGCTCCCATGCGTACTCATTGGTTCACAAGAGTGAAAGATGGAGGATCTAACCACATCGCTTAAAGACATATTAGGTTCTTTTAAACAAAAATGGATTCAAGATAAGTTTTCCACTGAATACAATTTAGCCCTTCTGACTAATTGGCACCACACAATTCAAGTAGGGCCATCTGGCTTTGAAGATCGATCGACCAGTATATTGAAATGGAGTCTTCTCCCATCTCTCCTTGTGGGGGGATGAGGGGTTTGCAGTTCTATCTCAGAGTTGGTCGCCCATGTCTGATATATTGTCTGATATATTATAAGCTATTACTTATTGTAATTTTGCTGTCCTGTTTGCTGACAAGATGATGTGTATGCCTTGTGAATATAACTAAAGAATTTTAAGAAATCAATGGTCTGGCAACAGCATCTCTTTATAGGTGCAAGCAGATTGCTCTTCCGACCTAACTTTTACTCAGGAGCAGGGTTAAAACCCCAACAAATATTAATATCTATTGAATCTAAATCACAGCACTTTAACCACTTGGCCAACCAGATCACCAACCATTTGAGCAAAGATGACAAGCTGCATGGGAGATGTCTATTATCACTTCCAGGGGTAACTGCAGTAGACTCCTCATCTGTCCCATCTGAGTTTACCATCCACCATTACAAGCTTTTTTTTTTTTTTGCTCCTCACTTGGGAGTAGAGTAACGTGGTATTCCGAGTAGAACATAGCAATGCAGTATCATACACTGTAAGGTGCCTGACCATGAACTTTTACTAAGAGTTTTAAAAATAATTTCTTCCACTCAAAGGGTTGGTTTACCAAAAACTGCTTATGTAAATAAGAGGTGTCGGTAGATAAAAACAAACTGTGCAGCTATGACTAAAGTTGAATAATGCACTTGCTATGGGTGTAGTCCATTTACATACTCCCACGATTTTGCTAGGACATTTCTAAGAGAGGCCTAGTTATTACTGCTTACGTCTACAATCACAGGAGCAAGCTCTTTCTCTGATTTAAACTCCCTCATGTGTACATTCTCTTACCTGATGCAGAAGCTTTAAGCTCACCATTAGAGATCTCACTCTTGTGATGGTGGAAATAAGTGTAAATGACTAGGCCTCTCTTAGAAACTTCCTAGCAACATCCTGGAAGTATTCCAGTCAGGCGTCATAAGGTATGCTAAAGTGGTAGTAAACTGTTTTACCACTTATACCTACAGGTAAGCCTATAATAAGGCTTACCTGTAGGTACTGTGAATAGCTCATAAACTTGCACTACTTAGGAGATATTCAGAGTGCATGCAGCCGGTGACGTCACCGATGCATGCACCCTGAAGGTCTGGCATACCAGAGCCTGTACTGTAAACAGCGGCTCCCATGCACATGCATGGGATTGATGTCATCGTGCCCCCGGCCACTCATGTAGCTGGAGGCCGTGAACCTGAAAAGAAAGAGCAGAAGAAATTCTAGTCAACTACCATCTAGCGCTACAACTCTACCTGCTAGAGGAATCGCAAGCAATAATGACCCTGGGGAGGGTAAGGTGGCACAGGTGGCAGCAAGCCCATTTGCATGCCCCATAATAGGGGGCCAGGAGGAACCCACACTTAGGGACATACTTGAAGCCGTTAATGCCTGCAAGGACTCTATATCTGGTTTGGACAGCCAATTGAATGGCATTAAAGATGAATTATTTTCAATGAGCCAGTTACTGAGCAGCACAGTGGAAAGGACTACGGCGCTTGAGGCGAGGTTAAGCACGATCGACGACGAACTCCCCCCACTACAGGAAAAAATCATAGGCCTACAGAAGCAAATGGCCAAACAGGCCGCTAAGCTTGACGAACTAGAAAATAGAAGTCGCAGAAGCAACGTGCGCCTAATAGGCCTACCCGAGAGGAGCGAGGGCCCCAACCCCGTAGTCTTTTTGGAAACCTGGCTCAAGGAAATATTTGGGGATTCCTCTTTTACGCCATTATTCGCGATCGAGAGAGCCCATCGAGTCCCTACCAGACCCCGACAAAATGACGAGCGGGCTCGTCCACTACTACTGAAATTTGTAAACTACAACGACCGTGGGATTTTACTCCGCAAGGCTAGAGAACTGGGGGACATTTTCTTCAATGAGGCTAGGGTTTCTTTTTACCCGGATTTCTCCCCGGACCTCCAGAAGCTCAGGGCAGAATTCATCCCAATTAAACGTACTCTTCAGCGGCATAAAATCGCATACGCCCTGTTGTACCCCGCCCGCTTGCGGGTGACCGATATGGGCTCGACCTTGTATTTCAACACACCTGCCGAAGTCGAGAGATGGTTGGAGGAACACAGAGAAGATCTTTGAGAGAGTCATGGACATGGGTCATGAGGGGGGGGGGCGATGGAGGGACTAGGCTGTATGTTGTTGCTATATGTTGCTTTTTTGGGTCTCTGTGCCCTCCCTCTTCCCCCCTCTCCCCCCCTCTCCCCGGCCCCCCCCCTTTTTTTTTTCTTTTTTTTTTTTTCTCTCCCTCTTTTCCTTACCTTGAACTATGACACTGTCCATTACACTAAGGGTACCGGGTCAGGGGGGTGGGGGGAGGGGGGTTGAGGGGAATACCACTAATTATATTATTATTACTGTATTAATAATGATTTTTGCACCATTGCACTGATATTTGACTAGGACTGGGGGCCAGAGGTGGGGGCTTCTATAGATGCCCCTACCTCTCCCCTTGTCCACCTGATGGTTAACACACAGTCACCATAACCCCTGTCTGGGAGGGTAGGACATTTTCTTTTTTTTTCTTTTTTTTTCTCCCCCCCCTCCTTTTTCCCCCTTCTTTTTTCTTTTTCTTTTTTCTCCCTTTTTCTTTCTCTCCCTACTCTGAATAAACTACACTGCATTATTGCTTACTGCACCAATGACACTGGGCTGGGGGGAGGGGGGGCTGACGGGGATATCACTAATTGCAATTGTTTTCTTTTCTCGTTTATTTTTTGACACTGGTTATTTGTCAATTACACTACAAATGTCTTATAATAATGGGGGGGGGTTTTCTTTCACCGATATCGGACCAGGATCGAGGGGCAGGGGTGAGGCTCCCGTGGAAGCCTCTACTTCTCCTTCTCGCTCATTTTAATGGTTAACACGTTGCCAATTGCATAATGGGTTGGGAGCACGGTGGGCACTAGGGGGGGGGGAACGGGAGGGAGGACTCTACATCTTCCCCTTCCTTTCTTCTCCTCACCCTGTTTAGGAGGGTGGGGTATTTGTTCGTATATTATTATTTTAACGTTGATGCCACTGGGAAATGGTCGGACTAGGATTGTTCATCTAACACAGCATTATGGTTGGGATAGGACACCTGGGCGGTCGAGTGGGAGGTGTATGGTTGGGTCGCATACAAGCCCCGTGGGGGTGGCCCAGTTGGGCATGGGGGGAGGGGGCGAGGGATTGGGAGGGGGGGTGGGTAGGTTTAGGGAAGATTGGGGTAACACACACTACTGGTCCCTATAGAGTCGGTGGAGGCTGGTGCGTGGGTGGGGGCGGTGGGGGAACCGGGGGGGGGTGGGGAGGGGATGGGTGGGCTCACCGGTTCGCTGTTGGTTAACCGCGTCCTGCGGTTAAACCTATTATGAAGGGTGATAGAGTAAATCTGGTCTCATGGAATACCCGGGGTCTGGGTAGCTTAAATAAACGGGCGTTAGTCCTGTCGGCATTGGACGGGAGGGGACCCGGAATACTGCTGCTTCAGGAAACGCATCTTACTCCCGACACAGCTTCTCAGTTATCTAGTCGCAAGTTCTCGGCCCAATACCACTCATTTCACTCCTCCTACTCCAGGGGAGTGAGCATCTTGGTAGGGAGAGGAGTACCTTTCTCCTGTAGCGAAATCTCTACCGACGAACAGGGCCGCTATATATTCCTGTCTTGCCTGATTGGTAGTCAGCCTTACATTATAGCAAATATCTATATACCTCCCCCTTTTAAGCTCGAGGTTTTGTATAAACTACTTGAGTTCGTCCTGGATAAACCAGGCATTCCAATGATAGCCCTAGGGGACTACAACGCGGTGTTAGATACGGGACTAGACAGATTTCCTGTGCCCGCTAGACCTAGGGCGGGAGAGGGGAACCGCCTGTCATGGTTTTTGAGGGAAATAGGGTTAAGCGACATATGGCGTACGCGGCACCCATATGATAGGCAGTACTCTTGTTTTTCAGACTCCTACCGTACCCTCTCTAGAATCGATATGGCCCTGGGGAATGATGAGGCGAATTTGTTGGTGAGAGATATAGAGTATGGCTTGAGAGGGATCTCAGATCACTCCCCGCTGACGCTCAACATAAGCACCGGGGGCAGAACCAGCCATAGGGAATGGACGATCAATCCCTGCTGGCTTGAATTGATTGACAACCCCTGCGATTTGACCACTAGCATAAGGGAGTTTATACAAATAAACGCGGGTTCGGCGCCGCCCGGAGTGATCTGGGATTCCTTAAAGGCCTATACAAGAGGACTGCTAATCCAGAAGATGGCAGCAATTAAGCGGCGGTCGAGAGAGCAAGAAAGGGAAGCTAGTAGTGAGGTAACCCTAGCAGAACGCCGCTATGTAGAAAATCCGACCCCTACTAGCAAGGGGGAATGGCTCAATAAACAACAAACCTATAAAATGCTACTTATTAAGAAAATGGAGAATAGGCGAATCTTTCAGCGCCAATATTATTTTGGTGAAGGCGAAAGGGTTGGCCACACCCTCTCTCTTCTGGTCAAAACCAATAGTTCCCCTTCAGTAATCCCAGCAATCAGGAGGGCAAACAGGGATTTGGTTACCGATCCATTGGAGATAACGAACCTTATTGGCAACTATTACAAAACCCTCTATAAATCCTCTAGGAAAGGGAGCGAGACAGCAGTATCTGAATTTCTACAGCAGATAACATTCCCAAACCTATCAGACAATGACAAAACGGAATTGGAGGCGCCAGTAACTATAGAGGAACTGAGACTTGCAGTGGCAGCAATGCCCAATCAAAAGTCCCCGGGCCCCGACGGGTTGCCAATAGAGCTATACAAACGGTATGGTGAGGTATTGTTGCCTGAATTGTTGGAAACTTTGAGATGGGCATTGGATGGGGGCAGAATGCCCACCTCGATGCTCGAGGCCAATATCATTCTGATACTTAAAGAGGGGAAGGACCAGCAGGAAGTTACCTCGTACCGCCCAATTTCGCTGCTATGCTCCGACATTAAGATCTTAGCAAAGGTTTTGGCGATTCGACTAAACAAATGCATACACAAGCTAATCCATCCGGACCAGTCAGGTTTCATTCCAGGCAGGTCAACTAGCACCAATATTAGAAGAGTCTTCCTTAATATGCAAACTCCAACGGATAACGCAAGCCCCAAGGCCATTTTGGCCTTGGATGCTGTTAAAGCGTTTGACAGCCTGGAATGGGACTATTTATGGCTGGTCCTGGAGCGATTTGGTTTTGGGCCTACCTTCATTAAATGGATTAAACTTTTATACAACGAGCCTAGAGCTAAAGTCAGAGTGGGCGGGGACTACTCCGAGTTGTTTCAATTGGAAAGGGGGACGAGGCAGGGATGTCCCCTGTCTCCCCTCCTTTTTGTACTGGCAATGGAACCCCTGGCGATCCTGACGAGAACGCGTCCGGATCTCCAGGGATTCCGGCGCCAGCCAGGGGAGGAAAGAATCGCATTATTTGCCGACGACGTTTTATTTTTTATCGGCGACATCAACTCTTCACTCGAGGTAGTGATGCGCATGATGGAGAAATTTCGGCAACACTCCGGTTTAGCTATCAATTGGAGCAAGTCAGCCCTGCTACCGTTGGCTCGGTGTGGCGATCAGACACCCACTATAACCTCTGCCCTTGACGTGGTGACCAAGCTTAAATACTTGGGGGTGTGGATTTCTAGCGACACAAACCATTATATCAGTGATAACCTAGCCCCGCTATTGACTAAACTAAAACAAAAAGTGGAGATATGGAGTCGCCTCCCCCTATCCATAGCAGGGCGTTGCAATTTAATTAAGATGATCTGGCTCCCGCAAGTTCTCTATATTCTCCATAATTCTCCAGTCTGGATTAGCCAGAAATGGTTTAAGAAGATTGAATCCCTGTTTAGGGACTTAATCTGGAAAAAGGGCCAAGCCCGGATCGGTCTACAAACATTACAGCTCCCTGTCGGGAGGGGGGGGACGGCGAATCCGCACCCACGGCTATATTTTTTGTCGGCTCAACTCCAGCAAATGGCAAACGGCGGGCTCCTGGCAGGTGGGTGTGGTGGCAATAGAATGGCGATACTGGGCGCTCCCCATAACTCATTAATAGAGGCGTTGGAAGCAGACTCGTTCACTTATAGGTGTCCGACGAGCGACTTGATGACTAGAGTGTGGAAGGCAGTAAAATCAATAATGGGATACAATGGGTTGAACGAGTATACCCCGCTATGGTATAACAAGAATCTAGGGGAAATAAAGGGCATAGAGAGATCTCTAGAGTGGGAAAGGCAGGGTATTAGCCTGTTAATCCAGCTATACGAGGGAAACCACTTGAAGTCATTCGAGGACCTGAGACGACAATTCAATATTCCAAATAGGTCTTTTTACAAATACCTCCAGGTCAGACACGGTATTCAGGCCCAATTTAGATCCTCGACTATTAATTGGGTTAAGACCCCCCTATTCCAGGAAATAACGAAGCCGAGACCAATGAGGGGCCTGATCTCCAGGATATATGATACCCTGGGAAACAGAGCTATGAGCACCAAGGGACCTGATAGAAGTAGAAGGGGATGGGAAAAAGACTTAGGGCCAATTACCTCGGAACAATGGGACCGGGTCCTCGAACAGGGTGGCCTGGTATCAACATCCCCCTCGCAAAGGGTTTCCCATCTGTTTCTAATTTACAGAGCCTATTATACCCCTCAAAAACTGTTTAAATTCGGTAGAAAGCCCAGAGACGAATGCCCAAGATGCAAGGCGCCAGGTGATCTTCTTCACATGGTATGGAAGTGCCCAAAGTTATTCAGGTATTGGGTAGAAATAGTGGACAGCTTGAATAGAACCTTTGGGACCACCCTGGAACCAGAGGCTAGGACTTGCCTTCTGGGAATCTTCGAGGATGGCAATACATCACCTCCTATCAAAGTCGCCTTGCTGAGATGCCTTTACCAGGCAAGGCGCCTAATAGCGCTGAACTGGCAATCTAGGACCCCTCCCTCCTCTGCGAATTGGACTGAGGCAATTAACTCCATGATATGGTGCGAGAGGGCAATGTTTATTCGGCAGAATAACCTCAAGAAATTTGCCCGTATATGGAGCCCCTGGTTGAGCGAGCTGGGCCACATGCCGAGGGTGGGAGACGACGGGGTGGACAGATCTTCCCCCCCGGCGCCCCCACACCCACAAATCCCTTAAAGTCACCATGGCTATCCTGATCGCGGAGCAGGCGCGGGGGCCCCTTCCCCCCCTTGGCCCGCGCGCCCGCCCTGCCGACTTTTCGAACTTGGGAACTAGTAGTGTGTGAATAGGGGGGGGATCCTGGGAGGGATAAGGGGGTGGAGCATCTGACTAGGTAACATGAAGTGATCTCTTGTATCAAATTTGTATTATTTACCACTATATCTATATGGATCATGTGTGTTTTAACGTTTGCTTGTAAATGCCTTACAAATCAAAATAAAAATAAAAATTATGAAGTTAAAAAAAAGAAAAGAAAGAGCGGGGGAAAATGGAAGCCCTCTCCGTGGTAAAGGCGGAGGGCTTCGGTTTTTAGGTAAGTCTCTCATGATGTTCTAGTATACGATGCATACTAGCACATTATGACATTGCCTTGCAGGGGAATTCTTTTTTTTTCCTTCAACTGCAATTTACTACTGCTTTAATAACCTACACCAGTGGTCTCCAAACTGCAGCCCCAGGGCCCTTTGATTGCCTTTAACCGACCCTTGGGACACTATTCCTGGCACTGATTTGAGGTACTTTTCTGCTGACTGCCATTAACAATGGGACACAATTTCTCCCACTGACACCAATGATGGGTCACTATTCCTCCCAATGATACCAACCATGGGGCACTATTCCTTGCTCTAATACCAAATGGGGTGATGTTTACTCCCACTGATGAAGGAAAATTTTCACTCCCACTGGTCATGGTCTGACACCCCTAAAGTCTAAAGGACAATAAATTGTCCTTGTGTTTAGAAAGTTTGGAGACCCCCTAACCTACACCAATAGCAAGGGAATTAGAATTATTGAATTTTAGCCAAAGCTGCACATTTTTTTTTTTATCTAAAGCCACCCCGTGTCTGCATAGGCAGTTTTTATTGATGAACTAGCCCTTTAAAAGAATCTAAACTATAAATTGTAACTTCCATTTTATATTTAAGACACTTATACTTTATTTATTGTATTTTGTTAACAGTAGTCACTGGTAATAAATCAATCTATTATCACTTTATTTTAGCGTTTAATGTATCATTGAGTTAGAAGGACATTTGTAACACTTATTTTGTGTCTCTGTAAATGCACTTCTGTACAAAAATGTCTTTTAAAATGTTTTCTCTAAATGCTGTGTGTAATGGCCTTCCTCATCAGGTGCGAGGCAAAGCACACATGTCATGGCTCATCGGAGGAGTTGTGAATCCAACTGCAGGAGTGAGGTCAAGTTTTGCTCCATGAGGAGCCTGGAAGGTGAAGTTTTGCAGCAGTCTTGTAAAGAAGAGAAATAACTCCATTTTAGCCAAATTCTCCCCGACACAACTTCTCTTACCTAGAAGTAAGGATGGGCCCGGTGCTCGATGCGAACCCACGTTCGCATCGAGCACCGGGCGTTCGCTCGCTCGGCGAGCCCAGAACTATTTTGGCCGCTCGCATCACGTTCGTGTGATGCGAGCGGCCCCGCAATGCATTGCGGCCGGGCGCGGCCGACGCAGTGCATTGCTGGCTGATGATTGGCCAAGCATGCACTGTGACCCCGCATGCTTGGCCAATCACAGCCCCGGAAACTCGAAGAGCCATAATTGGCTACAGGCAGGACGCCTGTAGCCAATTACAGCTCAGGGGCTGTAGTACACGCCCCCCCCTATAAAACGCCGCCACGCCGTCTGCGCCGGTCACATGCTGTTCCGGCGCAGATTGAGCAGGCTGTTCCTGTGACACTCTGCTGCATTTAGATAGATAGAGAGAGAGATTCACTTGCAGAGATTGAGTTAGATAGATTCAGTTACAAAGATTGATTGACAAAGAGGGGCTTGTAGTGTGCTCGTGGCAGGCAGGCAGAGCTCCTATATTTTTGTTACCAGAAGCACCTATAGGACTTGTAGTGTGTTCGTGGCAGGCAGGCAGAGCTCCTATATTTTGTTTACCAGAAGCACCTATAGGACTTGTAGTGTGTTAGTGGCAGGCAGGCAGAGCTCCTATATTTTGTTACCAGAAGCACCTATAGGACTTGTAGTGTGTTAGTGACAGGCAGGCAGAGCTCCTATATTTTGTTACCAGAAGCACCTATAGGACTTGTAGTGTGTTAGTGGCAGGCAGGCAGAGCTCCTATATTTTGTTACCAGAAGCACCTATAGGACTTGTAGTGTGTTAGTGACAGGCAGGCAGAGCTCCTATATTTTGTTACCAGAAGCACCTATAGGACTTGTAGTGTGTTAGTGACAGGCAGGCAGAGCTCCTATATTTTGTTACCAGAAGCACCTATAGGACTTGTAGTGTGTTAGTGGCAGGCAGGCAGAGCTCCTATATTTTGTTACCAGAAGCACCTATAGGACTTGTAGTGTGTTAGTGACAGGCAGGCAGAGCTCCTATATTTTGTTACCAGAAGCACCTATAGGACTTGTAGTGTGTTAGTGGCAGGCAGGCAGAGCTCCTATATTTTGTTACCAGAAGCACCTATAGGACTTGTAGTGTGTTCGTGGCAGGCAGGCAGAGCTCCTATATTTTGTTCCCAGAAGCACCTATAGGACTTGAAGTGTGTTAGTCCCATCACACACACAGAGCTATATTTTCTTCCCAGAAGCACCTATAGGACTTGAAGTGTGTTAGTCCCATTACACACAAAGAGCTATACTTTGTTCCCAGAAGCACCTATAGGACTTGAAGTGTGTTAGTCCCATTACACACACAGAGCTATATTTTCTTCCCAGAAGCACCTATAGGACTTGAAGTGTGTTAGTCCCATTACACACACAGAGCTATATTTTCTTCCCAGAAGCACCTATAGGACTTGAAGTGTGTTAGTCCCATTACACACACAGAGCTATATTTTCTTCCCAGAAGCACCTATAGGACTTGAAGTGTGTTAGTCCCATTACACACACAGAGCTATATTTTCTTCCCAGAAGCACCTATAGGACTTGAAGTGTGTTAGTCCCATTACACACACAGAGCTATATTTTCTTCCCAGAAGCACCTATAGGACTTGAAGTGTGTTAGTCCCATCACACACACAGAGCTATATTTTGTTCCCAGAAGCACCTATAGGACTTGAAGTGTGTTAGTCCCATTACACACACAGAGCTATATTTTGTTCCCAGAAGCACCTATAGGACTTGAAGTGTGTTAGTCCCATCACACACACAGAGCTATATTTTGTTCCCAGAAGCACCTATAGGACTTGAAGTGTGTTAGTCCCATTACACACACAGAGCTATATTTTGTTCCCAGAAGCACCTATAGGACTTGAAGTGTGTTAGTCCCATCACACACACAGAGCACCTATATTTTCTTCCCAGAAGCACCTATAGGACTTGAAGTGTGTTAGTCCCATTACACACACAGAGCTATATTTTCTTCCCAGAAGCACCTATAGGACTTGTAGTGTGTTAGTCCCATTACACACACAGAGCTATATTTTCTTCCCAGAAGCACCTATAGGACTTGAAGTGTGTTAGTCCCATCACACACACAGAGCTATATTTTGTTCCCAGAAGCACCTATAGGACTTGAAGTGTGTTAGTCCCATTACACACACAGAGCTATATTTTCTTCCCAGAAGCACCTATAGGACTTGAAGTGTGTTAGTCCCATTACACACACAGAGCTATATTTTCTTCCCAGAAGCACCTATAGGACTTGAAGTGTGTTAGTCCCATTACACACACAGAGCTATATTTTGTTCCCAGAAGCACCTATAGGACTTGAAGTGTGTTAGTCCCATCACACACACAGAGCTATATTTTCTTCCCAGAAGCACCTATAGGACTTGAAGTGTGTTAGTCCCATTACACACACAGAGCTATATTTTCTTCCCAGAAGCACCTATAGGACTTGAAGTGTGTTAGTCCCATTACACACACAGAGCTATATTTTCTTCCCAGAAGCACCTATAGGACTTGAAGTGTGTTAGTCCCATTACACACACAGAGCTATATTTTCTTCCCAGAAGCACCTATAGGACTTGAAGTGTGTTAGTCCCATTACACACACAGAGCTATATTTTCTTCCCAGAAGCACCTATAGGACTTGAAGTGTGTTAGTCCCATCACACACACAGAGCTATATTTTGTTCCCAGAAGCACCTATAGGACTTGAAGTGTGTTAGTCCCATTACACACACAGAGCTATATTTTGTTCCCAGAAGCACCTATAGGACTTGAAGTGTGTTAGTCCCATCACACACACAGAGCTATATTTTCTTCCCAGAAGCACCTATAGGACTTGAAGTGTGTTAGTCCCATTACACACAAAGAGCTATACTTTGTTCCCAGAAGCACCTATAGGACTTGAAGTGTGTTAGTCCCATTACACACACAGAGCTATATTTTCTTCCCAGAAGCACCTATAGGACTTGAAGTGTGTTAGTCCCATTACACACACAGAGCTATATTTTGTTCCCAGAAGCACCTATAGGACTTGAAGTGTGTTAGTCCCATTACACACACAGAGCTATATTTTCTTCCCAGAAGCACCTATAGGACTTGAAGTGTGTTAGTCCCATTACACACACAGAGCTATATTTTCTTCCCAGAAGCACCTATAGGACTTGAAGTGTGTTAGTCCCATCACACACACAGAGCTATATTTTCTTCCCAGAAGCACCTATAGGACTTGAAGTGTGTTAGTCCCATTACACACACACAGAGCTATATTTTCTTCCCAGAAGCACCTATAGGACTTGTAGTGTGTTAGTCCCATTACACACACAGAGCTATATTTTCTTCCCAGAAGCACCTATAGGACTTGAAGTGTGTTAGTCCCATCACACACACAGAGCTATATTTTGTTCCCAGAAGCACCTATAGGACTTGAAGTGTGTTAGTCCCATTACACACACAGAGCTATATTTTGTTCCCAGAAGCACCTATAGGACTTGAAGTGTGTTAGTCCCATCACACACACAGAGCTATATTTTCTTCCCAGAAGCACCTATAGGACTTGAAGTGTGTTAGTCCCATTACACACAAAGAGCTATACTTTGTTCCCAGAAGCACCTATAGGACTTGAAGTGTGTTAGTCCCATTACACACACAGAGCTATATTTTCTTCCCAGAAGCACCTATAGGACTTGTAGTGTGTTCGTGGCAGGCAGGCAGAGCTCCTATATTTTGTTCCCAGAAGCACTTATAGGACTTGAAGTGTGTTAGTCCCATTACACACACAGAGCTATATTTTCTTCCCAGAAGCACCTATAGGACTTGTAGTGTGTTAGTGGCAGGCAGGCAGAGCTCCTATATTTTGTTACCAGAAGCACCTATAGGACTTGTAGTGTGTTCGTGGCAGGCAGGCAGAGCTCCTATATTTTGTTCCCAGAGGCACCTATAGGACTTGAAGTGTGTTAGTCCCATTACACACACAGAGCTATATTTTCTTCCCAGAAGCACCTATAGGACTTGAAGTGTGTTAGTCCCATTACACACACAGAGCAATATTTTCTTCCCAGAAGCACCTATAGGACTTGAAGTGTGTTAGTCCCATCACACAGAGCTCCTCTATTTTCTTTGCATAAGCACCCACAGGACTTCTAGTGTGTTAGTGGCATCACACAGAGCTCCTATATATTCTTCTCAGCAGCACCCACAGGACTTCTAGTGTGTTAGTGGCATCACACAGAGCTCCTCTATTTTCTTTGCAGAAGCACCCACAGGACTTCTAGTGTGTTAGTGGCATCACACAGAGCTCCTCTATTTTCTTTGCAGAAGCACCCACAGGACTTCTAGTGTGTTAGTGGCATCACACAGAGCTCCTCTATTTTCTTTGCAGAAGCACCCACAGGACTTCTAGTGTGTTAGTGGCATCACACAGAGCTCCTCTATTTTCTTTGCAGAAGCACCCATAGGACTTCTAGTGTGTTAGTGGCATCACACAGAGCTCCTCTATTTTCTTTGCAGAAGCACCCACAGGACTTCTAGTGTGTTAGTGGCATCACACAGAGCTCCTCTATTTTCTTTGCAGAAGCACCCACAGGACTTCTAGTGTGTTAGTGGCATCACACAGAGCTCCTCTATTTTCTTTGCAGAAGCACCCATAGGACTTCTAGTGTGTTAGTGGCATCACACAGAGCTCCTATATATTCTTCTCAGCAGCACCCACAGGACTTCTAGTGTGTTAGTGGCATCACACAGAGCTCCTCTATTTTCTTTGCAGAAGCACCCACAGGACTTCTAGTGTGTTAGTGGCATCACACAGAGCTCCTCTATTTTCTTTGCAGAAGCACCCATAGGACTTCTAGTGTGTTAGTGGCATCACACAGAGCTCCTATATATTCTTCTCAGCAGCACCCACAGGACTTCTAGTGTGTTAGTGGCATCACACAGAGCTCCTATATTTTCTTTGCAGAAGCACCTATAGGACTTCTAGTGTGTTAGTGGCATCACACAGAGCTCCTCTATTTTCTTTGCAGAAGCACCCACAGGACTTCTAGTGTGTTAGTGGCATCACACAGAGCTCCTCTATTTTTTTTGCAGAAGCACCCATAGGACTTCTAGTGTGTTAGTGGCATCACACAGAGCTCCTATATATTCTTCTCAGCAGCACCCACAGGACTTCTAGTGTGTTAGTGGCATCACACAGAGCTCCTATATTTTCTTTGCAGAAGCACCTATAGGACTTCTAGTGTGTTAGTGGCATCACACAGAGCTCCTCTATTTTCTTTGCAGAAGCACCCACAGGACTTCTAGTGTGTTAGTGGCATC
The DNA here is from genome assembly GCA_028564925.1 of Lithobates sylvaticus. Classification (NCBI taxonomy): domain Eukaryota; kingdom Metazoa; phylum Chordata; class Amphibia; order Anura; family Ranidae; genus Lithobates; species Lithobates sylvaticus. The sequence continues at coordinate 520,249,967 of CM053028.1, read as the reverse complement.
ACACAGAGCTCCTATATTTTCTTCTCAGCAGCACCCACAGGACTTCTAGTGTGTTAGTGGCATCACACAGAGCTCCTATATTTTCTTTGCAGAAGCACCTATAGGACTTCTAGTGTGTTAGTGGCATCACACAGAGCTCCTATATTTTCTTCTCAGCAGCACCCACAGGACTTCTAGTGTGTTAGTGGCATCACACAGAGCTCCTATATTTTCTTTGCAGAAGCACCCATAGGACTTCTAGTGTGTTAGTGGCATCACACAGAGCTCCTATATTTTCTTCTCAGCAGCACCCACAGGACTTCTAGTGTGTTAGTGGCATCACACAGAGCTCCTATATATTCTTCTCAGCAGCACCCACAGGACTTCTAGTGTGTTAGTGGCATCACACAGAGCTCCTATATTTTCTTTGCAGAAGCACCCATAGGACTTCTAGTGTGTTAGTGGCATCACACAGAGCTCCTATATTTTCTTCTCAGCAGCACCCACAGGACTTCTAGTGTGTTAGTGGCATCACACAGAGCTCCTATATTTTCTTTGCAGAAGCACCTATAGGACTTCTAGTGTGTTAGTGGCATCACACAGAGCTCCTATATTTTCTTCTCAGCAGCACCCACAGGACTACCGACTACAATGGCTGGAAGACCGCCAAGGGGAGGCAGAGCGTGCAGAGCCAAGAACACAGGGCAGACAGTCTCTGTTTCTAGTGGACGTGGCCGTGGACGTGGACGTGGTCGTGCATCGTCATCAGCACGTGGCCATGGGACACGCGCGTCTTTGTTTTCGGCAGCTGGACATGTGGAGCCGCATCATGCTGAAGGCTTGGTAGAATGGATGACCAAGCCCTCCTCATCCTCCTCATCCTCTCTCACCCAGGCTCAGGGTACTGACAGAGCATCATCAGCCACCCCTTCCCTAGACCCACCATGTCCTCCTGAGGAGTCCCCCGAACTCTTTGAGCACAGTGTTGGGTACATGCTCCAGGAGGATGCCCAACGATTCGAAGGCTCGGATGACGATACCCAGCTTGAGGAATCTGGCAGTACAGTTCCACCAGCTGCAGCTTACTGCCAGGTTTGCTCTAGTGGTGAAGAGGGAGGGGATGATGAGGTCACTGACTCCACGTGGGTGCCTCAAGGGAGAGAGGATGAGGAGGAGGACGAGGAGGAGGAGGATGCGGCGTCACATGTCCAACGAGGCAGGATGCCCCCTGGAGGCCAGGTAGAGGCCAGCACAGCAACTGTACAACACCGCAGAGCTCCGCCTGTGCAGGGCGCTGCCTCTGCACGTTATCAGAAAAGTTCTTTGGTGTGGGCCTTTTTTGAGACGAGTGCAGCAGATCGCACCACTGCTATTTGCAATATTTGTCTCAAGCGTATCTCGCGTGGCCAAAACATCAGCCGCTTGGGCACGACAAGCATGACCAGACATATGGCGACCTGCCATGCAGCTCGTTGGCAGGCACACATAAAAGACCCACACCAAAGAACTAAGCGGACCTCTCCTTGCTCCTCCTCAGCTGGGATCTCCATCCCCACTACACCTTCAGTCCTCTCTGAAAGCTGCTCTGAGAGGACTGAAGGTGTAGAATTCGGTGTGTCACAACCAAGTACTTGCAGTACACCGACGTCCGAATGCAGCAGGCAAATTTCCCTGCCCCAGCTGCTGGACCGTAGAAAGAAGTACACTCCCAGCCATCCACATGCCCAGCGGTTGAATGCTAGCCTTGCTAAATTGCTAGCACTTCAACTGCTGCCTTTTCAGTTGGTAGACTCGGCCCCCTTCCGTGAGTTTGTTCAATGTGCGGTTCCTCAGTGGCAGGTTCCCAAACGCCACTTTTTCTCGCGGAAGGCGATTCCGTCTCTCTACCGGCATGTGGAGGGCAATGTCCATGCCTCGCTGGACAGGGCGGTCAGCGGTAAGGTGCATATTACCGCTGACTCATGGTCCAGCAGGCATGGACAGGGACGGTACCTTTCTTTCACGGCCCATTGGGTCACTCTATTGGCAGCTGGGAGGGATGCAGGACAAGGTGCAGTAGTGTTGGAGGTTGTTCCGCCACCACGCCTCCAAAACGCGACTACTGCTACTGGTTGTGACACACCTCTCTCCTCCACCCCCTCCTCTTCTTCTTCCTCCAGTGCTCTGTCCTTGGAACCAGCGGTGCTCCGTAGGCGTACAAGGGGCTACGCAAGTACGCAGGCAAAAAGATGCCATGCCGTGCTTGCGCTGGTGTGTTTGGGGGACAGGAGCCACACTGGGCCAGAGGTTCTGGCAGCTCTGCAGGGGCAGGCCGAGAGGTGGTTGACGCCACGTCAGCTTAAGCCAGGAATGGTCGTTTCTGACAATGGCACCAACCTCCTCTCCGCCCTGCGACAGGGGCAGCTCACCCATGTGCCCTGCATGGCTCACGTCCTCAACCTGGTGGTGCAGCGGTTCTTGGGCAGGTTCCCAGGCTTACAGGATGTCCTGAGGCAGGCCAGGAAAGTCTGTGTGCATTTCCGCCGATCTTATAATGCCAGTGCTCGGCTGACTGAGCTGCAAAAGGAGCTGAACCTGCCCAAGAACCGCCTAATATCTGACATGCCCACCAGGTGGAACTCAACGTTGGCCATGCTGCAGCGACTGCACACGCAGCAGAGGGCCATCAATGAGTACCTTTGCGACTACGGCACCAGGACAGGGTCAGGGGAGCTTGGGTTTTTTTCCCCACGTCAGTGGAGCATGATCAGGGATGCATGCACTGTCCTCTCACCATTTGAGGAGGCCACGAGGATGGTGAGCAGTGACAGTGCATGCATCAGTGACACTGTCCCTCTTGTCCACCTGTTGGAGCATACGCTGCGTGGGATAATGGACAGGGCACTTGAGGCAGAACAGAGGCAGGAAGAGGAGGACTTCCTTGCCTCTCAAGGCCCCCTTTATCCGGACAGTGTTCCTTCTGTCCCACCCATCACACAGGAAGAGGATGAGGAGGAGGAGGAGGAGGAGGAGGATTGTGTGAGCATGGAGGTGGAGCCTGGCACTCAGCATCAGCAGCAGCAGTCTTTTAGGGATGATGTACAGTCCCAACAAGCCAGTGGACTTGTACGTGGCTGGGAGGAGGTGGCTGGCGATCATGTCATCCTCAGTGACCCAGAAGACTCCGGACCGAATGCCTCAGCTAACCTACGCTGCATGGCCTCCCTGATCCTGCAAAGCCTGCGGAAGGATCCTCGTGTTCTTCGGATCAAGGAGAGGGACCATTACTGGCTGGCCACTCTCCTTGATCCGCGGTACAAGGGTAAGGTTGCGGACCTTATCTTGCCGTCGCAGAGGGAGCAGAGGATGAGACATCTCAGGGAGGCCTTGCAGAAAGGTCTGTGCAACGCGTTCCCAGAAACTGGGAGGCTACAAACTCCTGGTCCTGGGCGACGAGTTGCTGAGGCTTCGGTCAGTGGCAGAAGGAGCGGTGGGGAAGGTGGACGTCTGACCGATGCGTTCAGACAATTTTTTAGTCCGCAGCCCCAAGGTATGATCGGTTCCAGCAACCATCGCCAGCGTCTGATATACATGGTGCAGGAATACCTTGGGGCAAGGTCAGACTTGGACACCTTTCCCACCGAAAATCCTCTGGCTTACTGGGTCCTGAGGATGGATCACTGGCCAGAGCTTGCACAGTATGCAATTGAGCTACTGGCCTGTCCTGCCTCCAGCGTTCTTTCCGAACGCACATTCAGTGCTGCTGGAGGATTTGTGACTGATCATAGGGTGCGCCTGTCCACCGCCTCGGTTGATCGACTGACATTCATCAAAATGAATCAGTCTTGGATCACCACCAGCTACCAGGCACCTGAGGCGGATATAACCGAATAATTTTTAATGTCACATCCCTTCAAGACTGCCTATGCTGATGCTGAGTGACTGTGCTCTTATGTTCACTGACTATCCTCTTCCTCCTCCTCAATGATCCATGCCACAGCACCAGTGCCTAAGGCACAATTTTTCAGCCCCTGTTTAACAGGGGCGTGTACTTACAATTTTTTAAAAAAATGCTTCGCAACACGTGTGACTGCTGTGCTCCAAGTACAGTCTCTGTGAGGGCCGTGTTGCAGTGTTGTGGCACCAGCACCAGTGCCTAAGGCACAATTTTTCAGCCCCTGTTTAACAGGGGCGTGTACTTACAATTTTTTAAAAAAATGCTTCGCAACACGTGTGACTGCTGTGCTCCAAGTACAGTCTCTGTGAGGGCCGTGTTGCAGTGTTGTGGCACCAGCACCAGTGCCTAAGGCACAATTTTTCAGCCCCTGTTTAACAGGGGCGTGTACTTACAATTTTTTAAAAAAATGCTTCGCAACACGTGTGACTGCTGTGCTCCAAGTACAGTCTCTGTGAGGGCCGTGTTGCAGTGTTGTGGCACCAGCACCAGTGCCTAAGGCACAATTTTTCAGCCCCTGTTTAACAGGGGCGTGTACTTACAATTTTTTAAAAAAATGCTTCGCAACACGTGTGACTGCTGTGCTCCAAGTACAGTCTCTGTGAGGGGTTGCAGTGTTGTGGCACCAGCACCAGTGCCTAAGGCACAATTTTTCAGCCCCTGTTTAACAGGGGCGGGTAATTACAAATCTTGATCTAATAGTTCACAGCAGGGCCCATTCCTGCGCCCACCAAGAGTAACTATGAGGGCCTACAGTCTTGTGGCAACACCGTCCACCACCACCGCCAAAGGCCCAATTTTTCTGCCCTGTTCATCAGGTGCTTGCAATTACAAATCTTGATCTAATAACTCACAGCAGGGCCCATTCCTGCGCCCACCAAGAGTAACTGTGAGAGCTTACAGTCTTGTGGCAAAACCGTCCACCACCACCACCCCCAATTTTTCTGCCCTGTTCAACAGGTGCATGCAATTACAAATCTTGATCTATTAACTCACAGCAGGGCCCATTCCTGTGCCCACCAGTCTTGTGGCTACACCAACATCTAATAGGGCAAATTTCTGCAGAGTATATACGCCAGGCCCCTACTTTCAAACATCCAACTTACAAACGACTCCTACTTGCAAATGGAAAGAGAAAACAGGAAGTGAGAGGAAATCTACCCCTAGGAAGGGAAATTCTATCCTGTTAGATTTAATTTGGGAAAAAGGTATCTCCTCTCTACTGATACTTTATCACCAATCCTTGTTTCAATTAAAACCCCACTTTTCCAAAAACATTTATCATTGGGACGGAAAGTGAGGTGACATGTTCTGAACAGATGTGCAAAGACAGCAAATGTTACAGGGGTGATAACCCCTCCCTATGTTCTCCAAAAAGCTTAAAAATAGATTTTTTTGGGATGGAGCTACACTTCATAATGTACCTGTTCAGATTCTACTTAAGATCAAACCTAAAGCCGCAAGTGGTTTTAAATGGCTTCTTTTTTTCCTTTACAAATGTCATTTTGTGCAAGGACAGTTCTAAACACGGGAAACACATGCCACTTCACAGGCATACTTTGGACACCCCCCAGGTACCATATTTAAAGGAAAATGTCACTTTTTTTTTTTTCACTTTATGCATCATTAAAATGACTGCTCCCGAAAAAACGTTAGTTTTTAAAAGTTCTTTTTGCATTGATATATGTCCCCTGGGGCAGGACCCGGGTCCCCAAACCTGTTTTATGACATTAACATGCATATTGGCCGTTGTAATTAGCACTTTTGATTTCGAACGTTCGCGTCCATTATAACGTATAGGGTTCGAAAATTCGCGCGAACTTTCGGTCCGTTCGAAGGTTCTGGTTCGAACCGAACCCGGGGGTGTTCGGCTCATCCCTACCTAGAAGACACAAATGCACATTTATAGTAAAAAACACATTCTGCAAAGTATCGAGAGAATAAAGTGTCCTGTATATTTTTTGATGCGTTGAAATTCTTTTAGGACCCATAGGAAATTAATGAGTAGCATGCAAAGTACATTAATTAAAAAAGAAAAAAAGGTACATCAGAGTGTGACTGAGAAGAAGAATCCCATCCAAGCTCCTTACAGTAATCTATCTCTTTAGATCTTGGGTACTACCATAATAAAAAAATAGAAGATGATGTCCTCACATCAATATACTTGTTGTCCACACATCAAAATCCACCATTAGTAAAAAAGTAAATATGCTACATTTCAGGGGAACTTCATCAACTGAAGTTGAGGTCCCTGCATAAGCATACCAGAGCGACCCTATTGTTGGTCTTTCAATTCCACCTATAACCCCCCCCCCCCCCCCCCCCCCCCCGGAACCTTCCTCTCCTCCATGCCGTTTCCCCCTTCCCTGTATACTCTCTATTGCATTATCTTTTTATGCCCCTCCCTTCCTTTGCCCCTACTCCCTCCCCCCCCTTCTTACCTAACTTCCATTCTCCTTACTTTTTGCAAGAGTTTAGCCCATTTTACTCATGAACCCTCCAGTACAGGGGGGCCTCACCAGATGCTATTTTTGGTTTAGATTAGCCGGCAACCCAGTGAAAAATGAACAATTTACTGCACCTTCTCACTTAATTTAGTAAAATAGGTGTTCATACTTTAAGGTTTTTAAATTGTTATCCAACCTATTATACTCCTACAGACTGTGTACCGACTCAATCAGTGCCTCATTATGTACATTGTTCAACTTTTTCCCTCATTGGGGCTAGCCCTCAAGAGTAGTCTTGTTCTGTATATTACCTTGTTTTCTGTACCAATAAACTATTTAAACAAGAAAATATATCTTGGTGAATGGATGACATTTGTGAACAGGCCTTGAGGAGCAGGAATGGGATTCGGCTACAGTTACAGTTAATTACCACAGGATAATCAGCTCCTAACCTGTCCACCTTTAGGTGAACCCTGAAAACTCACTTATTCAGGGAAGCCTATGCCACACCCACCTAAAAACTGTCCCAGACCCACCCCATCAAATCATTCCCCACATCTATTACCTTTTGTACCACCACCCCCTCCCTTTAGAATGTAAGCTCTAGGAGCAGGGCCCTCCTGTTCCTTCTGTATTGAACTGTATTGTAATTGTGCTGTCCCCCCTCTACATTGTAAAGCGCTGTGTAGACTGTTGGCACTATATAAATTGTGTATAATAATAATAATAATTAAAGTGGCTCTAGAGCAGTGGTTCTCAACTCCTGTCCTCAGTACCCACTAACAGGCCAGATTGTATGTATTACCTTGGGGAGATGCAGACTAGATTACTGCAATCACTGAGCAGCAAATTATATCACCTGTGATGTATTTCAGTTATCTTGCAAACCTGGCCTGTTGGTGGGTCCTGAGGACAGTTGGGAGTTGAGAACCACTGCTCTACAGGCTTAAGGTTTTTTACCTTCATGCATTATGCATGAAGGTAAAAAACCTTGTCTGTGCAGCAATCCCCCCTAATACTTACCTGAGCCCCACCTCGATCCAGTGATGTGGACGAGAGCATTGGCTCTCCAGAGAATCTCCCTCCTCATTGGCTGAGACGGTCACAGCCAGTGAGCCAATGAGGAGAGGAGTAGGGCCAAGCCATGGCTCTGGGTGTGAATGGACACACAGAGCAGCAGCTCAGGAATGCGCCTGCTCGGGTGCCCCCACAGAAAGCCGTTTGCTTTGAGGGCACTTAGCAGTGGGGGACCCAAGAAGAGGAGCATCCGAGCTGCTCTGTATAAAACACTGTACAGAGCAGATAAGCATGATATTTTTGTTATTTTTATGCCTTTAATATCACTTTAAGAAATATAAGAGGAGAGTAGTATAATCTACAGATAACGTAGGGCCTGCTCTAGGTATAAAAAGGGAAACATTTTGTTATCTAATTTTTAAATCATATTAACACTAGATTACCTGCTGAAAATGGCAGAAATGCTTCTTTTTTCAAGAAATTCCCCTTTGAATCAAGAAAATGTTGTGGGTAGAACTCGTCCGGTTTCTCAAAGTGATCCTCATCTCGTAGTACAGATGTCAGTAATGGGATAACATATGTCCCCTGTAGAATAACAAATTCAAGTCAGTTTCAGCCGACTTGCATAGACACCAAAGACTCTCATAAGAATTATTTGCATTGGCCTAGATTCCCACTAATGCTGCTGCATAATCATGTATTTTTCATTGTTTTTTTTTTAATGCATTTTTTATGCGTTTTCATGATTCATGCATTTTTATTTATTTTTTTGAATGGAGACATGCTCTTTTCATGCACTTCTATTGAAGTAAAAAAACCTGCATCTTTTTGAAGATCCTACTGAACCACATTGCATTGATGTGAACGAGCACCATTGAGAACAATGTAATTTCCATTGTTATGCATTGCAGCATGATGGCAAACACAGCAGACACATTCACTTGTGTGAATAGGGCATTCATGTAGCTCAGTGAAAGGACAGGTATTTTTTAGACACTTTTTTGTTTAAAGCTGAACTCCAGGTAAATAAAAAAACAAAAAAACAAACTTTGATGTGGGGTCCCCCCTGAACTGCAAGGCTTAAGGACACATTTTGTCTGGGGGATCGTTAAAAAACATTTATACTTAAAGTTTAGCTCCACCTAAAAATGGAAGCTCTGCTGGTATCTGGTTTTTATAGGTACCTGCTCCCACATCCGGGTAAGATTTCCGCAGTGATCTACGAGTATGCCCGTCCCCCTCCTCCTATCCCCCGCTGCCTTCTGGGACACACACAGATCCCATAAGAGTACAAGACCATTCACAAAGCACATCGCAACTTGCGCATGCACAGGAGGAAACTGGCTGGTAAGCCTGAAGGCTTCTCTGCCAGTTTCCCTTAGTGAAGATGCCGGCACCTGCACCCGAAACTGATATAGCTGGATCCCTGGACAGGTAGGTGTCTTATATTGAAAGTCAGCAGTTACAGTATTTTTAGATGCTGACTTAATTTTTGGGGGAAGCATGGAGCTCCTCTTTAACTTATTTCTCAATTCCATGACAGCCAGCACACTTTGCATCCTTCTAGCACTCAGGGTTGTGGGGGACCCATGGCCTCCGCACAATAAAATTAAATTAGTAATCAGATAGTGGGGTTGGGGATTCTGGAGATGGGCTGTAAAATGGAAATTTAACTGAGCAAGTATTAGACCTTGTAAGGCAAGAAGGCAAAAAAGAACAATAATCACAATGCTTACTTTTGGTAAAAAGTAACCTCTAAATGTAACATCTTGTGTGGTGGCATGTGGAATGTTAGATGGTACTATGTTGCCAAACCGCTGAATCTCATGTATAACGGCATCTGTATATGGCATCTCTTTCCGGTGCTCAGTCTGAGGAACAGCAGATCCAATGGTCCACTGGTAACAGTATACAATATGTCACAATTTGCTGGTATATAATGTAAAGTGAAGTTTGCATATGGAACTTTTGAATAGTTCTCTAATAATGGTTCATTTGATGGTCTCCTTTCTAACCAAAAGGAGCATACTTTTGACAGAATGATTTTTTTTTACTAAATGGAAAATCCAACATTTAAAAGCAGCTACATATGACCATATGTTAAGTTGGCATATTTTGAGATTGGGCCTCATATTGTTCAAGCAATTAAAGTTTTTTATTTTTTTTAAATAACAAACATGTTATACTTACCTGCTCTCTACAGTTGGTTTTGCAAAGGGCAGCCTGGATCCTCCTCTTCTCGGGTCCCTCTTCGCTGCTCCTGGCCCCTCCCTCCTGTCAAGTGCACCCACAGCAAGCAACTGAGCCAAGCTGCAGCTCTGTGTGTCCATTCAGACACAGAGCTGCTGTTCGGCCCTGCCCCCTCTCTCTCCTGATTGGCTAACTGATTTTGATTGACAGCCACGGGAGCCAATAGCGCCGCTTCTGTGTCTCAGCAAATCAGGAAGGAAAGTCCCGGATGGCCAAGGGACTCATGGACATCGCTGGATAGAGATGGGGCTCAGGTAAGTATTAGGGGGTGCTGGGGAGGCTGCTACACACAGAAGGCTTTTTATCCTAATGCATAGACTGCATTAGACTAAAAACCCTTCTGCCTTTACAACTACTTTAATCTCACCTGCCTATGTGGTTCTATCCCTATTCACATAAGCGGCAGGTATGTTTATGGTCTTTGGTTTGTCTAGAATAGGGTTATTCAGCCCTTACTCATTATTTACTCTCTTTTTATAAAGTCAATATATGCTTATTGACCCCTTACTCATTACCTTCTTTCCCCTTTTTAGGCATGCAATTCTGGGGCCCATGTTCTCCCCTGTGGTATGATATCTCCTTGAAACATCTTGTGGGTGTCTGACCTATAGCTCAGGTTAATTTGAACTACCATGATACAATACATGTGGGGGAGCCCCCCAGAAGACCTATATGAAAAATTTGCAATTATTGTGTATACTTCCCATTTTAGTTTACTTGTCCAAAGACACACACACTGTATGTGGTGTTTATTAGTCTATGTCTATACTAATTAATATGTTGTTTTTGAATCTTCAGTGATTGTACATTCAGTAGTTACATAGCTACATAGTTAGTTAGGCCGAAAAAAGTCCATCCAGTTCAACCATAAAACAAAGAAATAATAAATAAAATAAAAAAATATCGTACAATCCAATATACCCCATTCTATACCCACAGTTGATCCAGAGGAAGGCAAAAAAAAACCCAGAAGAGCATGCTCCAATCTCTTACAGCAAGGGGAAAAAATCCCTTCCTTATCCCCCTAGAGGCAATCGGATTTTACCTGGATCAACTTTACCTATAAATGTTAGTACCCAGTTATATTATGTACATTTAGGAAAGTATCCAGGCCTTTCTTAAAGCAATCTACTGAGTTAGCCAGAACCACCTCTGGAGGGAGACTATTCCACATTTTCACAGCTCTTACTGTGAAGAAACCTTTCCGTATTTGGAGATAAAATCTCTTTTCTTCTAGACGTAAAGAGTGCCCCCTTGTCCTCTGTGTTGACCGTAAAGTGAATAACTCAACACCAAGTTCACTATATGGACCCCTTATATATTTGTACATGTTGATCATATCCCCACTTGTTCTCCTCTTCTCAAGAGTGAATACATTCAGTTCCTCTAATCTTTCCTCATAGCTGAGCTCCTCCATGCCTCTTATCAGTTTGGTTTCCCTTCTCTGCACTTTCTCCAGTTCCCCAATATCCTTTTTGAGAACTGGTGCCCAAATGTACATTATGTACATTAATCTCCTAAAGAAACCATAGCCTGGTGAAACTTGTAGAGAGCAAATTACGGCATCAGCACTGTACAAAACCATATGGATATTTCCTGATTTTTTAATGAAATTCTTGTCTATTTTAATGATAACAAAAACATTTTAATTTGTATATAATTATTTTGTGATTTGGCACCTTTAAAGTCCAGTTTCAGTTGCTTGCATTTATTTATGTTCCTTGGGGATGCGGTGCAGAGACTCTTAGACACCAGATAGCTCTTTTTTTGGCATGTTTATAACTGAAGATTGTGTTTTACCAGAAAGGCTCAGACACGAATCCCAAATTCTGGAAGCCCCTCTGTTACAGAAAGATATACTGTGCAGTACCTGTGTTGTAAAAATTATGCAGCAAAACATCTCTGCTCTCCTCCCTGGTGACGTCAACGGGGAATCTCAGCCCCTCCCACTGTAGTGCCCAGATCGGGGAAGCTGAGCGGGGGAGGGCACATCAGTGCTCTGAAATAAGGTATTTTGCTGCATAATTAAAACAAATAAATAAATAAAAACAGATACTGCACAGTATATCTTTCTGTAACAGATGGGCTTCCAGGATTTGGGATTTGGGACTTTCCAACCACTTTACGAGAGATCTGTCTATAGTTAGCTATAACCTCTTCCCAGTCATATATTTGGAAGTGAAGCCAATGACTTCTCAAACTGTTTGGAGACAGTGTGCCCCACCTGGAGGTCATGAAAGAACTTCTTATTAGGCAGCTGCGACTTCAGTAACTTCAGTTTTGTTGAGAACAAAAAAAACAATCCTGTTTGAGTGATCAGTGTACAATGCAGAGGTTTAAAGGAGGTGTAAAGGCAGAAGGTTTTTTTATTTTAATGCATTCTATGCATTAGGATAAAAAAAACCTTTGTGTGTAGCAGCCCCCCCCCCCATACACCCCCCTAATTACTTACCTGAGCCCCTTCTCTCTCCAGAAATGTCCACGATCCCCCTCAGCCATCCAGGACACTTCTCCTGATTGGCTGAGACAGAGCAGCAGTGCCATTGGCTCCCACAGCTGTCAGTCAAGGTCAGTCAACCAATAAGGGGAGAGAGGGGGCAGGGCCAGGTCAGGGCTCCATGTCTGAATGGATATACGGAGCTCTGACTTGGCTTGGGTGCCCCCTGTAGCAAGTTGCTGGCTGAGGGGCACTAAAAAGGAGGGAGGGGCCAGGAGCAGCAAAGAGAGACCCGAGAAGAGAAGGATCCAGGATGCTCTGTGCAAAACCAAGTGCATAGAGGAGGCAAGTATAACTTTTTTTTTTTAAATAAACAAGCCTTTACAATCACTTTAACCACTTACAGGCCAGAAGATTTGCCCCCTCAATGACAAGGCCATTTTTTTGCGATATGGCACTGCGTCGCTTTAACTGACAATTGCGCGGTCATGCAAGGTTGTACCCAAACAAAATTTATGAAATTTACGTCCTTTTTTTCCCACAAATAGAGCTTTCTTTTGGTGGTATTTGATTACCTCTGTGTTTTTTTTTCTTTTTTGCGCTATAAACAAAAAAGTGCAACAATTTTGAAAAAAAAAAAAAAAACAATATTTTTTACTTTTTGCTGTAATAAATATCCCCCAAAAATGATTTAAAAAAAAAATTGTTTGTTCATCAGTTCAGGCCAATATGTATTCTTCTACATATTTTTGGTAAAAAAAATTAAATAAATAACAATAAGTGTATATTGATTGGTTACGCACAAAAGTTTTAGCATCTACAAAATAGGGAATAGATTTATGGCATTTTTAATATTTTTTTACTAGTAATGGCGGCGATATGCGATTTTTAGCGGGACTGCGACATTGCAGCGGACAGATCGGACACTTTTGACACTTTTTTGGGACCAGTGACATTTATACAGTGATCAGAGCTAAAAATAGCCATTGATTAATGTATAAATGTCATTGGCAGGGAAGGGGTTAACAATAGGGGCGATCAAGGGGTTAAATGTGTTCCTTGGGTGTGTTCTAACTGTAGGGGGGATGGGCTACCTAGGACATGACAGAGATGGCTGTTCCCAATGACTGTATTTTGTTTGAATTTTGTTTATTTCAAGGAAGTGTAACCAGCTATTGCCTGGTGAGATTGCACTGTAGATGCGGTCTGCAGTAAAATATTATTGTAGTCCTCTGTTTGGTGTCATATCTCTGGCTGGTGGATTTAGGTTACATTTATTTATTTAGAAGCTTTTAAAAAAAAAAAAAAATATGTCTTCACTAAAGCAGAGGACTCCACCCAACGGACTATATGATCTATAACAGAGATTTGGTTGGACACCATTAAACAGTATTCTTACTTTGAATCTCCGGATATTTCATCATTAGCAGAAGCCCCCATCTCAAAGTCGTTGAGGTCGTCTCCATACCAGCAGAGAACAGGTTAGTAATGACATTTGTTACATTTTTATCGTGGAAATATGTGGGGGATTTGGATTTCTCCTGGAAAAAAATAAAATAAAAAAGATGTTCCTTTGTGGTAGCAGAGGCAACAAGGCATCATTTCACTGTATAGTTACTGTGCCACATATTTTTTCAACAGTAGAGTTACATTTATCTCATATAAGCCTAATCCAGACTGCCACAATATGCAAATCCAGTAAAATAACAATAAACTCTGTTCAGAAGCCAAAGGCTGTGGGCAATCGATAGAGTGCAATATTGGAGGTACATTTTGAAAAAAACAACAAAAGAAAACATTTGAGGTGCTCCTTTCTAGGGATGAGCCGAACACCCTCCTGTTCGGTTCGCAACAGAACATGCGAACAGGCAAAGAAATTTGGCAGAACACAGAAAAAATGTTAAAGTCTATGGGACATGAACATGAATAATCAAAAGTGCTAATTCTAAAGGCTTATATGCAAGTTATTGTCATAAACAGTGTTTGGGGACCTGGGTCCTGCCCCGGGGGACATGTATCAATGCAATTTTTTTTTTAAACGGACGCTTTTCAGGAGCAGTGATTTTTTTAATGCTTAAAGTGAAACAATAAAAATGAAATATACCTTTAAATATCGTGCCTGGGGGGTGTCTATAGTATGCCTATAAAGTGGCACATTTTTCCCATGTTTAGAACAGTACTACAGCAAAATTACATTTCTAAAGGAAAAATTGTCATTTAAAACTGATCGCGGCTGTAATGAATTGTTGGGTCTCGGCAATATAGATAAAACTCATTGAAAAAAAAGAGCATGGGATTCCCCCAGTCCATTACCAGGCCCTTTGGGTCTGGTACGAATAATAAGGGGAACCCCGAACCATAAGGAAAAAAAATTGCGTGGGGGTCCCCCTAAAATCTATATTAGGCCCTTCAGGTCTGATATAGAAATTAAGGGGAACCCTGCGCCAAATAAAAAAAAAAATGGTGTAGGGGTCCCCCCCAAAATCCATACCAGACCCTTATCCGAGCACGCAACCTGCCAGGCCGCAGAAAAAGAGGGGGCGAGAGAGTGCCCCCTCCTGAACCATACCAGGCCACATGCCCTCAACATGGGAACGGTGCTTTGGAGTCTGACACCAAAGCACCTTGTCCCCATGTTGATGGGGACAAGGGCTTCATCCCCACAACCCTTGCCTGGTGGTTGTGGGGGTATACGGGAAGGGGCTCATCGGAATCTGGAAGCCCCCTTTAACAAGGGGACCCCCAGATTCCGGCCCCCCCATGTGAAATGGTAATTGTCAAGTTCTTATATAACTGAGGGCGGGGCCTGAGGGCGTGACGTAAACGGGTGACCCCGCCTCCTCTGATGCTTTAGAAATATCATATACTGTTCTAAACACGGGGAAAATGTGCCACTTTAGAGGCATACTATAGACACTCCCTAGGCACGATCTTTAAAGGAATATTTAATTTGTATTGTTTCACTTTAAGCATTAAAAAAATCACACCCAATGTTCGAGTCGAACTTATGCTTGACCGAACATCGGGCTCATCCCTACTCCTTTCATATAATTGCAAAATGAGCAGTGTGGCCTGGCAGTGGGGAAAGCAAATAGAATGCATTATTAGCAGTGATGAGCCAAACTGCCCTGGGTTCAGTTCAGGGAATTTGAAAGAAGTTTGGATGCCAAACTTGAACCCCACTGAAATCAATAGCAGCCACAAAGTAAAAAATCCCATTTGGCCAGGAACAGCAATTATTTTTAAATGCTTTAGGTAAAACATAAAAAATAAAAAAATAAAATTCATGTAATTTCTTGGAATAACATGCATGGGGGATGTAAGCAGGTGCTTACGAAGGTATTACTGTGTTTGTTGTGTTTACATTTTCTGAATTAAAGGTATTTTCTACTGTGTGAACTGCACTATTTAGTTGATTCTCCCCAGCAGAAGTTGCGCTGCCAGAGAGGTAAGAGTTAACTCTGCCTAGTCAGACTTTGCCAGGCTTTTCTGAGAAGCACGGCCCTCTGCTGGACAAAGCATATCAAAAGGAAACTTTATCTAGGTAAAAGGTCTTTGCTCTCTGAATGGAAAAAAGGAGGAGAGTGCTGCTAAGAATTCAATAAGCCACTTTGCTAATTTCCCACCCTTTGTGGGAACCGAGTCGGGGGTGCCAAGAGATGGACTCTGCTTAATTGACTTATGCCCCCCCCCCCCCTTTCTTTTGGCTGCACCTAGGTCTTTAGTTTGCATTTCTGATCATGGGCACTTGCTATAGAGGATGACATTGAAGGGGCAGAGGCTTTTCCCTCAGTATCCGAAAAACTGACTCTCTTTGGTGCACTAGTGGTAGTTGGCGGTGTTCTCAGTATGGAGTGTCTGGATCCTCCAAATATGTTTTTTTTTAAGGTGTTGACCAGAATTTCTCAATCTGTAGACAACTCCTTTTGTGTAATCTGATTTGTCCCTCAAAACTCTATTGATTTTTTTGTTGAATAAAAGATCGAAAAAGGACCTTCAAGTACATCATTGCATTTAAGGGCTAAAAATATGAATGCAAGCTACTAACTCAGGGGAGAACCTCTGGGAGATTCAAGGATGGAAAAGGATCTGGGGGTCCTAGAAAATCACAGGCTCAGCAATAGTAGGCAATGCTAAACTGCAGTAAGTAAGGCTAGTAGACTATTAACATAGTAAGGGCATTTCTAGAGATAAAGCTATAATTCTACCACTTTAAAAAACTCTGGCTCGGCCACATCTAGAGTATACCATCCACTTCTGGTCACCAGTGCTTAGGAAGGATTTGGTTTGGTCAGAAACACACATAAATACCTTTCACTGTGGGTTTTTAAAAATCTTTATGTCTTCAAAGGCATAAACATTAGTATCCTTTATATGGTACTTTTTTGCAGATCTATGGTCACAGATTTACATGCACTGATATATTGTACTAAAGGTCATTTAGAATATTACATAACATAAAAAGTTAACCTCTTGTTGCTTGATAAAGAAGGCATCAATAAGATTTCTTTGATCGTTGGCATCCAGCTGATCCTTGTACTTGGTGAAGGTTCCTGTAATGAACTGACGCATCTCAGTGGCATTCCTATTCACAGTTTTGTGACCTCCTGGTAGCCAACACATTACAGATTGATAGGTATTGTACAGCTGGAGGGCCAAACAGTTAAAGGAGAAATAATGCGAAGAATAGGATAATAAAAAGTATAAGAAAAATCAGTTGCTTTAAAGCTGAATTTCAGGTAAATATCAATTATTATTTATTTTATTTTACAGGATTTATATAGCCCCCAACAGTTTACACAGTGCTTTACAATGTTAAATACAGAAGGAATAGGAGGGTCATGCTCGTCGAGCAATAAACAAATGAATGCAAATATGTACCTATTAATACACAGTACCTGAATTTTACTTTCTATCAGTCTCTTGCAATCGCCTGTACAACAAAGCTCAGATTGGGAGAGTATGGAGCAGCCCAATATACCAATGTAGCACCCTCTACTTACAGGTAGGTGCTAGATTAGTATTTTTCTAGCTGCAGGGCCCAGGTGCAGGTAAATTTAGCCAGGTCTGTATTTCATTTCAGGCCTGGTTGTTTTGATCTGGGAATGGGAGTGTCAGTATAGTGGGGGGGGGGGTGTGGCCACCTGTACTCTGGCTCGGATGCCTCCTCTGCTTGCAGAAGAATTGTTCTGGAAGGGAGGCTGGACGTGAGACCTGAGTGGCAGGCAGTTCATGTGAGGAGCCCTGACCAATTATCTCTTGGTGTTGGCAAGGGGGCAGGCCTTTCATATAAGCTGGGGTCACATGCTTCCAGGGAGGAGTTTGGGAGGCACAGGAAAGGCAGCATGGAGTTCTGAGGTGCTGTACCGGGCATCCCCATGCGGGGAGGCGCTGTTTGTGAAGGAGGAAAGGAGGAGCTGCTAGGAAGGATTCCTAGGAAAAGATCTTCATCTCCATGAGAAAGTATAACGTTTCTGTGACTGGGGAACACAGTATTTGCATGCTGGCGAAGATCAAGTATAAGAAGTAGTAGTGAAGTGGTGGAAGTAGATCAGCGTTCTGTGACCGGGAACATAGGACTTTGATACAAAGGAGAAGGTCAGTGTAACATAAAGAAGCCAAAGCTGGAGAGAGTAGTGTAGCATGCTGTGTGGCCAGGAAGCACAGCATGGACAGAAGTGGACAGGCTGGGAAAAGTAGTTCCATTGTTTGCCATGTGCCAAGTCATCCAGAAGGGAAATCCTGTGTGTGCACATTGGTAGTAACTTCCAGAGACTGTGCTGTTTAGTTCATTGAGCCATGGAAGATGAGGTCCTTTGGCTCTCTGATTTGTAACAGGAAAACCACATAAGTCATAAAGGGGAATTATTCAGAGTGATTCTTCTTGTTTAAATGGAAGCAGTGAGTAGTAGATCTTCAGTCAGATATGCCAAATAACAGAAGAAGCAATAGTCTGCAGTGAGGATTGTACAGGGAAAATCCATATACTAGGCCAAGGCCATGGATGATAACCTACAAAGTGAAATCTTGATGGGCATCTCATACCTCCCTCGTTTCTTTCAAGTTATCCCGACAATAAAAAGAAAACTAAAATCATTGATGGACGGGAAGGTGGCAGCAGGATGAATGGCGGATTGCTATAACCAAATCAACAGCCCTTACGGGGGTACCGCTACACCAATAAGGTGTACTGCAGTGCTAATGTTATAACAAGGGACATATTGATAGTAGGAGATACATTTTAAAAAGTTATCTGCTAACATCCTAAAAATTGTATAACAGAAAAAAAATAGATCAAATCAATATTTGGTGTGTCCATCCTTTGCCTTTAAAATAGCATCAATTGTCTAGGGTGCACAGTTAAGAATTTTTCAGGCACACGGTAGAGTGCATGATTAACCATTTCTCATACCTCTACACCCCATGGACCAAAACAATTGTTACATTTATGTTTGCAACCCTTTTTGTGTGATATTAACTTGCAAAAACAATGTGTTTTTTTCCCCATGCAATCCTTAGACACAATTAGTAACAATGCTAAAAAAAAATGATGTTGATGTTAGTTTGAAAAAAAAAAATGTAGATGAAAGTAGACATGTACAATTCGTTTCGTTTTTTTTTCATTTTTCATTTTTTTTCGTTATTTTCGTTCGTTTCCGTACGAATGAACGAATCGTTCGAATCGTACGAATCCGAATAACGAATCGTTCGAATTGTACGAATCCGATTAACGAATCATTCGAATCGAACGAATCCGAAAAACAACGAAAATCCAAAAAAAACTAATTAGAAACAACGAATGTACTGATGAAGAAAATCCGAAAAACAAAAACGAACGAAAAAAATTCGTACATTCGTAACTTTTTTTTTTGTTGAATTGGTAATTTTCCGTGTCCCTTACAATGGTGCTGCTAAACGTGCTTCGAATGGATTGAACAAAAAAATTCGTACATTCGTAACTTTTTTTTCGATTCGTAACTTTTTTTTTCGATTCGTAAATTATTAAAATGTAATAATAGCATACACATTACATAAAAGTATGAATTATGCTCCGATTACGAATCTACAAATGTTATGAATGTTACGAATGTACGAATAAATACGAATGCGTCCGAAAATTAAACGAAAAAACGAATCAACGAAAAAATAACTCTTACGAATCGTTACGAATACGAACACCGACGACTTACGAATGTACGAATCATTACGAATCCGAACACCGACGACTTACGAATGTACGAATCGTTACAAATCAACGGAAACTAAAAAAACGAAACGAAAAAAAAAAAAGATTTTTTTTCGGAAACTAAAAAAACGAAACGAAAATAAACAAATTTTTTTGTTGTGCACATGTCTAGATGAAAGTATAGTTTTTATTGTGTAAGTTTCCCTGCTTAACATTACATAGCATTGCATTGTTTTTAACAAATTAAATAAGGCTTTTTGCACTTTTTTAAATGTGATTTTAAACTTTTTTATTTTTATTTGTTCTGTTTATTTTTATTTTTTTAAATATTGATGCTCAAGAAAATAGAAATAAACAAAAACCATCAGAAAAATAATAGTTGGAGGGGTGGGGGACATGTAAGTTAAGGCTGATTAGGGTAAACTCTGGGTTAATAAGGGGTAAAATATATATCACACTATATAAACACACAGCAGGGCAGGTGATCTGGACAGACTGCACTTGCCCTGTGTACTTTGATTATTTTTTGGGGCTAATGTAGCATGCTCAATGTCTTCAATTAGTTAAAAGCTAAGTTCATCTTTGGAACCCGTTTTTAATACAGAAAGGGGCCCCAGTAGATTAAAACAAACTGCTTTTTAAAATATAAATTACTGTATAAGTAGATGCCATAACTGTGGGCCATTTTCTGTCTCCCCAAAGCCTGGCTGAAATAATCCCATCACATTCCTATTGTGACTAGTTTTTAGAACGCTGCAGCTATTGGTCTCTCACTGCCCAATATCACAGGAGGGCGTCTTTACTTGTTTCAAACGTCGTGTATGTGCAGTGGACTCTCTATTCTCATATGAAAGCAATGGCGGAAGATGTGCCCAAACTAAATTTACAGGTGCTGCATAAGACTCCACCAAGTCCACTTATGTATCAACCGTGCAGGTAAGGATAGAGCTCGTCCCAGCTCTAGACATCTAATGGAAGAGGAGAGGAAGAGGAAGAGGAAGAGGAAAAAGTCCTGAAATTTGCACATCTCTGCAAAACCCTGTAAAAAGGTGTATGACAGCCTCAGACTAGGCACCAACCAGGCCATGCTCCAACACATTTCACCCTGCCCATGGAGCTTAGTCATGGGGATAAGGATCCCATGCATAGATGGGAAATAAATGCATCATTGGCTGACATTTTATTAAGAAAAATGGGTAACATGTGAACATTAGCCTTACACTGGGATGATATAGCGTAAAAAAGCTGATGTGCAAATGCAAAAAGAAAATATATACTGTCCAAAAACGCCAAAGCATACAGAAGTTAAATATGGGCACTAAAAAAAACAGTGATGGCAAACAATGAAAAAATAATACAATTAATATGCATCCAAAAGGGAATAAGCCCCAAAAGCAGCTCAAAAACAAACAAGGAAAGAAAAATCCTCCTCTAAGTGCTCCTGGTGAAATAATCTCATTATAAAGAATTAAAACATTCAAAGTGTGAAGAGAATGACATGAATTAGACAAACAATGTTTTTTTCCCCTCCTTATATTGTTATTTTTTGTGAATTCCTATGCCCCCCTTTCCTTTGGGGGCACCTAAGTCTCTAAGTTTGCGTTTCTGATCATGGGCACTTGCTATAGAGCAGTGGTTCTAAACCTCAGTCCTTAAGTACCCTCAACAGGCCATGTTTTGGGAATTGCTCTTGGATAAAATAGCTGTCCGAAATACCAAGCCATTGACTCTGATTTAAAGCGCTTGTGCAAGATAAAGTAAAACCTGTAAACATGGCTTGTTGGGGGTACTTGAGGACTGAGTTTGAGAACCACTGCTATAGAGGATGACATGGAAGGGGCAAATGCTTTTCCCTCAGGGTCTGAAAAACGGACTCTCTTCGGTGTACTAGTGGTAGTTGAAGGTGTTCTCAGTATGGAGTGTCTGGCAAACCTAAACCTGGCAGAAAACGAATGGGACCCTGGTACACCTATCTATGAAGACCTGGAAAACCGTACAAAGATGGGTGTCCGCTAGGGATGACCCGAACACCCCCCCGTTCGGCTCGCACCAGAACCCGCGAACGGACCTAAAGTCCGTGCGAGCTTTAGAACCCTATTAGTTATAATGGATGCGAACGTTCGAAATTAAAAGTGCTCATTTTAAAGGCTAATATGCATGTTAATGTCATAAAAAGTGTTTGGGGACCTGGGTCCTGCCCCAGGGGACATGTATCAATGCACATTTTTTTTTTTAAAACGGCCGTTTTTTTCAGGAGCAGTGATTTTAATAATGCTTAAATTGAAACAATAAAAGTGTAATATTCCTTTAAATTTCGTACCTGGGGGGTGTCTATAGTATGCCTGTAAAGGGGCGCATGTTTCCCATGTTTAGAACTGTCTCTGCGCAAAGTGTCATTTTTGAAAGTAAAAAAGCTATTTAAAATCACTCGCGGCTAATGTTAATTCACGGCTCCCGTAACATAGAGAACAGTGATTCATTGAAACTCATTCATAAAAAAAAGTCATTGATAAAAAATAAAAAAAATGAAAAAAAAAAGCGTAGGGGTCCCCCCAAATTCAATAACCAGGCCCTTCAGGTCTGGGATGGATATTAAGGGAAACCCCAGCCAAAAAAAAAAAAAAAAATGGCGTAGGGTCCCCCTCAAAATCCATACCAGACCCTTGAGGTCTGGTATGGATTTTAAGGGGAACCCTAGCCAAAAAAAATGGCGTGGGGTCCCCCTCAAAATCCATACCAGACCCTTATCCGAGCACGCAACCTGGCAGGCCGCAGGAAAAGAGGGGGGGACGAGAGCGCCCCCCCCCTCTCGCCTGAACCGTACCAGGCCACATGCCCTCAACATTGGGAGGATGCTTTGGGGGTCTAAGACCCCTAAAGCACCTTGTCCCCATGTTGATGAGGACAAGGGCCTCTTCCCCACAACCGTGCCCGGTGGTTGTGGGGGTCTGCGGGCGGGGGGCTTATCGGAATCTGGAAGCCCCCTTTAACAAGGGGACCCCCAGATCCCGGCCCCCCCCTGTGTGAAATGGTAAGGGGGTACAAAAGTACCCCTACCATTTCACCAAAAAAGTGGCAAAAATGGTAAAAATGACAGGAGACAGTCTTTGACAATTCCTTTATTAAAATCTTCTTTCTTCTCGTCCTTCTCGTCCGGCATCTTCTTCCGTCGGCGTCGGTGTCGGTGTCTTCTTGGGCCGCTCCGCGCAATGGGAGGCTCACGCTGTGTGAGGCTCCGCTCCATCTGACAGGTCTTTTAAAATGGAGGGCACCTGGTGACCCCGCCCCCCTCTGACGTCATGGGGAAAGCCATCATGGAATTCCCCATGACGTCCCTGTGCGTCAGAGGGGGCGGGGTCACCAGGTGCCCTCCATTATAAAAGACCTGTCAGACGGAGCGGAGCCTCACACAGCGGGAGCCTCCCATTGCGCGGAGCGGCCCAAGAAGAGACAGAGACACCGACACCGACGCCGACGGAAGAAGATGCCGGACGAGAAGGACGAGAAGACCAGCGCAAGAAGAAGCGGATCGGAGGATAAAGAAAATGGAAGAAGATGAAGGAAGGAGAAGATGAAGAAACCGAAGGATGAAGAAAGAAGAAAGAAGATTTTAATAAAGGAATTGTCAAAGACTGTCTCCTGTCATTTTTACCATTTTTGCCACTTTTTTGGTAAAATGGTAGGGGTACTTTTGTACCCCCTTACCATTTCACACAGGGGGGGGGCGGGATCTGGGGGTCCCCTTGTTAAAGGGGGCTTCCAGATTCCGATAAGCCCCCCGCCCGCAGACCCCCACAACCACCGGGCACGGTTGTGGGGAAGAGGCCCTTGTCCTCATCAACATGGGGACAAGGTGCTTTAGGGGTCTTAGACCCCCAAAGCATCCTCCCAATGTTGAGGGCATGTGGCCTGGTACGGTTCAGGCGAGAGGGGGGGGCGCTCTCGTCCCCCCTCTTTTCCTGCGGCCTGCCAGGTTGCGTGCTCGGATAAGGGTCTGGTATGGATTTTGAGGGGGACCCCACGCCATTTTTTTTGGCTAGGGTTCCCCTTAAAATCCATACCAGACCTCAAGGGTCTGGTATGGATTTTGAGGGGGACCCTACGCCATTTTTTTTTTTTTTTGGCTGGGGTTCCCCTTAATATCCATCCCAGACCTGAAGGGCCTGGTTATTGAATTTGGGGGGACCCCTACGCTTTTTTTTGTTTTTTATTAATGAATGACAGTTCTCTGTGTTACAGTAGCCATCAATTCATTAGCCGCGAGTGATTTTAAATAGCTTTTTTCCTGCAAAAATTACACTTTTTTGCAGGGAAAGTTCTAAGCACAGGAAACCTGCCCCCCTTCACAGGCCACCTATAGACACCCCCCAGATGTGATACTGCAATGCTGTTCTAACAGCATGCACACACATATCCCCAGAAATAAAGCACATATTGTCAGCAGCACACTAACACGCTGACA
This sequence comes from Lithobates sylvaticus, assembly GCA_028564925.1. Classification (NCBI taxonomy): domain Eukaryota; kingdom Metazoa; phylum Chordata; class Amphibia; order Anura; family Ranidae; genus Lithobates; species Lithobates sylvaticus. The sequence continues at coordinate 520,226,255 of CM053028.1, read as the reverse complement.
CTGACTGAAACATAATATGCGAGGCCACCGGCGCGGCGGCCTCTTATACCGTGGGGCGTGTACTAAAGCCCCTGAGCTATAATTGGCTACAGGCATCCTGCCTGTAGCCAATTATGGCTCTCCTCGCTGCCGGCGCTGTGATTGGCCAAGCATGCGGGGTCACAGTGCATGCTTGGCCAATCATCAGCCAGCATTGCACTGCGCGGGCCGTAATGCATTGCGGGGCCGCTCGCATCACACGAATTTGATGGGAGCGGCCCCAATAGTTCTGGGCTCGCCGAGCGAGCGAACACCCGGTGCTCGATTCGAACATGGGTTTGAATCGAACACCGGGCTCATCCTTAGTGTCCGCAAGCAACAGTAAAGCATATTGGAGGTTCCTTGCAGGTTTAGGGATGCATTTCTGCACATGAAGTTAGGAATGTATTCAGAATTAATGTTCTCCTCCGTGCTGAAAAGTACAGGCAGATACATATCCATTAATATCATCAGCATTCAATCACTCCCAAATTTATTCTGGAGGAGGACACTGACCCCAAAAATGCAAACAAAACTTCTGGAAGATATGGTATGGACCACTCAGAGGCTGAGCCCTGATCTCAACATCATTGAGCCTGTGTGGGATTACATAAAAAATAGGGATGAGTTTAAGGTTCAGTCCAAAACTTGGCTGTTACGGCATTTGGACAAACACCCAAAACATTTACCAGTTCAGTGGGAGTCACGTATAAAACCGGTATTACTATGGACATTTGAAGTCCTTAAAACAAGTGATGTCACTGGCCTCATTCATTTACAAGGCCATGTAAGTTAAGATGTGGCTTAACAAACACTTTAAAGATAGGAATTCTCCACAAATCTTCTATATGTAATCTTTTAAATGGTCAGGCCATTGCTTGTCATTTTGTTCAAAACTTGCATTCTGTTTTACAGCTTTGTTTTTAGGTTTTGGATCAGGTTTCCCATTTAAGACTTGGTGGCAAGCGTGAGAAATCGTTGTCAAAGAGAGAATTAATGTAGACAAAGCAATTGGAGACCTTGGTGTTGCATGGTCCCAATGGGGAATATGATCTGACACCTTTGTTATGTTTTTGGTATTATTTTCATTTACTTTTTCAATGCTCGCAGGTGTTCCAAGTATGTGTTTTTATTTTTATTGTAAATTTTCTTAAGATACAAACAGTACAAGGATGTGCATTAATATGAAGAACAGAAGCAGATATGCCACGAAGCTTAAAGTAATTACATAAAGCTTGTGGATAAAGCGGTATTAGAGTGGTATAATATTACAGTGATGGTAATAGAAAGAGATACAAAAGGTACAGTAGAAAGCATAAAACTAAGCAGAGAGCATAAGTAATACGAATTGGGTGTGCAGAGTGACGTAATGTTAAATTTCCTAATGTAAAGCACTGGAGATCATAAGAATTATAATAGTCTTGGGGATAGAAGGGAAGCTTTGCAGTTTATTCCATAGGGAGGTTAGTGAAAGACTTGCCAGTGTCAGATCCTGAGGTTATGACTAAATCAGATCATGAGGGTACACCTGGTGTCAGGAATGGATCCGTCCGCTGGTAAGATCCATTATTTGGCGTGCAGTACTGTGGTCCACCAGCAGGTGTCTCCTGGCAGTTTATAACTGTCAGGAGAGGCTTTCCCTGCTGGTATGCCATCTTTGGGCCGCAGTACTGGCCTCCACCAGCGGATGGATCCCGGCAGTGTGGAGCAGACAGCTCTTTCTGCGCTCAGCTGTCACATGAGGCCAATCACTGGCAGATTTATAAATACCCGGCCAGCCCTCACACGCTTGCCTTGGTATCTCTCTTCCATGCGCCCTGTGACCTGAACCTGTGACCTGATTCCGTGACCTGATCCCATTCTGATCCTATCCTGTTCCCTTGTTGCCTTTCCCATCCTTATTTTCCCTCTCCCGTCCTGCCCTTGTTCATCTGCTGATCTCCCGTGTATGACCCTGGCCTGGCTAACGTTTGTGATTCTGAACTGCCCTTGTTATCTATTGATCTTCCCATGTATGACCCTGGCCTGGCTGACGTGTTGATTTCGGTACTTCCCTGTGCCTGTATATATTTATCTGTTGTCTGTGGGTTTCTGTTTGTGGCTGAGCACTTTTTGTAGTGTCTACTTATTTATATATATATATATATATATATATATATATATATATATATATATATATATATATATACATGTATATCACTTATCATAATAAACATTATTCTTATTTTACTTTTACACACGTTTTGGGTTCCTCCTTTGCAGTCCACACAATCTGGTCACACCTGTTTATGACAGTATACCAAGGCCATCTCTGACCAGAAGTGGCTGCACAGGGGAACCATCTCGGTTCTGTTTTTGCTGGAATGGATTCAGATGCGATTCTCTATTATGCTCTGCTGGCAACGGAGAGTTCTGACTATCTCCGCCAGACATTGAAAGGGTGGTCCAGTGATCAGCTGCTGGAGATTATCCGTTTAGCTCACACTGTGGTCGATCAGGGCAGTATAGTGTATGAGGATGTTCAACCTTTGATTAGAATGTGTACAGAGCTGGCTCTGCCCTGTATCCCAAATGTCGTGATGACTTTTCTCCCCCCTTCAGCATTAACCAGGTTGAGTCCGTAGTATGGCTATTGGAGGATGACGCTGCATCCTTTTTTGAGCACTATTCGGTTTGTCCCAAACAGTTGTTGGAGGATTGTATAGATGAAGTGCAGTCCCTGGTCAGACAGAGGGTATGTGAGCCCACTTTTGTGTTACCTATACTTCAGGCATGGTCAGACCTGTTATGCCCAGCTTCTGTCAGCTCTCCTCAACCCAGACTCGCTACTAAACACCTGCCAGCTTAGGCGTCCTTTCTCCCTTCACCCCTGGCAACCTCAGCTACCGTCCAATATACCCTGCTCCCCACAAAGTATCAATACCCTGTTTCTACTCCCTGCACCTATCCTGCCTTTAACCCACCTGCCTCTTCTCCTCTACCGGTAACAAGCCCACAAGACCCTCCTCCAGCCACAGTTCCCTGGTCTTCATTTTGCCCAGATATGTTCTTTTCTTACAGCCCTGCACCTACGTACAAAGCTGCAGTGGCTAAACCAAAAAAGAAGCGGAAGTTCTTTCCGACCCACACAATCCTGCCAGTAACCCAACCTGCCTCCACACCAACCAACCTGTTACAGCCTGATGCTCCAGTGTCTGCCACCCAGTCTGATGCTCCAGTGCCTGCCACCCAGTCTGACGCTCCAGTGCCTGCCACCCAGTCTGACGCTCCAGTGCCCGCCACCCAGTCTGACGCACCAGTGCCTGCCACCCAGCCTGACGTTCCAGCCTTCCAATCTGATGTCCTAGCCCTCCAGCCTGACGTCCCAGCCTTCCAGCCCGATGTCCCAGCCTTCCAGTCTGATGTCCTGGTGCCGGCCTTCCAGCCTGATGTCCCAGCCTTCCAGTCTGATGTCCTGGTGCCGGCCTTCCAGCCTTATGGTCCAGCCTTCCAACTTGACGTCCCAGCCTTCCAGTCTGATGTCCCGTTGCCCGCCTTTCAGCCTGATGTCCCAGCCTTCCAGTCTGAAGACCTGGTGCCGGCCTTCCAGCCTGATGGTCCAGCCTTCCAGCCTGACGTCCCAGCCTTCCAGTCTGATGTCCTGGTGCCAGCCTTCCAGCTTGACGTCCCAGCCTTCCAGTCTGATGTCCTGGTGCCAGCCTTCCAGCTTGACGTCCCAGCCTTCCAGTCTGATGTCCTGGTGCCAGCCTTCCAGCTTGATGTCCCAGCCTTTCAGTCTGATGTCCTGTTGCCTGCCTTCCAGCCCGATGTCCCAGCCTTCCAGTCTGATGTCCTGGTGCCGGCCTTCCAGCCTGATGTCCCAGCCTTCTAGTCTGATGTCCTGGTGCCGGCCTTCCAGCCTGATGGTCCAGCCTTCCGACTTGACGTCCCAGCCTTCCAGTCTGATGTCCCGTTGCCCGCCTTTCAGCCTGATGTCCCAGCCTTCCAGTCTGATGACCTGGTGCCGGCCTTCCAGCCTGATGGTCCAGCCTTCCAGCCTGACGTCCCAGCCTTCCAGTCTGATGTCCTGGTGCCAGCCTTTCCAGCTTGATGTCCCAGCCTTCCAGTCTGATGTCCTGGTGCCAGCCTTCCAGCTTGACGTCCCAGCCTTTCAGTCTGATGTCCTGTTGCCTGCCTTCCAGCCTGATGTCCCAGCCTTCCAGTCTGATGTCCTGGTGCCGGCCTTCCAGCTTGATGTTCCGGCCTTCCAGCTTGATGTTCCAGCCTTCCAGCTTGACGTCCCAGCCTTCCAGCCTGATGTCCTGGTGCCAGCCCCCCAGCTTGATGTTCCAGCCTTCCAGCTTGACATCCCAGCCTTCCAGTCTGACCCGCTGCCGGCCTTCCAGCCTGATGTTCCAGCCTTCCAGTCTGATGTACCACTGCTTGCCTTCCAGCCTGACGCCCCAGCCTTCCAGTCTGATGACCCGCTGCCTGCCTTCCAGTCTGATGTCCCGGCCTTCCAGTCTGGTATCCTGGTGCCGGCCTTCCAGTCTGATGTCCTGGTGCCGGCCTTCCAGTCTGATGACCCGCTGCCTGCCTTTCCTTCTGATGTCCCGGCCTTCCAGTTTGATGTCTCGGCCGTCGAGTCTGATGCCCCGGTGCCGGCCTTCCAGTCTGATGCCCCACCGCCTGCCCTCCAGTCTGATTCCCCCGCCGCCTGCCTTCCAGTCTGGGGAAAGCCATAGGGAAGTCCCCATGATGTCCCCGTGCGTCAGAGGGGGGCGGGGTCACCAGGTGCCCTCCGTTATAAAAGACCTGTCAGACGCAGCGAAGCCTCACACAGCGGGAGCCTCCCATTGCGAGGAGCAGCCCAAGAAGAAACGCCATGGAAGAAGATGCCGGAGGAGAAGACCAGAGCAAGAAGAAGCGGATCGGAGGAAGAAGAAGATGGAAGAAGAAGATGGAATAAGATGCCGGAAGGAGAAGATGAAGAAACCGAAGGATGAAGAAAGGAAGAAGACCAGAAGAAAGAAGATTTAAAAAAAGGAATTGTCAAAGACCGTCTCCTGTAATTTTTACCATTTTTGTCACTTTTTTGGTGAAATGGTAGGGGTACTTTTGTACCCTCTTACCATTTCACACAGGGGGGGGCTGGGATCTGGGGGTCCCCTTGTTAAATCGGGGGCTTCCAGATTCCGATAAGCCCCCCGCCCGCAGACCCCCACAACCAATGGCCAGGTTTGTGGGGATGAGGCCCTTGTCCTCATCAACATGGGGACAAGGTGCTTTGGGGGGGACCCCAAAGCATCCTCCCAATGTTGAGGGCATGTGGCCTGGTATGGTTCAGGAGGGGGGGCACTCTCCCCCCCCTCTTTTCCTGCGGCCTGCCAGGTTGCGTGTTCGGATAAAAGGTCTGGTATGGATTTTGAGGGGGACCCCACGCCATTTTTTTTTTTTTAATTTGAAGTGGGGCTCCCCTTAATATCCATAGCAGACCTGAAGGGCCTGGTTATTGTATTTGGGGGGACCCCCACGCTTTTTTTTTTTTATCATTGAATGACTGTTCTGTGTTACGGGAGCCGACAATTCATTAGCTGCGAGTGATTTTAAATAGCTTTTTTTCCGGCAAAAATGACACTTTGTCATTCGAATCATTTGTTATATCCGCTAAAATAATTTCTTTCGTATTAGTTGAAATTCAATATTTGGTAGTTGAATTCGAATAATTTGGAGCCGAAATTCGTAAACGGAATTTTTCCTGCAAAAATGACACTTTGTCATTCGAATCATTCGAATCATTCGTTATATCCGCTATAATAATTTCTTTTGTATTAGTTGAAATTCGATATTTGGTAGTTGGATTCTAATAATTTGGAGCCGAAATTCGTAAACTGAATTTTTCCTGCAAAAATTACACTTTGTCATTCGAATCATTAGAATCATCCGTTATATCCGCTATAATAATTTCTTTCATATTAGTTGAAATTCGATATTTGGTAGTTGGATTCGAATAATTCAGAGCCGAAATTCGTAAACGGAATTTCGTATTCCGTACAGAATTCGTATTCAAAAAAATTCGTACTACGGATTCGTACGAATGTACGAATTTCGAAAAATTCGTACGAAACTAATCGCACATGTCTATTAGCTACTTTACTCATTTGGTTCTCTAATATATCAGTGCATTCCTCCACAGCTTCCACCCTATTTTGTATGTGTGTAATGGAGGCTCTGAGGTCCTTCTAGAGATCAGCATGGAGGGAGAGCAGCATCGATTTCAAGAAGCTCTCTGATGTTGGGCTGTCTGTTGCAGGGAGAGCTTCTAGGGAGTTGCCAGCTGTGTCCTCTTGTGAGGTAATGAGAGTTTCCCCCTAGTTCTGCTTCTTGTTGGCCGGAGGTTTGTTTGGGAAGTAGGCAGGAGACAGTGCTTCTCTCTTACATCTGTCAATAGGGGGGGGGGGGGGGGGGGATTGGGAAGCACAGATATAGAGTCTTCCATGTCCAGGTTTGTGTCCAGGTTTGTGTGAGGCTGTGATTCCAGCAGGGGTAGTGGCTGGCTCTCTCTCTCAGCGCCATCTTGTGTGTACTGCAGTGGCTTCATGAGGAAATCATGGAGCCGTATGGAGCTTTAGGGCTACATAGCCAGTGGAGCTAAGCGGCCATCTCTCACTACGACCAGAACACACCCCCAGGTATGTGTTTTTAATGTTACACTTTTATTGATTAATGATTTCAGTTGGTGATCTATGTACAGGTAACATTTAATTTGTTTGTCTTATGGGTGGACCTATTTTAATTATCCTTTCCTAAATTGTTTGTCTCGTGGGATAAATCCTAAGAAAATGTGCCTTTTAGTAAAACTGTCACTATGCTGCTATTGAGTAATGTCTTTTTGTCAATATAGAGTCATGTGAATGTTTTTGTTTATTATTGTATTGTGTGGCAGTCATTGAGTATTATAGTTTAAAACAGGGGTCTCCAAACTTTCTAAACAAAGGGTTGGTTTACTGTCCTTCAGACTTTAAGGGGTGCCAGACAGTGGCCATCAGGAGTACAACATCCCCCATCACTGGTGTCAGTGGGAGGAATAGTGTCCCATCATTGGTGTCATTGGGAGGAATTGTGCCCCATCATTGGGAGGAATTCTGTCCCATCATTGGCATCATTGGGCTCCATCATTGGTGTCATTGGGAGTAATTGTGCCCTTTATTAGTGCCAAAGAATAAAATAACACTCCAAGGGCCGGATAAAAGCAAGCAAAGGGCCACATCTGGCCCATGGGCCGCAGTTTGGAGACTACTGGTTTAAACAAACAGAAGGTGCTTCTAAGTGCAGTAAACACAAGACTTATTACCCAAAAAGTAAAACACACACTTACCATAAAAAAAAATGAGAAAGGCTCATCATAGCAGATGGGTAAATAATTCAGCAGTTAGCAGTCCCAGAGGTTGTCCAGTCCGCAGAACGATGGAGTGGATCTCAGCTGACCAGCAGAGGGAGGCTCCAAGAGGAGACACCAGGAAGGACAGTCACTTCCTGCTGACATCACATCCGGGTTAGTGCATTCCACGCTGGTTTGGGGGGGACCCCTACGCCATTTTTTTTAATTTTGGCGCAGGGTTCCCCTTAATATCCATACCAGACCTGAAGGGCCTGGTAATAGACTGGGGGGGACCCATGCCGTTTTTTGCAATGATTTTTATCTATATTGCCGGGATCCGGCCGCGAGCAGTTTTAAATTATTTTTTTTTCTTTACAAATGTAATTTTGCTGCTCTCATTCATAAAACTATATACGGCTGCCGTGTAAGCAGCCTTACATAGTGTGTGGCGTGGACTCATTCCCCTGAGCCATGATTGGCCAAAGGCACCCTGTCTTTGCCCAATCATGGCTCTCACAGCAGAGCGTGCTGTGATTGGCCAAAGCATGCAGGTCAGGTGCATGCTTTGGCCAATCAGCAGCCGTCAATGCACTGTAATCTCGTAGTGCATTGACGGTCTCGCCATTCATTATGGCGCATTCCGTGGGCGCTTGAATTTACCGCGAACGCCCCATAATGTTCGGTATTTTTGTGAACAAGCAAAAACCTGATGTTTGAGTCGAACTTACATTCGACTCGAACATCGGGCTCATCCCTAGTAGGGATTTCCAGGGGATGGAAGAGGTTGAGAAGTCCTGGAGGCAAGCATGGGAGGAGGCAACAAGGGAACTAGAGAGCAAGGTATCTAGGGATGAGCAGAGAGGATGATTTGGCAATATTTGCAGATGAGGTTGATGATGTAGCTGGGGCAGTGTTGTGGGTGGCCTTTAAGTTATGCGTTATCCATTGAATGAAGAGATTGGAAGAGAGGGGTAGCAGTCACAGATTGGTTAGTGAGCTGTAGAAGTCTAGCAGTAGCATTCATAACAGACTGAAGGGGGTTAGCCTGTGTAAAAGGTAGGCAACTGATAAGGAGGTTGCAGTAGTCAAGGCAGGATATTGCTAAAAAATATATACTTTTTTTGTGGTGTCATTAGTCAGGAAGGGGCAGATTCTTGAAAGGTCACAGGGGTTAAGGAGACAAGATTTAGCCCATGATTGGATGTGGGGCTTGAATGTGAGGTCAGAATCTACTATTACACCTAGCACCTTGGCATGTGCAGAGGAACCAATGGTTGACCTGTTGATGTCAATGTTAAAGTTATAAGGGGGATAGTGGAGGAGGAAATATTGCAAGCTCAGTTTTAGAAAGATTGAATTTGAGGAAGTGGTGTGACAGCCATACTTATATGTTGTAAATTTGTGATACATGAGGGGGGTGACTGGGAAATAGAGAGATAGATCTGGGTGTTGACGGTGTAAGAGGTGGAATTGGAAGCTCTGTGAGGTTAACAACTAGCCCAAGGAAGAGGTATCGAGACAGAATAGGAGGGGTCCAAGAATGGAGCCTTGAGGTACCCCAACAGAAAAAGGAAGATGAGCGCAGCAGATGGTGTTGTATGTGATGCTGAAAGTGCACTGAGATAGGAAAGAAGAGAACTAGAAAAGAGCAGAGTCACGGAGGTCAAGGGAGTGGAGTTTATTGAAGGGAGGAGCAGTTGATCTACTGTGTCAAAGGAAGTGGAAAGGTCTCATGCCCCGTACACACAATCGGATTTTCCGACAACATAACCGTGGATTTTTTTTCAAAGGATGTTGGCTCAAACTTGTCTTGCATACACATGGTCACACAAATGTTGGCCCAAAATTCCGAACGCGAGAACGCAGTGACGTACAACACGTACGAAGAGCCGAGAAAAAGGAAGTTCAATAGCCAGGGTGGCTTCTTCTGCATGATTCAGAGCATGCGTGAACTTTTGTGTGACGGACTTGTGTACACACGATTGGACTTTCCGACAACAAGTTTTGATGTCGGAAAATTTGAGAACCTGCTCTCAAATATTTGTGTGCGGAAATTCCCACAGCAAATGTTCGATGGAGCATACACACGGTAGGACTTTCCGACAACAAACTCACATTGAACATTTCCCGTCGGAAAATCCGACCGTGTGTACGCAGCATAAGGGTATGAGTATGGAGTAATGACCATTGGTTTTACCAGTCAGCGGGTCATTACTCTGTTTTAGTAGGGCAGTTTCAGTGGAATGTTATGGGCAGAAGCCAGACTGTTGGAGATTGAGAAGGTTGTTGTTAGTGCGGTAGGAGGTAAGGAGCTAAATCTTAAGTTATTCAAACAGGTGGGGTCCAGTGAGGGTTTTTTAAGTATGGGGGTAACCAGTGCATGTTTGAGTGGGGAGAAAAAAGGTGTTGGTGGAAACGAAGAGGTTGAAGATGTGTGTTAGAGAGTTTAGGATAGAGCAGGAAGGAGGCCATAGTAATTATAAGGGGACAGAGTCCATGATGCAGGTAGTAAGGTGTGCATCGGAAAAGGAGTTTGACAACTTCCTCAGTGGTAACAGGGTCGAAGGAGGAAAGTAGCGAGTGTGGTGTTGCACCTAGTATGTTGTTTGGTGTATATATACTCTGCCAATGCCATCACTACTTGCCCTGCATCAGTCTATTATTCCTATTTCAAGCTGGCAATCATAAGATTACACACTCAATTAAGATTTCTACTGGGCCCAAACAAACAAACTTTTCCCAGTACTTTAAAAAGGGGCACAAAATAATAAATAGGGATGTCATGCAATCCCTATTACTCAAATACCTACAGCCTTGCTTCCTAGTCTGACTGTGCTAGGACATCTTAGTTAAATTAAAAGCTGATGGGGGATCAGGCTTGCCTCATCTTGAATTATATCATACAGTGGCTTTCCTTAGTAGAGTCTTAAGCCTCGTACAAATGATCAGATTTTCTGACGGGAATTGTGTGATGACAGGCTGTTGGCTGAAAATCCGACCGCATGTACACTTCATCAGACAATTGTTGGCCAACTTTCTGTGGACAAATGTTGCATGGCAGGTTTATAAATTTTCCGTGGACTATTGACGGATTTTCCTAGCATGTGTACAAGCCCGTCGGACAAAAGTCCAAAGTACAAACACGCATGCTTGGAATCAATGCTCACCAAACACAACATTAGCAGAAGGTGACCAAAGGGTGGCGCTAAAGAGATGAAAAACCACGTAGTAAGTCACTACGTTCGTGTTTGTTGGCCGACAATTGTGTGCCGTTTGTATTCAAGACAAGTTCCTGCCTTTGGAAAATACGATCGTGTGTACGAGGCTTAAGACTAGTTCCATCACGTCAATTCTAAACTCTGGGTTTATTTGGAACAAGACAAAACACCACTACCTCTATTCTCACTTCCATGGATTCACCCAACCCACCTGGCCACCTTCATCTACACTAACACCATTGACAATGTCACTATTTCAAATATCTGGCAATTAGAAAAGTACAACGTCTCTTCCTGCCCTGGCCCAATGACTCCAATCATGGGAAACTCTCAGTTTTCACTAGGAACACAAAGATTTTTTACAATGGCTGGATTCAAGACCTTCACTTATCCGAAAGACCATTGGTCCAAATGGAGTCAAAGCCCTGCGTGAGATTACAACCCAGACTTTACTATGCCAAGGACAATGGCTTCACTACTTAAAACTTTGTAATTTTAACAAAACACTCACAAAGACAAATCAACTTCATAAGAACCTGGCCCAAATAGAGGACTTATGTTTCTCTTACACAGATTGCCCCCATTTCACAGCTTTACAGTATCCTTCTCTTGGGTGCTTTCCCCAATTGTTCCTGCTATGTCTGAGGCTGGACTTCCCGCCGAGAACCTCCCCTTTACCATCCCTTGTTCTCTCCCTTCTCACCCTTTCTGTCCTCCTGTCTATCTTTCTTCTCTCTTTCTAACTATCCTCCCCTCTCTATAAGTGGCCTACCACCATGAACTTATACCTGGCATCTTCAAGCCATGGCAGTGTGGTAAACTTTCCTCTAAAAATACTTAGCGATTGTCTCAGTGCCTGGCTCAATGTCGCTCACCTTGCTCTTTACTCCATGTCACAACACAACTGGAGGTAGCTTGAGCCAGACACCTACAGGATCTGTTCTATATGTTTGTATTTCTCTCAAGAATTATCAGAATGTTTTTTAATTGAACCTATGGATGACTGTTACTCACTTTTATTTTGACACAGATAAAGATGTGGTCTATCTAATACTGTTTATAAGCCACAAAATCAATGAAACATTATTCTTTAAAAAAGAAATAGGAATGTGGTATAATTGAGCGTTACATGTCAGAAATTTGAATCAACATACCGTAACCATAGGAGATCCAACTAGTCTTATGTTTTCATTTATTAAATGCATCAATCTCAGGAAAACTGGATCATCATAGTTAAAGCGATGGCCCAGTATGATGAATACAATGATATTGGCCACGGCAGCATTCATTATTATGGTGTTTTCAAATGGTTTTCCTGAAATTAGAATTAGAATTATTAAGGTTATGTTTAGACTTAAATTAAATATGCATCTGGATTCATTTTATTTTTAAGTTTTTCAAAAAAAATTCTCTTTTGGTATCAAAACTTTGTTTTACAAATGAACATTCAATGCATTTATAACCATCATATTGAGAAAAAAAATTCAATAATAATTAAAAACGTTTTCTAAAGACTGATTATAGAAGAAGCTTTTTGACTTCAATCTCTTTCTTTAATTAAAACTCTGAATTGCCAACTGAACAGATCTGGTGGGGAAGTCATTCCTTTGACTCATTGATCTGTCTAAAGTAGATCTTGAGCCATTGAGCTCTGTAAACAAAAGCCTACAGTTTCACCTACCATTTGATTAAGGCTCAATTTCCACTAGTGCCACTTGTCATACGACTTTGGACAAAGTTGCATGACAAGTCACAGCCCATTGATTTCCATTGATTTCAATGGCACCCGTTCTCATCTATGCGACTTTGAAAAGATGCCTGTCCTTAATTACATACAAAACAAAAAAAGTTTTTGCTAGAGATGCAGGATAACCCACAAAGTCAGTACGATCTTGTTAGGAAAATTGGCAAGTGACTAACCTCCAAAGGATTTAAACTTGTTCACCAAACATTCACACTCTTCAATAATCTTGTTTTCAAGAGTTTTCTTCCCCATCCCAAAGTCTCTTAGTGTTGAAAGAGCAAACCGTCTCATCACTTTCCAATTATCACCATGAGCAAATATAATACCTAAAAGAAAACTAGAACACAAACATAAATAAGGGGCACAACAAAATTAAGAGTTAAAGTTAAAACTTTAGGCAGCTGTTAAAATGGAAAACATTAAAACCTAAGTGCATCCAAAATAAAAAAACACAAATATCAGCACAAGGGACTGTTAAAAGGCAGTCGCATGTTTCCCTGTGCTGATGCCTCTTCTTTTAGGTGAATTTGTTTGCTTCCCCTCTCCTTCACTGGCATAATCTTTGGGTGGGTGTTAGGAGAACTAAGGGGTTGTTACAGGCTCTCATCGAGAGTGCCCAAACTATGCTCACCCTTTTCTCTTAGCTGCTCCATTCATAGAAGCTGTACTGAAACATGATCTATGAATGAATGGATGTTTTAATCATTCACCCATAGATCATTAAATTAGGAGAATGCAGAGGATTAACTCCCATGCATAATTTGTATCTATAGGTAAGCCTATAAAAAGACTTACTTATAGGTACTGTAAATATCTCCTAAACATGCACCGTTTAGGAGATATTTACTTGCAAAACCACCGGTGATGTCAACTGCACATGCGTTCTGAAGGAATGGCATACCCAAGCCGTTCCTTCAGAGTCTTGTGCCTTAAACGGTGGCTCCCGCATCCCAGGATGTCATCATGGCTCTGGCTGCTCACACAGCTGAACCTGAAAGGGAGACCGGGTAAAGCTGGAAGCGCCTTCAGTGGTGACAGTGCGCCGCTGTAGGGCTTTGCTCTAAGGTAAGTTTCACATAATGTGCTAGTATGTGATGCATACCAGCACATTATGACATTACCTTGCAGGTTTTTAAAAAAAAAAAAACGACTATTGCTTTAACCACTTTCCTACCAGGCACGAACACCTCCTTCCTGACCAAGCCATTTTTCAGCTTTCAGCGCTGTCGCATTTTGAATGCTAATTGCGCGGTCATGCAACGCTGTACCCAAATAACATTTTATAATTTTTTCCCCACAGATAGAGCTTTATTTCGGTGGTATTTGATCACCTCTGCGGTTTTTATTTCTTGCGCTATAAACAAAAGAAGAGGGACAAGTTTGAAAAAACATCATATTTTTTACTTTTTATTATAATAAAAATCCAATTTTTTTTTTAAACAAATGTTTTCCTCAGTTTAGGCCGATACGTATTCTTCTATATATTTTTGGTAAAAAAAATCGCAATAAGCGTATATTGATTGGTTTGCGCAAAAGTTATAGCGTCTACAAAATAGGGGATAGATTTATAGCATTTTTATTATTATTTTTACTAGTAATGGCGGCGATCTGCGATTTTTATCATGACTGCGACATTGCGGCGGACATATCGGACACTTTTGACACATTTTTGGGACCATTCACATTTATACAGTGATCCGTGCTATAAAAATGCATTGATTACTGTATAAATGTGACTGGCAGGGAAGGGGTTAACACTAGAGGGCACTGCAGGGGTTAATATGTTCCCTATGTTAGTGATTCTAACTGTGGGGGGAGGGGACTGACTGGGGGAGGGGACCGATCAGTGTCCCTATGTACAAGGGACACACCATCGGTCTCCTCTCCTCTGACAGGACGTGGATGTGTGTTTACATACACAGATCCACGTCCTGCTCAGTTACTGGGCAATCGCGGCCACCGGGCACGCGCATTGGGTCCCCAGCGACGTGGCGGGCTCGCGCGCGGGCCCCCTAGTGGCCAAAATGTAGACGACGTCATATGACGGCGTCCCACCACAAGAGCCGCACCGCTCCGCCGTCAATTGACAGTGGGCGGTCGGCTACAGGTTAAACAGTTTAAAATTGCCAAGTAGGAGGACATTTTTAATAAGGGAGAATTGGTTACCATGTTCTAGTAAAGTACTAGAGAGTACAGACAGGGGTATTACTAATATTATTTTCGATCCTCCAAATAGATCACAGTACTACCCCTGACAATGACTTCCACTGTTTTTCTTCCCAGAAGGTCACTAAACATATTTGTTCAGGAATTATATGGTCATACATACATTCACTAAGGTGCTATCGTATAATTATCCCAGCTGTGCAAATCCCAATGTTTGTGCAACTGCCTTTATGATTTTGGCTGTGTGTTCAAGTCTCATGGATATCATACAATACTAGCTTATTATGCTTGAAAAATACAAAAAAACTGTCTGACTAAGTGATTATAAGGGGAGAGGAGACTGAGGGAATGCTTTCTCCTACTTGAAGCAGACTAGTGGTATAAATATCAGTCTAAGGTACACATTAACAGTACAGCCAAATCTCATTTGGCAGTACTTCTCCTGCGGATTACAGGAGTGCAGTCCTGTGACCCATTTTCAGCAGATCGGCTGATGTCACAGAGTGCAGACCAGGCTGGTGCAAGATCGTGACAATATAGTCTGGATCCGCCCACAACCTGGACCGGCACCTGGCTCAGCCTCTTTTAAAGCAACTGGTTCTTTTTGAAATTTCAGTCAAAAAAATAATAAATATACACTACATTCCATGGAACTTATATGTAAACATGAAGGTGGAATTTGATAAATATATGAATATGTTAAAAAATGTAATTAAACTGGGGCAGTAATTTTACTCCAGACAGCAAAGGACGTTGTTTCTGAGGATCCCTTGAACAGAGTGTATATCTACACACTTGGCGGACATGCCTGGTAGTCCAATCTCTTGGGAAGCGAGTATATAATATATTATTGCCACTTTTAGGCCACTCAATTTCCATTCAAACAGGGAAAATAGTACTACTTTAACAACCCATATACAGCCAAAAACGAGCCAATGGTGGGTGTCAGCCACAATTATTGTACAACATAGTCCACAATGGGAAAGGGGAATGGTGAGGAGCACTGGGGCTTTGTGACACCAAAATATCATACAAAATTAAAATATAAAACAAGCATTTATTGAAAAAGCTAAAATGTCACCTCTATTGAAATAGGGGACATAACTAGACATTGAAAATGTGCAAATAGCATTATTGTATATAGAATAATACAGTACAGTAAATCCAAATAGATATACTAAATTGTGCATTTTGCCACGTGACCGACGCGTTTCAAACAGTGTGGTCTTCTTCAGGGTTGGTTCTTGGATAGCACAATGGAGGATTCTATAGCTGAAAAATTTACAAAAATGCAATTGATTGGTGATGCTGAAAATCATCCAGAGTGGAGGTGGAGTGAGATGGAATCACAGGGAAGAAAGACACTAGCACCCCATGTTTCCCAGACACAAGGGATAACAGACAAAAAATGAGGGCAATGAACCTTCATGGACAGATTTATAGCTAATCATGTGACCTAGCAGCTGGTGAATGCAGAGCAAACACCGTTATTGGGAAATTAGGAAGAAAATCTGTGGGCTGGAATCCAATATCAAAAGAAAAAATCTGAGTGACAATAGGCCAAAAGATCTGTAAATCCGAGAGACATTCCCTGCTTGCAACATAGCACTACCAACCAGCATCTGCTCCAGCAAATCCCTGAAGAAGACCACTATCACGTACCTGGTAGAAGAGCCTGATTGGATGAGAAAGGCCTCCCTTACACCTCTGACTCAGGGCCATAGTGTGGACAGAAAACGCAGGAGTGCAGAGTCGCACAAGTGCCAAGAAGTCTTGCAGACAGCAGGGCGGGTGTCCTAGTAGGGCTGGTGAAGTGGCCAGAAGGCTTCAACAGGAAGACCGGCAGGCAGGCACAGCTGGTGCAGGTGACATAAACAGAGTAGCAAGGTCAGGCAGGCTGGGTCATACACGGCTAGGAGAATCGGATGCAGAGTACAGGCAGGAACGTAGTCAGGAGACAAGCCAGGTCTGGAACCAGATCAGAGGAACAGGAGCCAAAGGAGAAGACAGAAGATTGGTCACATGATAAGCCGAGGTCAGTGCAGGTGGAGTTCAAGGAATGTGATAAACAGCTGTATACCAGCTGTATGAACCCCGTGACACCTATAGAAATAAATATATATGTAACCACTGATGTACATATATATGTCTGTCTATTACTTTTGAGCTGCTCCCTAAAAAAGAAAAGTATTCTCCAGTGATATGTGATTGTGTAGGGGCGCCAATTTACTCCAAAAGTGTTGAGAAATTCAGTGTAGGTATTTTATACCCCTTTGTATTAATACACGAAAAATTATTGTGATAACCGTGTAAATATATGCGATATCTTGTGTACCAATTCTACAAAGTATGCAAAATCACAATTATCATTCGACAGTATAGTGATACCATATATGGAAAATTGTTATATGTGAAATAAACATTAAACACATGTGTCTTTGATTGACACCACCTTGGTGAACTCCAATCACCCAAATCACTGTTTGTCAGCAAAAAATTATTCCACAGCAATTTTGATTCACCACAAAAACACCATAGTGAATAAAATTAATACAAATAAAAATTAATAAATAAATATAACAAGTCCCATTCGCATAGGTTTTTAACTTGACTGGGGTATTTTAGCAGTCCATTGACATGAAGCTCAATTGCAATGATGTGACGTTTGAGTGATATGCTGTAAACCTCCACCGTTTAAACTTGCATGCGACACCCAAGTGTGCTGATATACAATTGGGTGTCGCATGCAACTTTAAACAGTGGAGGTTTACAGCATGTCGATCAAACGTAACATCATTGCAATTAAGCTTCATGTTAATGGACTGCTAAAATACCCCAGTCAAGTTGAAAATCTATGCGAATGGGACTTGTTATATTTATTTATTTATTTATTTTTATTTGTATTAATTTTATTCACTATGGTGTTTTTGTGGTGAATCAAAATTGCTGTGGAATAATTTTTTGCTGACAAACAGTATTTTGGGTGATTGGAGTTCAAGGAATGGTCAAGACAAGCCAGGTAGTTAACAGGAATCAGGATACAGGTTCACAGGTAACAGGATGCACATAAGCTGAAGACAAAGCAGCACTGGAGCTAGGCACTGGCTGAGTTTAAAGTCTTTGAGTCTTTATTTGTCGCCAGCGCCAACCACGGGTGCGCGCAAGCGTCGACGGGCACGGGAAGTGCGATGGCTTCTGTTTGTGTGCCGGTTTGCACATGCGCACTTCTATGCGCCAAAGCCCGATTCCTACGAGCAAAGGGAATAAGTGTTCTTTTGCACCTCAGAGTTCTTCCAGGGGGACAAACCTGTCTGCTGGCATGTGCATCCTCACAACCACACTGGTCAAAACATGTCGGGGTCACTTGGCAAAATGCACAATTTAGTATATCTATTTGGATTTATTGTACTGTGTTATTCTATATACAATAATGTTATTTGCACATCTTTTATGTCTAGTAATGTCCCCCATTTCAATAGAGGTGACATTTTATCTTTTTCAATAAATGCTTGTTTTATATTTTTATATTGTATGATAATTTAATATTTGGGTGTCCCAGTGCTCCCAACCATTCCCCTCTTCCATTGTGGACTATGTTATGCAGGGAAAATAGTACTTACCCTAAAACCAAAAGGCCCCACATAATATCAGTTTTATGACAAATGTTCTCACAGCAACCAAGCAAAGAATTGCTAAAGCTTGGTTGCCCACTGCCCTTTCATGAACCAAAGTTAAAACTAGAACGAACAACGCATTCTCCAAAGAAAAGTTGGTAGCTAAACTTACTGACTCGGTGCCTAAATTTAAGAAAACCTGGGAATCGTGGGTCTCATATTTTATACCTATAGACTTTGATTGTTATTGATAAACCTCTAAAGATAATGCTGTTGTTGTTAACATAACTTACACATATGCTATATACCCCTAAGGCACTTAATCCTCACCCCCCACCTTCATTCCTATATCTCTTCCTAGATTTTAAAATCGTTAGCTGCTGACCATCTGGTCCAAAACATGTTCCGATGTTCACTTTCATTCTGCTGGTGGGTTTGTTCATAGGCAGTTAGACTATTCATCGATACAAAACGCCCAATATCATTGAATTCTAGACTGAACCCATGCATGCTATTGTAACAGCTAAAGATATGATGAAAACGTGTACATTTTCTCTTTTGATACATTCTCTCAGTTAACAAGATAAAGAGGGGCAGTAATATTAATCATATAAGCATTACACTCCCAATTTTTTAAACCTAACTGAAGGCAAAAGTTAATTACCTTGTCACAATGACATGATGTACACCTCCAGAGTAGTTATTGTTCTAGTTTGGATCTCTCATTGAGGCAAAGTAGACAGCAAAGGTGAAAAACAAAATGTATTTTTTATTTAGTTTATTTAATGACTTAATCATTCACTTATAGGAAAACTACACTTCTGTTACAAAAAAATAAGCATAGCATATAAAATTGCTACAAAAGCTATACAATAATATTAAAAATGACCTTTCCATTTCACTGTGAAGTTACTGTAATTTCCTAAAAATTATCAAAAAAATTCAATGCATAAGGGCAACCTGGAGTTGTTCTGTACACCGTTGGAGTACATAATGCCCCCAGATAGGTCATTTCCAGTTTGACTCTCTTTCTGTTTTGGCTGTTTAAATCTCTGCTTTCCAGAGCTACCCAAGATGACCAGATAACATTAGACACTTTCTACTGTAGGGCGACTTGTTGCACTAACACACTGATCGCTTTATATTCCATATTTATACTGTTTAAATCAATGAATACTATAACTTTGCACAATCGTTTAGGAATCAGTATATTTGCAATTTTATTTTCATTCTTTTGGCATTTTAATTTCATTTCATTTTGGCATTTACAAACTGGTTCACCTCAAGAAAACCCAAACATAAACTTAAGACATATGCAACAAAGCTAAAAGCAAACAAACAAACAAAAAAGTTATCTACATGTGGTTTAAGTGGCAATACATATTTACCCTTTGGCCTAAACATATATAAAAAATAATCAAGTACACTTTTTTTTTTTTAACTGGAATAAAGAAAATTAGATCAGTTAGACATAACCAATCAAAACAGCTGAATTTTTTTTTTTTGCAATGAGCAATATATTTATACTCTTTGCTATAATTTAAAAAAAAAAAAAATCATTCTCACTGTAAACTTAGTGAATAGGAGGTTACAGATTAATTTAGACAGAAGTTACCATGTCCTTTTGAAATGTCTTGGAATATGGGGATGTAAGGTCTCTCAGAAAACTCTTCAGCGTGGTTGATGAGAGCATCCTTCACCGTCTCATAGCCACACAGGATTACCATCTTTTGTGTCCCTATTTGTACACTGAACACTGACCCGTATTTCTTAGCCAGCTGCATGGGATACAAACATATAAATTACATTTTCTACTGTAATTAAAGATGAATGATGACTAATCTGCTATCTGATAGGCAAAACTAAAAGTGCTGCCTCAACATGACAAGAATATTTCATAGTGAGCCTCCCACTACAACTAAGCAACAACCACCCTTACGACTTGTATCACCCAGTGCATACATAGACCACACTGGAGTAGAGTTTAATGGCCATTGCAATCCTTTAGTACACAATTGAGTTTAACAACAATATTTATTGATAAATGACAATAACGGTGGGTTGATGGCTCATGAAAGCACCAAGAAGAAAACACCCATAACATTGTATCTGTGACCCAAATTCTGCCCCAACAGCACTTCACCACCTGGGAGATGATTACAGAAAACTACCACAAAATACCCATCTGTACATTGATACTGGGTCTCAAAAACTGGACAACACTAAAATGGGAGGCCATACTTTATAGAGTCCCTGCCCAACTTTATACAAACAAAACACCTTCAAAGACCCTCAAGCTAAAAAATCATGTGGATCTCTGTTGGAAACAAAGAATAAAAGGTAACAGGAAACAAAATGCAGGGTGGGAGATGTTTAGGCCTTTGGGTGCTTACAAGTATGAGAAAACTGTTTAACTATTGCTCGTCTCTAAGAATGTTGCACGCTTAGTAGGTATCTGTCGGGCAGATAGGGGTCTGGAGAAAGGTGGAGAGGGAAAGAGGAGAGAAGGGAGGGGGAGAGGAGAGGAGAGGAAAGAATGATGTCACACCTTGAATTTAAATGCTGATTGTTCCTCATATATTATCTACTGATTTTTATTTTTTCATGTCCCACGAACTGAACTAAATTGACGGTATTGGGAGACAGTTAATTAATTGACCAACTAGAAATATAGTGTAAAGGGTAAGGTTCAGTAGGAAAAATATATATATATATATATATATATATATATATATGTTCTTTTTTTTTTTTTTTTTTGTTATTTGTCCTCCAGCAGCGAAAGCCTTCAGAACTGATAATTCAGGATCTCATTTATCTGGTTATCTTGAAAAATATATAAATACCTAGTTATATCTATTAACATAACCTGTAGACACTCGCTGACCTCCAGTATATTGCTCTGTATATTCGATTCAGTAACAAAATCCCCTGCTGTGACACTGAATGAATACAAGGAATAATAACGCAGGAAAGGATAAAATGGGAAGAAAAGGGGCAAAAACTAATCAAGAAGATAGCCAAAACAGCAACTCTATAAAAACGTATATGGTACAGAATAGAGCCGAGCAAAAAACGGAGGGTATAAATAAAAACGTAACTGAATCTACCGCCGAATTTGAAAGGGCGGAGCCAACAATACTCTCTCCAGAAGAACAAATTAATAAACGGGAAGGGCCTGGGGAAAGTAATCTCCACGCCAGGGCAGGGGAAGGAGTAAGTGACCCGAAGGCTCAACAACAGAAGACGGTTGGAGGTACCGATATGGATGGCCTACAAGCTCTCCCCACCAAGCAGGACATGGCAGAGATGATGTCTCATCTAGAAAGTATGATTAAAGGAGAACTGAATGCCACCAGAATGGAGATACAAAATGTACTACAAAGGGTGGAAGAATCCGAAACACAATTGGAGGAACATAAAAATGCAATCTTAGAACTACAGGCAAGGGCTGAATCAGATTGGCTGGAAATGAGGAACATACGCTATAGACTGGAAGACCAGGAGAACCGCAGTAGACGGAACAATTTGAGGATCCGCGGCCTACCTGAGTCAGTAAAGAATAGTGACTTGGAAAAGACAGTTCGTGAGGTGTTTAATAAGATCTTAGATAAAGATATATCATCCCCCATATATTTTGATAGAGTTCATCGGATTCAAAAAACCACGGCAACACCTGATGTAGCAAGAGATGTAGTAGCGAGATTCTCCTATTATGAAATAAAAC
Source organism: Lithobates sylvaticus (assembly GCA_028564925.1). Classification (NCBI taxonomy): domain Eukaryota; kingdom Metazoa; phylum Chordata; class Amphibia; order Anura; family Ranidae; genus Lithobates; species Lithobates sylvaticus. Next base: position 520,204,411 of record CM053028.1, on the reverse strand, counting down.
AACAAGTCTCAAAAAGCATGAGGACTGCTGCACCAATTAAATTTAATGAGAGTGAAATATTAATTTTTACAGACTTATCACAAGAGACCTTATTCAGAAGGAGAGCGCTGAAACCCCTGATAAACCAGTTACAGGCAAAACATATTACGTATAGATGGGGCTTCCCAGCATGTTTGATTGCTAAAAACCAAGGGATATCAGCTACACTACGATTCCCAGAAGATTTGAAAGAGTTCTGCAGCAAATTAGATCTGCCATGCATTAACTTGGAGAACTGGGAAAAGAAACCAGCTAAATGGAAGAAACTAACAGATCAGCAATGGGAAAAAGCTTAATGTTTGCTGAATGGAATATAGAGGACTAAATATATAACTGATCAGCATGGGAGGGATTAGGGGTATAGAGTCTTAGTAAGGGAAGAAACACGCCCGGTGTGCATGGGGGTCCGGCAATGCCTGTCCGCTCCCCCATTCCCATCCCTTGATTTGGGATGAGGTCTGGGGGCCCGGACGGACATGGTATAACCCCCAAGGAATGTCCTGCCCGGCTGACCGCTCACGATATGGATGGGAGCGGGGCAGGTCAAAATATTTGGAGGGGAGGCTGGGAGGGGGGAGGGAGGGTTCCCAAGAAGAACCCTATCGGGGAGGGATTGGGAGTTGTAGGGATCTGTTGTGTACTGTTTAATTGTTTGTCAGTAAAGTGGACATGGATCATCTCAGATATAATAGAAGTACCCCATCCCCCAATTGTATGTGATTTAGGATGGCACTGTTGAAGATAGTGACATATAATGTCCGAGGCTTAAATAATCCCAGTAAGCGGCATCAAATATTACAGGAATTAAGAAGCTTCTCCGCAAATGTAATATTTCTACAAGAGACCCATTTTAAATGGTCATCCAGGGTTGGATTGAACTCTAAGAATTTCCCTATCTGGTTCCACGGATACTCTCCTGACAAGAGATCTAAAGGAATAGCAATAGGCTTTGATAAAAATACACAATTTAATTTAAAAGGGATGGAATCTGATTCAGAAGGGAGGTATCTGTTCATCAAGGGGTCTATGTTTAACATTGACTATACATTTGTGAACATATATTGCCCCAATATCCACCCGTGTATGTTCCTGAAGAAGGTTTTGAATAAGTTGGAAAACTTCAGGGAAGGGAAAGTTATTATGGCAGGGGACTTTAACTTTGTGCTCGATCCAGCCCTGGATACCCAGCCTTTCTCCCTGCGCTCAGAAGGTAAATATCTAAAGGAAGTAAAACAAAAACTACATCAGCAACAGCTTGTAGAGGCCTGGAGAATCATGCACCCTAGGGGAAGGGATTTTACATACTTCTCCCAGATACATTCTTCGTACTCGAGAATCGATTATGTCTTCTTGGATCATAAGCTATTAGAGGGATTATCAAAGGCAGAAGTGAAATCAATCACCCTCTCGGATCATGCCCCGGTTATAGTTAGCTTGGAATTAAAAAATATACTGGATAGGCATAGATCCTGGAGGCTGGATGAATCACTACTGTATGATCAAGATATAATGGAGGACCTGGAGAGAGATTTGAGTCTTTTCTTTAAAGAGAACAATGTTGAGAACATCGACCCAACCATACTCTGGGAAACGCACAAAGTATTTATGAGAGGGAGATTAATAGCAGAAGGGGCCAAGAGGAAAAAAATTTGGATAGGCCAGAAACAGTCACTCCTACAAGAGATCCAGGATCTAGAACAACTCCATAAAAATTTTAATGATGATAAAGTAAAGAGAGAACTGATAATAAGACGAGAGGCATTAAAGGAATTAATGGAGCTAGAAGCCAAACGAGCATTTATGAGAATAGAAAAAAGGCAGTATGAATATGGAAATAGACCGGGGAGAGTGTTGGCGGGGGTGATTAAACCTAGAAGGAATGTAAATTATATTGCAAAAATGAAAGATAAAAAGGGAGAAATGAAATACTCCACTAAGGACATAAGTAAAGTTTTTTTTTAAGTATTATCAATCATTATATAATATAAATATTACTGAAGACCCTGAAGATAGACAAAATAGAAGTCAAAATATAAAACAGTATCTTGAGAAGATTCAGCTGCCAGAACTATCAGAAGAGGATTTAAATAACCTAGAAAAAGACATATCAAGCGATGAAATAAAGCAGGCGATCAGGAAAAGTGAGGGGGGCAAAAGTCCGGGTCCAGACAGATACACTGCCCTGTACTTTAAAAAGTTTATTGACACCCTGACCCCATTCTATCATTCCTATATGAATTCCATAGGGGAAGGCCTGAAAATTCGTCAAGAAGCCCTGGGGGCATACATATCACTTATAGGAAAAGAAGGCAAGGACCCAACTATATGCTCAAGCTTCCGGCCAATTTCCCTGATAAATGAGGATGTTAAAATATACGCCCGGATATTGTCCGAGAGACTGAGACCCCTTATGCCTGATTGTATTGAGAAAGATCAAGCAGGGTTTGTCCCGGGGAGGGAGGCAAGAGACAATGTATTGAGAACAATCCTGTTAATGCATGCCTCAAAAAAGGGAAAGAAACCTGCCATCTTCCTATCAATAGATGCCGAAAAGGCTTTTGATAGGTTAGATTGGGATTTTATGGTACAGACACTGCAAAAAATTGGCATAGGTCCAAAAATGCTGAGGTGGATCGAAGCTCTCTACTCGAACCCCACGGCTAAAATTCAGGTTAATGGAACCCTGTATGATACTCTTCAGTTGAACAACGGTACACGACAGGGTTGCCCCCTCTCGCCACTACTTTTCGTGATCTCTTTGGAACCCCTCCTAATCTCTATAAGAGCCAATAAGAAAATTAAAGGAATAGAAGTTGCGGGACAGGAACATAAGATATCAGCATTTGCTGATGATATTATGTTATACGTAACGAACCCAGCACAGACGCTCCCAGATATTTTGATGGAACTAAATGGCTATGGGGCCATCTCAAATTTTAAGATCAATATGGAAAAAACCGAGATACTTGATATCGCGGTCCCCCCAGAAGAAGCTAGGGATCTTAGAATCCTATTCCCATTTAGGTGGAGAAAAAGAGGATTGAAGTATCTGGGAGTGTCTTTATCAGCATTAACAACTGACTTATATCAAGATAACTACTTACCCTTACTAAATAAAATTAAACAGGACTTAAAAGGTTATCAGGCACATAGATTGTCATGGTTCGGCAGAATAAGCGTGATCAAAATGATGACCCTACCGAAAGCTTTGTATATCTTTCAGTGTCTCCCAATAAGTATCCCTGCCACATATTTCAAAATTCTCAGACTAATAGTACAAAAATTTATATGGAATAACAAAGGGAATCGTGTCTCATATAAAGTCCTGAGTAGACCAAAGGAGAGAGGGGGATTATCTCTCCCAGACTTTGAAAAATATTATGAGGCAGCGGTATTGCGGAGAATCCTGGACTGGGCCCATGGCTCTCCATATAAAAAATGGGTAACTCTTGAACTAGAACTGAGTAACTCTGCCCTGAATCAGATTATCTGGATCCCACCCCAATATAGAGGCCTCCCTAGGGATATGCCCCCAACTACTGTAGAAACACTCAGAATATGGGATAAAATATCTAAAAATAGATCCATGGAATATAATAGCCCTCTGTTACCCCTCACAGGAAATAATTATTTCCCTCCAGGCAAAGAAAATAAATTATACCTAAAGTGGACATCATCGGACCATTTGAGGTTAAAGGACGTTCTGAAAGGGAATGTTCTCTGTACATTACTCGAATTACAAGGAAAATATGGTAAAACGCCCTGGGACGCATGGAGATATAGGCAACTCGAACACTTTGTAGGTTCTCTTCCAAAGCCGCTTCGCTCAGACAGGAGATTGGATAAATGGGAAAGATTAGTTGACAAAGCCGGGAATAATAGACAGGGTCTCTCAAAAGTATATAGCCTACTGATAACCCCTCTAGAACTGGACTCCCTGTGTCTCGTGGAGAATTGGGAAAGGGAACTAAATCACCCGTTGCTTGAAAGTATGAGAAGTAAAGTCTTTGATTACACGCACTCAACTTCAGTGGACACAGGGATAAAAGAAATGAATTATAAATTATTAACAAAGTGGTATTATGTCCCAACTAAATTACATAAAATTAATCCCACTCAATCACCTCTATGTTGGAGGGAGTGTGGAGAGACAGGTACCCATGCACATATATGGTGGCAGTGTCCCTTAATCCAATCATATTGGAGGGAAGTGGTGGATTGGATAAAGAAGATTAGCGGGACTATAATGGAATTTGACCCCTGGCAATGCCTGTTCCATGCAACAGGGATACCGAGGAAGAAATATAAAAAATCTATTATACCATTCCTGCTGAATGCAGCAAAGAAATTAATTCCGAAACAATGGAAGACGAAAAATACTCCGACAATAAAGGATTGGTTTAGGGAGATAGATAAAATTAGATGTATGGAAGAAGTAATACACCTGCAAAACAACTTGGAAACAAAATACCTTGACACTTGGAAGTGCTGGCTGGAATTTAGACTATCTCAAGTCTATATGAGTTATGTGGGGAACAATTAGATGCTTTATTATTACTTATCTCTGGATTCCCACCCTGTCCCCACCTCTTCCCCTCTTTCCATGTCCCCCCCCCCTTTTTCTTATTGAGCACTTAGGGAGCTAACACAAAAAATAAATGGTGTTCTTACCAATTATTAAGGGAAAAAGGGAGAGGAGAAAGGTGTGCTTTTTTTTTAATTTTATCTCCTTCCCCTTCCTCACTTTTGGAATAAGGATCACTTAGGGAGTCACTAAAATAGATGTAGGGACTTATTGCCATCCCCTTTCTTCACTTTTGGAATAAGGATCACTTAGGGAGTCACTAAAATAGATGTAGGGACTTATTGCCATCCCCTTTCTTCACTTTTGGAATAAGGATCACTTAGGGAGTCACTAAAATAGATGTAGGGACTTATTGCCATCCCCTTTCTTCACTTTTGAAATAAGGATCACTTAGGGAGTCACTAAAATTGATGTAGGGGCTTATTGCCACACAATATCACATGTAGGAAGCAGGTAGTATCCCCTTCCATACTTTTTTTCTTTTTTTTTTTCCTTAACCTTTGGAACAAGGATTACTTAGAATCACTAAAATAGATGTAGGGGCCTACGGCCACATAATATCACATGTAGGAAGTAGGCAGAGTCCCCTTCCACACCTTTTTCACTTTTTTTTCTTTTTTTTTCTCTCCTTTTTCCATTTCACTTTTGGAATAAGGATCACTCAGAGAGTCACTAAAATAGACGTAGGGGCTTACCTCCACATAATACCACAAGTAGGAGGTGGGTAGTATCCCCTCCTATACCTTTTTCACTAAGTTTTTTTTTTTTTTTTGGAATAAGGACCACTTAGAGAATTTCTAAAATAGATATACGGACCTATTGCCACACAATACCACAGTAGGAGCGGGATAGTATCCCCATCTATACCTTCTCCATAAAGGGCATAGGGTGTGGTGTGTGTGTATATATGTAGGTACGACACGCTGGGGAACTACGGGAGTGGTGAGGAGGGGTGGACTGGGGGGAATTGGGGGTGGTTAACTACCCGGGGGGGGGGGGGGTGGGAAGGAAAAAGGAATACTACATAAAATATTGCTTGAATAAAGTTAGACGGAGTAAAGAATTAAATCAGGAAGATGGGGGACTACTACTATTAGTTTTTTCTACGAAAGATATACTGAGACTGATCCATGTGTTTTGTTGATTGTGTTTTTTTTTTTTTTTTTCTCTTCTTTGCTGTGTGTCTATTTATTTGTTATGTAAATATTTATGTATAAGTCCTATGTATGTGTACGTATATATAGATATATATGGGACTTTGTAAAAATGTGGAATGTTATTTTTTGTTTTTTTTCTTGCTTGTTTTTTTGTATATGTGAAAAAATCTTTTCAATAAAAAATATTTAAACACAAGTATGAGAATACAATTGCCCTGCTCCTCTCTGCAGATTGGCTCAGAGGACCTTCTCCCCCTAAGATCTGATTCACTAATCACTAAAGAGATCATCCTTTTCTTAACCCACCATCTGTCCTGTAATGTGACCACTACACCTATGTCTTTTGTCTTCTTTGTTCCAAGATCTTTCTGGATTTGCTAAAGCTACATCCATATAATTACTAAAATAGTTGACAGCTCTCTGCGGCTTCCAAGGAAATCTCCAGGCATTGAATATTTTTTATTCCTAAATTGGCACTTTTTTTTTTGTTTCAACGATTTTATTAATGTTTTCAAATTCACAGGAAAAAACTGTGACGCTCTTACAAGTAATAGAAATGACAAAACGTAAGTGCAAACAAAATATTGATAATGCAAGCCATATTAAACTGAACTTCACAAAGTGTATAATTGCAGATCCATAAGGGTCCAACCTGGAAAGGATTGGGGTGGTACATTTGAGGGACTCTGAAATGTAATTACAGAAAAAACAGGCATGCCACCACGGCACCCAAACACCCATACTGGGAACTAACTGTGAGTGGATGGGGGCTCTGATAGCTGTCACTTGTCTTTCCATCTTACCAGTTTTCTGAGAAGTTTAATTGAGTCACTCTACTCCTCTGGTGTTCTATTTATAACAAATTCCTCATTGGGAATTATCCCTAGAGGTTCATCCCCAAACACTATGTTGAACTGCAGCAACATGTAGACTGTCTTGTATGACTCTAGGCCCCACTGGGAAGCTTTAGTCACTGTTCAGGGGAGGGTAGGGAAGAGAGCGGGTGGGGTGGGGTGTCAGTTTCTACTTGTATGCCAGGTGAATGCATACAATGTCTCATGGGTATCCCCAGGTCAAGCTATTATGGAATGTTTAAGAGGTTTTGGAACTCTACCGATTCCGTAAAGTAGAGTCAGCAGGCCCAGGTTTTTTGGAATTTTGTTGGGGTCTCCCTTGCTTGCTAGACTAGGTCCTCCATTTCAGCTATTCTCCTTATGGGTTGGAGCCACTCAGAGATACTAAGGGGGTGTTATTTCTCTATATCTCTCTATGTATGGGTATGCATTGTTTGGCAGCGTTGAGATCTTTTGTAGGCCGATTGGGGTATCGATGTGTGGTGAAGCAGGTATTGTGTCGGGGTGAAGTCTGGAGTGTAGATTGTTGTTATTTGAGTGGTAAGGCGATGTATTTCTTTCCAGAAGGGCTGTATTAACGGAAATCCCACCAAATGTGGAGCATGCAGCCCTGGGCTTCATTGCATCTCCAGCAGAGCGATGAGACACTTCACTTGCTTCACTGCTGATAACTGCTGTGCAATCACACAAAAAGGGGAAAATAATTTGCAGTTCATAAATGAGCAGGGTAATAGTAAGTTGAAATGAACAGTCTTTGATGCATTCAAATCTTTAATGAACCACCACTGTGCTCAATATTCAAAAAGTGAATGCCACCACCGATATCAAAGCCGTTTACCAGATGGTAATGATTAGACAGCTTTCATATAGATACAGCCTTGGTCTTTTCACACACGGAACCGGGCAAACACCGCAAGTCTCCTCCAGGTATATATTAGTAAGCCCTTGGACTCAGCAGACAGCGTGTGTCATAACGGTGTGGACCATATAAATTTAATTAAGAACGGACCATAGCTTAATACTGTAACAAATGCTAGATTTATTTAACACAGATTGGTACTCACAATATAGCAGATATTGTGGACATTAAAACGTGACCATCACCACGCTACAGACGAAGGAGGAAGGGCTCCATATGTGCCAGCCGGCATCTTTGTTTTTAATGTCCGCAATATCTGCTATATTGTGAGAACAATATATCTGCTATATTGAGCACAGCGGTGGTTCATTGAAGATTTGAATGCATCAAAGACTGTTCATTTCAACTTACTATTACCCTGCTCATTTATGAACTGCCAATTATTTTCCCCTTTTTGTGTGATTGCACAGCAGTTATCACTATATTTTTGATTATTATCACCATGATATTGGTTCATTTATGTATTGATTGATTTCGATCCATATTAGTACAAATTATTCATTCACTTTTTTCTGTTGATACGGGCCACCATCAACATATTGGTGTTCCTATTGTGTGATTTTGATCTTAATTAATTTATTTACACTGTATTATTATTTTTAGGTGGCACAGTTTTTCTAGTTATTATTATATAGGATTCTGTCCATCTGAAATTAAACTGCGTCCTTATCTGGTGTGATAGCGATGCATTCATTTCCATCCCAATTGCCTCCGATTTATTGTAATTCACCTTAAAGTTTGGAGCCCTGGGCTTCGTTGCATCTCCAGCAGATTGCGTTTTGCCATGGGTTCATAGCCTGTGAACATGAGCGAGTCTATGTCCGAAATCGAGTGTATTTGGGGTTCCGACTGGGGCAGATCGCTTCGAAGGGAGTGTGATCCCTGTGCCAATTGGAGAGTGGTTTAGAGCTATTGAGGAAGTGTCTAATTTGTAGGTATTTGAAGAAAGGAATGGTTTGGTCAGGGTATCGAGAGGAGAGGGCTGGATAGGGTAAGAGCTTGCCTTTATCAAAAAAGTGTTCTGCCCTAAGTGATGGCACGTGGTGTGAGTTACAGTGGCTTGCAAAATTATTCACCCACTTGGCTTTTTACCTATTGTGTTACATTACAGACTTTAGTTCAATGTTTTTTTTTTTAATCTGAATTTTATATGATGGATCAGAACACAATAGTCTAAAGCCCCATACACACGCGCGGATTATCCGAGGACCAGGTCCGTCGGATCATGTCCGTCGTACTTTGTCCGATGTTGGTTTTGCGTACACACGGTCGGACAAAGTTGTCGGAAAATCCGATCATTCTGAACGTGGTGACGTTTGTTGCCTACGACGGGACTACGTAGAGGCTAGTAGCCAATAGCTTTGGTCTTGTAATGTGATCTGAGCATGCGTAGCACTTTGTCCGTCGGACTACCATACACACGATCGGATTTGGTGTGATCGGACCTTGTTGTCCAAAAATCTATCCAGCAGGAGATAGGACTTTGTCCGTCGGACAATCCGACGTACACTGTCCGATGGTGCATACACACGGTCGGATTTTTCAACAACATTGTCCGATCGGACAGAATCCACGCGAAAATCCGACCGTGTGTATGGGGCTTAAGTTGGTGAAGTAAAATTAGAAAAATATATACATAAAACTATTTTTCAGAAAAAAAAAAGATAATTGGCATGTGCTTATGTATTCACCCCCTTTGTTATGAATCCCATGAAAAGCTCTGGTGCAACCAATTACCTTCACAAGTCACATAATTAGTGAAATGATGTCCACCTGTGTGCAATTTAAGTGTCACATGACCTGTCATTACTTATACACACCTTTTTGAAAGGCCCCAGAGGCTGCAACACCTAATATTTTGTGCTCTTCAAAAGTAGTCATTGCAAGTAATTACAGTACTAACAAGTTTTGAATTCTTGAACATTTATTTGTTTCTCAAATTCACCCATGTTGTGTTCCAGTTGTCTTCCATCCCAATGTTTTCACTCTCTACCTATTGCTGTTGTTTCAAAGTCATAGTCTGCCTATACATTTTTATGTGTCTGCATTTGTCTTTGTTAAAGCTATTAACCAAAAATAACCAGAGGGTCAAAAGACAAACAGGTATCTGGGCTTATGACCGAGGGAGATAAAGAGGTCTATTACACCACTGACTTGGCAAATTTAGCTCAATTTGCACACATCTTACCTCGACATTTTGAACATATTTGGGGAAAATGCTTTAAATAAGCCTACTAAAGTAACCCAAATCAAAATAAAAACAATAAATTATTCTCAATTGCTTTACCAATGCACCATACCTCTAAGAAGGTCCTGTATGGTCTTTTCAGGTCCAGAATATGCATATTTCCAATTATGGGTAAAGGTTTTGGGCCAGGTGGGAAATTAGGGTAAACATTCTGGTTGGAGCCACGGGTGACCTTCACCAAAAAAAGACAGAACAGAACCAGCAGAAGAATTGAGAATGGGTCAATAAAGAACATGACTCCAGAATTCCTACAAAGAAAAATATTTTTTTTATGTTTAAAAAAAAAAATTGTGCAAATATAAAATTAGGTACTTTAGTCCATTTACACATTCAAAGAAATCATCTAAAATACAGAATCCAATGACATGATTGTATTGAATATGCCTGCTATTCTTCACTGGGGTTGATTTACCACATACTAAACCTTATTCTCTAAGCCAGGTGAACATTCATAGCCTCGGTTCCTTTAATAATTCAATAAGTTGTAATTACATACTGTATGCATATGGAAGCTGAAATACCAGCTAATTAATTAAAAACAAAGAGATTCTTTGAATCTTTGAGAATGCAACTGATCGTGATTTTTCTAGTACGTGTTATGCCGCGTACACACGAAGGGACTATCCCGCGGGATTATCCGCTGGACTCGAGTCCGCCGGACAATCCCATCGTGTGTGGGCCTTCGACTGACTTTTTTTCCCAAAAGTCCGGTGGACTAGGTTTTAAGTTTTGTTTTAAAATTATCCGCTGGACTTGGCAGTCCGGCGGACAATACGGCCGTCTGTAGTATGGTCCGGCGGACCAAAAAGGACGCATGCTCAGTAGCAAGTATTTTTCTAGTCTTTTCTTTTTCTAGTCCCGTCGTACGTGCTGTATGTCATCGCGTGAACCGCCGGACTTTTAGCGTGATCGTGTGTGGTCAAGTCTGTTCGCTTTCAAGTCCGCCGAAGCCCAGCTGGAAAGTCCGGTGGATTGTCCGCTGGACTAGGTCCGGCGGACAAAGTCCCTTCGTGTGTTCGTGGCATTACACGTCTGGCAATGAATTAGATTAAATTTAGTAAATCTCAAAATAGACAGGTGATTCTAGAACATTTTATATTTCCTGAGTTGAATTGCAGAACCTGTTGCTAAAAATGCACTTATAATACCCTCAAGGCAATTACAGTCTGATGCAAAGGACCCACATTATTTTGTTAGACATGACTGATCAGACTATGGTTACAGCAATAACCTCAGTCAATGGATGCAGTTTTTAGTAGCTGATAACAGGAAACCACAATTTATTGGAATCAGAAATTTCTTGTATGGCACCCACAAATTTAAATCAATCAGTCATAGACTATGTAACTTGGATCCTTTAAATAATTTTCAAGGCTTTTTCACTTAAAGTATATTTAAAGCCAAAACATTTTTAATATGCTAGACTTGAGTGTTTTCACATGGGAGGAGGTTAAAATCTCTTGTCTCCTCTGAAGCACCAGGTATTGTCCATAATTAAAGTAGAGCTATAGGCAAAACTTTTTTTTTTTCATTTTGGATAGAGCAAAAGAGGGTAAAAACCCCTGCCATCCATGTCCCTATGCAGACATTTACCTTCACTTCCTATCCCATAGCCAGACAGGAAGTAAGAGGAAATCACGGCAAATTAAGGGAATTAATTTGGGACCCCCAGGTCACCAGAACCAGTATCTCCATTGGAAGATCCCTCCTCTATTACTTTTCTGGGGACAACCCAAATTTTGAGATTTTCTTTTACTTTCACTTTCAATAATAATGGTAAACAGGAAATAATGGGGGCACAAAAAAAAAATAAAAAAATTATATAAATAAAAAAAAAGTGAAAAATCTAAAATTAAAAAAAATAAAAATAAAAGAAAATATAAAAATAAATAAAAATAAATAAAACTAAACTAAAAAACAGCTGCCAGCACTTCCCACACTTCCCCAAATGTGACAATGCAAACTGATATATCAAATGTGCGGCGCTTAAATAGCTATACAACTAATATACATGTGTAGCACAAATACAACAAATAACCATAAAATATATCCTGTGATGCAAGGGTAATTAATAAATGTCCAAAAAAAATAATAATATAATAAAGTGCTTGTGCTCCGTGTATTGCACAAAGATCCTTAATAATGTAGTATACTGTGATACAAAGGTAAAATGTCCAAAAAATATATAAATAAAGTGCACATGCTCCGTGTATTGCAGAAAAAATCCTTAATGATAATATTTCAAAAATCCATTATAAAAACATAAAACGTGATGATAGTGATGATATCTTAATGCAGTGTGCACACACCCTCCACCAGATGTACCCTCACCTTAAGGGCTTTATATAAAAGCCTGTGATAAATATTATTATTAGGGATGAGCCGAACACCCCGCTGTTCGGTTCGCACCAGAACATCCGAACATGCAAAAAAGTTTGTTCGGATACGCTAACACCGTTATAGTCTATAGGACACGAATGTGAAAAATCAAAAGTGCTAATTTCAAAGGCTTATATGCAAGTTTTTGCCCTAAAAAGTCCTTGTTGACCCGGGTCCTGCCCCAGGGATGTCCCCCTGCAAAAAAAAGTTTTAAAAATGGCAATTTTTTTTTCGGGAGCAGTGATTTTAAGAATGCTTAAAGTGAAACAATAAAAATGTTATATTCCTTTAAATATCATGCCTGGGGGGGGGGGGGGGGGGGGGGTCTATAGTATGCCTGTAAAGTTGCACAGTTTTCCTGTGTTTAGAACAATACCACAGCAAAATTACATTTCTAAAGGAAAAAAGTAAAACTGCTTGCGGCTGTAATGTATTATCGGGTTCCGGCAATATACATGAGAATCATTGAGAAAAATGGCATGGGTCCCCCCCCCAGCCCATTTCAATGCTCTTTGGGTCTGGTATGGATATTAAGGGGAACCCCGCACCCAAATTTAAGAAATAAATGTCGTGGGGGGCACCCAGGCACTATATACTCTGAACATAATTATATATACTATACGTCCTGCCCTAAATACTCTGCGGAAAATTGAGCCTTAGGTGTTGGTGGTGCCAGAACACTGTAACCCCTCACAGTTACTGTTGTGCGCAGGAACAGGCCCTGCTGTTAAATATTATATCAAGAATCGTAATTACATGCCCCTGTTAAACAGGGGCTGAAAAATTGGGCCTTAGGCAGTGGTGGTGGTGGTGCCACAACACTGTGACCCCTCACAGTTACACTTGTTGGGTGCAGGAACGGGCCCTGTTATGAAATATTATATCAAGAATTGTAATTACATGCCCCTGTTAAACAGGGGCTGAAAAATTGGGCCTTAGGCAGTGGTGGTGGTGGTGCCACAACACTGTAACCCCTCACAGTGTTGGGCGCAGGAACGGGCCCTGCTATGAAATATTATATCAAAAATTGTAATTACATGCCCCTGTTAAACAGGGGCAGAAAAATTGGGCCCTGGGCACCACCACCACTGCCTTAACCGCTTCAGGCCCAGAAGAATTTACCCCCTTCCTGACCAGAGCACTTTTTGCGATTCGGCACTGCGTCGCTCTAACTGACAATTGCGCGGTCGTGCGACGTGGCTCCCAAACAAAATTGACGTCCTTTTTTTCCCACAAATAGAGCTTTCTTTTGGTGGTATTTGATCACCCCTGCAGTTTTTATTTTTTGTGCTATAAACAAAAAAAGAGTGACAATTTTGATAAAAACACATTATTTTTTACTTTTTGCTATAATATATATCCCAAAAAAAATATATAAAAAAAAAACATTTTTTCCTCAGTTTAGGCCGATACGTATTCTTCTACATAATTTTGGTCAAAAAATTGCAATAAGCGATTATTGATTGGTTTGCGCAAAAGTTATAGCATTTACAAAATAGGGGATAGTTTTATGGCATTTTTATTAATATTTTTTTTATAAATGGCGGCGATCTGCGATTTTTATCATGACTGCGACCATATGGCAGGTACATCAGACATTTTTGACACATTTTTGGGACCATTTTCATTTATACAGCAATCAGTGGTATACAAATGCACTGATTCCTGTGTAAATGACACTGGCAGTTAAGGGGTTAACCACTAGGTGGCAGTGTAGGGGCTAAGTTGGTCCTAGGGGCGTGTTTCTAACTTTCGGGAGCATGGCTGTGTGTGACACATCCCTTATCTCTGCTCCGATCACACAGAGCAGAGATTAGTGACACTGTCACTAGTCAGAACGGGGAGATGCTTGTTTACATTAGCATCTCCCCGTTTCTCCTCTCCGTGAGGCGATCGATGGTATCCCCGTGGCGATCGAGTCCACGGGACCCGCAACCCGACTGACGGAGCTTCCCACGCCACCGGCGGCACGCGTGCGCCCACCGGCCGCCTCTTAAAGGGTATGTGATTCTGCCTGTACGTACCCTTCTGCCGCAGTATATCTGCGTGAGGTGGTCGGGAAGCGGTTAAACCAAAAATATTGTTGAAAGCTAGCATCATCAAGATTGAGGAGGAATAGGATAGTCACTCAGCATAGGCAGTCTTCAAGGGATCCCACATCCATAGAAAAATCAATCAGTTACATCAGCATCAGGTGCTTGATAACTGCTGCTGATCCAAGACTGATTCATTTTTATGAATGTGAGCCTATCCGCAGAGTCTGTGGACAGGCAACCTCTATGATCCATTACAAATCCTCCATCAGCACTGAATGTGCGTTCAGAAAGAACACTGGATGTAGCACAGGCCAGTAGATCAATTGCATATTGAGCAAGTTCTGGCCAGTGGTCCATCTTCAAGACCCAGTTACCCAGTGGATGGTCTGTTGGAAAGGTCTCGAAGTCTGCTCTTGCCCCAAGATATTCCGGCACCATGTAATGCAGACACTGGCGATGGTTGCTTGAACCAATCAGACCTTGGCGATGAGGACTGAAAAATTGTCTAAAGGCATCGGTCAGCTGGCCACCTTCTCCACCGCTCTTTCTCTGACTGAACGAAGCCTCAGCAACCAGGAAATTGTAACCTCCCAGGGTCTGGAAACGCATTGCACAAACCTTTCTTCATGGCCTCCTGAAGATGTTTCATCCTCTACTCCCTCTGCAAAGGCTGGATGATTCCTGCAACCTTACCCTTGTAACGTGGATCAAGAAGGGTTGCCAGCCAGTAATGATCACTCTCCTTCATACCACGAATTCTAGGGTCCTTTTGCAGGCTTTGCAGAATCAAGGAGGCCATGCAGTGCAGTTGCAGATGCATTTGATTGTGAGTCCTCTGGGTCACTGAGGATGACATTGTTAGGAATTACCTACTCCCAACTACGTAGTGTTATCCTCTACATCCATGCTGACACAATCCTCCTCCTCCTCTTCTTCCTGTGTGTTTTTGCGAGCCCACAGGAATGCTATCTGGATAAAGGGGGCCTTGAGAGGTAAGGAATTCCTCCTCTTCCTCTCGCTGTTCTGCCTCAAGTGCCCTATCCATTATTCCACGAAGCGCGTGCTCCAACAGGAAGACAAGATGGACAGTATCACTGATGCATTCATTGTTGCTGCTCACCACCCTCGTGGCCTCCTCAAATGGTGACAGGATAGTGCATGCATCCTTGATCAGTAGCTATTGGCATGGTGAAAAAAAGCCAAGCTCCCTGGCCCTGACCCTGTCCTGGTGCCATACTCACACAGGTACTCATCGATGACCCTCTGCTGCGAGTGCAGCTGCTGCAGCATTGCCAACGTTGAGTTACACCTGGTGGGCATGTCACAAATGAGGCGGTTGTTGGGCAGGTTGCATTCCCTTTGAATGTTAGCCAGCTAAGCACTGGCATTATATGACTGGCGGAAATGACCACAGACTTTTCTGGCCTGCCTCAGGAGATCCTGTAAGCCTGGATACCGGCTCAAGAACCGCTGCACCACCAAATTCAGGACGTGTGCCAAACATGGGTCAAGTGTCCCTGTTGGAGGGCGGAGAGAAGGTTGGTGCCATTGTCGCATGCAACCATTCCTGGCTGAAGCTGGTGTGGCGTCAACCACCTCTGAGCCTGCCCCTGCAGAGCTGACAGAATCTCTGCCCCAGTGTGGCTCCTGTCCCCTAAGCAGACCAACTCAAGCACTGCATTGACATCTTTTTGCCTGAATGCTTGCGTAGGCCCTTGACCGCTTACGGAGCACCGCTGGTTCAGAGGAGAAATCTGAAGAAGAGGCCATAGAGGGAGAAGAAGAGGAGGGGGTGGAGGATAGAGCTGTGGCAGAATGACCACTAGCATTTTGGAGGCGTGGTGGCGGAACAAGCTCCAACAATACTGAACCGTGTCCTGCTTCCTTCTCAGCTGCCAGCAGAGTTACCCAGTGCGCTGTAAATGAAAGGTAACGTCCCTGCCCATGCCTTCTAGACCATGAGTCAGTGGTAATATGCACCTTACTGCTGACTGAGGCCAAAACATTGCCTTCCACATGCCGGTAGAGAGCCGGAATGGCCTTCCATGAAAAGAAATGGCGTTTTGGAACCTGCCACTGAGGTACAGCACATTCCACAAATTCAAGAAAGGGGGCAGAATCTACCAGCTGAAAAGGCAGCAGCTGCAGTGCTAGCAATTGGCCAAGCTAGCATTTAGACGCTGAGCTTGTGGATGGCTGGGACCGAATTTCTTTTTAGCAACTGAGGTAGGGAAATTTGCCTGCTAAAATCAGATGGAGGTGTACTAATAGCAGATTGGCTGCAAGTACTTGGGTCACCTATTGCTATACCTTCATTCCTCTCAGTGCAGGTTTTTGCGAGGACTAGAGGTATAGTGTGGTTGGAGATCCCAGATGAGGAGCAAGGAGAAGTCTGCCTTTTTTCTTTGATGTGGGTCTTTCAAGTGCTGTTGCCAATGGACTGCATGGGAGGTCGTCATATGTCTGGTCAAGCATGTGGTGCCCAACAGGCTGCTGTTCTTGCCATGCTTGATCCACTTCAGACATAGGTTGCAAACGGCAATGGTGCGATCTGCTGCACATGGGTCAAAAAAGGCCCACACCAAGGAACTTTTCAAGATCAGTGGGAAGTCAGCAGCACCCTGCACCTGCGGAGCTCTGCGGTGTGATGCAGTAGGGTGACTGCCCTTGAGCTGCCCCTAGAGGACTTCCTGCCTCATTGGAGTTATTGGACCACCCAAGTAGAGCCAGTGACCTCATCATACCCTCCCTCCTCGTCACTAAAGTAAACTTGTCAGTATGCTGCGGCTGGGGGGACATGACTGCCAGTTTCTTGTCCTTCTTGGGCACCCCCTCTCTCTAGGCTCACGTTATTCCCTTCCTCAACCTGTGAAACAACATCGGAGCCTTCTAATCCTTTTGCATCCTCCATCAGCATGTACCTGATACTGTGGTTGAATAGTTTGGGGGACTCCTCTGTGCATAATGGTGGGGCTACGGAAGGAGTGACTGTGGACGAGGAGCAGGTGGAATAGGCAGCTTTGGCAGTTGCATTGGAATGCAAACTACTCTGAGCTTGGGTGACAGAGGATGAGGAGAATGAGGACGGCTTTGTTATCCACTCCACCAACTCTTCTACATGTTCTGGCTCAATAACACGGCCAGCAGCAGAAAAAAAAGACAAGCGTGGCCCACAGCCACTTGCAGAGGATGCACCATGTCTATGACCGGCACTGTTGAATGTAGACACAGAGCCTGCTTGCCCTCTTTTAGTGGCCTGTGAGCATCTGCCTCTCCTTGGTGGCCTTCTGGACGTGATGTATATTTTGTTTGACAACACCACACTGCACTGTATTGTGTACTGTGTACACCACTAGAAAAGTAGTAGCAACTGCACTACGGCTGCACTGTATTGTGTAATGTGTACACCACCAGAAAAGTAGTAGCAACTGCACTACGGCTGCACTGTATCGTGTGCTGTGTACACCACCAGAAAAGTATTAGCCAACTGCACTACGGTTGCACTGTATCATGTGCTGTGTACACCACCAGAAAAGTAGTAGCAACTGCACTACGGTTGCACTGTATCGTGTGCTGTGTACACCACCAGAAAAGTAGTAGCAACTGCACTACGGCTGCACTGTATCGTGAAATGTGTACACCACCAGAAAAGTAGTAGCAACTGCACTATGGTTGCACTGTATTGCGTAATGTGTACACCACCAGAAAAGTAGTAGCAACTGCACTACGGTTGCACTGTATCGCGTAATGTTTACACCACCAGAAAAGCAGTAGCAACTGCACTACGATTGCACTGTATTGTGTAATGTGTACACCACCAGAAAAGTAGTAGCAACCGCACTAGGGTTGCACTGTAGATATACACTACACTAGATTGTGCAGAGTGTAATATATATATATATATATACTATTCATATATACCGACAATCATATATATATATATATATATATATATATATATATATATTGTACAGGACGCCAAGGTTGGGTCCTGGACGGGTGCTATATAGCACCAGTATTTGGGCTGTGGTCCCTTTAAAAGGATTCGCAGCGTTGCTCAGGGGGTCACCCAAAATGGGTGAGGGGTTCCGGGAGTAGCCGAGCAGGAGAGGACTGACTCGCAGTCCTCTCTAAGTTAATAATAGTTATTTGGGACCCGGAATTTGGGAGGCTCTGAAGAGATATTCGGGTGGGAAAAGAGCCTCCCTCCCTGACCACAATGATTCAGCGCACAGGGGGTTAAGGGCCTCCAGGAAGACAGCTCATAAAACAGGAAGTAGGGAAGAGTTGTTGGGGTGAGGAGGAGTAGGTGATTACACCTGTTAGCTGAGCTGTGTGGATGTCTGGAGGCTGCTAAAAGAACCTGCTGCAAAAACTGTATGTGTTTTCCTTAACTTTGTTTTTGTGCTGAAGATAAGCTGTTTTTTTTGTTATGCTGAAGATAAGCGGACTTTGTTTTTGTACTTTACCTGTGCGCTGAAGAAAGCCTTATTTTGATTTTTCTTTCAAATAAATGTCTTTTATTTTACAACTGACGGTTTATGCACTTAATCCCGTGGAGCTATTGTCCCCAAAGTTCACAACTGGTGTCTTGGATGCTGGCAAAAGTGCATTTGCAGCCGCAAAAACCGTTTAAAACTAAACTGACATTTAAAGAGACAGTGTACAAATGGCATGTCGTGGGTGAAGTCAGCTCAGACGCTGCAAACAGCAGGTAAAGGCATGGAGGAGGTCATCAGGGCTTTGGCGCAAGCCACCGTGACCCAGCAGCAAGCTTCAGCAGATGCAAACCGTCGCCATGAGGAAGCGATGGCTCAGCAGCAGCAGGCCCTGGCACAGGCTATAGCTGCACAGCAGGAAAACACACGGTTGCTAGCCGCCCAGTTTACTGCTCAGCAGGAGTCCACTCAAACACAGGTGACTGCCTTACAGGAGGCAGTGCAGCGGCTGGCTCAGGGACGAGAACAATCGGTCGTTGCCGTTGGCAACCAAGTGTCTGTGAGAGCCAGCCATTTCTTACAAAAACTGACACCCAGCGATGACGTAGAGGCCTTTCTCACCACCTTTGAGAGGATAGCGGAGAGAGAGGGGTGGCCCCGTGACCAATGGGCCGGCATTATCTCTCCTTTTCTCACCGGTGACCCGCAAAAGGCCTACTTTGACCTCCCAACTGAACATATCAGCAACTATGAGCTTCTGAAGACAGAGATCCTGGCCCGCCTAGGAGTGACCATGGCTGTCCGGGCTCAGAGGGTGCATCGCTGGCAGTACAAACCTGACCGACCACCCAGGTCCCAAATGCATGAACTGATACAGCTGGTTAAAAAATGGCTACAGCCAGAAAAACTGTCAGGCCCACAAATGGTGGAACGGGTGGTGATGGACTGGTACCTGCGGTCCCTGCCAGATGACCTACAGCGCTGGGTAAGCCATGGAGACCCTGCAACCGCTGACCAGCTGGTTGAGTTGGTTGAAAGATACACCGTGGTAGAGGACCTGCTTGGGCCTGCCAAACGTCGGGAACCCACACCAAGGGCAACAAGACCAGCCACAGCACCTAGGAGAGAAGCCCTGCTAGACATTGGAACCCGCAACCCTGCACCATCTTCTGCAGAACCTCGAAGGTTGGTTCCTGTCCCTAGGATGGGAGGCCTACAGTGTTGGCGATGTCGGTCCTGGGGGCATACCCGGGCACAATGCCCACTTCAGGAGGAGCCGATGGATTGCGGGACTGGTCGGAGAAGCTCCTTCTATGTGCAAAGAGCGTGTACCACTCATCTTGATCTGGCTGAAGGACGGTTCGAGTGTGAAGTGTGGGTGAACCACCTTCCTGCCAGGGCCCTACTAGACTCCGGGAGCATGGTAACACTGGTACATGCCAGGGTGATTGGGAGACTTGGCCCCGTAAATAAAACTCTGCGCGTAGTGTGTATCCATGGGGATACCAGGGAGTACCCCCTGGTTCCTGTGACGGTTTCTTATGGACGTACCTCAGTGACACAGGAGGTTGGGGTAGTACATAGTTTAATCCATGATATTATAGTGGGGCGGGACTGTCCGCTATTCCTCGAACTGTGGAACCAGGCACAGATGGGGCTGCCAGGAGAACTGGGGACACTGGGCCTGGAAGAGATGGAGTCTGAGGGGTCTAGGTCTGAAACCCCCACAACACACCCCTCTAAAACAGAGATACCTGTCACTAATAAGGATATTGCAGAGAATGTTAATTTGAATGACAATGTTTCTGTTTCAGGCCTCAATACTGAGTTGACTTCTGAGGGGGGGGAAGCCTTCCCATTACAGGTTATGCTGGGGGAGGATGATGAGGAGCTCTCCCCGTTGCAGTTCCCAGTTGAGGAGGGTGAAGGGGAAACATCCTCAAGGTCAGTGCATCCAGACCTGGACGTACCCAGGGGTGCGTTTGGCACCGCCCAGTTGCAGGATCCTACCTTGGTCAATGCTCGAGAGCAGGTTTCTGTTGTTGATGGGGTACCACAAATACCAGGGGCAGATCAAAGGTTTCCTCATTTTGCATTAAAGGGGGATTTGATTTATCGAGTGGCTGAAAGCCGAGAGGAAACTGTAGAGCAGTTACTGGTTCCCCAACCATATAGGCGGATGCTGCTTGACCTAGCCCACAATGACGCACTGGGAGGACACTTGGGGGCAGAGAAAACGGAGGCCAGGATAACCGACCGGTTTTACTGGCCAGGGGTGAAGGCCGAGGTTAAAAGATATTGTGCATCTTGTCCCATTTGCCAGTTAACTGCCCCAGGGCCACACTATAGAAGCCCTCTGGTACCCTTGCCGATTATTGAGGTTCCGTTTGAGAGGATCGCCATGGATCTCGTGGGACCCCTGGTAAAGTCGGCAAGGGGGCACCAATATATATTAGTCATCCTAGACTACGCAACCAGGTATCCAGAAGCAGTTCCTTTGAGGAAAGCCTCCTCTAAGGCCATTGCCAAGGAGTTATTCCAAATGTTTTCACGAACTGGATTCCCCAGGGAGATACTTACGGACCAGGGCACCCCTTTTATGTCAAAGGTGATGGCGGACTTGTGCAGACTATTTCAGATCAAGCAGTTGCGGACGTCCGTCTATCACCCGCAGACCGATGGCCTAGTTGAGAGGTTTAATAAAACTCTAAAGTCCATGTTAAAAAGAGTGGTCCAGAAAGACGGGAAGGATTGGGATATGTTACTCCCTGCCCTCTTGTTTGCCATCCGGGAGGTTCCACAAGCGTCCACGGGCTTCTCACCGTTTGAGTTAGTGTATGGACGAAGGCCCCGGGGGTTGCTTGACCTAGTCAAAGAAACATGGGAAAGTGAATCCTCACCACACAAGACCGTGGTAGAGCATATCTCTCAAATGCGAGAGAGGGTGGCTAAGGTGATGCCGCTGGTGAGGGAGCACATGCAGAAGGCTCAGGATGCCCAAAGAAGGGTGTATAACAGATCGGCTAAAATTAGACAGTTTCAAGTAGGAGACCGGGTGGCTGTCCTAATACCCACAGTGGAGAGCAAGTTCTTGGCCAGGTGGCAAGGCCCGTTTGAGGTAATAGAAAAAGTGGGTGAGGTGAACTACAAGGTACACCAGCCAGGGAAAAGAAAACCATACCAGATCTATCACGTAAATCTGTTGAAACCCTGGAGAGACAGAGAACAGGTATCCGCTGTGGTAGAGGTACAGTCAGGGGACCATGCAGGAATCGTCCTGGTGCAGGTGGCTGCTACCCTAACTAGGCCCCAAACCCAGCAAGCAAAAGAGTTTCTGCAAAGAAATAGGGACATGTTTTCAGGGTTGCCGGGTCTCACCAACGTCATCGAGCATGACATTGTGACGGAACCCTGTATAAAAATCCGGTTAAGGCCTTACCGTATCCCAGAAGCTCATAGAGTGGCAGTGTCTGAAGAGGTCAAGAGAATGCTCGAGCTTGGAGTCATTGAAGAGTCGCAGAGCGAGTGGTCGAGTCCAATCGTGTTGGTACCCAAACCCAACGGCACCCTCCGCTTCTGCAACGACTTCAGAAAACTTAATGAAATCTCCAAGTTTGATGCTTATCCAATGCCACGGGTAGATGAGCTAATTGAGAGGTTAGGTCCAGCCAGGTATATAACCACGCTAGACCTCACAAAAGGGTATTGGCAGATTCCCCTGACCAAGAAAGCCAGGGAGAAAACAGCTTTCTCTACCCCGGAAGGCCACTTCCAGTACAAAAGAATGCCATTTGGTCTACACTCTGCCCCCGCTACATTCCAAAGGGCCATGGACAAAACTTTGCGTCCACATCAACGGTATACTTCGGTTTACCTAGATGACATAGTCATTTTTAGCACTGATTGGGAGTCCCATCTTCCCCGAGTTCAGGCAGTCGTAGACTCCTTGAGAAGAGCAGGATTCACCATCAATCCGGAGAAGTGCGCGATTGGAGTAGAGGAAGCCAAGTACCTAGGGTACATTGTGGGTAGAGGACTGGTGAAGCCCCAAATGAGTAAGGTAGAAGCCATACAGAACTGGCCCCGCCCCCTATCCAAGAAGCAGGTCAGAGCGTTTTTGGGCATAGTTGGCTACTACCGGAGGTTTGTCCCCAACTTTGCCACCATTGCTGCACCATTGACGGACTTGACCAAAGGCAGAAAGTCAGTGATGGTACAGTGGAATGACGATGCCGAAAAAGCTTTCCAGAAGCTTAAGACGGCATTGTGCCGGGATCCGGTGCTTGTGGCTCCAGATTTTTCTAAGGATTTTGTAGTACAGACAGATGCTTCAAGTGAAGGGCTAGGAGCAGTCCTGTCTCAAGTGATCAATGGGGAAGAGCACCCCATAGTTTTTCTAAGTAGGAAACTGACGGCAGCGGAGAAAAACTATGCGGTGGTGGAGCGGGAGTGTCTTGCCATCAAGTGGGCTTTAGACTCTTTACGCTATTTCCTCCTAGGTAGAAGGTTCCGCCTAGTGTCCGACCATGCCCCACTGACCTGGATGAGACAAAACAAAAACACCAATGCCAGGGTGACAAGGTGGTTCCTTTCTCTCCAGGAGTTCAATTTTGTGGTAGAGCACAGACCAGGGAGACAGCATCAGAACGCCGATGCCCTCTCCCGGGTCCATTGTATGATGTCGAGTGGTGCCTCCAACACCTCCGCGTTGAGGCAGAGGGGGGGGATATGTACAGGACGCCAAGGTTGGGTCCTGGACGGGTGCTATATAGCACCAGTATTTGGGCTGTGGTCCCTTTAAAAGGATTCGCAGCGTTGCTCAGGGGGTCACCCAAAATGGGTGAGGGGTTCCGGGAGTAGCCGAGCAGGAGAGGACTGACTCGCAGTCCTCTCTAAGTTAATAATAGTTATTTGGGACCCGGAATTTGGGAGGCTCTGAAGAGATATTCGGGTGGGAAAAGAGCCTCCCTCCCTGACCACAATGATTCAGCGCACAGGGGGTTAAGGGCCTCCAGGAAGACAGCTCATAAAACAGGAAGTAGGGAAGAGTTGTTGGGGTGAGGAGGAGTAGGTGATTACACCTGTTAGCTGAGCTGTGTGGATGTCTGGAGGCTGCTAAAAGAACCTGCTGCAAAAACTGTATGTGTTTTCCTTAACTTTGTTTTTGTGCTGAAGATAAGCTGTTTTTTTTTTTGTTATGCTGAAGATAAGCGGACTTTGTTTTTGTACTTTACCTGTGCGCTGAAGAAAGCCTTAT
Organism: Lithobates sylvaticus; assembly: GCA_028564925.1. Taxonomy (NCBI): domain Eukaryota; kingdom Metazoa; phylum Chordata; class Amphibia; order Anura; family Ranidae; genus Lithobates; species Lithobates sylvaticus. Next base: position 520,180,498 of record CM053028.1, on the reverse strand, counting down.
TTTGATTTTTCTTTCAAATAAATGTCTTTTATTTTACAACTGACGGTTTATGCACTTAATCCCGTGGAGCTATTGTCCCCAAAGTTCACAATATATATATATATTAGACTGTTGGTGTATATTTATCTAGGCTACACTGACTGGATATACAGTATATATATATATATATATATATATATATATATATATATATATATATATATATATATATATACTAGACTGACTGTATATGTGTGTGTGTATATATATATATATATATATATATATATATATATATATATATATATATATATATATATATATATATATATATATATATATATATATATATATATATATATATATATATTAAATACACTGCCACTAACTGGATAACCTGCCTGCTTAATCTAAATCAAGCTATGTCTCCATCCACGCCAACAACACTACACAGGGCCACCGTACAGACAGCCTTATAAAGTGTGGGGCGTGGACTTAGTCCCCCTGAGCCATGACTGGCCAAAGGCACCCTACCATTGGCCAATTATGGCTCTCTTAGCAGAGGGCACTAGGATTGGCCAAAGCATGCAGGTCAGGGGCATGCTTTGGCCAATCATCATACAGCAATGCACTGCGATCTCGCAGTGCATTATGGGGCATTCCGCGGGCGCTCAAATTTCCTGCGATCGCCCCATAATGTTCAATATTCAGTGAATGGGCGAACATCCGATGTTCGAGTCGAACTCATGTTCAAAGCGAACTCAAGCTCATTCCTACTTATTATCAGCGTATCTTTGTGCAATACACGGAGCACAAGCACTTTATTATATTATTATTTTGGACATTTATTAAAGTGGAGCTCCACCCTCTTTTTTCACTCATCTTCATCCTCTGCCTCTCTGTCCCCCTAAACACATTTGGCATAAAACATTTTTTTTTTTTAAACTTACCATTTTATTGCAGATCTTCTTCTCCACTTCCTGTTTCCGGCTGCGGCGTGAACGCGTCATCCCCGTCCGCTATGCCTCCTGGGATATGTTTGTCATCAATCCCAGGAGGCAATAGGCGTCGCTGGGCCATAGCATTGCGTTATTTCAAAACTGGAAATAACGCGATGCCGGCCGGCGCCCACCCCGGGTCCCGTCCACCCGACATCACGCTGACAGCTGGTCTCTGCATTCAGTTACATATAGTGTAACTGAAAAATGACAAAATCGGCTCAGTGTGAAACTGCCAGTGTCAGCCAGTGCCAATCAGTGCAACCTGCCAATGCCATCCAGTGCCACCTGCCAGTGTCAGCCAGTGCCAACCGCCAGTGGCAGTCAATGCCAACTGCCAGTGCCAATCAGTGACACCTGCCAGTGCCAAGCAGTGTCACCCGCCAGTGCCAGTCAGTGCCACCTGTCCGTGGACCTTAGTTTACAGATGAATAAAATAAGGGAAAAAAGAAACTGCGCTACGGAAAAGCACACCAAGTGTGCATACAAAGTGTCGTGGACCTAAAAAGGCCTAGCTGGAAGCTGCGATTCTACTGCAAAACATAACTACAGTGAAACGTGAATAGAAAATAAAAAGAGCAGCGCTAAACCAAAAATAAGCATCCAATGAATAAACATCCAATGAATAAACAGTGCTTATTACCAACCCTAGTCGGTAATATGTATAAAACACCTGTGAAAAAGGTGTGAGGGTGTGACCCTCCTCAAATCAGGATAAATGACCTAAATAAATAATACAGATCATATAACACTCTGACTTCCCCACTCACTTGTGAATGTCACATATAAGCATTAATAAGCATAAACATGACTATAATGCTGAATGCTGTGAAAGAAAAAAGGAAAAACAATCTAGATACTGAGTGTAGTTGAATGATGTTTCCACCCGTGCAACATGAAAATATTATTTGTGAAATAAATCAGAAGAGTATCAGTCCATCCAGCAGTCTTCAGATTTCAAGTGATCCACCACCAAGGGAAGCAAGATAGGATTTACTTCTTACCAAAACGCCATGACACACCATTACAGAGTGTCATGGTAAGCCTGAGCAGAAATGTACACTCCTCGGCTCCTGGATGGTATAGCAGACTCCCACAGCCTAGACAGACCACTCCACACTCTTTGATAACTCCCTCAGTGAAGGCTCAGCGGTGTAGGCCAATGCCCATGAAAAAAAGAAGGGGCTCCAATAGTGTAAAATCCAAGGTTTAATGTACAAAAAAGAAATAAATGCACTTACATTTAAAACGGAATTCTAAGCCTTAAGTATGTTGCGCCGGCCGGACGCACACAACACAGACCCGTCCTTCCTGGAATCCCAATACAGCATAGAGGTGACGTTTACAGACTAACTTTACTAGAATATATTAAGCTTTTGTATTATAGAGGTATTTTTATTTAAAAAGTATAAATTCGGCCGGAACTCCCCTTTAATTACCTTTGCTTCACAGGATATATTTTCTGGTTATTTGTTGTATTTGTGCTACACATGTATATTGGTCTAATCCCTCCCCACTCTACCAACAAAAAAAAAAAAAAAGTTTTGCCTTTAGATATAATTTAAATAGGTTATCAGATTAACAGTTATCCTCGGTTCACACCTATGTGTTTTTTAATACTTTTTGCAGAAATGCACTACAATCCATTTACCATGGTTTCCTATGGGACACGTTCACAACTATGCCTTTTTCAGCCACTGTGTTTTTGGAAAGGGTCATGAATTTTTTTATATGTGAAACTGTTTTTTTTTGCTTTTTGGGTTCAATAGACTTCAACGGAGAAGCTGCAGAAAAGCATGCAGCGCGTATTGGCTGTGATTTGCGTTTTTTTATCTGCCCAATAACAGATAAAAAAAAGTATAAAAATTGCATATCACAAATCGTGGAAAAATCACGGTACAATCGTGTGAGGAAAAACACAAAACACTCAGCAAATAGCACTGCAGAAGCAAACAAAAGCAAACTGCATAGGTTTCTCCATCTTAAACTAACTTTACTAAACACCTGCAGCATCCTGACTATAAGATCTTTTACCTTTTTTTAGATTGTAAGCTCTTCCATCCTCTGTATCTTTCCATTATTGCCTCAAAGATTGTAAAATGTTACCTTATTTGTATCATTTATATCCTAATAGATTGTAAGCTTTTCGATCTTATGTATTCCTTCCTAATAGCCTAAAAAGATAAGGTGTTTCCCAATCTGTATCCTCCCTTCTACCCTAATAGATTGTAAAATGTTAAATATTGGAAAAATGTGACAATTAAAAAAAAAAAGCAAATATTTGTCGTCTTTTTCCCACTTACTTTTGCTGTTCTTTCTTGTTCTATGGAAACCTCAGTCTTGGATCTACTTGCACACTGAATTGTCTGTGTTTCTTTATGACAGTTCCACCCACCATCTCCAATTACTTTAAATCCTGTAAACACATTCTGAATATACTACAAGCTTTTGCATCATACAGATTATATATATATATATAAGGTGTCAATATAATGGAAGCTATAGACCAATTCTAGCATTACAAGTTCCAAAATGGAGCTTTGTTTTTTACCATTAATGAGAATGTCTGGTAAAACACATTAAAGGGATTAAGGGATTGCTTTTTTTATTATTATTTATTTAGTTAACCATGTACCTACGGGGCACTTTCCCCCATTCCTGCCCTATTCAGCTTTCAGCGCTGTCACATTTTGAATGACAATTGCGAGGTCATACAATGCTGTACCCATAGGTGTGCACAGCCTATTGAATTAGGGTGTGCACCCAAAAGCTCAAATACATGTGTGTGTGTGTATGTATGTATGTGTAATATATACACACACACACTCTTATAAATACATTTAAAAAACATTTTAAAATGTATTAAAACATGGACCTGTTAGTAGGGAAAAGTGTATTATTTTTGAAAAAAATTTTTTTGGAGTCCCATTGGACTTTTTTGGAGTCGCTTTGGTGAAACATCAGCAGGGGGAATATGCACTGCACGGGGTGATTAGGGTGTGCCTGGGCACATCCGGCACACCCCCTGCGCACACCTATGGCTGTACCCCAACAAAATTGTTATAATTGTTTCACACAAACAGAGCTTTCTTTTGGTGATATTTAATCACCACTGGGTTTTTTTTCCTGTTAAATAAATGAGAAAAGAACATTTTGAAAAAAAATATAACTTTTTCATAGTTTGTTATAAAACTTAGCAAACAGGTCATTTTTCTCCTTCACTGATGTGCCCTGATGAGGCTGCGCTGTTGGGCACTGAGGAGGTTGCACTGATGGGCACTGATGGGCACTGAACGGGTGCACCGATGAAGCGCCACTGATGCGTGGCACTGATAGGTGGCACTGATGGGCACTGAGAGGCGGCACTGATAGGTGGCACTGATAGGTGCCACTGATGGACACTAGTAGGCAGCACTGATAGGTGGCACTGATGAGGAGGCACCGCTGGGCACTGATTGGCAGCACTATTAGGACTGCACTGATAATCAGATTGGCAAGTGGTTAAAGGGAACATTTATATATATATATATATATATATATTATCCAAAAAACAGGGGAGAGGGAGAGGACCAAAACATGAATCCAGACACATATAAACCAATGACAGCACTAGGATAAGTTCACTAATAAAAAAATAAGATAAATACACATCTTTTTTTGCAGGTAAAAATTGTGCGGGCAGGCATGGCTTGGCACGCAGCATGGATGGACACTGAAAAAAGAAGCACCTGCAGCCCGAGTGTCCAGAGAGAGGAAAAAGACCTAACTAATGGCCGATTATGTCTTCACTTGTGCAGAAGGGATCTCAAAAACGATCCCTCCGATCTCTGGGCACCCCTAAAGGCAAGAATACCTCTGCAAACCTCTGCAAATATCGCTACAGCGGCAGAGGTGGGGGACCTAAGATGGCGCCGGCCCACAGATCAGTCGAGGAGGAGGACATGGAGGATGATGAGATCTCTCTCCCAGCGTCAGAAGACTCCACCAGAGGACATCATCGCCAAACAGCACTTTTATGCGGTAAAGGAAGCAATAATGAAGCAGGCAAGAGCCGCATCTCAGGTGACTTGTCAGGGCCACCCAGTACAAATATTTGCTGATCTTGCCCCCTCCACCATTCAACGCAGAAGGACCCTGAAACCTCTTCTGCAAGCCCTTTCAAAGAAGGAAATCAAGTACAGGTGGTCCTTCCCTTTTGCTGTTAAGTTCTCCTTGAAAAGGTCAAGAATACTCCTTCTCCAACTTTATCGCGGGTGAACACCTACTCCTTAAACTAAAAGTTATCACCCAAGAAGCAGACATGGACATCTCCACCCTCACGGCGGTCTCCAACAAACGCCCACCTCCAACGAGCCCGCTGACTCCCCTATGGAACAAGTCCAAGACCCGCAGATCATCACAACATGGTCCTCCTTGAAAGCAGATCGAATGAAGTTTCTTCACTTTCCAGGACTCGGACGACATTCCGAGTTGACATCCTTCTAAATTGACTAACTCTCGTTCATTCGCCCCGAACCTGATCTCTTTGCTCTACCGCAGAGGTTACGGCCCTTGGAGCAACCCCTGCACCCCAGTTACCCCGTTTGAAAGAACGCTAAGGGATTGTCTCAAAGCATGGGGAAACGATTTAAAATTTAACACCCTAGTGCTCCAAGGTCCACGACCTCACTTCTTGAACCCGGCTGGATCCAGAGGCTTTGTCTCTCAATGACTCTCTCTACAACACTCCTCTGGGATGCATTACCAAGCAGGAAAACTGTTTCTCTTCAGTAGGGATCCCGAACCCCCTCCAACAATGCCAACATCCACTATCTTGGGTTCATTCGGTACCTTATCTCTGTTAGACGTTCTGTTATCATCAGGACTGTTTTCAGTTATGTTTTATGGTTCTTTTATCCCCGCAAGGGACCTCACTTCTTGAACCCGGCTGGATCCAGAGGCTTTGTCTCTCAATGACTCTCTCTACAACACTCCTCGGGGATTGTGGTACACATGCGCCTCCTCCTATCCCTTTGATTCCCTTCCTGTTTTCTGTTTCATTTTTTTTTGTTTTTGGTTCTTTTATCTTTTTGTCTTGGTCGGGGGTGGTACACATGCGCCTCCTCCTATCCCTTTGATTCCCTTCCGGATTCGTGGGGATAGGGCCTCCAGGCCGATTTTGGCATGGAGCTATTTTCTTTATTTTTTATTGTTACTTCCCGCGCTTTTAAGCGCAGGAGGTATTCCTACTCTAGCCTCTCCCCCTGGGTCTTCCTCTACCCCGGAGGGAGAATGCTGAGCCCTTTGTCTTTCCTCTCTTCTCTTCCCTTTGCCTCCCTCTCTCTCTTGGAACATCAATTTACCCTTGTTTTTCTTTCAGTGAGAACATTCGTAAGAGGTACACATTTGGGGATGCCGACAAACAGCAGACCAAACGATTCTCCTCGCTTCCACGGCAGGACGGGACATGCCAAGGTAAGTGATGGTAGACACTCACACACTCTCCCCGGTAAATTCCATGGCTGACAGCACGCAAAACACCTTAAAAATAGCTACCCACAACGTACAGGGCATGAACTCCCCCACGAAACGGAAGAAGCTATTCAACTTATACAAATCCTCCAGGCTTGACATTGTCATGCTTCAGGAAACACACCTCCCGATTCGGTATAGCCCCAAATTCCTCCATGCCCACTTCCCCAACTTCTATTTGGCCAGCGCCGACAACAAAACTAAAGGGGTAGCTATTGCCTTTGCCAAAAACTGCAACTTTACCTTAAACTCAGTAATAAGAGACCCAGAGGGCAGATATATCCTTGTTAAGGGGACAATAGAAGACAACCTCTTCTCCCTCATTTCCTACTACGCACCTAACAAAGGTCAAGCGGCCTTTTTTAAGAACATGTTTGATTCTCTCTCTCCATCCCTGGAGGGCACGGTCATATACGGGGGAGACTCCAATTCCGCCTTTGACCAGGCTTTAGACCGATCCAAACCCCCTTCCTCCCAACTCACCAGACCCACCAAGGAAAGCCTAAAGATAGCTAAACTCATCCATGCTCAAGGTTTGGCAGATGCATGGAGAGAATTAAACCCGGGTAAACGTGACTTTTCCCATTTCTCCGCCCCCCATAACTTGTATGCCAGGGGTGAATTTATCAAACTATCGACACAAATTAAAAGGGAACGGACAGCCGACATTAAAAGACTTGAAGCTGAATATACCTCCTTACGCTCCCAGCACAAACAATTTCCCTCGCCATCATTACAACATCAAATTGACAAGACCAGACTTGAACTTAACCTTTTATTGACAGCGAAGGCTGAAAAACAAATAAGGTGGAGCAAAAATAAATTCTATACCCAGGGTGATAGGTTAGGTTCCATGCTAGCTTCCAAATTGACTCCCAAATTCCGCTCCTATGTGATGCCCAAAATTAGAATACCGGGACAGGGTACGTCATCTAACCCCTCCAAAATCCTAGAGGCCTTCCACGACTTCTACTCCAAACTTTATAGCCGCCATGACGCCTCTGATGAGCCGAGCATCTCGAATTATCTTAACGGGATCCCTATCCCCACCCTATCTGCGGACCATAAGGCAATAATGGAAGCCCCCTTCTCCACTGAAGAGGTCCAGGAAGTTATTAAAGCCCTAAAATCTAATTCGGCACCAGGTCCGGATGGTCTCTCCAATTCATATTACAAGACTTTCCCATCTGCCCTAGCCCCTCATCTCACTAGACTCCTCAACTCTAAAACAATGGGAACTCCACTCGATCCCCATCTCAACACTGCCTTCATTGCCGTAATCCCTAAGCCAGACAAAAACCCGGAAGAAGTCGGTAATTACAGACCAATTTCTCTCATAAATAGCGACTTGAAAATCCTAACCAAAATTTTAGCGAATCGCCTGGCTTCTTTCATTAACCGATACATTCACAGGGATCAAGTGGGGTTCATCCCAGGCAGACAGGGTCCTGATCAAATCAGACGAGCAATAGACATAGTATCTATCCTTCAAACAGGTTGGGACGGGGGCCCTAAACAGTCTGGGATGCTTCTTTCCCTAGATCTCCAAAAAGCCTTCGACTCAGTCTCCTGGCCATATATTTTTGAGATCATGAAACGCTGGGGCTTTGGTGACAACTTCATGGGACTATTACGTGCCCTATACTCCAATCCCACTGCCCGAATCAAACTTCAGGGTCACTACTCCCAACCTATAACCATAGCTAAAGGGACTAGACAAGGTTGTCCATTGTCTCCCCTGATTTTTGCCATAGCCATAGAAACACTTGCCATCTCCATCCGACAAAACCCTAATATTCAAGGAGTCAAATGCGGATCTCAGGTCCATAAATGCGGGCTCTTCGCAGATGACATACTCCTTTTCCTCACCTCCCCGATCACTACCCTACCTAATCTTTGCCACTCTCTAGATGAATTTGCTAAAATTTCTGGGCTCCGGGTTAATTATAACAAGTCACATGCACTTAACGTCTCACTCCGCCCTTCCACGGTCGAATCCCTACGGAAGCATTTTCAGTTCCATTGGAATACTTCCTCCATTAAATACCTCGGTATTGCACTCACGGCCAAGACAGAGGACCTTTACGGCACTAATTACCCTCCCATGTACCGGAAATTGGAGCTGGATCTCCATTCATGGTCTAAATACAATATCTCTTGGCTCGGGAGGGTCAATTCAATAAAGATGACGCTGTTCCCCAGACTCCTCTATCTCTTTCGGTCTCTACCAATCCCCATCAGGAAGGATCACATTAAATCTTTCCAAAGCAAGGTCCTTAAATTCATCTGGGGTTCAACCGGCTATAGGATTCCGCAACAAACACTGTATCTACATAGACAGAAAGGGGGAGTGGGACTACCCAACTTATACAAATACTACATAGCAGCCAGAATCGCACAACTCTCTGTGATCTATTCCAAATATGAAAAACCGGATTGGGTCCATTTAGAAAGGCAGGCTGTGCCTCATAACACTCTGGATTACCTCCTCTGGTCGAACCCCAAAGCGCGCCCCCCGATCATGGCCCCAACCCTCTCACATATGTTTGCCCTCTGGGACTCTGTACGCTCCAATACAGCTCTGGTCTCAGCTTACAAACCTCTATCTCACATATTTCATAATCCTGCCTTCCCCCCAGGACAAAATATAGAAGCATTCAGATGGTGGCTGGATAAGGGGCTGTACCGAATCGGACACTTTTTTACAAATTCAGGCCCTATCACCCTTGCTTATTGCATCAAGAAATTAGAACTACCTGACTCTGAAAAATTCAGATTTAGACAGATTTCAAACTTTCTACACAAACTTTGGAGGGACAAAACACTTCCCCCAAAGTTTACGGAATATGAAATTTGGTGCGGTCAGTCCATGGACCAGCGGGGGGGTGTGTCGACAGTCTACTCATCGCTCACCTTGCCGGACACTAAGTCCCCTTACATGCAACGCTGGGAGTCAGACTTCCAGTTCAACTGGGATCTGGGGACCTGGCAGAAAGCAAGCTTCAACTCTTTTAGGGGTATCCTAAACACTACGCTAATAGAAGCGAGCCTGAAAATCATCTCCAGATGGTACTATACCCCGTCGCGTCTCGCCTCAATTTTCCCAACAGCAAACCCCATGTGCTTTAGGGGGTGTACTCTCGTGGGAACCTTGTCTCACGTTTGGTGGGAGTGCCCCAAAATACGATTGTTTTGGAGAAAAGTGTTTAACTTGATCGATAAGCTTGTGGGACGCCAGATCCCCAGATCTCCTATGGTGGCCCTCCTCAATGCTCACATCCCAGACCTATCCAAAGCCTCTAGTAGACTTATCAGGTTTATACTTTTAGGTGCCAAACTTACGGTCGCTAAAGCCTGGAAAAAAACCCAGGGTCTCCTTCCCAGCAGTTATCAGGAAAGTATCTTGGATTATGTCACAAGAGAAGTTATCCAACATTATCTCTGACACAGTTAGGGCGTTTGAATCCACATGGGAACCCTGGGCCATTTATATTGGTGCGCCATGGCTCACTAACTCAATACCTCCCTGAATCGTCTGTATCCCGAAATTGATGTTCCCTCCCCTCAGCTTTCTCTTTCTCCTCCCTTTTCTTCCCCCCTCTTGCTCTCCCTTCTTCCATTCCCCTCCCTTTGCTCCCCTTCCTGGTTGTAGTTTATTGGAACAATGTCAGGCCCCTACTTTAGGATGATTCCTTATTTACTGGCAGACCAAAGGAGAAGGTCCTAATTGTTGATGTTTGATAATGAGGCTGGGTGGTGGGGCGGCGGAGATCCCCCCTATCGGGCACAGATTGCTCCCATTTGGGGTGCCTGATGGTGGGGGGTCGTTGTTTGCTACGCTGCCAAGCAGACCTTCTCCTTTCGCTTCCCTCATGTAGGTCCTCCAGGTACCATTTCGTATCTCCTCATCCTTCGCCCTATTTCTTTTAGGATTCACATATGACGGAGTATCTTGCTATTTTTCTGTATATTCTGGCTCTGTATCCTGACATTGTTAATTGTTAATTGTATATGCTTTTTCAAACACAATAAAATAATTTGAAACAAAAAGCGATAGCAAATTATCTAGTCACTATTTATATATATATCTAATAATGTTAAAAAGTTTATTCGTTCCACAAAACCCCCTTAATACAGTTAAGCGTACCAGATAATAAAATAAATGTAGCAAATAATAAAGTGCACTGTGCCTGTAGTCTTTTGGTGGAAGGGGGGGTTTGGGGTTGGGACTTTAAATGAGGCACATATGCCATGTGCCTCCATCCCTACAAAATGTTTGAAAAAAGAAAGGAAAGGTAGGACTTTGAATGAGAAGGATGACTTTGTGGAGGCAAATTGAATTTGAAAAAAAAATATACATTTTATTACTGGAAGTAACATGTTAAATATGGTAAAATGAAAACCACATATACAATAAGTAATAACTCCATCCACACGTACAGGTGTGGGATAGATAAGAGAGTTGACATACATGTAATATTTCTAAAGTAATTGATTGTAGTCTTGTATTAGATAAATTCATATATATACACAAGTGTCATATACACAGCACTAGCAGCGGGAGTAAAGATAAGAAATAGTAGGACCGTAATAGATAAATACATAAGTATCGAAATTGATAAACTACTGCAGGTAAAAATCAATGTGTCCATTACAGGCACAGGTCAGCATCGCTTGTGACCGACGCGTTTCGTGTAGAGACACTCTTCAGGGGCAGATGCTTAGGTATGTCTGCAGAGTATAAAAAATATAAGATATGGCATTAGTCTAGTTTTGGATGGTCATATGGAGGAAAGGCAATTTGGCCCGTCCAAGATACTCACAAAAAGGGATCCAATGGGGTAAAATGCTGTGACCATGCAACTGAGGTCCCCAAGTAGTCTTCCCCGGGAGCTGAGGTGACTGCAGTCGCGCGCAAACGGGGCACATCAAACAGGCCTCCCAATGACCCATGACACAAATTGCCAGTGCAGATGTGAGGGGAGCAAGGTGGCCCAAAGTGGCAATCTGAAAAAATGTAATGAATGATAATGTGTAAAAAATAGAGATGAGAGTGAAAATTAAAAAAGGAATGTGACAAATGTGTATGCTATGTGTGTGTGCATGTGGCAAAGGACATCTGAGGAAACAATAATGATTTTCACACTGGAAGGGACTGGTGCAGGTTGACTTTTATCCTTTCCATGATGATTCTACCATTAAGCACAGAGATTTGATCTAAGGAGTGTTTATCTTTCTCGATGGAATTTCAAAATTCCAACATAGACTTTGGGCCCTAATGACGGTTGCAGTCAGCTATTAACCACTGGCAAGAAAGGAGTGATAAGTAGGGACTGTATTTTTATATCCCCTTTATGTATCTCCCATACGGAATTTCTGGCAGAGAACATGGTTAGGCTCCGGACTTTTGTTATTTTATAATGTGTCCAAAGCGGCCCTTCTTAGCACTGGAAGGACATCTTGGTGATACCAAGTAACAGGGTTTTGCTATCGTTTTTTGACCTTCTAAGCTCAAATGTGTACAAATATGGTGATATTACTTTAAGCAGATGATGGTGACTTCTTGCTTTGACCAGGTGTATTTGTTGGTAGCCAAGATTTGAATCTTATGTGGTGTTTTTTTCAAACCTTTTTGAACATCTCGTAAGAGTGCCTTCAATTGCTGCAACCACTATAAATGTTTACCAGGAGTGGGGTTCGAACCCACGTGGATATTCATCCATTGGATCTTAAGTCCAACGCCTTAACCACTCGGCCATCCTGGTACTTGTGGGATGAAAAGTATCCGAGAACCGAGAAAGGAGTGCTGATTTTGACAGTTGATCTAGCCAATTCAGGTGGGCCGTTAACTGTCTCAGGTGAGTCTACATTCACAAAAGGGATTTGCTCTGAGGAGTGTTTTATTTCTCTTGATGGGATTACAAAGCTCCAAGTTAGACTTTGGGCCCCAATGATGACTTAACCACTCGGCCATGCTTCTCACTATGTGGCAAAGGACATCTGAGGAAACAATAATGATTTTCACACTGGAAGGGACTGGTGCAGGTTGACTTTTATCCTTTCCATGATGATTCTACCATTAAGCACAGAGATTTGATCTAAGGAGTGTTTATCTTTCTCGATGGAATTTCAAAATTCCAACATAGACTTTGGGCCCTAATGACGGTTGCAGTCAGCTATTAACCACTGGCAAGAAAGGAGTGATAAGTAGGGACTGTATTTTTATATCCCCTTTATGTATCTCCCATACGGAATTTCTGGCAGAGAACATGGTTAGGCTCCGGACTTTTGTTATTTTATAATGTGTCCAAAGCGGCCCTTCTTAGCACTGGAAGGACATCTTGGTGATACCAAGTAACAGGGTTTTGCTATCGTTTTTTGACCTTCTAAGCTCAAATGTGTACAAATATGGTGATATTACTTTAAGCAGATGATGGTGACTTCTTGCTTTGACCAGGTGTATTTGTTGGTAGCCAAGATTTGAATCTTATGTGGTGTTTTTTTCAAACCTTTTTGAACATCTCGTAAGAGTGCCTTCAATTGCTGCAACCACTATAAATGTTTACCAGGAGTGGGGTTCGAACCCACGTGGATATTCATCCATTGGATCTTAAGTCCAACGCCTTAACCACTCGGCCATCCTGGTACTTGTGGGATGAAAAGTATCCGAGAACCGAGAAAGGAGTGCTGATTTTGACAGTTGATCTAGCCAATTCAGGTGGGCCGTTAACTGTCTCAGGTGAGTCTACATTCACAAAAGGGATTTGCTCTGAGGAGTGTTTTATTTCTCTTGATGGGATTACAAAGCTCCAAGTTAGACTTTGGGCCCCAATGATGACTTAACCACTCGGCCATGCTTCTCACTATGTGGCAAAGGACATCTGAGGAAACAATAATGATTTTCACACTGGAAGGGACTGGTGCAGGTTGACTTTTATCCTTTCCATGATGATTCTACCATTAAGCACAGAGATTTGATCTAAGGAGTGTTTATCTTTCTCGATGGAATTTCAAAATTCCAACATAGACTTTGGGCCCTAATGACGGTTGCAGTCAGCTATTAACCACTGGCAAGAAAGGAGTGATAAGTAGGGACTGTATTTTTATATCCCCTTTATGTATCTCCCATACGGAATTTCTGGCAGAGAACATGGTTAGGCTCCGGACTTTTGTTATTTTATAATGTGTCCAAAGCGGCCCTTCTTAGCACTGGAAGGACATCTTGGTGATACCAAGTAACAGGGTTTTGCTATCGTTTTTTGACCTTCTAAGCTCAAATGTGTACAAATATGGTGATATTACTTTAAGCAGATGATGGTGACTTCTTGCTTTGACCAGGTGTATTTGTTGGTAGCCAAGATTTGAATCTTATGTGGTGTTTTTTTCAAACCTTTTTGAACATCTCGTAAGAGTGCCTTCAATTGCTGCAACCACTATAAATGTTTACCAGGAGTGGGGTTCGAACCCACGTGGATATTCATCCATTGGATCTTAAGTCCAACGCCTTAACCACTCGGCCATCCTGGTACTTGTGGGATGAAAAGTATCCGAGAACCGAGAAAGGAGTGCTGATTTTGACAGTTGATCTAGCCAATTCAGGTGGGCCGTTAACTGTCTCAGGTGAGTCTACATTCACAAAAGGGATTTGCTCTGAGGAGTGTTTTATTTCTCTTGATGGGATTACAAAGCTCCAAGTTAGACTTTGGGCCCCAATGATGACTTAACCACTCGGCCATGCTTCTCACTATGTGGCAAAGGACATCTGAGGAAACAATAATGATTTTCACACTGGAAGGGACTGGTGCAGGTTGACTTTTATCCTTTCCATGATGATTCTACCATTAAGCACAGAGATTTGATCTAAGGAGTGTTTATCTTTCTCGATGGAATTTCAAAATTCCAACATAGACTTTGGGCCCTAATGACGGTTGCAGTCAGCTATTAACCACTGGCAAGAAAGGAGTGATAAGTAGGGACTGTATTTTTATATCCCCTTTATGTATCTCCCATACGGAATTTCTGGCAGAGAACATGGTTAGGCTCCGGACTTTTGTTATTTTATAATGTGTCCAAAGCGGCCCTTCTTAGCACTGGAAGGACATCTTGGTGATACCAAGTAACAGGGTTTTGCTATCGTTTTTTGACCTTCTAAGCTCAAATGTGTACAAATATGGTGATATTACTTTAAGCAGATGATGGTGACTTCTTGCTTTGACCAGGTGTATTTGTTGGTAGCCAAGATTTGAATCTTATGTGGTGTTTTTTTCAAACCTTTTTGAACATCTCGTAAGAGTGCCTTCAATTGCTGCAACCACTATAAATGTTTACCAGGAGTGGGGTTCGAACCCACGTGGATATTCATCCATTGGATCTTAAGTCCAACGCCTTAACCACTCGGCCATCCTGGTACTTGTGGGATGAAAAGTATCCGAGAACCGAGAAAGGAGTGCTGATTTTGACAGTTGATCTAGCCAATTCAGGTGGGCCGTTAACTGTCTCAGGTGAGTCTACATTCACAAAAGGGATTTGCTCTGAGGAGTGTTTTATTTCTCTTGATGGGATTACAAAGCTCCAAGTTAGACTTTGGGCCCCAATGATGACTTAACCACTCGGCCATGCTTCTCACTATGTGGCAAAGGACATCTGAGGAAACAATAATGATTTTCACACTGGAAGGGACTGGTGCAGGTTGACTTTTATCCTTTCCATGATGATTCTACCATTAAGCACAGAGATTTGATCTAAGGAGTGTTTATCTTTCTCGATGGAATTTCAAAATTCCAACATAGACTTTGGGCCCTAATGACGGTTGCAGTCAGCTATTAACCACTGGCAAGAAAGGAGTGATAAGTAGGGACTGTATTTTTATATCCCCTTTATGTATCTCCCATACGGAATTTCTGGCAGAGAACATGGTTAGGCTCCGGACTTTTGTTATTTTATAATGTGTCCAAAGCGGCCCTTCTTAGCACTGGAAGGACATCTTGGTGATACCAAGTAACAGGGTTTTGCTATCGTTTTTTGACCTTCTAAGCTCAAATGTGTACAAATATGGTGATATTACTTTAAGCAGATGATGGTGACTTCTTGCTTTGACCAGGTGTATTTGTTGGTAGCCAAGATTTGAATCTTATGTGGTGTTTTTTTCAAACCTTTTTGAACATCTCGTAAGAGTGCCTTCAATTGCTGCAACCACTATAAATGTTTACCAGGAGTGGGGTTCGAACCCACGTGGATATTCATCCATTGGATCTTAAGTCCAACGCCTTAACCACTCGGCCATCCTGGTACTTGTGGGATGAAAAGTATCCGAGAACCGAGAAAGGAGTGCTGATTTTGACAGTTGATCTAGCCAATTCAGGTGGGCCGTTAACTGTCTCAGGTGAGTCTACATTCACAAAAGGGATTTGCTCTGAGGAGTGTTTTATTTCTCTTGATGGGATTACAAAGCTCCAAGTTAGACTTTGGGCCCCAATGATGACTTAACCACTCGGCCATGCTTCTCACTATGTGGCAAAGGACATCTGAGGAAACAATAATGATTTTCACACTGGAAGGGACTGGTGCAGGTTGACTTTTATCCTTTCCATGATGATTCTACCATTAAGCACAGAGATTTGATCTAAGGAGTGTTTATCTTTCTCGATGGAATTTCAAAATTCCAACATAGACTTTGGGCCCTAATGACGGTTGCAGTCAGCTATTAACCACTGGCAAGAAAGGAGTGATAAGTAGGGACTGTATTTTTATATCCCCTTTATGTATCTCCCATACGGAATTTCTGGCAGAGAACATGGTTAGGCTCCGGACTTTTGTTATTTTATAATGTGTCCAAAGCGGCCCTTCTTAGCACTGGAAGGACATCTTGGTGATACCAAGTAACAGGGTTTTGCTATCGTTTTTTGACCTTCTAAGCTCAAATGTGTACAAATATGGTGATATTACTTTAAGCAGATGATGGTGACTTCTTGCTTTGACCAGGTGTATTTGTTGGTAGCCAAGATTTGAATCTTATGTGGTGTTTTTTTCAAACCTTTTTGAACATCTCGTAAGAGTGCCTTCAATTGCTGCAACCACTATAAATGTTTACCAGGAGTGGGGTTCGAACCCACGTGGATATTCATCCATTGGATCTTAAGTCCAACGCCTTAACCACTCGGCCATCCTGGTACTTGTGGGATGAAAAGTATCCGAGAACCGAGAAAGGAGTGCTGATTTTGACAGTTGATCTAGCCAATTCAGGTGGGCCGTTAACTGTCTCAGGTGAGTCTACATTCACAAAAGGGATTTGCTCTGAGGAGTGTTTTATTTCTCTTGATGGGATTACAAAGCTCCAAGTTAGACTTTGGGCCCCAATGATGACTTAACCACTCGGCCATGCTTCTCACTATGTGGCAAAGGACATCTGAGGAAACAATAATGATTTTCACACTGGAAGGGACTGGTGCAGGTTGACTTTTATCCTTTCCATGATGATTCTACCATTAAGCACAGAGATTTGATCTAAGGAGTGTTTATCTTTCTCGATGGAATTTCAAAATTCCAACATAGACTTTGGGCCCTAATGACGGTTGCAGTCAGCTATTAACCACTGGCAAGAAAGGAGTGATAAGTAGGGACTGTATTTTTATATCCCCTTTATGTATCTCCCATACGGAATTTCTGGCAGAGAACATGGTTAGGCTCCGGACTTTTGTTATTTTATAATGTGTCCAAAGCGGCCCTTCTTAGCACTGGAAGGACATCTTGGTGATACCAAGTAACAGGGTTTTGCTATCGTTTTTTGACCTTCTAAGCTCAAATGTGTACAAATATGGTGATATTACTTTAAGCAGATGATGGTGACTTCTTGCTTTGACCAGGTGTATTTGTTGGTAGCCAAGATTTGAATCTTATGTGGTGTTTTTTTCAAACCTTTTTGAACATCTCGTAAGAGTGCCTTCAATTGCTGCAACCACTATAAATGTTTACCAGGAGTGGGGTTCGAACCCACGTGGATATTCATCCATTGGATCTTAAGTCCAACGCCTTAACCACTCGGCCATCCTGGTACTTGTGGGATGAAAAGTATCCGAGAACCGAGAAAGGAGTGCTGATTTTGACAGTTGATCTAGCCAATTCAGGTGGGCCGTTAACTGTCTCAGGTGAGTCTACATTCACAAAAGGGATTTGCTCTGAGGAGTGTTTTATTTCTCTTGATGGGATTACAAAGCTCCAAGTTAGACTTTGGGCCCCAATGATGACTTAACCACTCGGCCATGCTTCTCACTATGTGGCAAAGGACATCTGAGGAAACAATAATGATTTTCACACTGGAAGGGACTGGTGCAGGTTGACTTTTATCCTTTCCATGATGATTCTACCATTAAGCACAGAGATTTGATCTAAGGAGTGTTTATCTTTCTCGATGGAATTTCAAAATTCCAACATAGACTTTGGGCCCTAATGACGGTTGCAGTCAGCTATTAACCACTGGCAAGAAAGGAGTGATAAGTAGGGACTGTATTTTTATATCCCCTTTATGTATCTCCCATACGGAATTTCTGGCAGAGAACATGGTTAGGCTCCGGACTTTTGTTATTTTATAATGTGTCCAAAGCGGCCCTTCTTAGCACTGGAAGGACATCTTGGTGATACCAAGTAACAGGGTTTTGCTATCGTTTTTTGACCTTCTAAGCTCAAATGTGTACAAATATGGTGATATTACTTTAAGCAGATGATGGTGACTTCTTGCTTTGACCAGGTGTATTTGTTGGTAGCCAAGATTTGAATCTTATGTGGTGTTTTTTTCAAACCTTTTTGAACATCTCGTAAGAGTGCCTTCAATTGCTGCAACCACTATAAATGTTTACCAGGAGTGGGGTTCGAACCCACGTGGATATTCATCCATTGGATCTTAAGTCCAACGCCTTAACCACTCGGCCATCCTGGTACTTGTGGGATGAAAAGTATCCGAGAACCGAGAAAGGAGTGCTGATTTTGACAGTTGATCTAGCCAATTCAGGTGGGCCGTTAACTGTCTCAGGTGAGTCTACATTCACAAAAGGGATTTGCTCTGAGGAGTGTTTTATTTCTCTTGATGGGATTACAAAGCTCCAAGTTAGACTTTGGGCCCCAATGATGACTTAACCACTCGGCCATGCTTCTCACTATGTGGCAAAGGACATCTGAGGAAACAATAATGATTTTCACACTGGAAGGGACTGGTGCAGGTTGACTTTTATCCTTTCCATGATGATTCTACCATTAAGCACAGAGATTTGATCTAAGGAGTGTTTATCTTTCTCGATGGAATTTCAAAATTCCAACATAGACTTTGGGCCCTAATGACGGTTGCAGTCAGCTATTAACCACTGGCAAGAAAGGAGTGATAAGTAGGGACTGTATTTTTATATCCCCTTTATGTATCTCCCATACGGAATTTCTGGCAGAGAACATGGTTAGGCTCCGGACTTTTGTTATTTTATAATGTGTCCAAAGCGGCCCTTCTTAGCACTGGAAGGACATCTTGGTGATACCAAGTAACAGGGTTTTGCTATCGTTTTTTGACCTTCTAAGCTCAAATGTGTACAAATATGGTGATATTACTTTAAGCAGATGATGGTGACTTCTTGCTTTGACCAGGTGTATTTGTTGGTAGCCAAGATTTGAATCTTATGTGGTGTTTTTTTCAAACCTTTTTGAACATCTCGTAAGAGTGCCTTCAATTGCTGCAACCACTATAAATGTTTACCAGGAGTGGGGTTCGAACCCACGTGGATATTCATCCATTGGATCTTAAGTCCAACGCCTTAACCACTCGGCCATCCTGGTACTTGTGGGATGAAAAGTATCCGAGAACCGAGAAAGGAGTGCTGATTTTGACAGTTGATCTAGCCAATTCAGGTGGGCCGTTAACTGTCTCAGGTGAGTCTACATTCACAAAAGGGATTTGCTCTGAGGAGTGTTTTATTTCTCTTGATGGGATTACAAAGCTCCAAGTTAGACTTTGGGCCCCAATGATGACTTAACCACTCGGCCATGCTTCTCACTATGTGGCAAAGGACATCTGAGGAAACAATAATGATTTTCACACTGGAAGGGACTGGTGCAGGTTGACTTTTATCCTTTCCATGATGATTCTACCATTAAGCACAGAGATTTGATCTAAGGAGTGTTTATCTTTCTCGATGGAATTTCAAAATTCCAACATAGACTTTGGGCCCTAATGACGGTTGCAGTCAGCTATTAACCACTGGCAAGAAAGGAGTGATAAGTAGGGACTGTATTTTTATATCCCCTTTATGTATCTCCCATACGGAATTTCTGGCAGAGAACATGGTTAGGCTCCGGACTTTTGTTATTTTATAATGTGTCCAAAGCGGCCCTTCTTAGCACTGGAAGGACATCTTGGTGATACCAAGTAACAGGGTTTTGCTATCGTTTTTTGACCTTCTAAGCTCAAATGTGTACAAATATGGTGATATTACTTTAAGCAGATGATGGTGACTTCTTGCTTTGACCAGGTGTATTTGTTGGTAGCCAAGATTTGAATCTTATGTGGTGTTTTTTTCAAACCTTTTTGAACATCTCGTAAGAGTGCCTTCAATTGCTGCAACCACTATAAATGTTTACCAGGAGTGGGGTTCGAACCCACGTGGATATTCATCCATTGGATCTTAAGTCCAACGCCTTAACCACTCGGCCATCCTGGTACTTGTGGGATGAAAAGTATCCGAGAACCGAGAAAGGAGTGCTGATTTTGACAGTTGATCTAGCCAATTCAGGTGGGCCGTTAACTGTCTCAGGTGAGTCTACATTCACAAAAGGGATTTGCTCTGAGGAGTGTTTTATTTCTCTTGATGGGATTACAAAGCTCCAAGTTAGACTTTGGGCCCCAATGATGACTTAACCACTCGGCCATGCTTCTCACTATGTGGCAAAGGACATCTGAGGAAACAATAATGATTTTCACACTGGAAGGGACTGGTGCAGGTTGACTTTTATCCTTTCCATGATGATTCTACCATTAAGCACAGAGATTTGATCTAAGGAGTGTTTATCTTTCTCGATGGAATTTCAAAATTCCAACATAGACTTTGGGCCCTAATGACGGTTGCAGTCAGCTATTAACCACTGGCAAGAAAGGAGTGATAAGTAGGGACTGTATTTTTATATCCCCTTTATGTATCTCCCATACGGAATTTCTGGCAGAGAACATGGTTAGGCTCCGGACTTTTGTTATTTTATAATGTGTCCAAAGCGGCCCTTCTTAGCACTGGAAGGACATCTTGGTGATACCAAGTAACAGGGTTTTGCTATCGTTTTTTGACCTTCTAAGCTCAAATGTGTACAAATATGGTGATATTACTTTAAGCAGATGATGGTGACTTCTTGCTTTGACCAGGTGTATTTGTTGGTAGCCAAGATTTGAATCTTATGTGGTGTTTTTTTCAAACCTTTTTGAACATCTCGTAAGAGTGCCTTCAATTGCTGCAACCACTATAAATGTTTACCAGGAGTGGGGTTCGAACCCACGTGGATATTCATCCATTGGATCTTAAGTCCAACGCCTTAACCACTCGGCCATCCTGGTACTTGTGGGATGAAAAGTATCCGAGAACCGAGAAAGGAGTGCTGATTTTGACAGTTGATCTAGCCAATTCAGGTGGGCCGTTAACTGTCTCAGGTGAGTCTACATTCACAAAAGGGATTTGCTCTGAGGAGTGTTTTATTTCTCTTGATGGGATTACAAAGCTCCAAGTTAGACTTTGGGCCCCAATGATGACTTAACCACTCGGCCATGCTTCTCACTATGTGGCAAAGGACATCTGAGGAAACAATAATGATTTTCACACTGGAAGGGACTGGTGCAGGTTGACTTTTATCCTTTCCATGATGATTCTACCATTAAGCACAGAGATTTGATCTAAGGAGTGTTTATCTTTCTCGATGGAATTTCAAAATTCCAACATAGACTTTGGGCCCTAATGACGGTTGCAGTCAGCTATTAACCACTGGCAAGAAAGGAGTGATAAGTAGGGACTGTATTTTTATATCCCCTTTATGTATCTCCCATACGGAATTTCTGGCAGAGAACATGGTTAGGCTCCGGACTTTTGTTATTTTATAATGTGTCCAAAGCGGCCCTTCTTAGCACTGGAAGGACATCTTGGTGATACCAAGTAACAGGGTTTTGCTATCGTTTTTTGACCTTCTAAGCTCAAATGTGTACAAATATGGTGATATTACTTTAAGCAGATGATGGTGACTTCTTGCTTTGACCAGGTGTATTTGTTGGTAGGGACTGGTGCAGTTTTATATCCCCTTTATGTATCTCCCATACGGAATTTCTGGCAGAGAACATGGTTAGGCTCCGGACTTTTGTTATTTTATAATGTGTCCAAAGCGGCCCTTCTTAGCACTGGAAGGACATCTTGGTGATACCAAGTAACAGGGTTTTGCTATCGTTTTTTGACCTTCTAAGCTCAAATGTGTACAAATATGGTGATATTACTTTAAGCAGATGATGGTGTTTTTTTCAAACCTTTTTGAACATCTCGTAAGAGTGCCTTCAATTGCTGCAACCACTATAAATGTTTACCAGGAGTGGGGTTCGAACCCACGTGGATATTCATCCATTGGATCTTAAGTCCAACGCCTTAACCACTCGGCCATCCTGGTACTTGTGGGATGAAAAGTATCCGAGAACCGAGAAAGGAGTGCTGATTTTGACAGTTGATCTAGCCAATTCAGGTGGGCCGTTAACTGTCTCAGGTGAGTCTACATTCACAAAAGGGATTTGCTCTGAGGAGTGTTTTATTTCTCTTGATGGGATTACAAAGCTCCAAGTTAGACTTTGGGCCCCAATGATGACTTAACCACTCGGCCATGCTTCTCACTATGTGGCAAAGGACATCTGAGGAAACAATAATGATTTTCACACTGGAAGGGACTGGTGCAGGTTGACTTTTATCCTTTCCATGATGATTCTACCATTAAGCACAGAGATTTGATCTAAGGAGTGTTTATCTTTCTCGATGGAATTTCAAAATTCCAACATAGACTTTGGGCCCTAATGACGGTTGCAGTCAGCTATTAACCACTGGCAAGAAAGGAGTGATAAGTAGGGACTGTATTTTTATATCCCCTTTATGTATCTCCCATACGGAATTTCTGGCAGAGAACATGGTTAGGCTCCGGACTTTTGTTATTTTATAATGTGTCCAAAGCGGCCCTTCTTAGCACTGGAAGGACATCTTGGTGATACCAAGTAACAGGGTTTTGCTATCGTTTTTTGACCTTCTAAGCTCAAATGTGTACAAATATGGTGATATTACTTTAAGCAGATGATGGTGACTTCTTGCTTTGACCAGGTGTATTTGTTGGTAGCCAAGATTTGAATCTTATGTGGTGTTTTTTTCAAACCTTTTTGAACATCTCGTAAGAGTGCCTTCAATTGCTGCAACCACTATAAATGTTTACCAGGAGTGGGGTTCGAACCCACGTGGATATTCATCCATTGGATCTTAAGTCCAACGCCTTAACCACTCGGCCATCCTGGTACTTGTGGGATGAAAAGTATCCGAGAACCGAGAAAGGAGTGCTGATTTTGACAGTTGATCTAGCCAATTCAGGTGGGCCGTTAACTGTCTCAGGTGAGTCTACATTCACAAAAGGGATTTGCTCTGAGGAGTGTTTTATTTCTCTTGATGGGATTACAAAGCTCCAAGTTAGACTTTGGGCCCCAATGATGACTTAACCACTCGGCCATGCTTCTCACTATGTGGCAAAGGACATCTGAGGAAACAATAATGATTTTCACACTGGAAGGGACTGGTGCAGGTTGACTTTTATCCTTTCCATGATGATTCTACCATTAAGCACAGAGATTTGATCTAAGGAGTGTTTATCTTTCTCGATGGAATTTCAAAATTCCAACATAGACTTTGGGCCCTAATGACGGTTGCAGTCAGCTATTAACCACTGGCAAGAAAGGAGTGATAAGTAGGGACTGTATTTTTATATCCCCTTTATGTATCTCCCATACGGAATTTCTGGCAGAGAACATGGTTAGGCTCCGGACTTTTGTTATTTTATAATGTGTCCAAAGCGGCCCTTCTTAGCACTGGAAGGACATCTTGGTGATACCAAGTAACAGGGTTTTGCTATCGTTTTTTGACCTTCTAAGCTCAAATGTGTACAAATATGGTGATATTACTTTAAGCAGATGATGGTGACTTCTTGCTTTGACCAGGTGTATTTGTTGGTAGCCAAGATTTGAATCTTATGTGGTGTTTTTTTCAAACCTTTTTGAACATCTCGTAAGAGTGCCTTCAATTGCTGCAACCACTATAAATGTTTACCAGGAGTGGGGTTCGAACCCACGTGGTGTTTTTTTCAAACCTTTTTGAACATCTCGTAAGAGTGCCTTCAATTGCTGCAACCACTATAAATGTTTACCAGGAGTGGGGTTCGAACCCACGTGGATATTCATCCATTGGATCTTAAGTCCAACGCCTTAACCACTCGGCCATCCTGGTACTTGTGGGATGAAAAGTATCCGAGAACCGAGAAAGGAGTGCTGATTTTGACAGTTGATCTAGCCAATTCAGGTGGGCCGTTAACTGTCTCAGGTGAGTCTACATTCACAAAAGGGATTTGCTCTGAGGAGTGTTTTATTTCTCTTGATGGGATTACAAAGCTCCAAGTTAGACTTTGGGCCCCAATGATGACTTAACCACTCGGCCATGCTTCTCACTATGTGGCAAAGGACATCTGAGGAAACAATAATGATTTTCACACTGGAAGGGACTGGTGCAGGTTGACTTTTATCCTTTCCATGATGATTCTACCATTAAGCACAGAGATTTGATCTAAGGAGTGTTTATCTTTCTCGATGGAATTTCAAAATTCCAACATAGACTTTGGGCCCTAATGACGGTTGCAGTCAGCTATTAACCACTGGCAAGAAAGGAGTGATAAGTAGGGACTGTATTTTTATATCCCCTTTATGTATCTCCCATACGGAATTTCTGGCAGAGAACATGGTTAGGCTCCGGACTTTTGTTATTTTATAATGTGTCCAAAGCGGCCCTTCTTAGCACTGGAAGGACATCTTGGTGATACCAAGTAACAGGGTTTTGCTATCGTTTTTTGACCTTCTAAGCTCAAATGTGTACAAATATGGTGATATTACTTTAAGCAGATGATGGTGACTTCTTGCTTTGACCAGGTGTATTTGTTGGTAGCCAAGATTTGAATCTTATGTGGTGTTTTTTTCAAACCTTTTTGAACATCTCGTAAGAGTGCCTTCAATTGCTGCAACCACTATAAATGTTTACCAGGAGTGGGGTTCGAACCCACGTGGATATTCATCCATTGGATCTTAAGTCCAACGCCTTAACCACTCGGCCATCCTGGTACTTGTGGGATGAAAAGTATCCGAGAACCGAGAAAGGAGTGCTGATTTTGACAGTTGATCTAGCCAATTCAGGTGGGCCGTTAACTGTCTCAGGTGAGTCTACATTCACAAAAGGGATTTGCTCTGAGGAGTGTTTTATTTCTCTTGATGGGATTACAAAGCTCCAAGTTAGACTTTGGGCCCCAATGATGACTTAACCACTCGGCCATGCTTCTCACTATGTGGCAAAGGACATCTGAGGAAACAATAATGATTTTCACACTGGAAGGGACTGGTGCAGGTTGACTTTTATCCTTTCCATGATGATTCTACCATTAAGCACAGAGATTTGATCTAAGGAGTGTTTATCTTTCTCGATGGAATTTCAAAATTCCAACATAGACTTTGGGCCCTAATGACGGTTGCAGTCAGCTATTAACCACTGGCAAGAAAGGAGTGATAAGTAGGGACTGTATTTTTATATCCCCTTTATGTATCTCCCATACGGAATTTCTGGCAGAGAACATGGTTAGGCTCCGGACTTTTGTTATTTTATAATGTGTCCAAAGCGGCCCTTCTTAGCACTGGAAGGACATCTTGGTGATACCAAGTAACAGGGTTTTGCTATCGTTTTTTGACCTTCTAAGCTCAAATGTGTACAAATATGGTGATATTACTTTAAGCAGATGATGGTGACTTCTTGCTTTGACCAGGTGTATTTGTTGGTAGCCAAGATTTGAATCTTATGTGGTGTTTTTTTCAAACCTTTTTGAACATCTCGTAAGAGTGCCTTCAATTGCTGCAACCACTATAAATGTTTACCAGGAGTGGGGTTCGAACCCACGTGGATATTCATCCATTGGATCTTAAGTCCAACGCCTTAACCACTCGGCCATCCTGGTACTTGTGGGATGAAAAGTATCCGAGAACCGAGAAAGGAGTGCTGATTTTGACAGTTGATCTAGCCAATTCAGGTGGGCCGTTAACTGTCTCAGGTGAGTCTACATTCACAAAAGGGATTTGCTCTGAGGAGTGTTTTATTTCTCTTGATGGGATTACAAAGCTCCAAGTTAGACTTTGGGCCCCAATGATGACTTAACCACTCGGCCATGCTTCTCACTATGTGGCAAAGGACATCTGAGGAAACAATAATGATTTTCACACTGGAAGGGACTGGTGCAGGTTGACTTTTATCCTTTCCATGATGATTCTACCATTAAGCACAGAGATTTGATCTAAGGAGTGTTTATCTTTCTCGATGGAATTTCAAAATTCCAACATAGACTTTGGGCCCTAATGACGGTTGCAGTCAGCTATTAACCACTGGCAAGAAAGGAGTGATAAGTAGGGACTGTATTTTTATATCCCCTTTATGTATCTCCCATACGGAATTTCTGGCAGAGAACATGGTTAGGCTCCGGACTTTTGTTATTTTATAATGTGTCCAAAGCGGCCCTTCTTAGCACTGGAAGGACATCTTGGTGATACCAAGTAACAGGGTTTTGCTATCGTTTTTTGACCTTCTAAGCTCAAATGTGTACAAATATGGTGATATTACTTTAAGCAGATGATGGTGACTTCTTGCTTTGACCAGGTGTATTTGTTGGTAGCCAAGATTTGAATCTTATGTGGTGTTTTTTTCAAACCTTTTTGAACATCTCGTAAGAGTGCCTTCAATTGCTGCAACCACTATAAATGTTTACCAGGAGTGGGGTTCGAACCCACGTGGATATTCATCCATTGGATCTTAAGTCCAACGCCTTAACCACTCGGCCATCCTGGTACTTGTGGGATGAAAAGTATCCGAGAACCGAGAAAGGAGTGCTGATTTTGACAGTTGATCTAGCCAATTCAGGTGGGCCGTTAACTGTCTCAGGTGAGTCTACATTCACAAAAGGGATTTGCTCTGAGGAGTGTTTTATTTCTCTTGATGGGATTACAAAGCTCCAAGTTAGACTTTGGGCCCCAATGATGACTTAACCACTCGGCCATGCTTCTCACTATGTGGCAAAGGACATCTGAGGAAACAATAATGATTTTCACACTGGAAGGGACTGGTGCAGGTTGACTTTTATCCTTTCCATGATGATTCTACCATTAAGCACAGAGATTTGATCTAAGGAGTGTTTATCTTTCTCGATGGAATTTCAAAATTCCAACATAGACTTTGGGCCCTAATGACGGTTGCAGTCAGCTATTAACCACTGGCAAGAAAGGAGTGATAAGTAGGGACTGTATTTTTATATCCCCTTTATGTATCTCCCATACGGAATTTCTGGCAGAGAACATGGTTAGGCTCCGGACTTTTGTTATTTTATAATGTGTCCAAAGCGGCCCTTCTTAGCACTGGAAGGACATCTTGGTGATACCAAGTAACAGGGTTTTGCTATCGTTTTTTGACCTTCTAAGCTCAAATGTGTACAAATATGGTGATATTACTTTAAGCAGATGATGGTGACTTCTTGCTTTGACCAGGTGTATTTGTTGGTAGCCAAGATTTGAATCTTATGTGGTGTTTTTTTCAAACCTTTTTGAACATCTCGTAAGAGTGCCTTCAATTGCTGCAACCACTATAAATGTTTACCAGGAGTGGGGTTCGAACCCACGTGGATATTCATCCATTGGATCTTAAGTCCAACGCCTTAACCACTCGGCCATCCTGGTACTTGTGGGATGAAAAGTATCCGAGAACCGAGAAAGGAGTGCTGATTTTGACAGTTGATCTAGCCAATTCAGGTGGGCCGTTAACTGTCTCAGGTGAGTCTACATTCACAAAAGGGATTTGCTCTGAGGAGTGTTTTATTTCTCTTGATGGGATTACAAAGCTCCAAGTTAGACTTTGGGCCCCAATGATGACTTAACCACTCGGCCATGCTTCTCACTATGTGGCAAAGGACATCTGAGGAAACAATAATGATTTTCACACTGGAAGGGACTGGTGCAGGTTGACTTTTATCCTTTCCATGATGATTCTACCATTAAGCACAGAGATTTGATCTAAGGAGTGTTTATCTTTCTCGATGGAATTTCAAAATTCCAACATAGACTTTGGGCCCTAATGACGGTTGCAGTCAGCTATTAACCACTGGCAAGAAAGGAGTGATAAGTAGGGACTGTATTTTTATATCCCCTTTATGTATCTCCCATACGGAATTTCTGGCAGAGAACATGGTTAGGCTCCGGACTTTTGTTATTTTATAATGTGTCCAAAGCGGCCCTTCTTAGCACTGGAAGGACATCTTGGTGATACCAAGTAACAGGGTTTTGCTATCGTTTTTTGACCTTCTAAGCTCAAATGTGTACAAATATGGTGATATTACTTTAAGCAGATGATGGTGACTTCTTGCTTTGACCAGGTGTATTTGTTGGTAGCCAAGATTTGAATCTTATGTGGTGTTTTTTTCAAACCTTTTTGAACATCTCGTAAGAGTGCCTTCAATTGCTGCAACCACTATAAATGTTTACCAGGAGTGGGGTTCGAACCCACGTGGATATTCATCCATTGGATCTTAAGTCCAACGCCTTAACCACTCGGCCATCCTGGTACTTGTGGGATGAAAAGTATCCGAGAACCGAGAAAGGAGTGCTGATTTTGACAGTTGATCTAGCCAATTCAGGTGGGCCGTTAACTGTCTCAGGTGAGTCTACATTCACAAAAGGGATTTGCTCTGAGGAGTGTTTTATTTCTCTTGATGGGATTACAAAGCTCCAAGTTAGACTTTGGGCCCCAATGATGACTTAACCACTCGGCCATGCTTCTCACTATGTGGCAAAGGACATCTGAGGAAACAATAATGATTTTCACACTGGAAGGGACTGGTGCAGGTTGACTTTTATCCTTTCCATGATGATTCTACCATTAAGCACAGAGATTTGATCTAAGGAGTGTTTATCTTTCTCGATGGAATTTCAAAATTCCAACATAGACTTTGGGCCCTAATGACGGTTGCAGTCAGCTATTAACCACTGGCAAGAAAGGAGTGATAAGTAGGGACTGTATTTTTATATCCCCTTTATGCATCTCCCATACGGAATTTCTGGCAGAGAACATGGTTAGGCTCCGGACTTTTGTTATTTTATAATGTGTCCAAAGCGGCCCTTCTTAGCACTGGAAGGACATCTTGGTGATACCAAGTAACAGGGTTTTGCTATCGTTTTTTGACCTTCTAAGCTCAAATGTGTACAAATATGGTGATATTACTTTAAGCAGATGATGGTGACTTCTTGCTTTGACCAGGTGTATTTGTTGGTAGCCAAGATTTGAATCTTATGTGGTGTTTTTTTCAAACCTTTTTGAACATCTCGTAAGAGTGCCTTCAATTGCTGCAACCACTATAAATGTTTACCAGGACATCTTGGTGATACCAAGTAACAGGGTTTTGCTGTCGTTTTTTGACCTTCTAAGCTCAAAAGGGATTTGCTCTGAGGAGTGTTTTATTTCTCTTGATGGGATTACAAAGCTCCAAGTTAGACTTTGGGCCCCAATGATGACTTAACCACTCGGCCATGCTTCTCACTATGTGGCAAAGGACATCTGAGGAAACAATAATGATTTTCACACTGGAAGGGACTGGTGCAGGTTGACTTCTTGCTTTGACCAGGTGTATTTGTTGGTAGCCAAGATTATACGTATCTCCCATACGGAATTTCTGGCAGAGAACATGGTTAGGCTCCGGACTTTTGTTATTTTATAATGTGTCAAACCTTTTTGAACATCTCGTAAGAGTGCCTTCAATTGCTGCAACCAAGATTTGAATCTTATGTGGTGTTTTTTTCAAACCTTTTTGAACATCTCGTAAGAGTGCCTTCAATTGCTGCAACCACTATAAATGTTTACCAGGAGTGGGGTTCGAACCCACGTGGATATTCATCCATTGGATCTTAAGTCCAACGCCTTAACCACTCGGCCATCCTGGTACTTGTGGGATGAAAAGTATCCGAGAACCGAGAAAGGAGTGCTGATTTTGACAGTTGATCTAGCCAATTCAGGTGGGCCGTTAACTGTCTCAGGTGAGTCTACATTCACAAAAGGGATTTGCTCTGAGGAGTGTTTTATTTCTCTTGATGGGATTACAAAGCTCCAAGTTAGACTTTGGGCCCCAATGATGACTTAACCACTCGGCCATGCTTCTCACTATGTGGCAAAGGACATCTGAGGAAACAATAATGATTTTCACACTGGAAGGGACTGGTGCAGGTTGACTTTTATCCTT
Organism: Lithobates sylvaticus; assembly: GCA_028564925.1. NCBI lineage: Eukaryota > Metazoa > Chordata > Amphibia > Anura > Ranidae > Lithobates > Lithobates sylvaticus. The sequence continues at coordinate 520,150,415 of CM053028.1, read as the reverse complement.
TCCATGATGATTCTACCATTAAGCACAGAGATTTGATCTAAGGAGTGTTTATCTTTCTCGATGGAATTTCAAAATTCCAACATAGACTTTGGGCCCTAATGACGGTTGCAGTCAGCTATTAACCACTGGCAAGAAAGGAGTGATAAGTAGGGACTGTATTTTTATATCCCCTTTATGTATCTCCCATACGGAATTTCTGGCAGAGAACATGGTTAGGCTCCGGACTTTTGTTATTTTATAATGTGTCCAAAGCGGCCCTTCTTAGCACTGGAAGGACATCTTGGTGATACCAAGTAACAGGGTTTTGCTATCGTTTTTTGACCTTCTAAGCTCAAATGTGTACAAATATGGTGATATTACTTTAAGCAGATGATGGTGACTTCTTGCTTTGACCAGGTGTATTTGTTGGTAGCCAAGATTTGAATCTTATGTGGTGTTTTTTTCAAACCTTTTTGAACATCTCGTAAGAGTGCCTTCAATTGCTGCAACCACTATAAATGTTTACCAGGAGTGGGGTTCGAACCCACGTGGATATTCATCCATTGGATCTTAAGTCCAACGCCTTAACCACTCGGCCATCCTGGTACTTGTGGGATGAAAAGTATCCGAGAACCGAGAAAGGAGTGCTGATTTTGACAGTTGATCTAGCCAATTCAGGTGGGCCGTTAACTGTCTCAGGTGAGTCTACATTCACAAAAGGGATTTGCTCTGAGGAGTGTTTTATTTCTCTTGATGGGATTACAAAGCTCCAAGTTAGACTTTGGGCCCCAATGATGACTTAACCACTCGGCCATGCTTCTCACTATGTGGCAAAGGACATCTGAGGAAACAATAATGATTTTCACACTGGAAGGGACTGGTGCAGGTTGACTTTTATCCTTTCCATGATGATTCTACCATTAAGCACAGAGATTTGATCTAAGGAGTGTTTATCTTTCTCGATGGAATTTCAAAATTCCAACATAGACTTTGGGCCCTAATGACGGTTGCAGTCAGCTATTAACCACTGGCAAGAAAGGAGTGATAAGTAGGGACTGTATTTTTATATCCCCTTTATGCATCTCCCATACGGAATTTCTGGCAGAGAACATGGTTAGGCTCCGGACTTTTGTTATTTTATAATGTGTCCAAAGCGGCCCTTCTTAGCACTGGAAGGACATCTTGGTGATACCAAGTAACAGGGTTTTGCTATCGTTTTTTGACCTTCTAAGCTCAAATGTGTACAAATATGGTGATATTACTTTAAGCAGATGATGGTGACTTCTTGCTTTGACCAGGTGTATTTGTTGGTAGCCAAGATTTGAATCTTATGTGGTGTTTTTTTCAAACCTTTTTGAACATCTCGTAAGAGTGCCTTCAATTGCTGCAACCACTATAAATGTTTACCAGGAGTGGGGTTCGAACCCACGTGGATATTCATCCATTGGATCTTAAGTCCAACGCCTTAACCACTCGGCCATCCTGGTACTTGTGGGATGAAAAGTATCCGAGAACCGAGAAAGGAGTGCTGATTTTGACAGTTGATCTAGCCAATTCAGGTGGGCCGTTAACTGTCTCAGGTGAGTCTACATTCACAAAAGGGATTTGCTCTGAGGAGTGTTTTATTTCTCTTGATGGGATTACAAAGCTCCAAGTTAGACTTTGGGCCCCAATGATGACTTAACCACTCGGCCATGCTTCTCACTATGTGGCAAAGGACATCTGAGGAAACAATAATGATTTTCACACTGGAAGGGACTGGTGCAGGTTGACTTTTATCCTTTCCATGATGATTCTACCATTAAGCACAGAGATTTGATCTAAGGAGTGTTTATCTTTCTCGATGGAATTTCAAAATTCCAACATAGACTTTGGGCCCTAATGACGGTTGCAGTCAGCTATTAACCACTGGCAAGAAAGGAGTGATAAGTAGGGACTGTATTTTTATATCCCCTTTATGCATCTCCCATACGGAATTTCTGGCAGAGAACATGGTTAGGCTCCGGACTTTTGTTATTTTATAATGTGTCCAAAGCGGCCCTTCTTAGCACTGGAAGGACATCTTGGTGATACCAAGTAACAGGGTTTTGCTATCGTTTTTTGACCTTCTAAGCTCAAATGTGTACAAATATGGTGATATTACTTTAAGCAGATGATGGTGACTTCTTGCTTTGACCAGGTGTATTTGTTGGTAGCCAAGATTTGAATCTTATGTGGTGTTTTTTTCAAACCTTTTTGAACATCTCGTAAGAGTGCCTTCAATTGCTGCAACCACTATAAATGTTTACCAGGAGTGGGGTTCGAACCCACGTGGATATTCATCCATTGGATCTTAAGTCCAACGCCTTAACCACTCGGCCATCCTGGTACTTGTGGGATGAAAAGTATCCGAGAACCGAGAAAGGAGTGCTGATTTTGACAGTTGATCTAGCCAATTCAGGTGGGCCGTTAACTGTCTCAGGTGAGTCTACATTCACAAAAGGGATTTGCTCTGAGGAGTGTTTTATTTCTCTTGATGGGATTACAAAGCTCCAAGTTAGACTTTGGGCCCCAATGATGACTTAACCACTCGGCCATGCTTCTCACTATGTGGCAAAGGACATCTGAGGAAACAATAATGATTTTCACACTGGAAGGGACTGGTGCAGGTTGACTTTTATCCTTTCCATGATGATTCTACCATTAAGCACAGAGATTTGATCTAAGGAGTGTTTATCTTTCTCGATGGAATTTCAAAATTCCAACATAGACTTTGGGCCCTAATGACGGTTGCAGTCAGCTATTAACCACTGGCAAGAAAGGAGTGATAAGTAGGGACTGTATTTTTATATCCCCTTTATGCATCTCCCATACGGAATTTCTGGCAGAGAACATGGTTAGGCTCCGGACTTTTGTTATTTTATAATGTGTCCAAAGCGGCCCTTCTTAGCACTGGAAGGACATCTTGGTGATACCAAGTAACAGGGTTTTGCTATCGTTTTTTGACCTTCTAAGCTCAAATGTGTACAAATATGGTGATATTACTTTAAGCAGATGATGGTGACTTCTTGCTTTGACCAGGTGTATTTGTTGGTAGCCAAGATTTGAATCTTATGTGGTGTTTTTTTCAAACCTTTTTGAACATCTCGTAAGAGTGCCTTCAATTGCTGCAACCACTATAAATGTTTACCAGGAGTGGGGTTCGAACCCACGTGGATATTCATCCATTGGATCTTAAGTCCAACGCCTTAACCACTCGGCCATCCTGGTACTTGTGGGATGAAAAGTATCCGAGAACCGAGAAAGGAGTGCTGATTTTGACAGTTGATCTAGCCAATTCAGGTGGGCCGTTAACTGTCTCAGGTGAGTCTACATTCACAAAAGGGATTTGCTCTGAGGAGTGTTTTATTTCTCTTGATGGGATTACAAAGCTCCAAGTTAGACTTTGGGCCCCAATGATGACTTAACCACTCGGCCATGCTTCTCACTATGTGGCAAAGGACATCTGAGGAAACAATAATGATTTTCACACTGGAAGGGACTGGTGCAGGTTGACTTTTATCCTTTCCATGATGATTCTACCATTAAGCACAGAGATTTGATCTAAGGAGTGTTTATCTTTCTCGATGGAATTTCAAAATTCCAACATAGACTTTGGGCCCTAATGACGGTTGCAGTCAGCTATTAACCACTGGCAAGAAAGGAGTGATAAGTAGGGACTGTATTTTTATATCCCCTTTATGCATCTCCCATACGGAATTTCTGGCAGAGAACATGGTTAGGCTCCGGACTTTTGTTATTTTATAATGTGTCCAAAGCGGCCCTTCTTAGCACTGGAAGGACATCTTGGTGATACCAAGTAACAGGGTTTTGCTATCGTTTTTTGACCTTCTAAGCTCAAATGTGTACAAATATGGTGATATTACTTTAAGCAGATGATGGTGACTTCTTGCTTTGACCAGGTGTATTTGTTGGTAGCCAAGATTTGAATCTTATGTGGTGTTTTTTTCAAACCTTTTTGAACATCTCGTAAGAGTGCCTTCAATTGCTGCAACCACTATAAATGTTTACCAGGAGTGGGGTTCGAACCCACGTGGATATTCATCCATTGGATCTTAAGTCCAACGCCTTAACCACTCGGCCATCCTGGTACTTGTGGGATGAAAAGTATCCGAGAACCGAGAAAGGAGTGCTGATTTTGACAGTTGATCTAGCCAATTCAGGTGGGCCGTTAACTGTCTCAGGTGAGTCTACATTCACAAAAGGGATTTGCTCTGAGGAGTGTTTTATTTCTCTTGATGGGATTACAAAGCTCCAAGTTAGACTTTGGGCCCCAATGATGACTTAACCACTCGGCCATGCTTCTCACTATGTGGCAAAGGACATCTGAGGAAACAATAATGATTTTCACACTGGAAGGGACTGGTGCAGGTTGACTTTTATCCTTTCCATGATGATTCTACCATTAAGCACAGAGATTTGATCTAAGGAGTGTTTATCTTTCTCGATGGAATTTCAAAATTCCAACATAGACTTTGGGCCCTAATGACGGTTGCAGTCAGCTATTAACCACTGGCAAGAAAGGAGTGATAAGTAGGGACTGTATTTTTATATCCCCTTTATGCATCTCCCATACGGAATTTCTGGCAGAGAACATGGTTAGGCTCCGGACTTTTGTTATTTTATAATGTGTCCAAAGCGGCCCTTCTTAGCACTGGAAGGACATCTTGGTGATACCAAGTAACAGGGTTTTGCTATCGTTTTTTGACCTTCTAAGCTCAAATGTGTACAAATATGGTGATATTACTTTAAGCAGATGATGGTGACTTCTTGCTTTGACCAGGTGTATTTGTTGGTAGCCAAGATTTGAATCTTATGTGGTGTTTTTTTCAAACCTTTTTGAACATCTCGTAAGAGTGCCTTCAATTGCTGCAACCACTATAAATGTTTACCAGGAGTGGGGTTCGAACCCACGTGGATATTCATCCATTGGATCTTAAGTCCAACGCCTTAACCACTCGGCCATCCTGGTACTTGTGGGATGAAAAGTATCCGAGAACCGAGAAAGGAGTGCTGATTTTGACAGTTGATCTAGCCAATTCAGGTGGGCCGTTAACTGTCTCAGGTGAGTCTACATTCACAAAAGGGATTTGCTCTGAGGAGTGTTTTATTTCTCTTGATGGGATTACAAAGCTCCAAGTTAGACTTTGGGCCCCAATGATGACTTAACCACTCGGCCATGCTTCTCACTATGTGGCAAAGGACATCTGAGGAAACAATAATGATTTTCACACTGGAAGGGACTGGTGCAGGTTGACTTTTATCCTTTCCATGATGATTCTACCATTAAGCACAGAGATTTGATCTAAGGAGTGTTTATCTTTCTCGATGGAATTTCAAAATTCCAACATAGACTTTGGGCCCTAATGACGGTTGCAGTCAGCTATTAACCACTGGCAAGAAAGGAGTGATAAGTAGGGACTGTATTTTTATATCCCCTTTATGTATCTCCCATACGGAATTTCTGGCAGAGAACATGGTTAGGCTCCGGACTTTTGTTATTTTATAATGTGTCCAAAGCGGCCCTTCTTAGCACTGGAAGGACATCTTGGTGATACCAAGTAACAGGGTTTTGCTATCGTTTTTTGACCTTCTAAGCTCAAATGTGTACAAATATGGTGATATTACTTTAAGCAGATGATGGTGACTTCTTGCTTTGACCAGGTGTATTTGTTGGTAGCCAAGATTTGAATCTTATGTGGTGTTTTTTTCAAACCTTTTTGAACATCTCGTAAGAGTGCCTTCAATTGCTGCAACCACTATAAATGTTTACCAGGAGTGGGGTTCGAACCCACGTGGATATTCATCCATTGGATCTTAAGTCCAACGCCTTAACCACTCGGCCATCCTGGTACTTGTGGGATGAAAAGTATCCGAGAACCGAGAAAGGAGTGCTGATTTTGACAGTTGATCTAGCCAATTCAGGTGGGCCGTTAACTGTCTCAGGTGAGTCTACATTCACAAAAGGGATTTGCTCTGAGGAGTGTTTTATTTCTCTTGATGGGATTACAAAGCTCCAAGTTAGACTTTGGGCCCCAATGATGACTTAACCACTCGGCCATGCTTCTCACTATGTGGCAAAGGACATCTGAGGAAACAATAATGATTTTCACACTGGAAGGGACTGGTGCAGGTTGACTTTTATCCTTTCCATGATGATTCTACCATTAAGCACAGAGATTTGATCTAAGGAGTGTTTATCTTTCTCGATGGAATTTCAAAATTCCAACATAGACTTTGGGCCCTAATGACGGTTGCAGTCAGCTATTAACCACTGGCAAGAAAGGAGTGATAAGTAGGGACTGTATTTTTATATCCCCTTTATGTATCTCCCATACGGAATTTCTGGCAGAGAACATGGTTAGGCTCCGGACTTTTGTTATTTTATAATGTGTCCAAAGCGGCCCTTCTTAGCACTGGAAGGACATCTTGGTGATACCAAGTAACAGGGTTTTGCTATCGTTTTTTGACCTTCTAAGCTCAAATGTGTACAAATATGGTGATATTACTTTAAGCAGATGATGGTGACTTCTTGCTTTGACCAGGTGTATTTGTTGGTAGCCAAGATTTGAATCTTATGTGGTGTTTTTTTCAAACCTTTTTGAACATCTCGTAAGAGTGCCTTCAATTGCTGCAACCACTATAAATGTTTACCAGGAGTGGGGTTCGAACCCACGTGGATATTCATCCATTGGATCTTAAGTCCAACGCCTTAACCACTCGGCCATCCTGGTACTTGTGGGATGAAAAGTATCCGAGAACCGAGAAAGGAGTGCTGATTTTGACAGTTGATCTAGCCAATTCAGGTGGGCCGTTAACTGTCTCAGGTGAGTCTACATTCACAAAAGGGATTTGCTCTGAGGAGTGTTTTATTTCTCTTGATGGGATTACAAAGCTCCAAGTTAGACTTTGGGCCCCAATGATGACTTAACCACTCGGCCATGCTTCTCACTATGTGGCAAAGGACATCTGAGGAAACAATAATGATTTTCACACTGGAAGGGACTGGTGCAGGTTGACTTTTATCCTTTCCATGATGATTCTACCATTAAGCACAGAGATTTGATCTAAGGAGTGTTTATCTTTCTCGATGGAATTTCAAAATTCCAACATAGACTTTGGGCCCTAATGACGGTTGCAGTCAGCTATTAACCACTGGCAAGAAAGGAGTGATAAGTAGGGACTGTATTTTTATATCCCCTTTATGCATCTCCCATACGGAATTTCTGGCAGAGAACATGGTTAGGCTCCGGACTTTTGTTATTTTATAATGTGTCCAAAGCGGCCCTTCTTAGCACTGGAAGGACATCTTGGTGATACCAAGTAACAGGGTTTTGCTATCGTTTTTTGACCTTCTAAGCTCAAATGTGTACAAATATGGTGATATTACTTTAAGCAGATGATGGTGACTTCTTGCTTTGACCAGGTGTATTTGTTGGTAGCCAAGATTTGAATCTTATGTGGTGTTTTTTTCAAACCTTTTTGAACATCTCGTAAGAGTGCCTTCAATTGCTGCAACCACTATAAATGTTTACCAGGAGTGGGGTTCAAACCCACGTGGATATTCATCCATTGGATCTTAAGTCCAACGCCTTAACCACTCGGCCATCCTGGTACTTGTGGGATGAAAAGTATCCGAGAACCGAGAAAGGAGTGCTGATTTTGACAGTTGATATAGCCAATTCAGGTGGGCCGTTAACTGTCTCAGGTGAGTCTACATTCACAAAAGGGATTTGCTCTGAGGTGTGTTTTATTTCTCTTGATGGGATTACAAAGTTCCAAGTTAGACTTTGGGCCCCAATGATGAATTAACCACTCGGCCATGCTTCTCACTATGTGGCAAAGGACATCTGAGGAAACAATAATGATTTTCACACTGGAAGGGACTGGTGCAGGTTGACTTTTATCCTTTCCATGATGATTCTACCATTAAGCACAGAGATTTGATCTAAGGAGTGTTTATCTTTCTCGATGGAATTTCAAAATTCCAACAAAGACTTTGGGCCCTAATTACGGTTGCAGTCAGCTATTAACCACTGGCTTGAAAGGAGTGATAAGTAGGGACTGTATTTTTATGTCCCCTTTATGTATATCCCATACGGAATTTCTGGCAGAGAACATTGTTAGGCTCCGGACTTTTGTTATTTTATAATGTGTCCAAAGCGGCCCTTCTTAGCACTGGAAGGACATCTTGGTGATACCAAGTAACAGGGTTTTGCTATCGTTTTTTGACCTTCTAAGCTCAAATGTGTACAAATATGGTGATATTACTTTAAGCAGATGATGGTGACTTCTTGCTTTGACCAGGTGTATTTGTTGGTAGCCAAGATTTGAATCTTATGTGGTATTTTTTTCAAACCTTTTTGAACATCTCGTAAGAGTGCCTTCAATTGCTGCAACCACTATAAATGTTTACCAGGAGTGGGGTTCGAACCCACGTGGATATTCATCCATTGGATCTTAAGTCCAACGCCTTAACCACTCGGCCATCCTGGTACTTGTGGGATGAAAAGTATCCGAGAACCGAGAAAGGAGTGCTGATTTTGACAGTTGATCTAGCCAATTCAGGTGGGCCGTTAACTGTCTCAGGTGAGTCTACATTCACAAAAGGGATTTGCTCTGAGGAGTGTTTTATTTCTCTTGATGGGATTACAAAGCTCCAAGTTAGACTTTGGGCCCCAATGATGAGACTTTGGGCCCCAACTCTATGCCATTGGATGATGGGAGTGATGTCAAAAGTCACTTATGCCCAACAGCCTTAAAGGGACAATTTTTTTATTGACAAAAAAAAATACCTTTTTTAAAACATTTTATTGCATTTACCGGTAAATGTAATAAAAGAGATCTGAGGTAATTTTGACCCCAGATCTCACATTAAAGAGGTCCTGTCATCAATCTAAAAAGCCAACACCTTTTGGGGGCTCACGACTCCTCTTCATCAGGGTTTAATGCTGGTGGTTATAGAAGATACTGGACAATGTTTGGGCGCAAGTCTGACAGCGCTGATGACAGGGCAGTTGTGAGCCCCTCTAACATGTTGATTCCTACATTTTGATCTTTCTATCAGCATTAATACATCTTTTTTTTTTTAAATCAGTTGCCAACCGCCCTATAAAAGATTTATTGCTACAGGGCAGCCAACTCTGTGCAGAATCACGTATATATATATATATACTTGATTCTGCACTTCCAGGTAGGGTGCATGCGTGCATGCTGCTGGTGCACGGCTCTTCTGTGATTAGTCACAGCAGAAGGCGATCAGTGGGTGCCAGCCAATGGATGACCACCGGCACCTGCTGATCAGCAAGGAGACACACTGGACAGAGCTCTGTATTTAAACAAGCCAGAGCTCCGTCCTGTCAGCAGGGATGTGCTGGATTTTGTTTGCCTGCAAAGCAGAGAACAAAATCCAGCACATCCCTTAGTGAAAGCAGAACACTGTACACAAAAAAACACTTGGCTACCCCAAAGCACCCTCCCCATGTTGAGGGCATTTGGCCTGGTACGATTCAGGAGGGGAGGCGTACATTAGAGTGCATTATTTGTAAGCAATATAGTATTGATTTATAAACAAGTCTATAAATAATCTATCCAAGGTTTCCATATCTCATCAAAAGAATTTTGTTTGTCCAGTAAAATTGCTGTAAGACGTTCATTAACCATTATAAATGAAAAATTTATTTTTAACCAACTAGATGGGAACATATGGAGATTTCCAAGATTTGGCTATTAAGTAAAAATTATTGCTACAAGTTTTTTTTTATATGTTTCCAAGAATGTTCAATAGGGTATCCTAATAATGCTTATTTAGGAGATTTTATTAGAGTAATATTGGTCAAGGAATATATCAAATTATAAATCTGTATCCAAAATGTTTTTATTCTTGGACATGTCCACCAAATATGAAACATAGTGCCATCCATTCCACATTCTCTGAAACATAATGAAGATGCTTCAGGGATATATTTTGCTAATCTAATTGGAACCATATACCACCTAAGTAATACCTTATAATTAGCCTCTATCAGGTTAGTATTAATAAAGGATTTAGAGCAGGGATCCTCAAACTACGGCCCTCCAGCTATTGCAGAACTACACATGCCATGAGGCATTGTAAAACTCTGACAATCACAGACATGACTAGGCATGATGGGAATTGTAGTTCCTGAACAACTGGAGGGCCGTAGTTTGAAAACCCCTGGTTTAGAGGCATATTGTGCCAACTTGAACCATTCATCAGTCAAAATGTTTTCACTGAGATCTTGTTCCCACTTATGCATATAAGATAGTTTTTCAGAATTAGAAATTAAAATAGAATACATTTTTGAAATGTGACCAGAATGTTTATCAAAAGATTTACATAAACATTCCATTAAAGTGGAAGAAGTCAGGTCAAATGAATGTTGTAATGACTGAATATATTTGGAATAATGGTGTATTTCAGAATCAGGAAATTAAAATTTTTCTCGGAGTGTGTGTATTGTTAAAACACCCTTATGGTAATAAATATCGGCAATTCGTAATAAATCCTTATTCGTCCACCAAGAAAAAGCTTATAAATGTAGACCTGAGACAAATGAAGGGTTACCGATTAAAAGGAGCTAAAGGAACATGGGGAGAAATAAATGTATAAGCCTTGCTTAACCTGTCCCATAAACTTAAAGAAAAAGAAAGTGTAATTTTTGCACAAACCAATCAACATGCACTTATTAGGATTTTTTTTTTTTTTCTTACCAAAAACATATAGTAGAATACATATTGGCCTATATTTATGAAGAATTTATTAAATTAAATTAATTAAATTAAAATTTCAATTTTTTTTATTGGATATGTTTTATAGCAGAAAGTAAAAAATATAGTATTTTTTTTTTCAATATTGGCAGCCTTTTTTTTTTCGTTTATATTGCAAAAAAAAAAAAAAAAAAAACAGTGGTGATCAAATACCATCAAAAGAAAGCTCTATTTGTGGGAAAAAAAATACATAAATGTAATTTATTGTATGTACAGCATTGCAAGAATGCGCAATTGTCAGTTAAAGTGCCATATAGCAAAAAATGGCCTGGTTATGAAGGGGGTTAAATCAAGTGATTTTTTATTATAACCCTTCTTATATAAGGAAAATATATAAATACAATTCCTTCCATTTACAGTACACATATGCATATGAATGTGATAATCAATACAGTATATCATTATGACTCTATCATTGCCATTATATAAACCACAAGGTTTTACTTTTTAGAAGGAAAGTGTCTTTGGGTATATATTAACTCGACAATATATGCCATAACTGCATTATATGTAGAATAAGCCACAATAAACATAAGCGAGACATACAAGAAAGTATAGCAAAGGTTGTGCCTGGGTTACCCGAGGATAGCCATGGAGACCATAATTCCTTGAACTTTCTGGCGTATCCCCTATGCTGGTAGGTCATTTTGTTTCCTTTCTAGAATGTAATCAATAGCATTTTCATTGTAGAAATTATAAAGGCAAAGGAGAGGAGACAACTATTTCTGGGCTACAAGTATACGCGCCAGAAGGAGTAAGCATGCTATCAATGATTTAGATGTCTGTGGTGATACTAAAGAGTGCAATTTTAGGATCCACAGGTAAATGATTACAGCATAAACTACTGATTGTCTGAAAAATGCATGACCAATACCTAAATAAATTAGGGAATCTTAAGATTAATAAATCTTTAATGAGATTTCTACAAACGTGTGGTGGACTCATCATTTAGGCCCCTTTCACACTGATTGACCTATTGGGTCCATCTGTCATCTGTCATTTTTTCAGGCAAACCTGATCAGACTATCCTCTGCTCTCTATGAGGTGGTGGATGTCTACTGACATGTGTCACGCATCGGTATCCGATCCTGTTCGCTAAAAACATTGAATGACAGTTGGATCGGATGACAGTTGAATGGAAACAGACAGGTGGTCCATTTGCATCCGAACACCCCATAGAGGACAGTGGCTGTGTCCTTATCTGCTCTGCATAGCTGAGCGAGCGCGGACCTGTCATACAGCTGCTCACCGGAGTTCAGCGGACTGATCCACTTGATGTAGTCCGCCCCGTCTGAAAGGGGCCTTATATTTACTTTGACTAACCCAGAGACAGTAAACCTTCCCATAAGATTATATGTGCATTTAATATACTGTATTTTATTCATGTTCTTAACCTGTGAAAGCCTTCTTTGTATAGACATCCAAGAGATGTGATGACATCCAAGAGATGTGATGTCAGCAGCCTCAATTAGGAGTTGTCACTTAAGTGACACTCTGTACTAGTAATCCCCCTTTGCTTCTCTCTCTTGGCAGCTACATAAAGTTTTTTTTTTTTTTTTTTAGTTTTTTTTTTTTTAGGGAGGTGAGGGAAGGAAAGGAGGAGCTGTGCCAGCACAAGGAAATATGGAAGACACTACAAATAAGCATATACATTATTTAAAATGTCTGTGCTTCTAACCACACCACACAAGGACAATTACATTTTTAATGAACTTATCCTTTAATAATTCCTCCAAAATCCCTGAGTGCAGCCTGCCATGGTACCATTTGTTGGTACAGTGGGTAGTCACACAGAGGCCTAGCCTGATGAGGAAGTAAATAACAAATATGAGAAATAGGAACATCACAATGTAAGCGCCTAGTTTCTGTAACCATGTTGCTATGCCATAAAAAGTCACCAAAACCTCCTAAACCCTTAAAGGGGTTCAATACATCTTTAGCAATATCTCTGGCCTTATTCTGTAGTTCTCTTAGCAAGATACCCTTTAATAATGTCCTCATTATCAGAAATTTATATACAACAATCAGTGCGAAATACCTTACACATCCCACCTTGAGCTGCAGTGAGATAATTTAGCGTTAATCTGTGCTATAATACTACTTTTTTAAGCTGAGCCATTTCTTCATTTAATAAACCTATATCAGTGGTAGTTAGGGATGAGCTTCGAGTTCGAGTCGAACTCATGTTCGACGCGAACATTGCCTGTTCGCCTGTTCAGCGAACAGCGAACAATTTGGGTGTTCGCGGCAAATTCGAAAAGCCAAGAGCACCCTGTAAAAGTCTATGGGAGAAATCTCAAGTGCTAATTTTAAAAGCCTATATGCAAGTTATTGTCATAAAAAGTGTTTGGGGACCTGGGTCCTGCCCCAGGGGACATGTATCAATGCAAAAAAAAGTTTTAATAACGGCCATTTTTTCAGGAGCAGTGATTTTAATAATGCTTAAAGTGAAACAATAAAAGTGTAATGTTCCTTTAAATTTTGTACCTGGGGGGTGTGTATAGTATGTCTGTAAAAGGGCGCATGTTTCCCGTGCTTAGAACTGTCCCTGCACAAAGTGTCATTTTTGCAGGAAAAAAAGCTATTTAAAATCACTCGTGGCTATAATGAATTTCTGGCTCCCATAATACAGAGAACAGTCATTCATTGAAAGTCATTGATAAAAAAAATAAAATAAAAAAAAAAGCGTAGGGGTTCCCCCAAATTCAATTACCAGGCCCTTCACGTCTGCTATGGATATTAAGGCGAACCCTGCGTCAAATTAAAATCCATACCAGACCCTTATCCGAGCACGCAACCTGGCAGGCCGCAGGAAAAGAGGGAGGACGAGAGCGGCCCCCCTCCCTCCTGAACCGTACCAGGCCACATGCCCTCAACATTGGGAGGGTGCTTTGGGGGTCTGTGACCCCTCAAAGCACCATGTCCCCATGTTGATGGGGACAAGGGCCTCGTCCCCACAACCCTGGCCCTCGTCCCCACAACCCTTGGTTGTGGGGGTCTGCGGGCGGGGGGCTTATCATAATCTGGAAGCCCCCTTTAACAAGGGGACCCCCAGATCCTGGCCTCCCCCCTGTGTGAAATGGTAAGGGGGTACAAAATGACCCCTACCATTTCACCAAAAAAGTGACAAAAATGTTAAAAATGACAGGAGACGGTCTTAAATTCTTCTTTCATCTTCTTTCTTCTGGTCTTCTTTCTTTCTTCATCCTTTGGTTTCTTCATGTTCTTCTTCCATCTTCTTCCATCTTCTTCTTCCATCTTCTTCCATCTTCTTCTTCCTCCGATCCGCTTCTTCTTGCTCTGGTCTTCTCGTCCGGCATCTTCTTCCAGGGCGTCAGCGTCTCTTCTTCTGTGTCGGCCGCTCTTCGCAATGGGAGGCTCCCATTGTGTGAGGCTTCCCTCCATCTGACAGGTCTTTTATAATGGAGGGTGGGGCCACCTGGTGACCCCGCCCCCCTCTGACGCACGGGGACTTGATGGGGACTTCCCTATGGCTTTCCCCATGATGTCAGAGGGGGGCGGGGGATGGCCCCCGTCCCCTCAGACGTCATAGGGAAAGCCATAGGGAAGTCCCCATGACATCCCCATGCGTCAGAGGGGGGGCGGGGTCACCAGGTGGCCCCGCCCTCTGTTATAAAAGACCTGTCAGATGAAGCGAAGCGTCACACAGCGGGAGCCTCCAATTACAAAAATGACACTTTGTGCAGGGACAGTTCTAAGCACGGGAAACATGCGCCCCTTTACAGACATACTATACACACCCCCCAGGTACAAAATTTAAAGGAATATTACATTATTATTGTTTCACTTTAAGCATTATTAAAATCCCTGGTCCTGAAAAAACGGCCGTTAAAAAACTTTTTTTTTGCATTGATACATGTCCCCTGGGGCAGGACCCAGGTCCCCAAACACTTTTTATGACAATAACTTGCATATTAGCCTTTAAAATTAGCACTTTTTATTTTGAACGTTCGAGTCCCATAGACTTTAATAGGGTTCAAAAGTTCACACGAGCTTTAGGTCTGTTCGCAGGTTCTGGTGCGAACCGAACAGGGGGGTGTTTGGCTCATCCCTAGTGGTAGTAAAGTTAATAATCTCATCTACAGTTCTAGTGTAATTATTTATTCTTTTCTTTGCTTCAATTCCCCATCCTGTCCAGGAAGGGAACCATGACCATGTCATGTCACCTTCAGTGAATAGCTCTCTTTCCTCCATAAACTGTAATCTTTGCTCTGGTGCAATCTGAATTGCCCAATCGTGTACATTTAGTGTTAAATGGGCATGTAATGTTTAAACAAATCTGTGGAGTGTCTATCTGTATTGAAACCATCAAAGTTACTGATCTGTGCTCATTAGCTGTGGAGACTATGTATGAGCCATTTATTCTGGTCCTGTTTAGATCAGTGAATTTGAGAGGCTGTCACGCTCCCTGGTAGTGGTGAGTCTGATTAGCAGAGAAGGGCCTCCCTTGCGGCTCCCACTCGCCGGTCCCCTGATGATGGGACAGTAGGACCAGGAGTCAGGAGGGGCACAGGTGCCTGGCAGGAATGGTCAGACCGGTACGAGAGCTTCCTGGATAAGCTCAGCGGATGAGGTAAGTAGGTAGCTGTAGGCAGACTGGAACAACAGGTAAGCTGGATCTGTATGCAGACTGGAACAACAGGTAAGCTGGATCTGTATGCAGACTGGAACAACAGGCAGACTTGGATCTGTATGCAGACTGGAACAACAGGCAGACTTGTATCTGTATGCAGACTGGAACAACAGGCAGACTTGTATCTGTGTGCAGGCTGGAACAACAGGCAGACTTGGATCTGTATGCAGACTGGAACAACAGGCAGACTTGTATCTGTGTGCAGACTGGAACAACAGGCAGACTTGGATCTGTATGCAGACTGGAACAACAGGCAGACTTGGATCTGTATGCAGACTGGAACAACAGGCAGACTTGGATCTGTATGCAGACTGGAACAACAGGCAGACTTGGATCTGTATGCAGACTGGAACAACAGGCAGACTTGGATCTGTATGCAGACTGGAACAACAGGCAGACTTGTATCTGTGTGCAGACTGGAACAACAGGCAGACTTGGATCTGTATGCAGACTGGAACAACAGGCAGACTTGGATCTGTATGCAGACTGGAACAACAGGCAGACTTGGATCTGTATGCAGACTGGAACAACAGGCAGACTTGGATCTGTATGCAGACTGGAACAACAGGCAGACTTGTATCTGTATGCAGACTGGTATAGCAGGTAAGCTGGCTCTGGAATGGTCAGGCAGGCCGGGTCAGATATCAGGCTGGCAGCACGGTACAGATGGAGCAGACAAGAGGATGGTCAAAGACAAGCCAAGGTCGATACACAGGGACAGAGCGGATGGTCAAGGATAGCCGGGTCAGATACGGGTAAACAGACTTCAGATCAGGTTTCAATACACAGAACGTTGTAGAGCAGACAGCGGGGACCGTCAGTCACAGGAGGGTTTAAATAGCCTCATTGGCGCCAATGGAGGCGCGCACCCGTCCGCACACGCTCGCCCCCGTCTGCGGGCGCGCGCGTGCACGCGCGCGCTCGCGCATGCGCAATGGCAGCCGAGAACGGGAACCAGGGATGCTGAGGCGCCGATTACTGGCAGGATCATCAGGTCGCCAGCCACGGATGGAGCCCTCATGACATTGCCCCCCCCTAAGGGGCAGCCTCCGGATGCCCCTCGGGGCAAATTTCTCAGGATGGGCTCTCTTAAAAGATTGGACTAGACTCTTAGCGTGGATGTTTTCCTCGGGCTCCCAGGAGTTCTCCTCGGGGCCGTACCCCTTCCACTTGATTAGGAACTGGTTCTGGTTCTGCCTTCTTCTGACATTAAGGATGGCTTCCACCTCGAACTCCTCCTCCCCGTCCACTATGACCGGATCAGGAGGAATGGCCCTCCGGTTGGGGAAAGGGTTACTAACCGAGGGCTTCAGTAAGGACACATGGAAGACCGGGTGAATCTTCAAAGAATCTGGAAGTTCCAATTCATACGCCACCTCATTGATCCTCCTCTTGACCGGGAAGGGGCCCAAGAACTTGGGGCCCAGTTTCCGTGAAGGGCAAGCCAGTTTTAGGTTAGAGGTGGATAGCCATACAGTTTCGCCCGGGACAAGCAACAGTTCCCCCCGTCTCTTTTTGTCAAATACGGTTTTGTTGTACTCCTGGGTCCTAGTCATGGTCTCCTGAAGAAGTTGGTTGTTGGTGGAAAAGAACTGAATTCGCTCTTGGACTGCTGGCACAGTGCAGTCAGGAAGTGAGTTAGGCAGAAATGCCGGGTGGTACCCATAGTTGGCGAAAAAGGGGGTCTGTTTGGTGGCGGAGTGGGTGGCGTTGTTATATGCGAACTCGGCCAGGGGCAGAAGGGAGATCCAGTCATCTTGGGCGAAGGAGGAGAAGCAGCGCAGGTACTGCTCTAGGGTCTGATTGGTCCGCTCCGTCTGCCCATTAGACTGAGGATGGTACGCAGAGGAGAGAGAGAGTTCGATATCCAAGGACTGGCACAGGGACCTCCAGAATCGAGAGGTGAATTGTACCCCTCGATCCGAGACGATGTTAGCCGGGACCCCGTGAAGGCGGACAATTTCCCTAATAAAGGCCCGTGCCGTCTCTGGAGCCGAGGGGGTGCCCTTCATGGGGATGAAGTGAGCCATCTTGGACAACCGATCGACGATCACAAAGATCGTCGTGTGGCCTTCTGCTGGGGGCAACTCCACAATGAAATCTAGGGAGATCATCCTCCAGGGACGATCTGGGACAGACAGGGGTTTAAGGAGACCCCAGGCCTTGGTTTTGGGATTCTTGTTCCGGATGCAGGTGGGGCAAGTGTCCACAAATCTTTTACAGTCAGCCCGTAGTTGAGGCCACCAGAAGGTACGCTGTACCAAGTCGGTGGTCTTAGCGACACCGAAGTGACCAGCCAAGGCGTGGTCATGGCACAGCTCCATAGTTGTTACCCGGAGCTGTTCCGGGGTGTAGATCTTGTCCCCGTACCAGAATAGGCCATCCTTCTCCTGTAGCTGGGTTTCGGAAGTGGGCCTTTGTCCTGCTGAGGCACGTTTGAATTTGGACAGCAAGTCCTCTTGAAGAAGGAGAAAGTTTCCTGGGGCCAGAATAGTGTCAGGGGGATCTTCTTCCTGGTGCTTGTGGTACATCCTAGACAGGGCATCTGGTTTGACATTCTTGGATCCGGGCCGGTATGTCACATGGAAAGTAAAGCGGGAAAAGAAAAGTGCCCATCTGGCTTGTCTGGGTTTCAATCTCTTGGCTGACTTCAAGTATTCCAGATTCTTATGGTCGGTGAATATTAGAATGGGGTGAGAGGCCCCCTCCAGGAGGTATCGCCATTCTTCCAGGGCAGCCTTGATCGCCAGTAGTTCTCGGTCGCCCACATCATAGTTCCTCTCGGCCGAGGACAACTTGCGGGAGAAGAAGGCGACCGGGTGCAGCAGGGACTTGTCCCCCTGTCTCTGGGACAGAATGGCACCCACCGCGATCTCGGAGGCATCGACCTCCAGGGTGAAGGGTAGAGAGGAGTCCGGGTGCCTGAGGATGGGTGCCGAGGTAAACAGAGTTTTAAGGGCATCAAAGGCCTCCTGGGCCTCAGAAGACCACCGGAACCGGGTCCCTTGTTTGGTCAGTTGGGTGATAGGCGCCACAATGGCGGAGAACCCCCTGATAAACTTACGGTAAAAATTGGCAAAGCCAATGAACCGTTGGATGCCCTTTTTGTCTGCCGGAGTGGGCCATTCCAAGATGGCAGAAATCTTCTGGGGGTCCATCTTGATGCCTGTACTTGAGATGATTAGCCCAAGGAAGGGGATACTCTCCTGTTCAAACTGGCATTTCTCTGCCTTGGCATACAGGCCATGGATACGGAGTCGTCCCAGGACCTCCTTGACGTGTCTGCGGTGGGTCTCTAAAGAGGGGGAAAAAATCAAGATATCGTCCAGATATACCACGGCAAACAAGTCCAGGAAGTCCCGAAGTACGTCGTTAATGAAGTATTGAAAGGTTGCGGGGGCATTGCACAGGCCGAAGGGCATCACGAGATACTCGTAATGCCCATACCGTGTCCGAAAGGCCGTCTTCCACTCATCCCCGTCTTTAATCCGGACCAGATTATAAGCCCCCCGTAGGTCAAGCTTCGTGAAGATGGTGGCCGTGCCAAGCCTCTGGAAGAGTTCAGGGACCAACGGGAGAGGGTAACGGTTCTTGACCGTAATGTTGTTCAGCTCCCTATAGTCCACACAGGGCCGAAGGGTGTGATCTTTTTTCTCCACGAAAAATATGCCCGCGCCCGCAGGAGAGGTAGATGGGCGGATGAAACCTTTTCGGAGGTTCTCCTCAATGTACTCCTTCAACTTGCCTTGCTCCACTTCTGTCAGGGGGAAGACCCTTCCAAAGGGGATCTCTGCTCCAGGGAAAAGTTCAATTGGGCAATCATAAGCCCTGTGAGGAGGGAGCACCTCTGCTGCCTGTTTGCTGAAGACATCTAGATAGTCGTGGTAGGCCTGGGGAATAGCCCGACGGAGATCCATCTCAGAGTCCCCACTTAGCAGAGTAGCCAGCTGGGAGGAATTAGGAGGTCTGCAAGACGTCTGACAGTACTGAGAGGAGAAGGAAACCATCCCAGTGGCCCAGTCGATGACTGGGTTGTGGGCCTTCAGCCACGGCATGCCCAGGATTATAGGGGATAATGGAGAGGAAATAATGTCCATGCAGAGAAGTTCCTGGTGATTATCCGAGATGGTCATGGGCAGTGGGATGGTCTCTTGCGTAACCGGGCCTGAACGGATGGAGGAGCCGTCCGCCAGGTAAACTGACAGTCCCTGGGATTTAGACTGGAGAGAGATCCGGTGTTGGGCAGCGAAGGACGAGTCCATGAAACAGCTGCATGCCCCGGAATCAATAATGGCGGGTACCTGGAGGATTCTTCCCGGAAGCTGTAACAAGACAGAAAGGGCAAGGTGAGAGGAGACCTGGGTTGAGGAGTCCATGGAGCAAGCAGGCATGAGAGGGCACTTACGAGCCTTGGCCGGACAGTTCCTTACGTAGTGCCCAGGCTCACCACAGTAGAGGCACAAGTTGTTGACCCGACGACGTTGCCGTTCCTCAGAAGTTAGAGAAGGCCTCAAGAGCCCTAACTGCATGGGCTCGGAGGAATCAGAGAGGGTTACAGACCGCTGGACCGAACCAGTCTGCAGGTGACTTGGGGCCTTGGGGAGCATCCAGGTAGGACGAGGGAAACCGGATGCACCGACCTGCGCTCCCTTAGTCGTCGGTCAATCTGGATGACCAGGTTGATCAGAGTGTCCGGGGTCTGGGGTACCCCAACTCTCGCCAGCTCATCTTTTAGTGCCTCAGAAAGTCCTAGGCGGAACTGGTGATGCAGAGCCGCGTCGTTCCACTGGGTATCCGCACCCCAGCGCCTAAAGTCCGCGACATAGTCTTCCACAAGCCTTCGCCCCTGCTGGAGGGCGCGCAGAGTGGTCTCTGCGGTGGCAGCGAGTTGGGGGTCTTCATAGAGTTGGGCCATAGAGTCAAAAAATGAATTTGGTGGGCCCAGGTCCGCGGGTCTCCGGAGAGTAAGGAGATCACGAAGCCCACCTTGGTGGCTTCCAGGGAAAAAGTACGTGGCTGTAGTGCAAAGAACAGTTCACAGGAGTTACGGAAGTCCCGAAAGAGGTTGCGGGCACCCGAGAATCTCTCGGGGATTGGTACCCGGGGCTCTGGAGGGAGCATTATCACTGATGGTCCTGGACTTCCCCCAGATGGGGCTGTTGGTGGTAGAGCCAGCACCCGTTCTTCCAACCGGGTGTATCCCTGCTGGAGATTCTTTACCGCCTCGGTCAGTCCTGCCAGGTGTTGGCACAGTCCTTCCATAGGAGAGGCCCCCTGCTCAGACTCAGACATGGCTGTCTGCTACTGTCACGCTCCCTGGTAGTGGTGAGTCTGATTAGCAGAGAAGGGCCTCCCTTGCGGCTCCCACTCGCCGGTCCCCTGATGATGGGACAGTAGGACCAGGAGTCAGGAGGGGCACAGGTGCCTGGCAGGAATGGTCAGACCGGTACGAGAGCTTCCTGGATAAGCTCAGCGGATGAGGTAAGTAGGTAGCTGTAGGCAGACTGGAACAACAGGTAAGCTGGATCTGTATGCAGACTGGAACAACAGGTAAGCTAGATCTGTATGCAGACTGGAACAACAGGCAGACTTGGATCTGTATGCAGACTGGAACAACAGGCAGACTTGTATCTGTATGCAGACTGGAACAACAGGCAGACTTGTATCTGTGTGCAGGCTGGAACAACAGGCAGACTTGGATCTGTATGCAGACTGGAACAACAGGCAGACTTGTATCTGTGTGCAGACTGGAACAACAGGCAGACTTGGATCTGTATGCAGACTGGAACAACAGGCAGACTTGGATCTGTATGCAGACTGGAACAACAGGCAGACTTGGATCTGTATGCAGACTGGAACAACAGGCAGACTTGGATCTGTATGCAGACTGGAACAACAGGCAGACTTGGATCTGTATGCAGACTGGAACAACAGGCAGACTTGTATCTGTATGCAGACTGGTATAGCAGGTAAGCTGGCTCTGGAATGGTCAGGCAGGCCGGGTCAGATATCAGGCTGGCAGCATGGTAGAGATGGAGCAGACAAGAGGATGGTCAAAGACAAGCCAAGGTCGATACACAGGGACAGAGCGGATGGTCAAGGATAGCCGGGTCAGATACGGGTAAACAGACTTCAGATCAGGTTTCAATACACAGAACGTTGTAGAGCAGACAGCGGGGACCGTCAGTCACAGGAGGGTTTAAATAGCCTCATTGGCACCAATGGAGGCGCGCACCCGTCCGCGCACGCTCGCCCCCGTCTGCGGGCGCGCGCGTGCACGCGCGCGCTCGCGCATGCGCAATGGCAGCCGAGAACGGGAACCAGGGATGCTGAGGCGCCGATTACTGGCAGGATCATCAGGTCGCCGGCCACGGATGGAGCCCTCATGACAGAGGCATTGCTATCATGCGTATTGTTCCTGTTTGGGGATGTAAGTGAGAACACACCCAGCAGTTACTAGCGTTGCTATGGGTTGCATAAAATTTTAACATTTGGATGAAAGGGTTATTTTTCCATGTCTCAGTTCTCACAAACAACAAAAAAGAAAAGAAACATCATCATAATTTTTTCAAAGGATATCATCACTTCAGGATTTTCTTGCAGAGACTGCCGTGAATCCAGGTGGGCTTTCCCTCCAACTTGACAGCAGAACCGGTTGTCAAAAGCACCAAATGTGGTTCGTCAAATTTTGGTTCTAGTGGCTTTCTGACGTGTCACTTGACCACCACCCAGTCACCTGGTTGGATTCTGTGAATACCTGAAACAGAATCTGGGTCGGGATAGATTTATAAACATCTTCATGTATTTTATTCAATGTTCTTTCCAAAATCTGAACATATTCTAACAGACTAGAGTAAGAAGCCTGCAACTGTTGGGGAAAATATAGCCCTGTTTTGGGTGGCCATTCAAATAAAATCTCATAGGGGGACAGCCCATGGGGTTGTTTAGGGGTAGTTCGTACAGAATATAAGGCTAATGGCAAAGCTTCCACCCATCCTTTTCCTGTATCTGCTTTAATTTTTGCACATCTGTTTTTCAAAATTCCATTAAGTCTCTCAACTTTACCACTACTTTGTGGATGATAAGGTGTATGGAATGCTTGCTGTATGTGAAGGGCTTCCATTACCTCTTTCATTACTTCCCCAGTAAAATGGGTTCCTCTGTCACTCTCAATAGTTTTTAGGAACTCCATATCTACAAACTATTTCATTCAAAATTGACTTTGCTGTTGTTTTTACATTTGCTTTAGCTACCGGCCAGCACTCGGTCCAACTTAAGAACATGTCAAAAACAACAGCAAATACAATTTTGAATTAAATAGTTTGTAGATATGGAGTTCCTGAAACTATTGAGAGTGTAGTCTATGCTTGCTAAAATTTGGTTCAAAATTTCAGCTCCCAAAGGATTGGTAGGAACCGTGTCTGAAACTAAAACTTTAGTGACAATTTCTGTTTGCTGTCCTAGCCTGAGTTTAAGTGGCTTTGATTCAACCAAATCAGTAGATGTCCCGGTTAGGCCAACACCAGAGATAACATTTGTAGATAATAATCCTGGAGGTAAGTCCTCTATATTAAAAACACTTTGACTTGCACCAGTATCGATTAAACAGGTTAATTCTGTTTCTCCTCCAGGATAGGGGAGTTCTTGTAAAAATACTTTTACTCTGACCTCGAGACCATTGTCTCCCCTATTTAACATGATTAATACTGGCATGCCATTTTCCTATGCCTGATCCACTGCTTTTGGCAGAGAACTGGGATCAGCATGAGCTGCCTCTAAGCTCTTTTCCAGTCTACGGTCAGGAAGATGGCAGAATGTGTTCTTCCCCATTACAATTGTAGCATATAATTGGTCCCCGATTTCCATGACTTCTGAAATTGCCTTTGCTTCTTCCTCTTCCTTTCTGCTTCCCCATGTACATAATCTTGGGTTTGCTGTCTTTTTTGTTAATCTTGTTTTCTTTGGATAACAGGATAGGCAGGACGTCTCAAATAGACATATAGCCTGCCTGAGGCCTTGCTGTGAACAACTTTTCTATCAACTGGGGTATTAAACCATCAAGAAACCTTTGTTTCACCAGTTGTGTAGATGGACTTGCAGTTTCTCCCACCTTATCTTCCTCTATTTTAATGCCTGCTTCCATATCGCTTAACCACCTCCAATAAGCCCCTGCTGCTTCCTCTTTCCCTTGCTTAGCATTCATAAATTCAGCCTGTCTGGTTTGTCCATATATTTGGGGCAATTTTTCCTTCAATTTCTCACAAACCTCCTGTCCACTAACCATCTTACCTAGATTTTTGACGTCTACACAACATTCTTTAAGTATATAGCCAGAAATGTTGCTTCCCACTGCTTTAATAAGAAGCTGATGAATGTCAGTAGCAGAAGCCTCAAATGCTTCATGTGCAGCACTAAGTTTGTTTGCAAACCCAATTGGATTCTTTCTAGGATCTCCCAATCCCTCTAATATGGCTCTCATATCTTGGGGACTAAAAGGTACATGCCATTTAATTTGAGACTTACTGTCAACAGCATTACCTTCTAAAATGAATTGGCTCCTGACAGGATAAACTGCAACATATTGCTCGGTGCCAGGGGCAGAAGGGGGGGGGGCATCTCCCTTCTTTCGCTCTTCATCTTGCTGCCACAATTTGGAAATTATGGTTTGCTCCGGAAGTTCAGACTCTATCTTTCTTTCTCTGGCCAAAGCCTTAAGTTCCGAGAGATCTAGTTTTGCAGATGTGCCTTTTGATTTATGCCAATCATCTGTTTCTAGGATACGAGCCAAATCCCTCTTTGTAGGCTGATATGGGGCTGTTAAACCTCTGCTCTCTACTATATTTCCCAGCTCATCTTTTGTGTGTTCCATGCAATCTAATTCTTGTGCTTTAGTGCGTGGACCCCTTAAAGCCAAACTGGCAGCCACTTAAGGTGGGGGGTCCTCTTCTACAGAGTCTTCTGGCCAAATGTAGTAAATTTGGGCAGTACTTTTATTAAGCATCTCCGTCAAGCCAGTTTGATTTGCTACTTTAACTTCTGTCTCCCATGTGCAAGATAGTCTCCACGTTCCTTCACTGCACAGTAGAGGGCCATAATCGTGCAGAAAAGTTTGCCATACTTGTAAATCAAAAGTCCCTTCAGATTTTAAAGGATTAGCTGTTCCCTTTGTCCATCCTACCCATCTATCTAGGGGCTCAGTATAGGCAGAAATGTACCTTCAGTTCATATATTCTCTAGCGCTCATCTTGCACTGGGCATTTTCTGAAGGCCTCTCTCCCTTCATTCCCTTAATTAATTTAATGCCCATAATGACTGGGCAGTCTTCTCTACTTGTGCCTATACCCTCTTGCCTCTAAAACAAATAGTTCAGCAAATCTGCAGATTTACAAGAATAGTCTCCACTTATCTACGTGGATAGAAGGGGTTTATGACAACACTCATTAAGAGACCCTCCTCGTCTCTTCTCTGTGAGTTTTATCTGACCCTACCATGCACCTCTGACCAAAGTCGCCCACAAGGAGTCAACACAGGGAACTGCAGAGGATTTTCCCTATCCACACACAGTCAAACCCGCGAAGGGGGACACAAACGCATTCACACACACACGTTACCCAACCAGAAAGGTCTGAGTGTGGTCTGGTTTCCTTGAGAACCGACAGATAGGATACATAGGAAAGGCAGAAATATAGCAACCTTAACTACCTCACTACAGTGCATTTTCACCCCCTTCCTGACCAAGCCATTTTTCAGCTTTCAGCGCTGACACACTTTGAATGACAATTGCGCGGTCATACGACACTTTACCCAAATGAAATTGTTATCATTTTTTCGCCACAAATAGAGCTTTTTTTTGGTGGTATTTGATCACCTCTGCGTTTTTTATTTTTTGCGCAATAAACAAAAGAAGAGCGACAAATTTTAAAAAAAAAACAATATTTTTTACTTTTTGCTATACTAAATATCACCAAAAAATATATAAAAAAACATTTTTTTTTCCTCAGTTTAGGCCGATACGTATTCTTCTACATATTTTTGGTAAAAAAAATCGCAATTAGCGATTATTAGTTTGCGCAAAAGTTATAGCGTTTACAAAATAGGGGATAGTTTTATAGCATTTTTATTAATATTTTTTTTTTACTAGTAATGGCGGCGATCAGCGATCTTTATTGTGACTGCGACATTATGGCGGACACATCGGACATTTTTGACACATTTTTGGCACCATTGTCATTTATACAGCAATCAATGCTATTTAAATGCATTGATTCCTGTATAAATGACACTGGCAGTGAAGGGGTTAACCACTAGGGGCGGGGAGGGGTTAGTTCCCTGGGAGTGATTTTTACTGTGGGGGGAGGGGACACACAAGGGGAGGAGACCGATCAGTGTTTCTCTGTACAGAGAACACACCATCGGCTCCTCTCCTCTGACAGGACCGTTGATCTGTGTGTTTACACACACAGATCCACGGTCCCGCTGTGTTACCGTGCAATCGCGGGTGCCCAGCGGACATCGCGGCCGCTGGGCACGCGCATTGGGTGCCCAGTGACACGACGAGAGCGCGCGCGCGCTCCCCTGGCGGCGCGCGCGCGCTCCCTGGAGTGCACAGAAGGGGAGGACGTCATATAACGCCTTCCCACCACGAGAGCTGCGCCGCCTGGCCGTCATTTGACAGCCGGCGGTCGCAAGGAGGTTAAGGACAGCTTACCTAGCCGGCATTTAGAGGTCTGCGTTCCCGATGATCCCGATCAAAGCACGGTTCCTTCTGGAGACTCTGCCAAACTCCTGATATCTGACTTGCCAAAACTGTTATGACTAATTTTTGATTGGGACTCTAAAACAAAGTTAATACTGCAGCTGCATGAACAGATTCACAGGACTCAATCACTGTGTTTAAAATGTCCGTTCTGTGTCAAAATTTATTATTACATGTTATTTTATACATTGATAAGAAAGGGGGTGGTGTGAGATGTTATTAAAAACTAACAGATAGAAATATGTTATTAAAAGCTAGTGAATAGAACAATTGTAGTAGAAGTAAAACCTTAATAGGGGAGGGGGGAGTAGAGAGCTTCTGGAGGAGATGTGTCTGTGTGTTAGGTGAAGGTTACAGAACACATTTCAACAGTGAGAACAAAATGGAGTCTCTTGTGCTTAAATGAACAGTACAGTGAATGTCCATGTCAGTGGAAATGCTCAACTTCTTTAGTAAATTAACCCCAACTAGTTAATGAATCTGTTTAGGATCTTGGAATAGCACAGATCATGTGACTCTGAGGAGGCGTGGTAATTCCTATTGCAGGAGTGAGGTCCAGAACAGCCCCATGAGGAGCCTGGAAGGTGAAGTTTTGCAGCAGTCTTGAAAAGAAGAGGAACAGCTCCATTTTAGCCAAATTCTCCCCAGCACAGCTTCTCTTACCTAATAAAAAGGTAGATAAACCTATAATTAAGACCTATACTTACTCAAACCAATCGGTATAAAAACAACTTAAATCAGGTTTAAGGTGACCATAAATGGCTCAAAATTCAGCAAGTACTAGCCAAATTGTAAACCATGTGTGGCCACTGCCACTCGGTTGAAAAGACCTGTTGGAAAAAAGCTGTTTGATTAGCATCTGCAGCCAATATGTGTAGCGCTGATCTGCGTATTCTGACAGAAAAGGAGCTACAAGTTAATATGCATACCACTAGATGTCTCTGATCCCATTATAACATAGTAAAGGGAAAGTTGTAATTAGGTGTTAGCTTCCCTTTTAAAAAATCTATACTGAGGGATGTCATGGTTGTGGCTAGTGCCCATATAAATGCCAGTGTGGGAGGAACCCTAGGTAGATGGAGCATAGGAGCCAAACACCACAGAGCTACTACGATGTAGTCTCATGCAGAGCCGATCTAAAGGACCCTTTGCAAGGTCCAGATGAGGTGGTACAGTATATGGGAGGAATTGCTGTAGTCGCCTTGCCTCCCTGACTTTCTTCTACAGATCCTGCAGTGGGGTACATAAGGCCATTGAGGCCTAGACAGATCCTTCTGATGTGAGTAGTGGTGAAGCCTGGGAGAGAGTGTACCATCCGGGAACATGACCAGTTGGGCAGAGCTATGGAGGGGGCATTAGAAAGAGAATGATATACTAAAGGAAGCACCTTAATTCCCCCTGACCCTCAGTTGTGGGTCCTGTGACTTGGTAATGGAAGCTAAATGTTATGGACTTAGTATACATGGATAAGTGGTCCCAACGCTGTGGTTCTCCCAAGGAGAGGGATAGGGGTGTAAAGAGAAGATGGCTTAAAGACCTGTACCCACGCTCTGCGGTAAAATTACTGCTACAAAATAACTAACCTTGCATGTTGCATTCCACGCACAGATTCTGCTAGTATGTCAATGTGCTATGTCACAGGAAAGTTACAGTAAAGTGCAGAAAACTAATTTATGTGTGGACATTCCTTTATTCTCAAATACTAGAACCTCAGGCCAGGGATGTCATAAGCAAGCCTCAGGCCATAAGATTGACACAAAATGGTGGAGAGTCTAACAACAGCAGGTGTGTGGTTGTCTTATGCAAAAAGACTTTTTTCTCTTCTGTCCAAACATTCTTATGCTATTTTCTCTTTGGATTGATTGTTGTTGGGGGAAATAGAGAATGTTACATTCTCCCTGACTAACACAACTTAAATATCAAAACTAATATTTTAACTATATTAAAAGCATTCTGATGGTATATTAATGGATTTTACATGACTGTTGATACATTTTACACCATTTAAAAAAAATATATAAACAGACCAATTAAAGTTCATTTTTTATTAAAAAAAAAAAGGGTCATAGTCTCACAGTATATTATTAATTCAAGAAAGTTGGTGCCCTACTCACATAACTAACTTATCTTCACAGCTCTAAAAGTGTTTACATATAAATATTTTACCTGCTGAGAAAGGCATAAAAGCTTCATTTCGTAAGAACTGTCCATCGGCAGTTAGAAAATGCTGAGGATAAAACTCTTCCGGTCTCTCAAAGTAAGTCTCATCACGCAGAACAGTTGTCAGTGATGGGATAATATAAGTACCCTGAAACACAGATTGATTTTTGTTGGTGGTATTGTTTTGGAGCATATTCTATTTTAGAAAGTTTATTATTATAAAAAGAAAGAGCAAGTGAGCAGATGTAAAATTAGTTAAAGCGGTAGTAAAGCCGCTGAACTTTTTTTTTTTTTTTTAACACCTGTAAAGGAAAAGGCATAATGAGCTAGTATGCACCGCATACTAGCTCATTATGAAATACTTACCTTAGAACGAAGCGTCGGTAACTCACCTGGTCCACGCCGAGGTCGCTGACATGTTGCCTCGGCGTGTCTTCTGGGTATCGCGACTCCAGCGCTGTGAGTGGCTGGAGCCGCAATGTCGTCACTCCCGCGCATGCGCACGGAAGACTTCTTCCCGGCAGGGTTCGGATTCTGCCGGCCCTTCAGCCGAGAATCCCCCGTGCGCATGCGCCGCTGCAGTCAGCGGCGCATTGCACGGGGAATATCTCCTAAACCGTACAGGTTTAGGAGATATTTTTTTTACCTACAGGTAAGCCTTATTATAGGCTTACCTGTAGGTAAAAGTTAGATTTTTGACTTTACTTCCACTTTAAGAAAAGGGGGAGAGGGGAGAGGAAAGCAGGGAAAGAGAAGGAGAGAGGGGTTGGCTAGTTTTCCAGAAGTTTAGAGACAGTCCTTCAAGTCTAATTAATGTTGTGCACAGGGCCAGAATTTGGGGTAGTGGGTTGCTGCCCAAGTCACTTCACCCTGCACCTTGTCCCACTACATTAATTTATTTATAGGCTCATACAGCTTTTCAGGAAGGTGATGATTTGCCTCTGCATAGCACTGATTAGAGCTCAGGCCCAACCCCTGCAATCCATGTCATAGTAGCCAATCATGAATGGGCAACATCAAACCTATTTGCATTATATGGTACTGTCCACTATAAGGTACAGTGCTGCCATCAGTTAAGGCTCCTTTTCACCAGAGCTCAAAGGGCCTTCATTCTGGGCAGACAGTAGCATCATAAAGTAACCTGAGTGACTGCAGAAACCTTACTTTTAGAAGATGGGAGCTTTTCTGGCCTGCAACCACTACCTGCAGAGTTGGGGTCTGAGTGAGGTCTATTTGTTTTAGTTTAAAACACTAAAAAATAACTCAATTTTTGTTAAAAAAAAAAAAAAACAATCCCCCTTGTACATTGTAGGGATTTTAGCAAACTTTGAAGCCAATTCCTAACTTTTGTTGCTGTGAAGAAATAGCTCTTTGTTTCACCTATCAGTGCATACTGATTCTGAGTGGGAGAGTCTGGTTCATTCTAATCACCTGGTGCACAATTCAGATGCAGTGTCTGCATCCCTTTAGAGGTGATTAACGTTTGGGGAGTATCTCACCAAAACTAAACGTCCTATTGCAGGGGGTGCCTAAAAACTGCCTTGTATCTTAGTGCAGTCTTCTGTGAAAATCAGGGAGCCAATCACAGAAGCAGGGCATGACATATCTGGGGTTGTTATGTACACCAATGGTTTACAGAATGCCTCCAGGTTGCCACATTTCATAGAATTTTATCAAAAATTACAATGGCTACAGATTGAAAATGAAAGATTATTTTTAAATAAATGACAACATGGACTGTGTAGCAATTTTATATGCTTTATTTTTCTTTATTTGCTATATTTTTTTTTAAATAAAAGTGAAGTTACCATTTAATATTATCTTGATGCCTTATTGTGAACAATAATATTTTTTTATTTGTTAGGCTTCATTCACATGGGCTTGTACATCTAGGGCATAGGGCTGTGTTTGCCCAAGCTAGTTGCACAGGTGTTCGTGTATCCGCATGCAGGCAGTCCCATTCGTGTCGATTGAGACGCAGCGACTGCACGGAAACCGGTGCTGGTCCCAATTTGAGAGATGTGCAGGTGTGGGCAAGTGTCCCCAAATGCAAACGGTGTGCCTAAATATGGTCACTTTGTCAACAGGATCTTGTCTTGCATACTAACGTTACACAATTGTCGTGCCACAAACACGAATGTAGTGATGTAATACAAGGAATTTCAGCTCTTGAGCGCCACCCTTTCGGCCCCTTCTGCTAATTTTGTGTTTGGTAAGCATTGATTCCTAGCATTCGTGTTTGTACTTTCAACTTTTGTTTGACAGATTTGTGTACTGACCATACGAAAATTGGGACGTCAAACCGCTGTCCGTCGAAAATTTACTAGCCTGCCATACAACATTTGTTGGCAGAAAGTTGGACAACAATTGTCAGAAGGAGCGTACTAATGGTAAGATTTTAGGACAACAGTCTGTCAACAGACAATCCCTGCCAACAATTGTACTGTGTGTACGAGGCTTTAACCACTTCAGCCCCGGACCAATTGGCAGCCAAAGGACCAGGCCCCTTTTTGCGATTCGGCACTGCGTCGATTTAACTGACAATTGCGCGGTCCTGCGACGTGGCTCAAAAACAAAATTGGCGTCCTTTTTTTCCCACAAATAGAGCTTTCATTTGGTGGTATTTGATCGCCTCTGCGGTTTTTATTTTTTGCGCTATAAACAAAAATAGAGCGACAATTTTGAAAAAAATTCAATATTTTTTGCTTTTTGCTATAATAAATATCCCCCAAAAATATATAAAAAAACATTTTTTTTCCTCAGTTTAGGCCGATACGTATTCTTCTACATATTTTTGGTAAAAAAAATCGCAAATAGCGATTATTGATTGGTTTGCGCAAAAGTTATAGCGTTTACAAAATAGGGGATAGTTTTATAGCATTTTTATTAATATTTTTTTTTTACTAGTAATGGCGGCGATCAGCGATTTTTATTGTGACTGCGACATTATGGTGGACACATCGGACATTTTTGACACATTTTTGGGACCATTGTCATTTATACAGCAATCAATGCTATTTAAATGCATTGATTCCTGTATAAATGACAGTTGTAGTGAAGGGGTTAACAACTAGGGGGAGGGGAGGGGTTATGGGCTGTGACGTGTGTGTTTTTTTTTTTTTACATTAGGGGGCGGGGCTGACGTCTGACATCATTGATCGGCTTTCCCGATGACCGGGAACAGCCAATCAATGACAGGCAGAGTAGGAAGCGCGGAGACAGGTTTGTTTACACAGACCTCTCCCCGTTCTTCAGCTCCGTAACCCGATCGCGGGACACCAGCGGCGATCGGGTCCGCTGGTCCCGCGGCCGGGGTCACGGAGCTCCCGACCGGGTCGCGAGCACGCCGCTGGCGGCGCGCACGCGACCCACGGGCAGGCATTTATAGGATCACGTACAGGCACGTGATTTTGCCTGCCCGTGCCATTTTGCCGCAGTATATCTGCGTTAGGCGGTCGGGAAGCGGTTAATTACACAGATCATTGTTTAAGGCAACACATGTAAGAATTTAGAGAATAGATGAAAGTTTCAGCATTGTAGAGTAGTTGTAATAGCTAAATAATACACTGTTTAACAAGGGCTATACCTCTAGGCTAAAAAGAGGGACAATTGAAGAGGAAAGAGGGACAGAGGGATTTTGTTTAAAATTAGGAAAAGTTGGGAGCTATCCCAATTGAGACAGAACTATCAATTCCCACGGTGGGGTCAATTTACTAAAATTGGAGCACTCAGAATCTGGTGCAGCTCTGTGTGGTAGCCAATCAGCTTCTAACCTTAGCTTGTTCAATTAAGCTTTGACAATAAAACCCGGAAGCCGGTTGTTTTCTGTGCAGAGCTGCAACCTCCAGTTTTAGTACATTCCTCCCATTGTGTTTCAGTAGTTTACTGATTCTATGTCTGTGGACATGTTTCTAGCATGCCAGTAAGGAACTAATTTTGTGCTTTTGGACAGGTTTCTGGTGTGTCAGTAATAACAGGACCTGTTTTTGGTGCCACTACAGTACTGATTATTTATTTGCAGAAGTGTATGGTTTGGCCAGTAAAATAAATTTGTTATCTCCGCAAACATGATTCTGGTTTTAATTGTGATAATTTGGTTTTGATTTGGCTTTATGATCATGATCATGCTAATTTTATAATACTGAGGTCTTTGTAATTTAGTTTTGAAGCTATATGCTGTGCATGTTAGAACTGCAGAGCACATGGCTCCTCCTTTTCTCCATAACATAGGAGAAAGGTGTTCTTTAATCTTAACACCCTTTCATTTTGAATAAGTTTATTTGAGATAACAATGGAGGGTGAACAGTACTGAAGATTTCCAGCAAAAGCCCTTTAATTTTGCACTAATTAACCCCCCTGGCGGTAATCCCGAGTCTGGCTCGGGGTAGAACTTCAGTACCATAAGCGGTAACCCCGAGCCAGACTCGGGCTTGCATTACAGGATACAGGGAGACTTACTTACCTTTTCCCCTGGATCCTGCAATGTCTCCCCGCTGTATGTGCAAGCTGTCTTCTCGCTCGATTCACACAGTATCGAGTGCCGCTGATCTCCATTCCCTGTGACGTTATGACGCACGGGAGTGGAGATTGGCGCCAAATTCAAAAAAGTAAAAACACACAAACCACATACAGTACTGTAATCTTACAAAAAATAGACACCCCATTTGTCCCTAGTGGTCTGTCCAGTGCCCTGCATGTAGTTTTATATTATAAATACTGTTTTTTTCTGCCTGGAATTTGGAGATTGTCCATAGCAACCAAAAAGTGTCCCTTTATGTCAAAAGTGATTTTAGACCTGCTAGAAACAGCGATAATAAATTAGAATCACTTGCAGAATTGAGCGATATTGATTTGTGTGGAAATTCATCATCAAACTCTAAATCTAATGACAGCGACAATTCTGCAACTGAGCAAATTTCAGTGTTTTTGATTTGATTAAATAATTTAATAATTTTTTATAGTTATTTATTATATTTTAATTTATGATTTTGTGTTTACCATACCCGGGATGTCTACTAGACTCTGGACAGATTTAAGTGAGTTATTCCTAAGAATTGCAGGTCTACAATATAAAACGTCAAATTTCCATGCAAAATAATTGTACCGCTTTCAGCACCTAAAACCAGAAAGAATCATACCGCCAGAGAGGTTAAACAGATATTACAACAACAAAACACTTTCAATGCTATATTTAACTGACCAAAGGGGAGCAAAAAATAGACATTCATTGCTAGGGTTTGCAAATATTTTCAAGTGTATGTAAACCCAAAATAATGGCTATTTTTGCTTGCTTCCTTTTGGTCTGTCAAATTAACTTTTTGAATTATTTTGCTATATCTTTTCAATAAGTGCAAAAAAAAAAAAAGTTGATTCTGTCAGAAATCTCATTAGCTATTAGCTTCCTGAGCTCACTGCCTATACTACATTCTAATCAGTCATCATCATTCCCAGATCTGTATTTGGACTACATCTCTCCACTGTATATGGAAGAGGACAGGGGTGTTCTGTAGCCCTGTTTTGGGTTGACAACACAAATCCTTCATAGACACAGTTGAGAGGTCATTGTCACCCCAGGAAAGAAAGTATGTTACTGTCGAAATCACCAGCTGAAAATAAACAAAAATAAAACAAATGCAACCACCACACCTAAAGACTGGTGAGATAAAACATATGACATTTTTGTTCTTGGGTCCTAATCTAATGCAGGCTTGTAAGAGATAACTAGAAAAAGGGAGTAAAAGGTCTTGTCTAGAGTATATACATTTATACATACATACCTTTGGTATAGTGTATCCCCAGAATGTGACATCTGTAGTTGTTTCATGGGGAAGGTTGTTTGGTACAATATTGGCAAATCTTTGTATCTCATGAATGACAGCATCTGTATAGGGCATAGCTTTCCTGTGAGAACTTTGTGGTCTTGAGGAACCAATCACATTATCAATTTCCTTCTGGACATTCTCTGTTCAAAGAATACACAAATCAGGAAATATAAAGCTGTTATTTTTATGACCTTTCTAAATTTGAGAGTGGATGGGGACACATCTATTACAAAAATTGTCCAATTGCTATATAATCTCCTTTAAATAGTTGTATAGTATGCAGGTATACCTAAACAACTTTCAAAATTGATATCCAATCAAGTAGGTCCTTTAAAAGGCAGTAATGTTGGTATATTGTGTAGGAGTTTGTACATTACATTTTTTAATATGTTTTGTCAGCTTTAGAGCTTGCCCTTTAAAAAAAAAAAATACATCTACATGGAGTTCTTACTCTGAATTTCGGGGTATTTCATCATTAGCAGAAGTCCCCATCTCAGAGTGGTGGAAGTTGTCTCCGTCCCAGCAGCAAACAAGTTACTTAGAAGCATGATTAGGTTGTTGTCATGAAAGTAATAACCAGCAACAGGCTTCTCCTGGAATGTCAAGTTCAACAATGTAATTATAATGACCATAAAGTAAAAAAAATATATACAGTATATGCATTTAAAGCTGAAATTTATTCTTCATATTTTTTGCCTGCACTGATTCCCTGATTACATAACTAATTGTATATCCAGTGACATCATCACAGGGTCTACATGCTTCTCAATATAATGAGCGCAGATCCTGGCTGGTAGAATAGACCAACTGGTAGCTTCCTAAAAACATTACAGTTGCCTCAGTATTCCTCTCAAGAGACCTCAGTCTAACACTTGGGGAGAGTTATGCAAGCATCAAAATGCCTTGGCGAGTGGATGTCAGTCTGGAGGAGTGGGTGTTCATAGGCAGGCTACATTTGCATGCAGACCACCCTAAATAATGCCCATATGTGATGCCGAACCTCTATAATGGTGTAGCGGCCATAACCCACAGAGGGGCGGCCTTGAACTTTTGGGCTTACCGGTTGCCTCCTCTTGGCTTGTCGGTGAATGTCCAGGGGTTCCCAGGGTTAGTACCCAACAACTTTGGATGCTGACACATGAAAAGTCATTTTGAAGGTTTTTATTTCTGCAGTGGTAACATCCAACATAACACAGTCCCAGATAGGAGTAGAGGGCAAGGGTGAAGAAACTCTGGCACCTTGAACTGCTGACATCCACTGAATGTCTCTAATCAAACCCAGAGAGTAGCCACTCGCAGCTGGGTACTTCAATGCCGGACAAACCTCTAGCCAGAGGTATGGCAGCCAAAAATGTGATCCGGAAACTTGCAGAAAGTCTCTGACACAGAATGAACTTGCAACCAAAGGGGAATAGGAACCTTTCTCACAGTACCTGGAACTTTCCCCGTCTCCTTGGCAGTACTGCGGAAGTGTGGATTCTTTAGTGTCCATACAACTCAGCTTCCAGGCTCTTACTGAGATGCCAGCTTGTTGGCCCTCCTCCGAAGAGTCCTCCCCCGGTCACTTACACGAGCTGTGGCGCCCCTCCAATACTGAGAGCACACCGGGACGCCTTGAATCCTCCTTCAGCTACCGGGCCTCGGGCAAACCGGCTCCGAGACTCGGGAACAGATGGATCCCAGACCATGCGGGACCATGGGGTTAGTCAAACAGACCATCTCTGCGGGACGGTAAGCGCTCCTAGGCCCGGGACCCCTCGCGGGGCTACCCTGGTCCAGAACCAGGAAGCAGGACTGTGGCCGAACCCCGAACACGTGACTTCAGAACCTTAAGTACCCTTCCCCAGACTACACAGCAGGGCCAGACTCACCCACTGATTGGCTCCGGGGAAGATTGATACCTAAGACGTCCAACCAGGCCTGGTTCTAGGCCTGTCATGGGTACCTCACTGCACCCATGACCAGGCAGAACCCTAGTACAGCCCAGCCAAACTGATGCCAAAGTTAACCTGTACAATTAACCATCAGAATCCCATTACTGTTCTGAGGAAAAAACTAAATTTCCACGTATAGCGCACACTTGTTAAAGTGTGTCCGCTACAATGGAAAGAACTAAAATCCAATAAATGAATAGGGCATGCCACAGACAGTCAGGCTGGGGAGGAAAGTGCTAGAGTATTCTGGACATTCTCCAAGCAAGAAGTGAGGCTCTTAATATACACTGTGCAAAGCTTATTGTGTGCAGTTAAACTAAAGTAAGCAATTTCAGGAGAGGAGCCTGTACAACTGTGCAATAATGCAGGTAAATTTCAACATGGAATAAATATCTGTAGTGTTCAGGCACAGAGCAGTACTGAGAGCACCCAACTCTATGCAGCTCCATATTTTGGTGTCAGAGCTGAAATAGAACACTTTAAATTATATATGAAGCCCAAACTTTTTTTAGTTTTAGATACTAGGGACTGGTTAAAAACCCTTTTGAGTTTTTTTTTCCTTTTTCCTAAAACTGTTACTACTGCTGAAAACACAACATGAAGTGAAAGGAGATCTTTCCAAGTGAGGAAAGATTCCCTCTTATGCTCCGTACACACGGTCAGAAATTCCGACGGAAAATGTCCGATCGGACCATATTGTCGGAAAATTTGAGATCCTGCTCTCAAATTTTCCGACAACAAAATCCGATCTGACTTTTTCCGATCGTGTGTAGAGAATTCCGACGGACAAAGTGCCACGCATGCTCAGATCAAATTAGGAGACCAAACCTATTGGCTAATAGCCTCTACGTAGTTCAGTCGTACGCAACGAATGTCACCACGTTCAGAATGACCGGATTTTCCGACAACTTTGTCCGACCGTGTGAATGCAAGACCAGTGTCGGACAAAATCCGTCGGAAAAAGTCAGACGGATTTTGTGGTCGGAATTTCCGACCGTGTGTACGGGGCATTAGATAGTTTTTGATACAATAGTACAACTGTCTCATTGAAAGATTTTCCCTCTATTCCAGTACCAATCACAACCATAAAATTACCATTACATTCCTTGTTGGTGACAATGATCTCTAGAAAAAGTACAGCAGTTGAGTTTCCAAAACAGGTACACATTAGAAATAAACACCTTGCTAAGGCATTCACCCTTTTCCACTCGAAAAAACGCTGATTTTAGCTAGATTACTCAACAAATGGAGTATGCGGGTGAAACTTAAAAATAATTGCTATTTTGTTTCACAATAGAAAACAGACCTCAATTTGACCTAATCCCTTAAACTAGTTAAACAAGTGCAAAGGTGCTAAGAATTTTGTATGCTGGTGTCCCACCTAAGCTTTCTCAAGGAATATAAAATTACAGTAAATTATCCACATAGTGGCATTGATTATTTGTCACATGTAAAACTAAAGCTGGCCATAGATTGTTTGAAACCTGCCGAACTGGCCAAGATTCGAACCACGTGTGGGAAGGCTGAACATACCCAAGTTGATCGCTCTATTAACTTGGGTACAACCAGCCTGCCAGATTTTACATGCTATTATTGCTAGCAACAATAGCCCGCTGGTTTAATGAACAAAAAATGACCGATGTATTAGCTGCCTAAGGTTGGCCATAGATGGAGCAAATTTCTTTCCTGCAACCATGGGTTGAGGACAATGACTATGTGGGAGGGATTCCCCTGTCAACACGATCTGTGTTGATGGAGGAATCAAGTGAATTTCTTTCTTACAACCAATTTTGCAGGAAAGAAATTTGCTCCGTCTATGGCTGGCCTTAGGCAGCCAAAACATTAGTATTTTTTTCGTTCAACCAGCGAGCTATTGTATTTTGACAGCATGAAAAACCAGACAGGGTGGGTGTACAGAAGTCAATCACTAAATCAACTTCTGTAGAACCAGCTTGCCCCGCTCACTGCTGAACCAGCCAAATTTTGATCTTTAGTAATGATTGCTAGTTCCTTTGAAGAAGTACCAACCCAAAGTTCCACACCTAGGGATTAGAGCTCTTATGCTCACCACCTATGGATCTGCAGACTTTGTTCCATTAGTCCTTGCATGGCATCTGTTATTTCAGCTCTCATTGCTTAAAATAACTGTCATTAGGCTCAGTTCACACAGATAACACACCAGGATGAGGGCCTGTGTCTAAGGGCTTATAGTCAGTGTCATCTGTTTGACATCTGTTTGAGATGCTTCTGAGATGATTTTAAATGCATTAACATTTGCATTTGACCTTTTTCTGATCTGAATTTGAACTGGTTTAAATGGGTTTTGCATTCCAATAGACTTGTACCAGAATGTAAAACCAGCGTGAAGCAAACAAAAGCCCTTCAGCGCAGTTTTTCGTTTTCAGTTGAGTTGAACATTACAGGTGCATAAAAAAAATAAGGCCCATATCCTTGTTTAAAGCTTTGTAAATTTAGCTCATTCTGGCAAACAACTTGCATAGCTTTGTGAATCAAGTCCGCTCTGCAGGGCCATTTTTAAGCTATGATGATAAATTGAAAATGGTCAGAGATTGCCTTCAATAAATGAAATGCATCTCATCAGACACATAAACAGGTCAGTGTGCCCGAGTGTTAACATATTCCCCATCATCAGGCTTTAATAAACCTGTAGGGAAGGTAAAATGGCAGAAGATATTACCTTTTGGGGCACAGGCAGGAAAGATTATATTGTGACACTCTCTCAAGAATATAGAAACCCTTGTAGCGAGAAGCAAAGGGACAGAGGAGGAAATCATAATGGAACCTAGACAAAAAAAGCAATTACCAACGAAGGGAGAAATGGCAGAAATGTTTGCGAGGCTGGAAATGTCCAGGGAGAAATAACAACTCTGCAGGAAGATATGAACCACATTATAAAAAGGGTTGAGGACACAGAAGAAAGGTTGGACATTTACGGAGATAAAAATACTTAAGGCACAGATGGAAGGGATGCAAAGAAATCAGAGGCATATGATGTATAAAATAGAAGACCAAGAAAACTGGAATCATAGGAAAAATCGGAGGATTAGAGGTTTACCAGAGACGCCAGGGGAAGGTGAAGATCTGCAAGAAAAATTGACAAAATATTGGGTGCATCCGGAGCAAACAGTAAAGTAAAGTTTGAAAGAATCCATAGGATTAGAAAGCCCGCAGAAATGGCAGGAGACGTCCTAAGAGATGTTATCGCAATATTTCATAATTTCCATGATAAGGATCAGATAAGGGCATTCCTGAAAACCAACCAACCCGCTAAATATAGGGAGATCACTCTGCAGATATTTCCAGACCTGGCAGCAGAGACCTTGGCCAGGAGAAGAACCCTCAAACCGCTACTCGAGCAACTTAAGACGCAAAACATCCAATATTTTTGGGGATTCCCAGCCTGCCTAATTGGATGTTAAGAGGGTCAGTCAGAAACTTTAAGATTCCCATAAGAGACGGCCAAATTCTGTAATAGACTGGATGTCCCACTAGTGGAAATTACGGGTTGGTGGGAAAAACAGGCGATAACAGAAACATAGAAGAACAACAGGTTTGTCACCCGGCCCTGAAAAATAAACCGTCAGGAGTAAAGAAGAAATAAGATTGCAGGAAAAAATAAATAAATAAATATACAGGGAACATGAAAAGATGAAGGGGGGCTGGGAATGGACGTGGGGGGGTGGGAGAGGGAGGTGGGGAGGGATGGGGGGAGCGGGACGGGCACGGGAGGCCCCAAACTTAGGGGGAGTATTGGTCCTGCCCAATGACCACATTTAGAGCTCAACCTCTAGGTGGACAAATTGTGGGGCTAGGAGGAGTATGGGGGGCCATGGTTCACTGAGGCTTGGGGAGGCCAATTTCCCTCATGTGGGAAGGGGGGAGGGAGAGGAATGGGAGGGTAAGGGGGAGGGGAGAAAATGGGTAGAAAGGGGTACCTACCTGAAAAGATATGAAAGAAGACTAAAGCCCCATACACACGGTCAGATTTTCCGATGGATTCTGTCCTATCAGACAATGTTGTCGGAAATTCTGACCGTGTGTAGGCACCATCGGACAGTTTCCATCGGATTGTCCGACGGACAAAGTCCTATCTCCTGCTGGATAGATTTTTTGACAACAAAGTCCGATCACACCAAATCCGATCGTGTGTAGCGAATTCCGACGCACAAAGTGCTACGCATGCTCAGATCACATTACAAGACCAAAGCTATTGGCTACTAGCCTCTACGTAGTCCCGTCGTAGGCAACAAACGTCACCACGTTCAGAATGATCGGATTTTCCGACAACTTTGTCCGACCGTGTGTACGCAAAACCAACATCGGACAAAGTACGACGGACATGATCCGACGGACCTGGTCCTCGGATAATCCGAGCGTGTGTATGGGGCTTAAGAAGCAGCGACTCCTACTTGCTTGTTGCGCTTCTCAGGCAAAGATGTCTAATTTAATTATAATTTCATATAATGTATGCGGATTAAACTCTCCTATAAAAAGTGCTAATATAATAAGTGAATTAAAGCATCTTAAAGCTGACGTGGTACTCTTATAGGAGACATTTATTTTCTGTCTCGAATCGTAGAATATTTTCAAAGGAGTTCCCTCAATGGTATTATGGGGACTCCCCAATCAGTCGAGCAAAGGGAGTGACCATAGGGTTTGCTAGGGGAGTCAGGTTCGAGTTAGAGGGAACAAAGATGGAGGGCGCTAATTATTTTTGAGAGTAAAATTGAACGGAGCCGAGTACTCCCTGGCAAACATATATGGCCCTAATAAAAATCCCATTAGATATTTAATGGGGTGCCTGGCGGAGTTCATTGAATTTAAGAAAGGGGGGGCTATTATGGCGAGGAAATTTTAACCTTTGCTTAGAGCCTAGGATGGATAGTACGTCGTATGTACAGGGGAC
Organism: Lithobates sylvaticus; assembly: GCA_028564925.1. Classification (NCBI taxonomy): domain Eukaryota; kingdom Metazoa; phylum Chordata; class Amphibia; order Anura; family Ranidae; genus Lithobates; species Lithobates sylvaticus. Next base: position 520,109,353 of record CM053028.1, on the reverse strand, counting down.
TGGAATAGCATTGAGGAATAAACTAAAAAAGAAACTGCACCAATCCCAACTGGTAGATGTGTGGAGGACACAAAACATTAAGGCACGGGGGCGCATGCGCGGCGCGATCCTGGACGGAAGCAAGGGATAGGAGCTCCGTGAGATCCGGAGACACAAGCGGTTCCCCGGGGCCTTAATCGCACTGAAAGAGCACCAATTTACCCATCACCCCCAGAGGAACACCCAGCGCATGCCGGGCCCTAAAAACCGCCGCGCTAAACCGGCCCAAAGATCCCTAACTAACTACCTGCTCCGGGTGCGGGAGCAACACGTGATGTCCCAAGATGGCGCCCAGCCGGAGACGGCGCCAGCGTCGTCACAGGCCTCAACCTCTTCACCGGAGCTCTCCATGGGGGAAAGTGAGTATTCCAACCCTCTCACGAAATCGGACTTAGAGGACAGTCTCTCCGTGATGTATGACAGGCTGGCTAGGAAGTTCCAGTCGGAACTACATAAATCCACCAGTACATTATCCACAGAGATTGCGGCCTTAGGCACTAGAACTGACCTGCTGGAAACTAAACATGACGAATTGTGTCTAGCTCACTCCGACCTCAGGAAGGACCATGAGACCCTCACTGAGACCGTTCAAGTCCTGCAAGCCCACCTCGAGGACCTGGACAACAGGAACAGGAGGAACAACTTGCGGGTGAGAGGAATCCCTGAAACGGTCACTGACCTGCCTCAAGCTATCCAGAAGCTTTTCCAATCACTGCTACCCGAGACCCCTGCTGCGGCCTTTACTTGCGACAGGCTGCACAGAGCTCTGCGCCCAAAGCCCCCAGATGACAGACCCCCAAGGGACATTGTATTATGCCTCAAGGACTACCTCACAAAGGAGGACATACTGAGGGCCTCACGCAATACCCCAAACATTCAGCTGGACGGCACCAGTGTGCAAATCTATCCTGACATTTTGCCCACAACACTGGACAAGCGCAGGAGGATGAAAGAAGTCACCTCGGTCCTTCAAGCGGCCAGGATCAGGTATCGTTGGGGCTTCCCATTTAAACTGCAAGTCCCACATAATGGTACCACCTACACCGTCACCACCATCTTAGAGGGCAAAGACCTCCTAGTAAAGTTGGGCCTCATGAACGCAGCAGACCACCCGAGGATGCCATCCACCCCCCGCTCACCTGCCATCTGGGCTACGCCACCCCCAGGGAGAGGCCGACGTACGGTCCACTGACTTCTCCTGCTCCCAGCACTTCAGCCGGACACTAAGAAGGCCCCCATGCCAATTGTTTACATTCTTGTCTCACCTTGATCTCCCGTCTGGTCGCGCCCGTCTGGACTTCCCCCCCTCTGGGCAAGTTAGATGGAGCCCCTGGAGCCCCCGGAGTCCACTATCGGGGGTTCCTCCCGGATGGAGAAGACTTTCCGGCTCCCTCTCCTTGCCTGGAAGAATGGACCTACGGGTCCAAGTTTTTTTTCACAGCTGAGGCAGAGGGAGAGGGGGGAGGGCGGCCTTTTTGTTTTTGTTTTTTTCGCCCTCTCCTGTCTCCCTCTCAGGCCTTATGCTCTTTTGGTCGGGGCGCTTGTTTTGCCCCTGACCCCCTTGGCTTTGACACTACTTCTACAGATGCCTGACTTCAGTTTACAGTCTAGGCATGGTTGCTGGTTATTTGTTTTTTTGCACTTTTTTTTTATTATTATTGCCTTTTTTTGCTCTCTGAATATGGTGCTGCTGTTGTCTCATTGCCTTTTCTCCTCTCACTGGTCGATGTCCCTGGACGCCCGCCTTGTCCCTGGCTTTTCCAGGGAATGGCGGGGGCCTACGGTCTCGGCCTTTGACACAGGTCTCCCTATATACAGGGTAAAATTGTATTTACTATGCAAACGCTGGGTTCTGGCTCATCCTGCCGTATGGGCTCATGTGGGTTCTGGACTCATGGTGTGGTCCCTATCTGGTGCGCTACTCTCTATGATATCCCATGGGTACCACAGTACTCTCCCATAACCTAAAGGGGTTTAACTCCCCGATTAAAAGGCGAAAGGCCTTTAAAACATATAAGAGATTGGGAGCAGATATTCTGCTTCTCCAAGAGACGCATTTCTCCACCCAAAACCACCCGCACTATTTTGATAAGGCCTACCAACAGGGGTACTTCACCACGTTTGAGTCCAGGACCCGCGGAGCAGCTATCTTTTTCAAGAACACTGTTAATTTTGCATTCCAGCAGGTGTACAGGGATCCTGACAGCCGCTATGTGATTGTTAAGGGTACGGTCCTAGGGAAAACTGTCACTGTCGCCTCAGTTTATGCCCCAAATGACTCCCAAGCGGCTTTTTTTAAACGTTTCTTTCAGACCCTGGAAGGTTTCCACTCCTCACATATGATTATTGGGGGGGATTTTAACTTGGTTGCACACCCGACCCTAGATAGGAGCAGGACTGGTCACGCCTCCAATGCCTTCCCCAAGTCCTTACAACACCTCCTTAAATCCAATCAGCTGATTGACACTTGGAGGGCACATAATGTAGGGGCTAGAGAATACACCTTTTACTCAAACCCTCATGACAGTTATTCTAGGTTAGACTACATTTTTTCTACAACCGTCATGACAGCCAACTCTACCTCTGCAGGGATTCACTCATGCCCGTGGTCAGATCACCAGATAGTTTCATGCTCATTTGACAACATTGGCCTCCCTAGGGCTCTGGGAGCTTGGAGACTGAATGACTCCATGCTCACAGACCCTTCAGCATTATTACAGATTAGAGCCTACCTCTCGGAGTATTTTGCCCACAATGAGGTCGGGGAGATTTCCCCGGGAGCATTGTGGGGGGCACATAAGGCGGTCCTAAGGGGTAGGCTGATGCACTTGGCCTCGGACCGTAAAAAGCAAAGACAGCAAACCATACAGACCCTTACGGAAGAACTTGATAGGCTGTATCGCAGACATGGTCTCACTCAGGAGCCTGAGTTGCTGGCACGGATTGATCAGAAGAGAAGGGCACTGGATGCTGTCCTCACTGACCAAACTGAAAAGTCCCTAAGATGGTCTAAGGCCAAATTTCTCCTATATAGTAACTCTTCTTCGACCATGTTCGCGAGAAAGTTGAAACAATCCATCCAACCCACGCATGCCTATAGACTCCGGAGTGACACTGGGAACCTTACCACCCATCCCAAGGAGGTTCTGCAACTATTTAAATCCTTCTACCAATCTTTGATGGAGGCCCCCCAATCCTCGGCTCCCCAACAACCGTCAACATGGCTCGACTCAATCCCACTACCCCGACTGACTGCGGATCAGTTGGAATCCCTAAATGCCCCTTGCACGGTGGAGGAAGTGACAGCTGTCATTTCTTCATTGAAAACAGCAAAAACCCCTGGCCCAGACGGCTTCTCTGCCCTATATTATAAGAAATTTGCGGACATACTGGCCCCCAGACTGACTAAACTATATAACAGAGTGTTATCAGGAGAGGCCTTCCCGAGCGAAATGTTAATGGCTAATATGTCTTTAATCCCCAAACCTGGGAAGGACCACACTCTTCCCCAAAACTTTAGACCCATATCGGTCATCAACAATGACCTGAAAATATTTAGCCGCATTCTTGCAGACAGACTGGCTTCTACAATTACGTCCTTAATCTCCCCAGACCAGACAGGGTTCATCCCGACGAGACAGATTACAGACAATATCCGCCTGGCGACTAACATAATCCAAGACGCCAACCTCAAATCCCGTAAAATCCTCATGCTTAGCTTAGATATCAACAAAGCTTTCGATAGCGTCCTCTGGCCCTACCTCGATAGAATCCTTCACAGATTTGGAATTTTAGGCCGGTTTGTGAATGGATTCCATGCCCTGTACCAGAATCCTCGTACCTGCATTAAGCTCCCAGGTTGTACTTCAGAATATTTTACTTTGGGGAGAGGAACTAGACAGGGCTGTCCCCTATCCCCCTTGTGGTTCGCCTTAGCAATTGAACCCCTGTCCAGATCTATAGCAGCCAATCCTAACATCAGAGGATATGACAGTAACGGTTCCACTTATAAACTTAGTCTATATGCAGACGATGTCTTACTATTTTTGACTGATCCCCTGACCTCCCTTCCGAACCTCATGACCACTCTCGCTGACTTTCAGGCTGAATCGGGCTTAAGTGTAAACCCCTCTAAATGTGTCGCTATGCCGATCAATTTGCCAAATACGCTGATTGAGTCCCTGCAGAGGAGCTTTAGATTCTCCTGGACCTTATCCTCCTTGCAATACCTAGGGATAAAACTGGCCCCTTCCCTTAAACAGATTTATGCCCTAAACTACCCGCAGATTTTCACATCAATCAAAAATCTTTTAACCCAATGGGCCCCATACCACATTTCCTTTCTTGGCCGCATTCAAGCGGTCAAGATGTCTATCCTCCCAAAGCTGTTATTTTTTTTTAGAGCCCTCCCTCGTGTGTATGTCCTGTTCCACCATCAGGACCATCCAGGTGGAACTGTTTAAGTTCATATGGAAAAATAAGAGACCCCGGCTCAATAAGCTTCTGATGTTCAGACATAAAAATAATGGGGGTTAAGCTGCCCGGATCTTTGGAAATATTTTCTGGCAGCCAGACTAGTACAGTTGGCCCAGTGGCATTTCCCCACACCGAGAACACCCTGGATACGCTTTGAAAGAGACTCTGTTAGGCCTTATTATCTCCCAGGGATCTTATGGTCTAGCTCGATCCGCCAGAAAGATATTGCAGCACTTAATGGGGTGGTGGGGCAGTCCCTCTATCTCTGGACCCTATATAAAGACAGGTTCGGCCTGTCCTCTAAACCTGCCCCCCTATATTCTTTCTTGGGCGATCCAGACTTTCCAGGAGCATTTGGAAATAGCCCGGAGTTTTTACACTGGACCTCTCGGGATCTAGTGACCCTACGATCCTTGACCAGGGGGACAGTCTTCCGATCCTTTGAGGATTTGAGTCAGACCCGGGGTATTCCCCGCTCTGATTTTTATAAATACTTGCAGATTCGCCACTTCTTCCAATCAGCCAGTACACTCTGGAGAGCAGCCCCCAAAACCAGTTTTGAGTCCCTGTGTCTCGAGGGGTCCAGAGATAGAGGGGTGATTTCTGCCCTTTACAGTCACCTGAATGGCTACGATTCAGAACCTAAGTCCAGGGCTATGCTAGCATGGGAAACGGATCTGGAGGAGTCGATCCCCATGGAGGACTGGGGTGATATGATAACTAATATGCATAAGTGTACCCGCTCGGTGGCAATCAAGGAAACAGTGGTTAAGTTACACACAAGATGGTACCTCACCCCGACCAAGATTCATAGGATGTTCCCCCTGGTCTCGGACACCTGCTTCAGGGGTTGTGGGGAGAGAGGTTCTCTTCTCCACACCTTCTGGAGCTGCGGGGCGCTGGGCCCGCTGTGGCGGCATGTATCTGATAAGATGCGACAGATGACGGGGAACACCATCACTTTAACAGCAAAGATATGCCTCCTTTTTGCCGATATCCCAGGGACCACTCCAAATGAACAAAAACTCCTTCATACCCTATGTAGTGCAGTGTTATGGGCGATAGCCTTAAACTGGCGCAAGGTAACAGTCCCCTGGGCACAGGTCCTCCACCGTATGGAGTCCATTAAATTAATGGAACGAATCCACCATACGCTTATGGACTCCATGGTGATTTTTGAAAAGAAATGGGACCCCTGGCCAGTGTCCATATAGTCTGGCACTTTCCCCCAAAGCTGCGGCCCACCCTCTCTTTTGCTCTACAGATAGACTTTGATATACCTTTAAGACCTGAACAAATTGCATTATGCTCTTGAGTGATACAGTATCGCAGTGCACCTCATACCTTTTTTTTTTATTACTTTTGGTTTTCGTTCCTTATGTTCTAATTCAGACTCTGTTATGTTTTCCTTTGTTTTTGTAATGGAATTTGGATCTTCGGACTAATTGCACTGTTTATATTACCTACCACTGCAATAAGTTCACACCCACTCTTGTCGCCAATGATCCACAGACTCTTTGTGCCTCGTACGCTTTTTATTGTATGCCTAGTTGTATGGAGAGTCTGCGACTCCCTAGACATGTGGTTCTATTGTTGATTGCACTGTTCTTATTGTATGCCTTTGTACGATCCTTTAATAAAAGTTGGTAAACAAAAAAAAACATTAAGGCACAGGATTACACATTCCACTCCCATGTACATGGGATGTATTCTAGAATAGATTTTTTTTTGATCGAGCATAGGTTGCTGGAGACAGTAGTTAGCACAAATATTGGAATAAAGACCTTCTCGGATCACGCGCCAGTGACATTGCAACTGAAGATAGAAGAGGCCCAAATAAGGAGTAACATCTGGAGGCTAAATGAAGAACTATTACAGGATAAAGCAATAGAAGAACGAATAAAGGAAGAACTAGAGCAGTTTTTCAGGGTTAACGAACGGAGGGTATATCAGAAGCCACAGTCTGGGAAGCCCATAAGGCTTATATTAGGGGTATCTTGATTATGGCTGGATTAGAGTGAAAAAATAGAACTAAGGAGAATAAAATAGCCTTAACCAAAGAAGTCTATGAATTAGAACAGCAACATAAGATAACAAGAGACAGGGAACTGCTATTAAAACTTAGTCTAATAAGGGAGGCGATGAGAGATCTAATAGAGCAGGAAACCCGAATGGTCTATAATCAAATTAAGAAAGAATGGTACCAATGGGGTAATAAGTCTGGAAAATATTTGGCGAGGTTACTAAAAAAAAAAAACGAATTATATAGAGAAAATATAAACTAGTACAGGGGAACTGGTATATAAAACAGTAGAAATAGCCAAGATATTTCAAGACTACTATGGGAGACTGTATTCAATTAATAAGAACGATACAACAGAAGAGGTAAAACAGAAATATGAGAAAACAAAAGCCTTTTTAAAGGATACTTGCTTAAACAAAATCCCAAAGGATAAACTTAATTATCTAGAGGCCCCCATAACAGAAGAGGAGATAATAAAAATTCTGAAAGATTCACCAGGTGGTAAAAGTCCCAGACCAGATGGCCTGACCACACTCTATTATACAAAATGTAAAGATATATTAATCCCTTAAATGTGTTCCTATATGAACGGGATTGGGGCCAAATGGGAGATGCGGAAGGAGGCGTTGGAGGCCACTATTACTATCATTCCGAAAGAAGTTAAAGATAGTACACTTTGCTCAAGTTATAGACCTATTTCACTCCAAAATACCAACACTAAGCTATTTGCGAAGGTACTCGCAGGGAGGATGAAAATAATAATGAACGATATAGTACATGCAGATTAGGTAGGCTTTATCCCAGGAAAGGAGGGGGGGGGTAATGGGATCAGAACACTCCTGGCAGTACAGGAAATTAAAGAAAATAGGGTACCAGGACTACTCCTGTCAATTGACGCCGAAAAGGCGCTTGACAGGAATGTATTATGAATTGTTTTTTGTAATGTGTTTGTATATGGAAAATTTATAAAGAAAGTGAAAAAATAAATATTGTGACACTCTTAGCTATTTTAATTATTACAGTAATAGGTCTATGAGAATTGCTGCAGCATCTGAATATCAGACCATGATGAAAATTATTGCAAATTTTGTAAGGCCTCTCTTAAAAAAATGGTATGGGAATATAATTACCTCCTTAGGATGCCAAGCTATACAATATATAGAACTACCATTATTAATGCTTGCCAGACAACACTGAGTGGTACAATACCTCTTGTTGTCTTATGAGGAATGCATCGATTAGGCTTCTCGGGTCATTTCTGTCTAGCTGAGCTGCATGTTTCATGAAAGTACTTCTTAAGAAGGTCTGAAATTCAACAGAATTTTTAAAAAGGGTTTTATGGCCCCCAGGAATCCATCTCATCACTTGTGGGTAACTGTTGTACAGCTTTAAAAGAAAGAAAGAAAACAGAATAATGATTTATGTAAATGCAGTGAAAAGTGGAAAACACATGTTATTTATTTATATTGGAAAACTTTAACTTCTGCTGCAGACTGACCTGCTGATTGCTGTAGTATATTATATCTAATATATATATGTGTATGCATGTATATGTATATATATATATATATATATATGTGTTGTATATATACATATTTATATATGTGTTGTATGTAGTATATTGTATCTAGTATGTATATGTGTATACATATGTATGTATATATATATGTATTATATATATACATGTTTATATATATGTAGTGTTTTTTATGTAGTTCGTATAGGCATTCTATTTAGGCATTCTAAGACAAATTCATTATGCAAGAATATAGATTGGGGATTCAAGTCTATTCTACACCTCAAAAGGGTGTCCAGGTGTCATCTCTTAATCTAATCAGTAGTCGCACACATCAAAGACAATGTTATCTGTTACCCTTTGATGTGTAAATCTTATGCAAGTTGTGTGTGTGAGGGATAGCCTTTTAAACCTAGTATTTACTGATGGTAATTAGAATTGAGGGGGGTATTCATGGTAAACATTTGGTTGACCCCCCCACCAGTGTCAGATCAGTATATGAGAAGACAGGCAGGTTGTCAGCTAGTCTAGAGAAAGACGGGTCTAGGAGAAGATATTCTTTGTCATGTGCTCTGTTGGATTTTGTCGTCTGTAAGAATGTTCTGTTTTGGAAGTCAATAAAATCTCTCTCTGGGAGAATCGGGTTTTGCTGCGGGAAGTACTTTTCAATAACTATATACCATCTACGAGGAAGGAACGATTATATTAGATCACTACATTGGTGCCGTTCAAGCGACCAGAAGAGCATTTTCAGGACTTTGTATTAAAAATCGTGGTGATAACAATCCGTGAGTTGGACAGAAGTCTGATGGAGACCCAAGACCTGTGCTGTGACTCTAACGTCTGGTTGTGACATAAGAGAGTCTGATCTACAAAATCAAACAAGTTTGGAACCCCAGAATTATTCTCTGGAGACTGGAAACGAAGAAAAAGGACTGTATCGTGTACCAGAAGACCTGAGCTGGAAGTTGAAGGAGTAATTAATGCGGTGAGTAAAATATTTCTCTTTTTAAATTATTAATAATATAGTAAAAATGCTTACTCAGTGTGAAGCTAGTGTCAGTTCTGATAAAGTTAACAGATGGGTGTTAAAATGTATTAAGCGTCATGGCGGTCCTTATGAAGTGCCAGAAAAATATAAGCAGACATGGACTATGATGAATGAATTTTTAGAAAAAACTGTTTTTGAGAGCAAAATTTCAGAAAGTAAAAGAAAAGGTTGTATTGTACAGGGCTTGTTATCTTGCTGTTTAACAATGGAAAGTTCGTTGAAGGATAAGGTTGAGGAAATTACCCAGTTACAGAGTGCAGTTGATAATAGCAACAAGGTTTGTCAGAGGTTACAAAACCAATCAGAATCTGAGACTGTAAATTTAAAACTGCATGCAGTCACCATTGGGGAAGCTCTGCTTGAGAAGTCTAAACGTTGTAATGAATTATCAGAGGAAAATGAGAGATTGAAATTAAGAATTATGGAATTAGAGAAGAGATCTCAGGAATGCAGATATGCATCGAATCGTGGATTCAGCAATCTGCAGCAAAATGCAAATACAAACATTCTATCAAATGAAACAGAACCTCATATTAAATCTGATAATTCATTGCCAGCCGCACCCACTGTGACCACCACAGTTTATAACAATAATAATAATGCAGGTGAAGTTCAGCTTGTAATGAAGCCTTTGAAACCAAAAGAATTAGATGCAATTCTTAAAGAAATAGGAATGATTCCCTGCCATGATTTAAACAGATTTTTAAAATGGTTTTGTGACTTGCAGAATGTCAGAGATATGTACAATCTCAACCCATCTGATTTAGACAGAGTTATGCAACATTCTATAGGAAATAGTCTTTGGGTGAGAATTAAGCAGATCTGTACTCAACCAATGAGGACAAGGGACATATTGATGGAATTGTTATGTGTTTTGTATGGTGTACGTTCTGATGTTACTGTTCATGGGAAGATCAAACAAATGAAAAATGAATCTCCCTACGAGTTGTCAGGAAGGATAAAATCTATTATGGAAATATTGGTCAGTAATAATCTTGCATTTGAGCATGGTGGCTTGTTACATATGAGTATATTTCTACATGCTTTGAACGAAGAGATTAGACAAAATATTTTACTAGTTACCCCAAATCCCCATGATTTAAAAGATGTATTGTTGAAAGCAGACAATTTATGGAGAAAGTCAAATGAGCAAGCTGTCAAGATTGATTTAGCCACATTGTTTAGGACAAATACTGAACATAAAGATCAAAAGATAATGTCTTATGATAACAATCAAAGAGGAGACACCAGGTCAAATATAGGTGATATTAATATGAAAAGCAGAGCTGACCAAAATCATAATAAAAAGGTATCTAAGGCTTGGATACCATTTTCTCAGTTAAAACAGAAATATGACCACTTGAAGATTGAGTACGATAAAATGAAAATGGAACATTACACATTGCTGGGACAGCTAAACAGATTACATTATCCAGATCTGTTTTTGAATACAAGTGACATTTCTCTAGCAGTGGGGGTGGTTTAGTTTCAACCTGTGGATGTGTAAATAGTCCTTTGTTTTAACTTCAAAGAATGTTTAAGGATCTTGCTAATTAGTTTTGTTGGAGAGTTTTTTGTCTTTCAGATATTGAAGATACTGCATCCGCATAGCATGTGAACTGCAAGCTGAAATTTCTGGCTAGTGGGGGAGAAACACTGAATAAACAATATCATGGACTCTCTCAATATTCATCAAGCAATTGATTTTTTTTTTTTGACTTTTTGACTTGGACAATGGACTTTTCCCTATATTTTATTTTTTTATTTTTCACCCTTTCCCATTTTTATTCATCAAGCCCTATTTTTTATTTTTATTTTTCACCCTTTTCCATTTTTATTTTTATTTTTTTATTTTTTTTTATTTTATTATGTTTTATTTCTTGAACTTTATCTTAAAACCAGAGCGAAACATTTAAACCGAAAATAATTTTCATGTTACATTACATGTTGCATATTACATATTGCATATTGATCTATATATTTGACATCTAAGGTGAGATGCTGCACAATGGCTTGGCATAGCATAAATTATAGTATGTTGGGTGGTTTTCCTAAATTTATAAGAGGGGTGAGTGAAATTCATCACTCCAGTCATGATTTGAAACTTTGTTGAATCAGTCATTAATATTATTGACATATGGATGAAAAAAGACCTAACTTTACTGGCAAGATTTTCCACTGCTGCTTTGTCTGGATAGAAGATCTGATAAACGCTGATGTCAAGCTGATTCTATCTGAAAGTGGGGGATTATATATTGATTATATGGATATATGGATTATAGATTGGTATATAGATCGGTATACCATTCAGGTGGAATTATGGACTGAATGATTCAAGTAACTGCTCTATTATGGAGGCAATGAGGAGTCGGCCTACAGCAAATTACAAAGTACAGCAATAGCAGTTTTTTTTCAGCCGTATCCAAACCTTTTGAACTTGAAAGTGAGAGCTGGTACATGGATGGTTCTTCTTACTATAAAGATGGAAGTAGAATTTCAGGATTTGCTGGTGTTTGTGCAAAAGCATCTTTAAGAAAATGAAAACCTTGAGCCTGGAGAGGAATCCTGGATTTATGTGGATCGGAGCTCCCAGCACACCAAGCACACCAAGTCTAATTTCAATGAGAGATGTGATGAAGTTGAAGTTGAAAATTGAAGAATGAACTGTGACATCAGCTCGTTTTTGTGCAATATTCAAGATCTTGATGTGATATAATAAGGATGTTTACCGAATCCTTTTCCAGTCATGGTCTAAAGCTATATTATCTAATGACTGTTTCATGGGGATATTTTAGAGGCTGGTGAAGAGAGATGTAACCAGTTTCAACTTTATATTTCATATGAGCCATTGTGAAGCATCCAATACCTCAAGTCGGTAATGCTATGTTTGTTGCTTGATTTATGGGTCAGTTCTAGTAGTTAGAACGACCCAAGTGGGGGTATATGTAGTATATTATATCTAATATATATATGTGTATGCATGTATATGTATATATATATATATATATATATATATATATATATATGTGTTGTATATATACATATTTATATATGTGTTGTATGTAGTATATTGTATCTAGTATGTATATGTGTATACATATGTATGTATATATATATGTATTATATATATACATGTTTATATATATGTAGTGTTTTTTATGTAGTTCGTATAGGCATTCTATTTAGGCATTCTAAGACAAATTCATTATGCAAGAATATAGATTGGGGATTCAAGTCTATTCTACACCTCAAAAGGGTGTCCAGGTGTCATCTCTTAATCTAATCAGTAGTCGCACACATCAAAGACAATGTTATCTGTTACCCTTTGATGTGTAAATCTTATGCAAGTTGTGTGTGTGAGGGATAGCCTTTTAAACCTAGTATTTACTGATGGTAATTAGAATTGAGGGGGGTATTCATGGTAAACATTTGGTTGACCCCCCCACCAGTGTCAGATCAGTATATGAGAAGACAGGCAGGTTGTCAGCTAGTCTAGAGAAAGACGGGTCTAGGAGAAGATATTCTTTGTCATGTGCTCTGTTGGATTTTGTCGTCTGTAAGAATGTTCTGTTTTGGAAGTCAATAAAATCTCTCTCTGGGAGAATCGGGTTTTGCTGCGGGAAGTACTTTTCAATAACTATATACCATCTACGAGGAAGGAACGATTATATTAGATCACTACAATTGCCTGGCTTCTTTGCTTTTTGAGTCGCTGAACAGATATAGCATGCAGGTTAGAAGTTTTAACTTTACCTGCCACTTGCTCCCTTCCTTCCTTCACTTGATGCTACCTTTGGCCTTGGGATTTTGATATTATCTGGCAAAATCCACTCAGAATGCTTTGTGACAGTCCTTTGGATTACAAATACTCTCACATTGGGAATAAGCACTCTAACTGAAGTTTAGGGGCCTCACGACTGGCAGACTTTATATCTGTTCTTCCTCTAGGTCTGGGGGTAGGCAACCTCGGCACTCCAGCTGTGGTGAAACTACAAATGCCATCATGCCTCTGCCTCTAGGAGTCATGCCTGTGATTGTCAGGGTCTTGCAATGTCTCATGGGACTTGTAGTTTTACCACAGCTGGAGGGCCGAGGTTGCCTAACCCTGCTATAGGCAGTGGTGTAGATAGGGACACAAGCACTATGAAGTAGGCCACTTTGCTATAAGTAGTCTTCTTTAATGTAATTATTTCTGCTTATGCTTTTGCTGATGTTTTAGTTGATAGAGTTGTTCCCTCTATTTAGCCTAGTGTGTTTGGGCCAGGCCCTTCCCAGGCAATTGTTGGCCTCATGATGTGTCATATAAGGCATCACATGATGCAGCCAGAACATCCCAGGCAATACCCATAGGTCTGGATGGCTGTTGGAGTCAAGAGAAGGAGATGGTGCTGGAGCCAGAAGGGGAAGTTACTGTTATGCAGCTTTAGTGACCAATAGTAAGGTGAGGTAGAAGGGAGGGTTTGGTCAGAGTATCATCATCCAAGGTCTGGTCATAATTAGCCTACATAGTGCACAAATGGTTAAGATACAAGCCAGAGTTCAGGGAAGGTAGCAGACAAAGATAACCAGGAATCAGCCAGAGGTCAGAGCAGGAAGCAAACAAGGATAACCAGGAACAAGCCGAAGGTCAAGGAAGGCAGCAGACTCAGATAACCAGGAACAAGGAGGTTGGTAGTGGTACACAGGAATTGGTGGATATGATGCAGGCTGGATAGCGGAAGACTTAAAAGGGAGATTGGCAGCTAGTTTGCAAAAGTATTGCTTGGACAGTAAGATGGGAGCTGCAAATAAGGTGGGCAAGGGGAAGAACATTGTTGGTTGGCTGCAGCTGAGAGGAGGAGAAGGGAGTTCCTCAGATTGACTGCAGCCTGACAGAATGGAAGAGTACCACTCTGGTAGTTTGCGGGCAGTCTAGGGAAGTGCACTGCTCTGGTTGGCTGTTACCTTTTAGGAGCAGAGTGCCGCTATGGCTGGATATGGTTGCAACACTCCAGGTAAAACAGAAGCACAGTGACTAAGTGGTTAGCACATCTACAGTACCTAACAGCAATAAGGTTATTGGTTTGAATCCCAACCATGGCACTACCAGCATTGAGTTTGCTTGTTCTCTCTGTGCCTTTGTAGTTTTCTCCCACACTCCAAAGACATGCTGGTAGGTAAATTAGCTCCTGTCTAAATTGGCCCTAGTGTGTATGAATGTGAGTTAGGGACCTTAGATTGTAAGGGACTGATGTGAATATGAAAAGTGCTGGGTAAATTGATGCTACTATATAAATACGTGTAATAAATAAAACCTGGAAGTGTGCACAGGCAGTGATGGAGTGTGGAAGGTAAGTAGTGTTGACACTAGGGCAATTTAAAAAAAAAAAGACAGGTGCCATAGATTCTCTTTAATTAGAACCAAACAGTAAAAATGGTTTACCATGACCATGGGGCTTCCAATGAGCCTTGCGTTTTCCATGATCAAGCTCATTAGCCTTTTAAAGATTGGATCTTCAAAATCATAGCGATGACCAAATATTATAGACACTATTATGTTGGCTACAGCAGAATTCATGATCATAGCGTTGTTAAATGGTTTGCCTGAAATAAAAGAAGCAGCATCAGACAGCTAACAGAATAGAATGTAATTATTTAGAATGCAAATTTACAACTTGACATTTTAGACAACACCTGATATAAAGTGAATCTAAAGCCAATTTTTATCTTTTTATTTTGGTAGAGTATGCAAGTGTTAAAGCGGTTCTACACTGTGTTTGTCCTTTTTTTTTTGTGTGTGTGTTATGTGGTGTAATGTGGTTTGCATAAATGTCACTCACCTGTTTGAGTTCTTGGTCTTCTTTCTTCTGTTTTTCGTCCGGAATGTGCACTTTTAAAAACTCTTCATGACGGCTTCCATCTTCAGTGTGGGCACCTGAAACGACTCCGGTCCTTTTTTTCCGGGTTGCTGGCCCACAATGCACCTGTGGATTTTCGCAGATTTCGCGCGTGCGCAGTAACGGCGCCAACAGCTCAGGTTGCCATCACAACGGGCGGCATCGCTAATCCCGCGAGATTTCGCCTCGGGACCCCCGCAAAGTCTCCTGGGATTGATCCCAGGAGACACAGCGAGATAGCCCACAAGACACAGCGCCAGGTCCCAGAAGACATTGCGAACTAGAAGGAAGCGACGACGATCGACGCAGAGAGCTCGCCCACCGCCGCAGGGAGAAGAACACAGATGAAGCCATCATTCAAGGTAAGCTTAAAAGATGCAGAATTGAACCGTCAATTCTGTCATCTTACAGGATAGGGAAGCCATAGAAACATACTTCTATGGATGGGTGCAGAACCGCTTTAAGAACCCTTGTCAGGTTTAAAAGGCTGTTTATGTCCTCATTTGTGATATCACTTTCTCTGTTTTTCCTGGAGACAATTGTCACTGGAAATGAGGGGGGGGGGATGTAAGATTTTGAGTTGTCACTGGAACAACAATAGAGGGGAAATCTTCCAGTGAGGACACTTGTCCAAGTGACAACTTTCAAGAGCAAAATGTCAAAAAAAAAAGAAAGAAAGAAGAAAAGTTATATCTCCCCCAACTGGATAGCAAAAAAGCTGTCTTGCAAAACTAGCAGTTAGAGAGTTGAGATAAACGTTTTGGGGTCATGGATGGTCTTTTAGAGGACATTTATTAGGCACCTTTCTATGCATCTTTTGCTTTGAGAAAGACAAGCTGTAACTTGACAACACTTTGGTTTAATAAAGCAACCATTACATTATTAATTTTCTTCTATGCAAGTCCTACGAGTGTCCTACTATATTCTAGTAGATAATGACATATATACAAACCTTTAAATGATTTAAACGTATTCACTAATGCATCACATTCCTCATGAATTTTATCCTCCAAAGATGTCTTCCCCATTCCAAAGTCTCTCAGAGTTGAAAGGGTAAACCGTCTCATTGCTTTCCAATTGTCTCCACGTGAAAATAATATACCTACAGTAGAGACATTAAATATGTCACTGTGTTATAGTTAGCTTTTATATTTAGTTTAAACTCAATAACTGATATATTTATGTGCTGAAAATTAAGAAAAAGAAACTCCCTGCTCCGTGCTATAAACGCTCGAAAAGCTAAAGTGTAAAAATTAAAGTGTAAAAGTCAAAATCCCCAAATACACATCACAAAAAATGTCACTGCTGCTACAATATATATGATGCCCAAGTAATATAACAGAGAATAAAATGATGCAGCGCTGTGATCACTAATTATATAAAAAAAACTCACCAAACACATATATGTGTGAAATATATATATATATATATATATATAGTCCACAAATTTTAAATAATAAATAGCTCCCAGTGCCAAATGTGAAGCAGTTCAAAGTACAGTCCGCATATACTTCATTGAACAGTACAAGTACTCCTTGACCATATATATCACCACGTATTCATGTGCTCACACTTCTCCCCCAACAGGTCAGCACTTACCAGGTATCCATACTTTCTTAACCACTTGCCGACCAGCCGCCGCAGTTATACTGTAATCACCGTCACTGTACGACGGGCACGTACACAGTGATCTGTGGGCACGCGCGCACCGCTGGAGGAGCGCGCGAGTGCCCATTCGCGAGCGGAGGCGCCAATCATCAGGTTCGGTGGACTCGATGTCCTCCAGCCACACGCGATCGCTTCACAGAGAGGCAGAACGGGATCAGTCAGTGTAAACAAACAGAAACAACACAGATCCCCGTTCTATCAGGGGAGTAGAGTGAGATTGTCTGTTCTTAGTGATTAGGAACAGCAATCTCTCTCTCTACTCCCTGCCAGTCCACTCCCCCCACAGTTTGAAAGCACTGCCCTAGGGAACTTTTAACCCTTTGATCGCCCCTGGTGTTACCCCTTCCCTTCCATATACAGTAATCAGTGCATTTTTACAGCATTGATCGCTGTATAAATGTCACTGGTCCCAAAAAAGTGTCAAAAGTGTTCGATCTGTCCGCTGCAATGTGTAAGTCTTGCTAAAAATTGCAGATCACCGCCATTACTAGAAAAAACAAAAGTAAAAAAAAAAATAAAAAAATGGCATAACTCTATCCCCTATTTTGTAGACGCAATAACTTTTGCACAAACTAATCAATATACGCAAATTTTTTTACAAAAAATATGTAGAAGAATACATATTGGCCTAAACTGAGGAAGACATTTTATTTTTTATTTTATTTTTTTATATTCATTATAGCAAAAATAAAAAATTGTTATTTTTTTCAAAATTGTCGCTCTTTTTTTGTTTATAGTGTAAAAAATAAAAACTGCAGAGGTGATCAAATACCACTAAAAGAAAGCTCTATTTGAGGTAAAAACAAAAAAGTACATTAATTTAGTTTGGGTACCACGTTGCATGACCGCGCAATTGTGAGCTAAAGCGATGCAGTGCTGTATCGCAAAAAATGGCCTGGTCAGGAAGTGGGTAAATCCTTACGAGGCTGAAGTGGCTAAAGAGGAACTGCAGTCTGCTCACATAATTTGTAATAAAAAACATCTTTGCCATTCTGAAGCTTCCCTCCAACCACTTTGGATATTATTTTATATATACTCTTATTCTGTACTTGCCAAATATGCTGCAGAAACCTCCCTCCACTGAGTCTGGCTGCAACTATTTTAACTGTGGGCAGCTGAAGCTGCTGCCTGTTCACATCCTAGATTTACACAGACACACAGAGGCACACCTCCAGCTCTGAAGCTCTCATTGGTCCTTCTTATGACTCATCCCCCCTTCCTTCCTGGCAAACTCTCACAAGAGTGAGAGCTATGCATGTCATAAGCCTAGGCTAATGACCAGACACGAAACAGGAAGTGGGCTGTATAAGGTATCTACTGGCAGAAAAAAAAATGTTTTACTATCCAAAGTTAAAACACCAAGGGCAGAAGATTTAATAGATGGAAAGTTGAAAAATGACTGAAGGTCTGCTTTAAGTAAGATCGGCATAATGTGCTCTTTGTTAAGAGCACTGCTTGTAATTTATTTCAGTAATTCAAGGTACCATCCTCCAAAGTGGCTCCCGCAGTACATAAAAGGAATAAAAGGCTAGCACTAACCCCCGAAGGAGCTGCTGGTTTTATTTGGGCTTACCGTTACCTCACTTGCTTGCTTCTCTGTCTTGGGGATCCCGTGGAAAGTGGCCCAAAGTAATGTTGAGACTGACACTGAATCCTCTTTTGGGTTATTTATTTATAAAAGAAGACAAAGTCTCGTAATAAATGGTAGAGGGTTAAGGGTGAGTTCAGGTACTTAAGATTGCAGGGTGAAGATACTAGAAGAATCCAGAGGATATTACTGTTCCACAAACTGGATTAAATTACCCTCCGGATAGACCTCTCTCACTAGGCCTAGCAGCCGGTAGGATGCTCTGTAAAGTCTCTTCCACAGACTTGTAGGTTACACTTTAGCTTCACCGAGGGATTTAATGAACTTTAAAGAACTAACATATGGTACCAGTTTCTCTCAGCCGATCCGGCGATACCGTATGAATGTTGATCCAGGTTGTGTCCTTCAACTATTTCTCCAGGCTCCTTCAGAGAAGACAGCCTTGCGCATGGCTTTCTCCTGAATGGGTCCTACCCTGGGGTACTTTAGTTGCTGGGCCTCTCCTTTCACTTGAGATGGCACCGGACCTTCCTTGGATCAGTAGGCTCCGAACTTCAGTCAGGCCTGTCCCTTCAGTTGCGCTGCCTCGGGCTAGCCAGCTCAGAGACACAGGATGCATGGTTCCGCACCCCAGGCCAGGAGGGCCATAGGGCTGGATCAGGAGGACCCCCATCACACAACAGATGCCCCTTTTCTCTGCTCTGCATCCTGTTACAGCCCTGGGACCAAGGCAGGGGCAGGAGAAGAGCAGAGCTGGCCGGCAGTTGTGGATTGTACGGGTTGGTTTGCACATCGGTACCGTGTTCAGTGATCGGGGATAGAGCACCAGGAGATCAGCCATTAGAACTACTGACACCGATCACCGGGACAGTCCGTGTGTACAGATCACATCCCCCCAGGACTGGAGGAGGAGGGCGGCCATCACACATCTTCCAATACTACCTTCTGCCTGGGACTATTCATACTACATTGGATCTATGTCCAGGACCATCCTGACCGGATCCAGGGATCTCCCTACACCGGACACACACATCGGCCATTGCTGCTGAATTGGTCACTGCTGTCATCCAAAGAGGTCAAGTTGTGGGCTTTATGATTCAGCTTTTTTGCTTGAGGACGAGGTCCATATGGAGTAGGAGGTTGAGGTGGCGGTGGATGTGGAAGCGGCGTTGGAGGAGGACGAGCCCCCCTTTTCTTTTATATGGCTTATACCCATCTGTGAGCCCCGTGGTGTTTAAGAGCTCGAGGAGGATCTAGACCATAATAGAGGGATCTGAGACAGAGGAGACCAGCAGTACCATCTAGGAGCTCTTGGAAACGTTGGTTGTTTACACGCTTACTGTGATCCTCTGTGACGGGTATCATAGACCTCTGGTAAGGAGCAAATCTATACAATTGGTGGTGGTCGGCACACAGATCATAAGATTGGATATTCCAGCTTCCATCGTTATACACTTTTGAATTCCATTTTTTAATAGATGGACTTTGGCGTTTATTTGGACTTTTAAGTTAGATGCACGGGTGTTCACCAGGAATATCACCTACACTTTGAATTTTCAATTTATATTCTAATTCTTGATGCGATATTTCACCTGTATCATTGTATTATTTATAGATACTGTCAGCACTGTTATTTTTACACCCCAATCTGTTCACATCATAATTTGCATATTTATGTTTGGACTTTTTTTTGTTTTGCACTCTGTAAGTATATAATACAGTATAGTTGCTGCTCACCTATAGGTCCCCAACAGACCTTTTCTATGTGAGTGTATTTACACTTGCATTAACATACCATAGCACAGTTTCTTCCCCTTGTTTTTTCAGAAAATAATCCCCTGCCAACAAGGCGTCGGTACCTTAAATACCACCCCCCCCCCCCCCAGAATTCACAGGAGAACACTCCCACTGGGCTGGTTCCGAGGGATAAGTGTCATTCAATGCATCCAGCTAGACTGCGTTTATACCCTTGCCGGCAGTTTTAGCAACACTTGCAGTCAAGGCGAACCCAGTGCAACCCAGCTGGACTGGTACTGAGACCAGAAATTTAGCAAAATTACCCTGAAACCCAACTGTGGCTTCAGGCAACTTAATTTTCAAAAACAATAGCGCCTGCTCGTCAGAAGCAATGACTGTCCCACCTGTGTGCTGCTTTGTTTTCAATCACTGAGATGTTTGATTAGGAAGGAAGGTGATTGGCTGTCCTGGAGAGATGTGGATACCCTGTGGAGGGTTGCAGCATCCATGGTACATGCTGGCCTTACCTCCACTATCTAGCTGCTGGCTGTTGGGCTTTCCTGCCCACTCATCTTCTTTGTGAGGCACAGAGCTGCCGGGGATTGGAATGTTAACGGGGCCACGGGCACACACAGGAGGAGGGGGCAGGAGAAGTAGAAGATCCTGCTCTCTCTCTTTCCTCTTCTGTCCGTACGAAGAGGGGAGGGCTCTCAGTGCTGGGTCTGAGCAGTGTGAGAGAGAGTGTAATAGACACTCTCTGTTCATAACTGCAGCCAGCAACCCTGGAGCCGCACTCCGGGCCTTTGGGTCCCCCACAGTGGCAGAACTCCAGGGCCCGGTCCCAAGTGCGACTCTTGTGACCCTGGTAGTGCCACCACTGCCACACCATAATCCCCCCTCCGTCAAATGATTTGGAGCAGTGCACAAAGCAAGGTCCATACAGACATGAATGAGCGAGTTTGATGTGAAAGAACTTGACTGGCCTGCACAGTCCTGATCTCAACCTGATAGAACACCTTTGGGATGAATTAGAGCGGAGACTGAGCCAGGCCTTCTTGTCCATATTAGTGCCTGACCTCACAAATTCCCTTCTGGAAGAATGGTCAAACATTCCCATAGACACACTCCCAAACCTTGTGGACAGCCATCCCAGAAGATTTGAAGCTGTTATAGCTGCAAAGTGTGGGCCAACTCAATATTGAACCCTACGGACTAATGGCACGTACACACGATCTGACTTTCCGGCGGACTTGGTCTGTGTGGGGACTTGGATTGTGTGGGGGCTCCAGCGGACTTTTTCTTCCCAAAAGTCCGCCAGACCTAGATTTAAAACATGGTTTAAATCTTTTGAAAGTCCGCCGGACCCAGTTCCGTCGGACTTGCAAAATGAACGGACTTGCCCACACACGGAGTAAAGTCCGTTCATTTTGAACGTAACTCAAGGTACGATGGGACTAGAGAAGGAAGTCAATATCGCGGATTTGACCTTGCGAGTCCCATAGCCTGTTATGGATTTTGAGGGTATTCCCCCTATGCCGAAAAAAAAAACGGCGTGGGGGTCCCCCTAAAGTCCATACCAGACCCTTATCCGAGCACGCAGCCGGGCCGGTCAGGAAAGGGGGTGGGGACGAGCGAGCGCCCCCCCCTCCTGTGCCTTACCAGGCCGCATGCTCTCAACATGGGGGGGTGGGTGCTTTGGGGGAGGGGGGTCACTCTGCGGCCCCCACACCTCAAAGCACCTTGTCCCCATGTTGATGAGGACAAGGGCCTCTTCCCGACAACCCTGGCCGTTGGTTGTAGGGGTCTGCATTCGGGGGGGCTTATTGGAATCCGGGAGCCCCCTTTAATAAGGGGGCCCCCAGATCCCGGCCCCCCACCCTATGTGAATGAGTATGGGGTACATGGTACCCCTACCCATTCACCTAGGGAAAAAAAGTCAGTAAAAAAACACACTAAACAGGTTTTTAAAGTAGTTTATTAGGCAGCTCCGGTGGTATCTTCCGACTTCGGGTGTCTTCTTCCGCTCTCCAGTTGTTCTGCCGGGCTCCTCCGCTATCTTCTTCCAGCTCTTTTACTAGCATTGGCCCGTGCTTCTGGTTCGTCGTCACCGCCAACACCGCCGTCTTCTTCTTTTTCTTCCTTCTTCTCTTCTTCCGATGTTGGCACGACGCTCTCTCCCGCTGTAATGCGGTGGATACGCTGCGTGTCGACTTTTATAGGCATAAGGGGCAGGGCCACCAGGTGATGCCCCCACCCCTTATGACGTCACGTTCCTGGGGCAACGCCGGGGAGAGAGCGTTATGTCAACATCGGAAGAAGAAAGTAGAGAGAAGAGGGAAGAAGGACGGAGGAGACCGGGCTCCTCCGCTAGTAAAAGAGCTGCAAGAAGAACCGGAGAGCAAGAGAAGAGGCCGGAGAGTGGGAGAAGAACCAGAGAGCGCGGAGGAGTCGGAAGAGACCCCCGAAGTCGGAAGAAGACCACCGGAGCTATCTAATAAATTACTTTAAAAACCTGTGTAGTGTTTTTTTTTATTGACTCTTTTCCTCAGGTGAATGGGTAGGGGTACGATGTACCCCATACTCATTCATATAGGGTGGGGGGGGCCGGGATCTGGGGGCCCCCTTATTAAAGGGGGCTCCCGGATTCCGATAAGCCCCCCGCCCGCAGACCCCGACAACCAACTGCCAGGGTTGTTGGGAAGAGGCCCTTGTCCTCATCAACATAGGGACAAGGTGCTTTGGGGTGGGGGGCGCAGGGCAACCCTCTCCCCCAAAGCACCCACCCCTCCATGTTGAGGGCATGCAGCCTGGTACGGCTCAGGGGGGGTGCGCTCGCTCGTCCCCACCCCCTTTCCTGACTGGCCGGGCTGCGTGCTCAGATAAGGGTCTGGTATGGACTTTGGGGGGACCCCCATGCTGTTTTTTCGGCGTAGGGGGTTACCCTCAAAATCCATACCAGGCGACGGGGCTCGCAAGGTGTCAATCTCGCCGATCAAAGCGGCAAGATTGACTTCCTTCTCTAATCCCGTCGTACCTCAAAATGAACGGAAAATTAACCATTAATGAAAGTCCGTCCGACCTCCGCCAAAAGTCCGGCGGATTGTCCGTCGGACTTGGTCCACCGTAAAGTCCGTTCGTGTGTGCTCGTGTGTGGGCAATTCCGCTGGAAAGTCTGATTGTGTGTACGCGGCATAAGACTGGGATGTCATTAAAGTTCAAATGCGTTTAAAGGCAGGTGTCCTGATACTTTTGACAATACAAAATATATATATATATATATATATATATATTTTACATTTATATTATTTGCAGGCAGAAGAGTATGTTTCTATATGGTTCTAAACTGGCCAAAGGCAGTGCAAAGGTGCAAACCAGCCAAGATTCAAACCATGTATGGGCAGGCTGAATGTACCCAAGTTGATTGATCTATCAACTTAGATACAACCAGCCTGCCAGATTTTACTGTGATTTTCCCTAGTGACTGTTATAGCTGCCAGCAATAATCACTGTGTTCTCCTGGCAGGAACAGTTTTTCCCCTGCCCCCCTACCCAGACGGGAGAACACAATGGCTCCTGCTGTTGCAGGAAATACATTTTCTCAGTCTATGGCTGGCCTTGGAATTAGGACTGAAAAACATTTCTAGCTAGAACTGCAGATAATATTGGGGTGACGGGAAGGGGCTTGGCAGCTTATAAAGGTGAGGGTCGCATTGGACACTTTTGCTGCCATTGCGCTATATGCCAGGTGTTCAGTGTGCCCCTGCGACTTTAACCACTTTACCTGATGACAGGTGGCAGCGGGGACAGGTGGTACTGGTGACAGGTGGCAGCGTGGCAGCAGGGACAGATCACTTTATTTTTTTATTTTTTACTTACAGCTCACCGGCGCCGTTCCTCTCTCCCTCCTCACACGCTGTCTGTGTGAGGAGGCAGAGCGGCGCTGAGAGATGATCTCATATGTTTGCATATGCAAACATATGAGATCATCTCTCATTGGACAGCCCGATCTCGATTTAAATGGCCCCTTTGATTGGCCGTTTACAGCGATCTGTGACCGGCTGTGTCCGACGGACACGGCCAGCACAGAACTTCCCGATGTGCGCTCTCAGGAGCGCGCATTAGGGAAGTAAACAGGAGGACGTCCAGGGACGTCCTCCCGGCAGGGAGCGTCCGCGCTGCAGCCGTCTTTCGGCTATAGCGCGGGCACGTAGTGGTTAATGAGTGAAACAAGTATTTGACCCCTTGGCAAAACATGACTTAGTACTTGATGGCAAAACCCTTGTTGGCAATCCCAGAGGTCAGACGTTTCTTGTAGTTGGCCACCAGGTTTGCACACATCTTTTTTCCTATAGGGTAAAGGTCTGGAGACTGGCTAGGCCACTCCAGGACATTTATGTGCTTCTTCTTGAGCCACTCCTTTGTTGCCTTGGCTGTGTGTTTTGGGTCATTGACATGCTGGAATACCCATCCACGACCCATTTTCAATGCCCTGGTTGTGGAAAGGAGGTTCTCACACAAGATTTGACGGTACATGGCCCCGTCCATTGTCCCTTTGATGCAGTGATGTTTTCCGGTCCCATTAGCAGAAAAACACCCCCAAAGCATAATGTTTCCACCTCCATGTTTTATGGGGGGGATGGTGTTCTTGGGGTCATAGGCAGCATTCCTCTACCTCCAAACATGGCGAGTTGAGTTGATGCCAAAGAGCTTTTTGGTCTCATCTGACCACAACACTTTCACCCAGTTCTCCTATGAATCATTCAGATGTTCATTAGCAAACTTCAGACGGGCCTGTACATGTGTTCTCTTGAGCAGGGCGCTTTCAGGATTTCAGTTCTTCGTGGCGTAGTGTGTTACCAATTGTTTTCTTGGGGACTATGGTCCCAGCTGCCTTAAGATCATTGACAAGATTCGCCCGTGTAGTTCTGGGCTGATTTCTCACCATTCTCATGATCACTGAAACTCCACGAGGTGAGATCATGCACGGAGCCCCAGACCAAGGGAGGTTGACAGTTATTTTGCGTTTCTTCCATTGGCGAATAATTGCACCAATTGTTGTCATCCTCTCACCAAGCTGCTTGGTGATGGTCTTGTAACCCATTCCAGCCTTGTGTAGGTCTACAACCTTGTCCCTGACATCCTTGGACAGCTCTTTGGTCTTGACCATTTTGGAGAGATTGGAATCTTATTGATTGCTTCTGTGGACAGGTGTCTTTTATACAGGTAACAAGCTGAGATTAGGAGCACTCCCTTTAATAGAGTGCACCTAATCTCAGCTCGTTACCTGTATAGAAGACACCTGGGAACCAAAAATCTTGCTGATTGATAGGGGGTCAATGCGTTTTTCTGGATATTTTTGTTGTTATTCTGTCTCTCACTGTTAAAATAAACCATTAAAATTGTAGTCTGGTCATTTCTTTCTCAGCAGGTAAACGTACAAAATCAGCAGGGGAACAAATACTTTTTACCCTCACTGTATATGCTTATTAGTAATGTTCCTCTGCTCCCAATTACAATTGCAGGCACTAAATCAAAGAGAGCAGCACCTACTGAGTGTAGCATTAAAAGCACTTTACTAGGAAACAAAAAAGTGACAACTTACAAGGATAAGAATGAAAGCACTCATCAATAAGATGTAGGACACCGCTGCAGCTGGCCAGCCACTACACGCTCCTCCTGCAGTGTGAAGCTGGATAAAACCCGTGGCGGTGCTGGTGGTTTCCATCAGGCCTTTGCACCTTTGGCAATGTGAACACTTAGGACTTAACTTATAGAGCACCAGATCACTCCTTCCTTTTGCATTTCTGGAGAAACAGCCAATTTTATTATCAAACCCACTGTTTCACTTATTGAAGGTTCTGGTTCTCTTATTTCATTACAGGTTTAGCACAATATCCTGTTTGGGGAGAGTCATTTCTCATACCCCCTCAAAAGAGGGATACACTTGTTCTCTTGGTATACAGACAGCAAGAAAAAGATAAAAGAAAAAATACAACACAGGTATTATCCACTACTCACTCCAAAACTAAAAAAAAGGCTTATGGTTTACTTAATGAATGATAAAAGAGACATACCCCCCTTCTTCTTCCTAAGTAAAGAATGTACCATCTAAATCAATCTGCATTAGCTGGCTACCTTTTTTGCTATTATGCTAGTGTAGCACCCTCTAGTGTAGAGTGCTAGCTGTAAATAGTTAGTGTTTAGTTTAGTTAAATTTTAGTCTGGCTCAGGGCCAGGCTGGGTTGAATCTGGGTCAGGGTGAGGGCCCAGAAGAATGGGACGGAGGTTAGAAGGGGCTACCTGGAGTATTGAGGAGGGCCCCAGCCAATCCCTAGCAAGTGGGCTGGCAGGGGGTGGGCACCTCCTAAATAGAGGAAGAACGAAAAAGGGTTTTCCCCTAGGTTAATGGACTTTCAGTAGGCACTACTACACTTTCCCAAATAAATCTCAAATGTATGTAGTAACAAAATTTTTTGAAAAAATATTCTAGATACGTAGAAAAATGGTTTACATTAGATACAGATAAAAACAGCATCAAACATATATGTAATCTATTACATGACATCCGACCAGACGCGTTTCGGAGTGAGAAGATGTCCTCCTTCTTCAGTGGTCGTGGTGTCGAATATAAAGTTTAGTTATATATGTTGATGCATTGGTGGTGTGGGTGTTCCACCGTATTTAAAAACAGTGTAACGCATAGGCGCAGCAGAGGATGTTTAGTTGGATTCGAGTCAATTTCCCTCCTGTGGTCATCCAGAGATGTATCTTGGAGGAAATGCGGGTAATAAGAAAGACCCCAATAGCCAAAAAGAGATTTTTTACCATAGAACCGAAATGTCACATTGGGCTCCTAAGTGAGACTGGGAATGCCGCAAGAAGGCAAAAACGTTGGAGAAAGTGTGGGACTGCTGAGGTCAACAAATAATTCTCGAAATCCTGTCTATGAGGTAAATTGCCTGTATTGTGGCTTGAGGATAACACCTATGTGGGGCTAGCCTCGCAGATGTAAAAGTGTAGTCTTGCAGGTGGAAAAAGGACAAGCCGACCGCATCAATAGCTGCTGATACCATCCAGAAACAACCACCATCTGGATGGTATCAGCAGCTCAAGATACATCTCTGGATGACCACAGGAGGGAAATTGACTCGAATCCAACTAAACATCCTCTGCTGCGCCTATGCGTTACACTGTTTTTAAATACGGTGGAACACCCACACCACCAATGCATCAACATACATAACTAAACTTTATATTCGACACCACGACCACTGAAGAAGGAGGACATCTTCTCACTCCGAAACGCGTCTGGTCGGATGTCATGTAATAGATTACATATATGTTTGATGCTGTTTTTATCTGTATCTAATGTAAACCATTTTTCTACGTATCTAGAATATTTTTTCAATAAATTTTGTTACTACATACATTTGAGATTTATTTGGGAAAGTGTAGTAGTGCCTACTGAAAGTCCATTAACCTAGGGGAAAACCCTTTTTCGTTCTTCCATTTTTTATCGGATGTAGCACACACCCTCTAATTCTCCCAACCATTGATTAACTAGTTGACCAAACTTCATTCTCTCCTCCTAAATAGAGTCATGCCAGCAGGGGATAGTCATGTGGAACCTGGAGATGGAAATCTGAGGAGGCTGTCAGTGACTCTTGAAGATGCCCCCTAGTCTATGGGGGTGACCTCAGGCCTGGGGCTCAGGTGGTGGAGGGATCCTCTAAAAACTCTAAGGGATCCTCTAAAAACTCATGGAAAAGTCCTGTCCTGGATGCACAGGAGCAGGTGTGAGGACAGAGAGAGTCAGCACATCTAGGGGATCTCCAGGGAGAGATCAGCCAGGTGACTGGTGAGTGTGCAGACGGGGAGGACTGTGGAGATGTAGCCAGATAGCATGGAGAAAGGGGCAGCTGCAGCCAGGTGGGCTGGCAGCGCCTAAAGAGGTGGTGCTGGGATCAGTAGCTACAGGGATGTCAGCGGGACACTGTATTTTTCTACACAACCCAAGGGGCCCGGGGTCCCTGCCTGTAAAGGGCTTTTGCTACAACATCTGACTGTTGCCTTTTTGCCAGATCAATTAGCAGTATGCCAGCTATGATTTATGCAAGCAAGTGTGCTGGAGGAAGAGAGGGAGGAGTGTATATAGTCTGTATATAGGAGAGTTGTCCCTGAAGAATTCTAGGTAAAATTTTCCTATCCAAGTTTTATACCCTCAATAAAATACAAAAAAACAAGCACTGGACTGTTTCTTGTAGACGTGTGCACTTTAATTTTTTTCGTTTTTCGGGTCATTCGTTAATTCGCAAATTCGAAAATCCGTAAATTTGAAAATCCGAAAATAAGAAAGAAAATCCGAAAATTTCAAAGAATAACTAACTAACTAATAATAACTAACTAGTAAATTATAGGTATTGGAATTTCCTTTCAAATTTGGCTGTTAGTGAATGTAACAAATACAAATTTATCCGAAGTTACGAATTATCCGAAATAACGAATGTCGTATCTAAATGAATGGAATGGAACAAATTAATAATAAATAATATTAATAATAAAAAGTTTTTATTATTATTATTATTGTTAGTTATTATGATTAATTTGTTACGTTCCATTCGTTTAGATGCAGCATTCGTTATTTTTCGGATAATTCGTAACTTCAGATAAATTCGTATTCCTTACGTTCACTAACAGCTAAATTTGAAAAGAAATTACAATACCTATAATTTATTAGTTAGTAATAGTTAAGTTATTATTAGTTAGTTATTATTTCAGATTTTCTAATTTTCGGGTTTTTCGAATTTACGAAAAATTTGTTAAAGGGGTTTTCGTTAATTCAGATATTTGTCTAAATTCATTAAAAAACTAATTTGGAACTAAACAAATTGCCCATGTCTAGTTTCTTGAGTCTGGGAGCCTGTGAAGTTTGGTGTGCCTGGCTGAGCAGGGTCTGGGATCCCTATTCACCAGTGGCTCCTAAGTGGGGTGTACTACACTAAACATTGTGATTTGCCAATTAGCTACTACATGGTGTTGTCAATGGCTCAAACCACATTATGAGAATTTCAGGTTTTGAGGTTAGCAGCCAGACTGGCATAAAGAGAAGGATCAGTAAAGCAGAACCGAAGTGTAACACTACAGGACATAGAACCTGCGTGTATTGATGAGCAAATGTGCAGCTCTTATGTACAGTACGTGTCTGATTATCACTCATATATTAAAATTTAGCAAATTTACAAAGAATCATTAGAGTGTGTAAAATAATGAAACTGTTAAAATAAAATCTCACCATGTCCTTTTTGGTATTTCTGGAAAATTGGAATCTCTGGTCTTTCAGCAAACTCTTCTGCATGAGTGATGAGAGCATCTTTTACCGCCTTATAACCACAAAGTACCACCACCTTCTTAAGGCCTATCTGTATGTTAAATACCGATCCGTACTTTCTGGACAGCTGGAAATAGGAAATTTATAAAAATACATAATTTTTGCTATTAGTTACAATGATCAGATTACGTTTAGTAGGTAAATCCCATGTGCTTTCCTGAACTTCTGTCACTCTAACCACTTGTGGACAAGGGATGAAAATAAAGGCTGACTGGGACCGCCGACAATTTGAACTGGATCTTCAGACCATCTGATTGCTTTGATGATCCAATAACATACTAATACATTATTGGATTCATTAGCTATTGACAAAACCTTCCTTTTTTATTTTTGATTAAGTAGGGATGGTTAAACCCCTGTTTTTTTTTTCTTTTTAGTTAACCAAATTGAGGAGATTTCCCTATACAGTACTTCCGGTTGTCCCTCCATATTAAGGGAAATCCTCATAGAAAGTTGTCACTAAAACAGGTGTCCCAATTTAAAAATAGCAATTCTTTCCGTTTACAGTTATATCCTCTGTTAAAACCACCTTCTATGTACCCTACAGGCAAAACACTTTTTTTTAGTTTTGGATAGAGTGGAGAAGGATTAGAACATCTGTTTTACTGCTGTCTGTGTCCCCATTAGGGAGCGTCACCCTCTCCATTTGTCCTGTTTAGGGATGGGCCCGGTGTTCGATTCAAACCCATGTTCGAATCGAACATCGGGCGTTCGCCCGCTCGGTGAGCCCAAAACTATTTGGGTCGCTCGCATCAAATTCATGTGATGAGAGTGGCCCGCAATGCACTGCGCCGGTTGCAGTGCATTGCTGGCTGATGATTGGCCAAGCATGCACTATGACCCGCATGCTTGGCCAATCAAAGAGCCAGCGGCGAGGAGAGCAATAATTGGCCACTTTCGCTTCCGCTTCTTCTTGCGCTGGTCTTCTCGTCCTTCTCGTCCGGCATCTTCTTGCATGGCGTCGGCGTCTCTTCTGGGCCTCTCTGCGCAATGGGAGGCTCCCGCTGTGTGAGGCTTCGCTGCATCTGACAGGTCTTTTATAACGGAGGGCACCTGGTGACCCCGCCCCCTCTGATGCATGGGGACGTCATGGTGAATTCCCTATGGCTTTCCCCATGATGTCAGAGGGGGGCGGGGTCACCAGGTGCCCTCCGTTATAAAAGACCTGTCAGACGGAGCGAAGCCTCACACAGCGGGAGCCTCCCATTGCGAGGAGCTGCCCGACAGAAGAACAGACCCTGACGCCATGGAAGAAGATGCCGGACGAGAAGGACGAGAAGACCAGCGCAAGAAGAAGCGGATCGGAGGAAGAAGAAGATGGAAGAAGATGCCGGAAGGAGAAGATGAAGAAACCGAAGGATGAAGAAAGGAAGACCAGAAGAAAGAAGATTTTAATAAAGGAATTGTCAAAGACCGTCTCCTGTCATTTTTAACATTTTTGACACTTTTTTGGTGAAATGGTAGGGGTACTTTTGTACCCCCTTACCATTTCACACAGGGGGGGCGGGATCTGGGGGTCCCCTTGTTAAAGGGGGCTTCCAGATTCCGATAAGCCCCCCGCCCGCAGACCCCCACAACTAATGGCCAGACCCCCAAAGCATCCTCCCAATGTTGAGGACATGTGGCCTGGTACGGTTCCTGCGGCCTGCCAGGTTGCGTGCTCGGATAAGGGTCTGGTATGGATTTTGAGGGGGACCCCACGCCATTTTTTTTGGCTAGGGTTCCCCTTAAAATCCATCCCAGACCTCAAGGGTCTGGTATGAATTTTAAAGGGGGACCCCACGCCATTTTTTTTTTGTCTGGGGTCCCCCTTAATATCCATAGCAGACCTGAAGGGCCTGGTTATTGAATTTGGGGGGACCCCCACGCTTTTTTTTTTTTTTTTTTTTTTTTTTTTTATCAATGACTTTTTTTTATGAATGGCTTTCAATGAATGACTGTTCTCTGTGTTACGGGAGCCGTCAATACATTAGCCGCGAGTGATTTTAAATAGCTTTTTTCCTGCAAAAATTACACTTTTTGCAGGGACAGTTCTAAGCACAGGAAACATGCCCCCCTTCACAGGCATACTATAGATACCCCCCAGGTACGAAATTTAAAGGAATATTACACTTTTATTGTTTCAATTTAGGCATTATTAAAATCACTGCTCCTGAAAAAACGGCCGTTTTTAAAAAAAAAATTTGCATTGATACGTGTCCCCTGGGGCAGGACCCAGGTCCTCAAACACTTTTTTATGACAATAACATGCATATTAGCCTTTAAAATTAGCACTTTTGATTTCGAACGTTGGCATCTATTGTAACTAATAGGGTTCTAATGCTTGCACAGACTTTAGGTCCGTTCGCGGGTTCTGGTGCGAGCCGAACAGGGGGGTGTTCGGCTCATCCCTAGTCCTGTTTAATGTTATTATCAAAAAGTGAAAGTAAAAGAAAATCCCTTTATCCACAACACCAGGTCTACTATCTTTAATTGCAGACAATCCAGACTTCCCACCTAGTCTTAAACAAAATCTATACCCACCACCAAAGAAAATACAGTACCTAATTGCTAGTACATCATTGCTATCATAATAGCAAACTGAAATCCTTCGAAACCCTTAACTCAGTGCACACTGACTCACCATTAAATTACTGGCTTTACATGCAGCTACACAATTTCCTTGAAAACAACAAACAAAAATCCTTAATGGCTAGAAAACTCACTAATTTTGAAAACATATGCTTTAAAAGAAACCCTGAACGGAAAGCGACCTCAATGGCGTATAAATGACTCTCGCACCAGAAGCTGATATCCCAGACAAATACAAGCCAAATTGGGAACAGGAACTTAAGATTCAAATCACAAATTACCAATGGCAAAAAGTGTGTGTTTTTAACCACAAATGCTCATTAAGTACCTGTATCCACAATGGTATATCACACTTGTAAAAACTAAGAACTGGTCTACATCAGCCTCAGATATATGTTGAAGATGCCTTTCAGATAGGGGTACCTTTTTACATATGTGGTGGTCATGCCCCACATTCTTGCACTTCTGGCAACAAATTATAATATGGATCCAACAAATCACCAATACTCAGCTGACACTTGACCCTGCTTGTTGCCTTTTACATGTGTAGCACTGACCCCCGAAGGAGTTGCTGGTTTGATTTAGGCTTACCATTACCTCACCTGCTGGCGTCTCTGTCCCGTGGAAAATGGCCCAAAAAATTTTGAATCTGACACTTAGTCCTTTTTTGGTTATTTATTTAAAATAAAGGCAAGGTCTCTCAATAAAAGGGTAGAGGGTTAAGGGGTGAGTTCAGGCACTTGATAATTGCGGGGTAGAGGTATTAGAAGAATCCAGAGGATAAAACAGTTCCACAGACTGGATCTAGCAACCCCCGGATAGGCCCTTCTCACTTACCTAGCAGCCGGTGGGGTGCTCGGTAAAGTCTCTGCCACATACTTGTTAATTAAGTTTGTGCATTACTGAGAGGTTTTGAGAAATTTAAAGAACTGCCATACAGTATACAGTACCAGTCTCTTTCAGCCAGTCCGGCGATACTGTATGGGTGTTGATCTGGGTTGCGTCCTCTAACTGAGTTTCCAGGCTTCTCCAGAGATACCAGCCTTGCGCTCGGTCCTCTCTTGGAAAAAGTCCTCCACTGGATCCTCCAGTTTCTGGGCCTCTCTTGTAGGCGAGATAGCACCGGACCATCCCTGGATCAGTAGGCCCCAATACTTTTCTGGGTTTACTCCCTCAGTTGCGTAGCCTCGGGCCAGCTGGCCCTGAGACACCGGGTACATAGCCTGCGCACACCGGGCCAGGAGGGCCACGAGGTCGGCAGCGGACCCCTGGTGCAGCCAGGTAAAAAAAAAAAAAAACACAACCCCCTAAAATCGCGTCGGTAACTTAAATACCATCTCCCAGAATTCACAGCAGGAAGAAAACTCCCACTGGGCTATTTTCGAGCAATAGGTGGCATTCAATACATCCAGCTGAACTGCGTTTCTACACCTACCGGTGGTGACAGTGACACCCACGGTCAAGGAGAAACCAGTGCAACCCAGCTGAACTGGTACGGAAACCAGAACTTTAGAATAATTAGCCTGAAGCCCAACTGTGGCTATAGACAACTTAATTTTGAAAAACAATAGCGCCTGCTCGTTAGGAGCCAGCGTTACACACGTCAACTCCCTTTCATACAAAGTTTATAAAATTCACTAGCCAGGCACCTATTGAATGCTGCAAAAGCATTATTACTACTCTATTAGAAAACTACACAAAAAACAACCACCAAGGAATGGCTAGAAAAAGTGAAATCCATTTACGATATGGAAGAAACAATAGCAAGGAAAAAATAATCTAACTTACACTTCCACAAGATGTGGAGACCCTGGTATCTCTTTACCCTTACTGAGGACAACAAAAAATTTAATGAGATCTGATATTATAATAATGAACAAATACCTTCCCCATCTAAACCCATAGATAAACTTATTAACCACTTCCTGACCAGCCGCCGGCAGTTGTACTGCGGCAGGTTGGCTCCCCTGGGCAAAACAACGTAACTTTACGTCGGTTTACCTTTTGGCCACGCCGGAGCCACGCCGGAGCCACGCCGGAGCCACGAAGAAGCGTCACTCGGCGGGAGCCTCCCATGGAGGCGAAGCTGTTGCGGCTTTTTTTCTTTCTTTTTTCGGCGTGAGATGGTGGGACATTGGGGGGTCCCCTTGTTAAAGGGGGCTTCCAGATTCCGATAAGCCCACCGCCCGCAGACCTCCACAACCACTGGGCAAGGGCTGTGAGGATGAGGCCCTTGTCCCCATCAACATGGGGACAAGGTGCTTTGGGGGGCTACTCTTCCATTTTCAGCAAAGCAATTAAGAATAGCATGGAAAACATGTTAAAAGCAGTTGAGAACTATTATTCCTAAAACTGACCATGGCTTTTCTTTCGTGAATTAGTGTTTGACACTGAATAATAACTCATGATATTGCATTTTAACAGGTTTAAAAGCAAGAAAAGAGATTATTAAAAAAAAAAAAATACCTGCATGAAAGTTTCCTGTGGTCTCTTCAGATTCAGCATGTGAAGATTTCCAATAATTGGCAAACCTTTTGGGCCGGGTGGGAAACCACTGAGGACATCCTTTGGCACATAGAATTTTTTTAGGACAAGAAAACTTAGGACAATAGCAAGAAGTGCTGTAATTGGATCAAAAAAGGGCATGGTCCTTTCGAAGTCTGAAAAGAGAGAATGAATATGAAATAGAATTTGAACCAATTTTTAGTTCATAATTAGGAAAATATTAATAAATTGACTTATAAGTACATGTGAAACATTTACAAAAACATCCTATATCAGTGATGGGGAACCTTGGCACCCCAGATGTTTTGGAACTACATTTCCCATGATACTCATGCACTCTGTAGCCGAGCATCATGGGACATGTAGTTCCAAAATATTTGGGGTGCCAAGGGTCGCCATCACTGTCCCATATGTCTTCTTCCCTGCCCTTCTTTACCATGACAATCAACTACAATACACTTTTGGCAGCTATGTACTGTCGAGGCATGTAATAAATATGCAGAACTCACTGTCCAACAAAAAAAAACATCTCTTTCTGGTAAGTCCCACCTTTTTTTAAGCCCCCCCCCCCACACACACACACACGCAGCATTCTTATTGAGCCAGTGTATATGTAGACATGTTTATTACTAGAAATACACTATATTGTCAAACGTATTGGGACACCTCCCTTTTCACGCATATGAACTTTAATGGCATCCCAATCTCAGTTTGTAGGGTTCAATATTGAGTTGGCCCACCCTTTGCAGCAATAACAGCTTCAACTCTTCTGGGAAGGCTGTCCACAAGGTTTAGGAGTGTGTCTATGGGAATGTTTGACCATTCTTCCTGCCAACCCGCAAACAGAGGATCTGCCAGCAACACTACCACCTGGGTCACCAACCATCTCCACAATGTCCCATGGAAGCGTTCAGCTCTCTATCTCCCAAACACTGGAGCGGAAGAGGAAATACCCCCCCCCCACCCACCCGCGATCCCTGGCCCTGAAAGACAGCATTTCAAAATTTCTTGCCTTTGAAATGCTGTCATTCCGTCTGGTGGAGACGCAGAGTTTTAAAAGCCTGATAGCATTGGCTGTCCCACAGTACGTCGTGCCCAATCACCACTACTTTTTCAGGCGAGCCATCCCTTCCCTGCACAACCAAGTGGGGGACAAAATCAGGTGTGCACTGCGCAACACCATCTGTGGCAAGGTCCACCTAGCTACAGATGCGTGGACCAGTAAACACGGTCAGGGACGTTATATCTCCCTAACAGCACACTGGGAAAATGTAGTGGCGGCTGGGCCTGAGGCAGATAGCAGTTTGGCGCTTGTCCTTCCACCACCGAGGATTGCAGGGCGCTTCAGTTTGCCTCCTGTTGCTAACTCCTCCTACTCTGCTTCCACATCCTCTGCCGCCTCCTCATCCGGTCAGCGTAACACATTCACCACCAACTTCAGCACAGCCAGGAGTAAACGACAGCAGGCAGTTTTAAAACTTTCCTGTTTTTGGGGTATAACCCCACACCGCGCAGGAGTTGTGGAGGGACATGGAACAACAGACCGATGAGCAAAATCTTGTAGCAGCTCTGGGCCTAGCCGGTTTGACACACATCCCTTGCCTGGCGCATGTGCTGAACCTGGTGGTCCAGAGGTTCCTTAAAAATTGCCCCGATATGCCAGAGTTGCTGCAGAAAGTGTGAGCCGTCTGTGCGCACTTTCGGCGTTCTCACCCTGCTGCTGCTCGCCTGTCAGCGCTGCAGTGTAACTTCAGTCTTCCCGCTCACCGCCTCATATGTGACGTGCCCATAAGGTGGAACTCCACCTTGCACATGCTTGCCAGACTGTGCGAGCAGCAGCAGGCGATAATGGAGTTTCAGCTGCAGCACGCACGCGTGAGTCGCTCTGCGGAACAGCACCACTTCACCACCAATAACTGGGCCTCCATGTGAGACCTGTGTGCCTTGTTGCGCTGTTTCGAGTACTCCACCAACATGGCCAGTGCCTAAAGTAGTGAGTGTACAGCTTGTATAAGCCCCCGTACACACGGTCGGAAATTCCGACCACAAAATCCGTCAGATTTTTTCCGACGGATTTTGTCCGACATTGGTGTTGCATACACACGGTCGGACAAAGTTGTCGGAAAATCTGATCATTCTGAACATGGGGACGTTCGTGCAACGGAACTACGTAGAGGCTATTAGCCAATAGCTTTGGTCTCGTAATTTTATCTGAGCATGCATGGCACTTTGTCCGTCGGAATTCTCTACACACGATCGGAAAAAGTCTGATCGGATTTTGTTGCCGGAAAATTCCAATGGAGCCCACACACGGGCGGATTCGGACATTTTCCGTCGGAATTTCCGACCGTGTGTACGGGGCATAACAGTGTAAATTTGCTGTCCCCTCAAAATAACTCAACACACAGCCATTAATGTCTAAGCCGCTGGCAACAAAAGTGAGTACACCCTTAAGTGAAAATGTCCAAATTGAGCCCAAAGTGTCAATATTTTGTGTGGCCACCATTATTTTCCAGCACTGCCTTAATCCTCTTGGTCATGGAGTTCAGCAGAGCTTCACAGGTTGCCACTGGAGTCCTCTTCCACTCCTACATGATGACATGACGGAGCTGGTGGATGTTTGAGACCTTGCGCACCTCCACCTTCCGTTTAAGGATGCCCCACAGATGCTCAATAGGGTTTAGGTCTGGAGATATGCTTGGCCAGTTTATCACCTTTACCCTCAGCTTCTTTAGCAAGGCAGTGGTCATCTTGGAGGTGTGTTTGGGGTCGTTATCATGTTGGAATACTGCCCTGTGGCCCAGTCTCAGAAGGGAGGGGATCATGCTCTGCTTCAGTATGTCACAGTAGATGTTGGCATTCATGGTTCCCTCAATGAACTGTAGCACCCCAGTGCTGGCAGCCCATGTAGCCCCAGATCACAGCACTCCCACCACCATGTTTGATTGTAGGCAAGACACACTTGTCTTTGTACTCCTCACCTGGTTGTCGCCACACACGCTTGACACCATCTGAGTCAAATAAGTTTATCTTGGTCTCATCAGACCACAGGACCTGATTCCAGTAATCCATGTCCTTAGTCTGCTTGTCTTCAGTAAACTGTTTGCAGGCTTTCTTGTGCATTATCTTTAGAAGAGACCTCCTTCTGGGACAACAGCCAAGCAGACCAATTTGATACAGTGTGCGGCGTATGGTCTGAGCACTGACAGTCTGACCCTCCACCCCTTCAACCTCTGCAGCAATGCTGGCAGCACTCATACATCTATTTCCTATAGAAAACACGCTGAGAACGGCGAGCGTTTACTTCTCCAGCTAGGATTCATCGCCCAAGAACTTGCCCCAGACCAGATGGAGACCCGCCCAAGCTCGTCCAAGAGACCGCCTCCAAGCAGCCCGCTAACCCCCCTATGGGTGAAACAGCAGCCAAAGAGACACCGTGACTCCATCCCACCAAGATGAACACTGTGACCAACCAACCTCTAGGGGTCTGAAACCAATTGTCCGTCCTTGTCGGAACCTTTGATGGTGTAGAGATGGATTCTACACCCACCGAGCCCACCCGGGGCATACGGACCAATTCCCCCTGCCCCCACCCCCCCTTTCTTTTTTTTCTTTTTTTTTCGTTTTTTGGATTCATGGTCCATTCACCCCCCACCCCCTCCTGCAGCAACACGAACGTTGTCAAGATCTTGGACCAGGGACTTTAGCAGTTCCATAATCTTACCCATCCCCCAACTACCCCTCCCTTCCCCATCCCCTCCCCTCCCTATCCCTTCCCATCCCCCCCTTCCCTCTTTGACACAGTTGCCTTAAAGCAGTATTTAATGTTAGTCTCTAACTAGAAGACTTGTGTTTCTCTGTCCGGTTGATAAGTTATGACAGGTAGACACCCGCCCCCTTTTTTCATGGGGCCTCCCCTTGTTTTTGTTTAGGTTTTTGTTTATATTTAGGCTACGGTTTACTGTTATTGGGTGCCTTGCGGCCGGAGCGGGACCGCTTGCCACTCCACCTGTTGTGACCCTGAGGACCTATCCTCCCATGGTGACATCAGGATTGCAACCCCATTTAGGGTTGCCCTCCACCCGATCCCCTCATTTTTTGGGGCATCGGAGCAGGTCTTGGACTTCCAACCCTGCAGAAAGGGAGCCCAGGATTTCTCATATTTTGGGCTTCCCCTCTTTCTTTCCCATCCTCTTTTCTTTCCCTCTCTGGTCGTTTCTCACCTCCTTTGTTCCCTTCTCTCCCCCCCTTCAGGTGCCTTCGAGGAGAGCTTGTCGACTCACGCCTACTCGGATTCTGGGCTCATCTCGTACTCCCTGGCTCCAATATCCTACGCACATGGATCAGGTAAGAAATACTAGCATGTATGCGCACCCACACCCTCATGTTCATGGCTGACGAAATCCCCAAACAACATTCCCTTAAGATAGCCTCCCACAATACACAGGGCCTGAACTCCCCATTGAAAAGACGTAAGGCCTTCCATAACTACCACTCCAAGAATCTAGACATTATCCTGATTCAAGAGACCCACTTCCCCAAAAGCTTCAACCCTACCTTTCTCCACCGAAACTATCCCACCTTCTTTTTAGCTAACGTAGATGACAAAAAAAGAGGGGTAGCCATCCTCATCTCCAAACGCACCCCATTCACTTTATCCCAAATCATCAGGGATAGTGAGGGAAGATATATCCTAGTCAAGGGATTCATAAACGGAATACTTTTTTCCCTTATCTCGTACTATGCCCCTAATAAAGGCCAAGCCCCCTTTTTCTCCTCTATGCTGACCTCCCTTTCACAGCACTTAGAAGGCAAAGTGATCATAGGTGGCGACTCTAACGTCGCATTCGATCATATATTAGACAAATCATCTCAAAACAAATCTCGTCTCAAAAGACCCCCCAAACAGAGTCTCAACATTGCTCGGCTCTTCCACTCTATGGGCATGATAGACTCCTGGAGGGAGTTAAATCCCACTGCCAAGGACTACACCCATTTCTCTGCACCCCATAGAACATACGCCCGCATAGACCATATTTTCCTCCACTCCTCAGACATTCAGCTAGCATCTCAGGCCTCTATAAAACGAGGTCCCATGGTCCGATCACTCCATAGTCTCCCTCAAAATCTCTGGTTTCCTTAATCAAG
Source organism: Lithobates sylvaticus (assembly GCA_028564925.1). Lineage (NCBI taxonomy): Eukaryota > Metazoa > Chordata > Amphibia > Anura > Ranidae > Lithobates > Lithobates sylvaticus. The sequence continues at coordinate 520,069,767 of CM053028.1, read as the reverse complement.
CTAGCACCCCACAATGGCGCCTTAAAGAATCCCTTCTCTCCAACCCTGTACACTGCATTATGCTTGAAAATGACCTTAAAGAATACTTCCGCCTCAATGATACCAAAGACACTTCCCCCAACGTGCTTTGGGGGGCACACAAAGCAGTCATGAGGGGTAAACTTATCCAGCTAGCCTCACGCCTAAAACGTGAAAAACAATTAGACATTACCAACTTAGAGAAAAACTTTCGAACATTAAGCAAATCTCACAAAAAACAACCCTCCCCCACTTCGCTCGCTCTTTTGGATGCAGCCAGGATTGCCCTAAACACAGCCCTTACCTGTAGCTCAGAAAAACACTTGAGATGGGTGAGTGGTAGATTCTATCTCAACTCAGATAAATTCGGCCCTCACTTGGCGGCGAAACTTTCACCTAAGTACAGAGCCCATGCCCTACCCAAAATTAAATCTCTATCTGGTTCCCTCACACAAAACCCCAAACAAATCTTGGAAGCCTTCCAGACATTCTATTCAAACCTCTACTCTGGTGCAAACCCTAGCAGTACACAGTCAGTCAATTCATTCCTAGACAACATTCCTCTCCCCAAGATCTCAGACTCCCACCGCTCAATCATGGAAGCCCCCATCTCTGAAGTAGAAGTTAGAGAAGTCATAAAGGAGCTTAAAAAAGGCTCAGCCCCTGGCCCAGATGGTTTTTCAACGCAATACTACAAGACCTTCTCCGAAGTACTTTCTCCTTATCTGGTCCGGTTCTTCAATTCCCTGAACGGGAAATCACCCTTGGACTCTGCATCAAATCTTGCTTACATATCTGTCATCCCCAAACCTGGCAAGGACCAGACCCTAGTGAGCAATTATAGACCAATCTCATTAATTAATAATGATTTAAAAATAATGACAAAAATCCTCTCTAACAGACTAGGGTCCTTCATAGGGTCCTATGTACACAAAGACCAGGTGGGCTTTATTCCTGGGAGGCAGGGACCGGATCAGATAAGGAGGGCAGTGGATATTATTTCCCTGCTTAAATCGAGATGGGACGGCGGACCCCCACAAGAAGGCTTCCTCCTTTCCATTGATTTACAAAAAGCCTTTGACACGATCACCTGGCCTTATTTATTCAACATTTTAGAAAGATGGGGCTTTGGCGCGCACTTTATACATCTCCTCGAAGCACTTTACTCCCAACCCAAAGCACAGGTTAGACTCCAAGGCCACCTATCAGACACATTCCCCATAAATAAAGGAACTAGACAGGGCTGCCCACTATCCCCCCTCCTTTTCGCAATCGGTATTGAAACTTTAGCTGTAGCCATAAGAAACCACCCAGACATCCACGGTGTCAAATGTGGACAATCCATGCACAAATGCGCCTTGTTCGCGGATGATGTCCTCCTTTTCATCACCTCTCCCCTCATATCCACCCCTAACATCCTTCAACTCCTTCATAAATTTGGACAGGTCTCGGGTCTGCAAGTCAACATGACTAAATCGATGGCCCTCAATATCTCCTCCCCTCTGGCCCTAGTGGATAGATTAAAGAATCACTTCCCCTTCTCTTGGAGTTCTTCCTCCATCCCATACTTAGGCGTCCATCTCACCCCCAACATCGACCAACTATACAGCCACAACTACCCACCTATGTTCAAGAAAATTAAGAACGACCTTGAACAATGGTCGCTCCATAAACTGTCCTGGCTAGGTAAAGTCAATGCCGTTAAAATGACCCTACTTCCCAGGTTATTATACCTCTTCCGATCACTCCCCATACCAGTACCCAAAGCCCAAATACATAACCTTCAATCTAAAATAATAAGATTCACATGGGGCAAATCAAGCCACAGAATCCCCAAACAAACCCTATTCAGACCCAGACGGAAAGGAGGCTTAGGTCTTCCCAACCTCTGGTGGTATTACCAGGCAGCTCAACTAAGCCAAACATCGACCATCTATTCTAGAGGCCCCAAACCTGATTGGTTAGAAATGGAAAGACAAGCTATCCCCAAGTTCACCATTGATTACCTCATCTGGCGCCCCCCTAAATCCAGACCCCCGATCATGTCCCCTACACTCTCCCATTCACTGGCTCTATGCGACACAATACATAAACTAAATATCATTACATCAAGGTGGCAACCCCTTGCTCATATCTTCAACAACCCCTCATTCCCCCCAGGGTTGGATATAAAGGCATTCCAATGGTGGCTAGATAAAGGCCTTTACAGAATAGGGCACTTCTTCAACTCAAATGGTCCCCTTAACCTAAGCCAATGCACCTCAAAACTGGAAATGCCCACCTCGGAGAGATTCCGCTACCAACAAATAGCACACTTCTTACACACACTATCTTCTCAAGACAATCGCCCCCTAACTGTCACCCCATATGAACAATGGTGTTCCTCAGCCATGGACATGAGGGGGGGAATTTCTCTGATCTACTCTGCTCTAGCCGAACCCCATGACAAAGCGCAATACATGCAGGGCTGGGAACGCGACCTGGAATTTGAGTGGGAATTGGACACCTGGCACTCCTGCTTCACAAATGCCTTCAAGGGAATCCTTAACGTATCTCTAATGGAAGCAGACATTAAAGTCTTCACCCGCTGGTACTTGGTACCGACACGTCTAGCCAAATTCTATCCCCAGTCCTCTCCCCTATGCTTTAGGGGTTGCGGCCATCTAGGATCTCTTCTACACATCCTCTGGGAATGTCCCAGAATCAGAAGCTATTGGAACAAGATCTTTAGCCTAATCCGCAAAGTCACGGGCGTTGCGGTTCCTCAATCACCAACAATAGCCCTCCTAAATCAGAAAATTCCTAAAATCACCAAAAATAGCCAAATCTTGATTCACTACATCTTCATCGGAGCTAAATTAACAATAGCCCGATCTTGGAAATCCCCAAAGGTCTCATTCCCATTGACTAAACAAAAAATTACCTGGATCATGTTCCAAGAGAAAACCTCCAACATCATCCTCGACAAACTAGATAAATTTAAATGTGTGTGGGAACCCTGGGCCCAATACATTGGGACCCTTCTCTAATCCAGGACCTAAGACCAAAATCAGACGACCTCCCAGATCTGACCCCTCTTGACCTCCTCAAGCTCTCCTCGAAACAGACACCCCCTTGCTCTTGATCCCCTATCTCCTTTCTCCTTTCTCCTTTCTCTTCTTCCACCTTCTCTCATATCTCTTCCTCCTTTTCCCATCCTTCCCGCTGGCGCCTGCTAGCGGGAAGGACGGGCGTCCATGTTCCTGAGACCTGATACTCATATATCAGTGGCGAAAAGTCAATTTGTAATCTTTCTTTTTATTTTGTTAATTTTTTATCTCATTTTCTCAAGTACCACTCACCAATTGGTCAATCCCCCATGGGACAGTACCAAGATTGCTCTTGAGGGCATTTATTTACCTAGAGACCAACAGGGATCTCACCGCAGGGACTCAAGTCCCTCTTAGTTTTTAGTACATCATTAGTCTCTTACTCCCAAGCAGTGCACATTGACTTCCCGGGCTTCTCACGACCGGAGGGCCCTGGGGCCCCGACACAGATTGAACCCAGATGGGGTGTCGGGTCACCAGACCCTCTGGTGGATTACTTACTTGAATTTCTTTGTGCATCTTTCCGCATAACTGCTTAATTGCCCCTCAATGATACCCCCAAGGCACTCAGTTGTTTGGAATTAGTACTATATATTTCCGGTATATGCTCTAGTTAATCGCCACTGTTTAATATGCTCTTATGCTGTACTTCTCAGATTCCCCTGCGAGGGAGAAACCTTTGTTATATTTTTGTTTACTCAATAAAAATTAAAAAAAAAAAAAAAAAAAAGAAAACACGCTGAGCAGGTGCACTCAACTTCTTTGGTTGACCATGGAGAGGCCTGTTCTGAGTTGAACCTGTCCTGTTAAACCTCTGTATGGTCTTGGCCACTGTGCTGCAGCTCATGGGTCTTCAGGGTCTTGGCAATCTTCTTATAGCCTAGGCCATTTTTATGCAGAGCGACAATTCTTTTTTGCAGATGCTCAGAGAGTTCTTTGACATGAGGTTCCATGTTGAACTTCCAGTGACCAGTATAAGAGAGTGAGAGCGATAACACCAAATTTAACACATCCGCTCCCCATTCACACCTGAAACCTTGTAACACTAATAAGTCACATGACACCGGGGAGAGAAAATAGCTAGTTGGGCCCAATTTGGACATTTTCACTTAGGGGTGTACTCACTTTTATTGCCAGCGGTTTCAACATTAATTACTGTGTTGAGCTATTTTGAGGGGGACGGCAAATTTACACTGTGATACAAGCTGTACACTCTTTACTTTACATTGTAGCAAAATGTAATTTCTTCAGTGTTGTCCCATGAAAAGATATAATAAAATATTTACAAAAATGTGAGGAATGTACTCACTTTTGTGAGATACTGTATATATATATATATATATATATATATATATATATACATATATATATCTTTTCACCAGACTGAATATATAATACACTGCCTGAAGTACACTGCTACACTGGATGCAGAGTATATATATATAGATATATCTATCTATCTATCTATCTATCTATCTATCTATCTATCTATCTATCTATCTATCTATCTATATACAGTGGTGTGAAAAAGTGTTTGCCCCCTTCCTCATTTCCTGTTCCTTTGCATGTTTGTCACACTTAAGTGTTTCAGAACATCAAACCAATTTAAACAATAGTCAAGGACAACACAAGTAAACACAAAATGCAATTTGTAAATGAAGGTGTTTATTATTAAAGGTGAAAAAAAATCCAAACCATCATGGCCCTGTGTGAAAAAGTGATTCCCCCCCCTTGTTAAAACATACTATAACTGTGGTTGTCCACACCTGAGTTCAATTTCTCTAGCCACACCCAGGCCTGATTATTGCCACACCTGTTCACAATCAAGGCATCACTTAAATAGGAGCTGCTTGACACAGTAAGGTCCACCAGAAGATCCTTAAAAGCTACACATCATGCCGAGACCCAAAGAAATTCAGGAACAATTGAGAAAGAAAGTAATTGAGATCTATCAGTCTGTAAAGGGTTATAAAGCCATTTCCAAAGCTTTGGGAATCCAGCGAACCACAGTGAGAGCCATTATCCACAAATGGCGAAGACATGGAACAGTGGTGAACCTTCCCAGGAGTGGCCGGCCGCCCAAAATTACCCCAAGAGCGCAGCGACGACTCATCCAAGAGGTCACAAAAGACCCCACAACAACGTCCAAGGAACTGCAGGCCTCACTTGCCTCAGTTAAGGTCAGCGTTCATGCCTCCACCATCAGGAAAAGACTGTGCAAAAATGGCCTGCATGGCAGAGTTCCAAGGAGAAAACCACTGCTGAGCAAAAAGAACATCAAAGCTCGTCTCAATTTCTCCACAACACATCTTGATGATCCCCAAGACTTTTGGGACAACATTCTGTGGACCGATGAGACAAAAGTGGAACTCTTTGGAAGGTGTGTGTCCAAGTATATCTGGCGTAGAAGGAACACTGCATTTCAGAAAAAGAACATTATACCAACAGTAAAATATGGTGGTGGTAGTGTGATGGTCTGGGGCTGTTTTGCTGCTTCAGGACCTGGAAGACTTGCCGTGATAAAAGGAACTATGAATTCTGCTGTCTACCAAGAGATCCTGAAGGAGAATGTCCGACCATCTCTTCGTGTACTCAAGCTGAAACGAACTTGGGTTCTGCAGCAGGACAATGATCCTAAACACACCAGCAAGTCCACCACCGAATGGCTGAAGAAAAACAAAATGAAGACTTTGGAGTGGCCTAGCCAAAGTCCAGACCTGAATCCTATTGAGATGTTGTGGTATGACCTTAAAAAGGCTGTTCATGCTCGAAAACCCTCTAATGTAACTGAATTAGGACAATTCTGCAAAGATGAGTGGGCCAAAATTCCTCCAGGACGCTGTAAAAGCCTCATTGCACGTTATCGCAAACGCTTGGTTGCAGTTGTTGCTGCTAAGGGTGGCCCAACCAGTTATTAGGTTTAGGGGGCAATCACTTTTTCACACAGGGCCATGATGGTTTGGATTTTTTTTCACCTTAAATAATAAACACCTTCATTTACAAATTGCATTTTGTGTTTACTTGTGTTGTCCTTGACTATTGTTTAAATTGGTTTGATGTTCCGAAACACTTAAGTGTGACAAACATGCAAAGGAACAGGAAATGAGGAAGGGGGCAAACAATTTTTCACACCACTGTATATATATATATATATATATATATATATATATATATATATATATATATATTTATATATATATATATATATATATACACACACACACGAGACTGTATATACTGTATATATATATATTAATACACTGCCTGCACTGACTGAATATCGAGTAAACACTGAATGTATATAGCCAAAGGCACCCTGCCTTTGGCCAATTATGGCTCTCTTAGCAGAGGGCACTGACTGGCCAAAGTATGCAGGTCAGGTGCATGTTTTGGCCATTCATCATACACCAATGCACTTGCGATCTCGCAATGCATTATGGGGCATTCCGTGGTGCTAAAATTTGCCGCAAACGCCCCATAATGTTCGCTCTTTGGCGAACAGGCGAACACCTGATGTTCGAGTCGAACTTATGTTCGACCCGAACATCAAGCTCATCCCTAATCTTGAGTACGGGGGTCCGTCACAGTCTTCTTACACATTTTAAAGAACTGGAAAAACATCCTCTGCACTGCAAGTAGTTGAAGTAAATTTACATTGGTTTCAACTTCTGTGTCTTATTGAAGAGTTAAACTGCCTGTGGATGGAGTCAAGACAGCAGGTGATTATACTGACTGGACAGACTGGGCCTGAGGTATATCAATGCATAAAGTGGCATTTTAAGCATAATAATAATAATAATACTATTAATAACAATAATAATATGGCTTAACAGAAGAGGCAAAACTTAGTAAAAAAAAAAAATGTATAGTAAAATAGGGAAAGAATACACGAGAAGTGTAATTGTACATACACACAGAAAAAAAAAAAAAGATACTGAGAATTACACCCAGGAGAAAAGATACTGAGAATTACAGGACAAGAGAAGTGCTACTGTGCAGAGTCCATACATACAGAATAATACATACAGAGTGTTAATTATTATTATTATACACGATTTATATAGTGGCAACAGTGTACGCAGCGCTTTACAATGTATAGGGGGGACAACACAATTACAGTACAGTTCAATACAAAGGGTACAGGAGGGCCCTGCTCATAGAGCTTACATTCTAAAGGGACTGGGTGGTGGTACAAAAGGTAATAGCTGCAGAGAATGATTTGATGGGGGTTGCTGTTAATATGTACAGGCAGTCCCCGAGTTACGAACATTCGAACGACTCATACTTACGAATGGAGTGAGAAACAGGAAGTGAAAGGAAATCTACCCCTAGAGGGGTAGATTCACTCCAGTAATAGTTACCATGGGGAAATGCAGGGCTGCTGATAGAGAGGGACCACCAGTCCTTCAGTAAGGGGCCTGGGCACACAGGGGGGCCCGAACAGCAGGGGGATTCGGTGCGTTCAAGCGGAGGGGCAATTACAGAAGGATGCCCTGTGCGTCTCTCTGCAGCAGCTGGAAGCCTGTTTCTCCCCATGCTTCTGGCTTTCAGCTGCTGCAGAGAGAGACACAGCCAAAGGGCATCATTCCTGTAATTGCTTCCCTGACACTGATCCCCCTCCTGGTTCAGCCTGCCTCTGATTCCCCCCGCATGCCCCCCCTCTGTCACTGTGACACCCCCCCCCCCCCCCTCCCACAGCGCTGCAGGCTTCCCTGCTGTGTCTCAGCCAATGATGAGCAAGAGATCCAAGAGAGCACCCACTCTTGTGCACATTACTGGATCAGGATCGGGCTCGGGTAAGTTTTAGGGGGGGGGGGGCTGCATACTGAAGGTAAAAAGAAACTTCAACCTTTACAACCACCTACAAGAAAAAAATAAGACTACTGTGCATTATTCATACATACAGAACAAGAACAGATATCACAAATTACATCCGGAATCCAAAAAAGAGGAAAGTGCTGTTTTAAAAAGCAACTTAAACTGGATACTGAGAATTACACCCATAAAAAAAAAGAGAAGTGTTACTGTGCAGGTTTCACGTACACAATAGAAGAGGAAGAATTTTGCATTAAAGTCATTCTAAAGCTAAAACATTTTTTACCTTAATACATTCCTAGCAGAAACAAGTAGGAATTTGCAACAACATGTAAGACTCCCTGCAACGCCCACTGATCACTCAGAAGGGATTATTTTTTTCTCATCAAAAGTAGAGCTACTTTTTAAGCAAATTTAATCTAAAAAAGATAAGCGAGTAGTACTCACGGTTTTGCACTCACGTTGTTCTTAGTTTTTTAGTGAGTCTGCTGAAGAATGACTAGATTACTGACTCATAATCTGGCCCTTTGTACTTTCAGAGAAGGTAAACCAGGACAAACTGTACTCTACCTCCACCCTATAGATTACTCAATAATGACATGACAGGAAGAAAGCTCTCGAGGTTTATATGTAGAGAAAAGAGAAGGAAACCTGTACTGCAAAGGTATTAGGCTACCGCACCTATTCTTTTCTTTTTAAAACTATGACCAATATCTTTCACCCACTATTCCTAAGGAAATATATACAAGACCAGCCTAATACACCAGCAGTTTTTTTTTTGTTCAACCCAGCGGGCTGAATAAAAAAAAAAAATTGAAGAGCTCGGGAGGAGCTGTTGTACTAACATCGGATAGTTAGTACAGCGGCTCGTCCCACTGAGCTATTGTGTTCTGACAGGGTGGCCCCCCCCCCTCCTCCACCAGTCATTGGCTGAGATTGCTGATTGGCATACCTTTTTTTATTCTTTTGGCTGGCTCCTGTCGGACTGGCGGCCGTACACACGGGCCAAATGTCTATTAAACCGGATGATACTGCCTAATATTTAGCCCATGTGAGTATGGGCCTTAAGACCTTAACTAGTTGCCGCCTGCCCACCGTCAAATGACGGTGGGGCGGTGCAAATTTAGTTCTGGGACGACATTCCAGAACGTCTGCTCTCGCTCGCCTGCGTGGATGCGCAACGCGGTGATCGGGGCCGCGCCGCGTTGATAGGACACGGCGCGACCCCAATTTCTGTAAAGAGCTGCATCCGCGGCTTTTTAACCATGTTATCGGCTGTGTCCAACCACAGCCGGTCACATGTAAACATGGAGATGCTGGTAATCGGCGCTCCTCGCCTCACACTGACAGAGTGTGTGTCGAGGAGAGCCGATCAGCGGCATCTCCACGCAAGGGGACATCTACACATGTAATCTGGGCACTGATCATCAGTGCCCTGATTACAATATAGTGCCAACAGTGTCACCAATCAGTACCCACCATTGCCCACCAGTGTCAGCAATCAGTGCCCACCACTGCCCACAAGTGCCACCAATCAGTGCCTATTAGCGATGCCAGTCAGTGATGGCTATCAGTGCCGCCTATCAGTGCTGCCCATCACTGCTATCGATCAATGCCCATTAGTGTTGCCCATCAGTGTCACCCATCAATGCCACCTATCCATGCCCATCAGTGCCACCTATTATTGCCCATCAGTGCTCATCAGTGCCACATATCAGTGCCACCTATCAGTGTGACATTAGTGCCTCCTCATCAGTGACACCTAATCAGTGCCTATAAGTACCACCTCATCAATGCCCACCGGTTCAGCCTATCAGTGCCCATCATTGCCGCCTCATCAGCGCACAGCAGTGAATGAGAAAAATGACTTAGTTACAAAATTTACTGACAGAAACTAAGTAAAAAAAATGTTGGTCTTTTTGTGTTCTTCACACATTTTCTTCAAATGTGTGAAGAAAATGATAACACATTTGTTTGGTTACAGTGTAGCATGACCGTGCAAGGATATCCCTTTGAGAAAGTCATGTGTGCAGTGACGATACGCGTGAGGGTGAGAGTCAGGTGACGCTGGGGTTCTGATCGCGGCCGAGGTCGGAACCATCATTTGTTTATCGCTAATTGTCGTTTACCTAATTTCAAGTCTTTTTTACTTATTAAATTTAATTTCTATGTGAATACTACACTATGGAGAGACTTGCTGTGTGACCGGAAGGGGAAGATAAGGAGGAGATAAGGATTCCTAGCAGTGCTAGCACAGAGGGGGACGTGGAGTGGAACAGCTGTTACTAAGGCTGTAATTTGCCTGATATAAGGTGAGAGGCTAGGGGAATCACTCTGCATGAAGCACCGGAGATTGGTCACACGGGGGCACTGAACTACTTAGGAGGAAATTCCATTTTTTTTTCCAAAGAAGATGGTCACGAACAAGATTGCACTGTGTATGGGACTGTGTCTGCACAAGTGATCTATGTTGTTTTCCACTATTGAATGAGATTTTTCTAAATTTTTTCTAGATTTTTTTGCATCATTGCACTTTATACACTGTGAACCTTTTGTACCTTTTTTGCTATTTTTGCACATTTTTTGCACTAACCTTTTTTGCTGCTTTGCAACACCATTACTTTGGCACCTATTTTTATTCATTGTTGCTAATTTAATTTATTATCGAGTTTGCACTTTGCGTCATCCAGTCAGCCCTTTCGCTGACTGTGCACATATTTATTTACACATGTGAATTTTATGCACATGCAACGTTACTTCTAAGCACTTTATTATTGCCGGCTTTAGTCATTATTGCACTAGTTATTATTATTGCACTAATCATTTTGTGGTGCACTGGATTTAAATAGATTATTATTATTATTATTATTATAATACAGGATTTATATAGCGCCAACAGTTTGCGCAGCGCTTTACAACATGAGGGCAGACAGTACACTTACAATACAAATCAATACAGGAGGGAAATAGATTTTTGGTTCTGTAATATACATTTCTATTATTGCTTATTTAATTATTTTATAGTTACTATGTTGTGCACGTGTATTTAGATATGCAGAGTTTTTGATCCTATACCGAATGTCATAAGTATTGGGAGACTATACCTATTTTTGTCATGAATATTGGGACATTATACCTATTTTTGTCATAAGTATTGGGACACTATACCTATTTTTATACAAATTTTTATTATTGAAGTTTATTTATTTGATAGTCTATTACTAAGGATTTAGTGGTATTGATTGAAGTTTATGCCCATTCTGACTATTGACGTGTGGCTATTAGGAGACCTCTGTCAGTCTGTCATATATCATCTATACTTCTTCACATTTTTTTGTGATTCCTGTAGAGCAGGGGTGCACAACCTTTTGAAGAGCAAGGGGCATTTAAGCAACTAGGTAACCAGTCGCGGCCACGATGAGTGTAACGGGCGGATGAAATGCATACTGCAGAAAGGACACGGACACAGCCCCCTCTACTCTATGGGCCCTCCGATCCGATCTGCCCAGACGGAAGGGGACGGATCCCCTTCTATTTTTTTTTCTTTAAGCAGATCGAATTGGAGGTAGGTGGGTGTAAATGGACACAAGTCCATTTGCATCTGCTGCTCAATAGAAGTGAATGGAGGGTTCCGATTGGGTCGGACTGATCCTGTGAAAGGGGCCTAAGGCTGCTTTCACACCTTTGCACTGCGGTTTACCCACACCGTGGGTTATAGCTACAAAAGGGTGGGCCAACTCAATATTGAACCCTACGGACTTAGCTCCCGTACACACGGTCGGAAATTCCGACCACAAAATCCGTCCGTTTTTTTCCCGACGGATTTTGTCCGAAACTGGTGTTGCATACACACGGTCGGACAAAGTTGTCGGAAAATCCGATCGTTCCGAACGTGGTGACGTTTGTTGTATACGACGGAACTACGTAGAGGCTAGTAGCTAATAGCTTTGGTCTCCTAATTTGATCTGAGCATGTTTGGCACTTTGTCCGTCAGAATTCTCTACACACGATCGGAAAAAGTCAGATCGGATCCTGCTCTCAAATTTTTTTCCGGCGGAAATTCCGATGGAAAAAGCCCGCTACAGCCCACACACGATCGGATTTTCCGACAACATAATCCGATTGGACTTTTTCCATCGGAATATCCGACTGTGTGTACGGGGCATAAGACTGGGATGCCATTGAAGTTCATGTGCATGTAAAGGCAGATGTCCCAATACTTTTGGTAATATGTCAGTGAGAACTATTCATAAACCTTGATGTATAACATTTAAATATGTTATTGTTTCATGTAATAAAAACAGCACTATTAAAAAAAAAAAACAAAAAAAAACTTTTTACAAAAACCTTCAACTAGTTTAGAGCTTGGAAGTATTGCAAATAAATACATTCATTCATAGGTGGTCTACGCATTTCATGGGAACCCCCGCTTCTTCAGGACTGGGTATATACAATAAATACTCTCTGTATAAAGCTCTAACTATATTTATATTTTTATGATACATTGTAGATAGACACCATGGATTTTTTTCTTAAAATTTGGACTATATCAAAATTATATATGTTATATGAGCTAACATATAGTTATCAATGAACTGCCAGGGCACTGATCAGCACTCTGATTCTCTGACAGTTTCTGCAGCTGAGATACGGGAAGAGGGTTCCCAGCTGTGTCTGCAGGAGCCTGACATTGCAGGTGCAATGCTCTGCAAGCTTAACAAATAAATGCATTTTTTTTTATCTGCAAAAACATGTACTTTTTTTTTTCTTTTCTTTAAAGATGAACTTATCCTTTTAATTAACATGAATTTGTACTTTGCCCACACAGGCACCTGATAGAAGAAGCCTATGAAAAACTGTCCTTCACAAATGACAAATGACAGTGAAGACTGTCAATCCAGTGCTGTATTCTGAGGTACATCTGAGGTTGCTGTGTTTTAGAGTATCTCAGACCATAAGATTTTAGAGCAGTCTCTGAGGTGGTTCGCTCCTTCCTTAGACGGGTCAGTCTTTGCCTTACGTTGGCTCTTGGAGAAAAAGTTATGGGCTCATTATTGTAAAACAATTAAATGGTAGCAGTTTCAAAACGAAATAGGCACACGAGGTCTATCTTGAGATCTCAATCCGCTACATACATTTCTAATTTATTATTTCAGGTTTATATTTTGTAATAGGTTTAGGCAATGCAAGAAAATCTTAGTAGTTAACCAAAAAAAAAAAAAAAAGTGTAAAGTCCATACAAACAAAAGTTAAAAAGTTATCCAAATATAACCTAGCTAGTTATTTATTTATAGATTTACTTTTGGCTGTTGAAAGAACATTCTTTAATTTTTTTTTTTACTTGTTGCTGAATATATATATATATATACCGTATATACTCGAGTATAGGCCGTCCCGAATATAAGCCGAGGCCCCTGATTTACCACAAAAAAACTGGGAAAAGTTATTGACCCGTGTATAAGCCGAGGGGGGGAAATGGAGCAGCTACTGTAAGTGGAAAAGAGTGTCAGCAAATGCCCATCTGCATGTCCCCTGTGTCCTATACAAACCCCCGTGTCCCCAGTGCAGCCTACCTGTGCCGATCGATCTGTCTCCCGCCGATCTGTGTCAGATCGCTGGCTGTCGCTGGCTGTCCGGTGTCCGCTGTCCCGTGTCTGGTGTCCGCTGTCCGCTGTCCCGTGTCCCGTACACGCTGAGGCGCCAGGCGCCATTACATGTTTGAAAGCCGCGCCTCCTCCTCCTCCTCATCCGTGATAGGAGGAACACTCGGTTTTCCCAGCAGTCAGTGTGCAGTGTTCCGCCTATCATGGACATCCTCTCATCCTCATCCATGAGATGAGAATGACAGGACTTCCGTGATAGGCGGAACACTGCACACTGACTGCTGGGAAAATTAGTGTCCACCTATCACGGACGGGCGGGAGGAGGCGGCGCGGCTTTTGAACACTGCCGTCTGTCTACATGACAAGCTGTTCATGTAGGCAGACGGCACTGACTCGAGTATAAGCCGAGAAGGGGACTTTCAGCCCTAAAAAAAGGGCTGAAAATCTCGGCTTATACTCGAGTATATACGGTATATATATATAATATGCCCTGCCATGGTATGAGCATAAAAAAATGAACACAGGGCTTGCACTAATGCATAGTACAGGGCTATGATACAGACTTGTAATGGTGTGCAAGGTATACAGTAGTTAGTAGACTTTTCCTGTCACTTTCCTCCAAATTGTTATTCCCCTTATCAATGATTGACATCAAACTAAAAACAAGGCAACTATGTGATGTCAGTCAACCTAATACTCTCTAGAGCAGTGGTCTCCAAACTGTGGTCCTGGAGCCAGATGAGGCCCTTTGCTTGCCTTTATCTGGTCCTTGAGTCATTATTCCTGCCACTGACACCAACAATGGGCACTATTCCTTCCACTGACACCAATGATGGGGCATCATTTCTTCCACTGACAATAAAAATGGGGCACTATTCCTCACACTGACACCAACTATTTCTCCCCTTAATACCAAAGATCGGTTATTGTTTACTCCTACTGGGCACAGTTCAGCCCCCCTAAAGTCTGAAGCCCAGTAAACTGGCCCTTTCTTTAGAACGTTTTGAGCCCCCCGCTCTCGAGTGTGGCCTCAGCAATGGCATTTTTCAGGGGAATTTGACAAATTTTACATTGCAAGTGTAAGATTGGGGTTATCAGTCTCAAACGGTAGGTGCGTTTTCCAGTGATTACGCCAGTACAAAACTGTATTTTGAAGGGCCTGGAAGCCCACTTTTATTTAAAAGCACAGAAAAATTCACAAAGACATCAGTACCCACGCAGGGTTGTTCCACCATTACTGTATCTTGCACACTCCATACTTTAGCCTCCTGGCTTACATTGTTCCCATACAGCTGATTCAGGCCTTTAGCCTAGGCCTCAGGTCTGCTCCTCAGACTAGGGTGACCAGACATCCCCGGTTTCCGGTTGAGGACACTGTCCCCAAACCAAGTCTGTCCCCGGCTTTGTCCCTGGATTGGATTTGAACAGGGGCTGGGGTAATTTCAAAGACAGTCAGTGCAGAATTAAAAGAAAAAATCTGAATTACACCCCCCTGCTCTGCCGCTCCTACTAGCTTAGGGGGTGGGGGTGTATTTTTTTCATTATCTGTGCCCCTTTCTGATGATCATGTGCTGGTCAGAGAGAGGATATTTCTTCAGTTTCGGGTGCATGCCCATTCCGCTCCTGCTCGCAGGTTCTTCTGCCTTGGCTCAAGTCCCAGCCAGCCACCTGCCCATCTCCTTGCCTTCCCTGGTGGAGTGATCTTCCTCCGCTCCCCACCCAGTAGTAGCTGGGCCCCGGAGAGTAAGACTTGACAGGTTGTGAGGCGGGCGGCGACGGGCAGAGAGTCGCTAATTGCCGCCACTACTAGTAAAAAAATATGTCCCCGGATTTCATTTAAAAAATCTGGTCACCTTACCTCAGACCCAAAAGAGTTTCCTAGAGTTAAGCGTTCTCCGAGCTCACTCCTGATCAGCGCCTTGCTGCTCTGTCACCATGTACGTCTGCCTCCTGCAGACATGCATACTCTGGCTGCCCCATGCAGCCTCTGACTCCTCTCAGGGGAATCTGTCTGTTGGGTGGAACCCTGATCCATAGCAAGGTCAAAACTAAATAGCCCAGCACACAGCTGTGCAATCAGCGTGCCTTTCTCTCCAAAATCTGGCGTAAACCAGCAATCCTCCAGGTAGCACAGGGTCCTATCGCCACACAAGCAAAATAGGTAAAAGTTGGCTACATTAAATGATTGCAAAATTTTGAACAGTGGTTTTCTTTGCATGCACATGAAAAAAGTTTGGCAGCAACAAAATGATTAAACTTTGCACCTGCACATATTTTTCTCCTGGTAGTACTAGATGAAATCATGCTTACTTACTTCATAGTGGCCACCAGTTAAGAACAATTAGGTCATTAATTTCTGTCATTGCCATACTATATTATGGTAGTGCTACTTATTTAGGAGCTGCTAAGTATTTTGAGTACCCTGTTCACTAATAAGTCCTGAGCAGAGTATGTCCCCTGCTGACACCATCAAAATGCCTTGACCAGGTGACTCCCTGGCTCTCACACAAAGGATAAATATGTACACACTGATGAGATGAATATTTAACGTATTAGTGTCCCAAACAATAGCAAAACATGCAAAAGAAAACAATTGTCTGAGTCTTTCAAATGGCAAAACACCAACAGGAAAAGGCAATATAACACAATACAGTACCACTTTAAGTCCCTCACCCTTCCTGCAGAACTAAAGATTAAAATGTGAGCTCCCAAACCAAGAGATTTTTCCCCAAGTGAGCAAAGGAGAAAGGAACAAAATGCAGGGCTAGCTCCCTTGTGGTCTCCCAGTAAAACGAGTCAGGGTTTAACGCTCAGAAATGTAGGCAAGTAACTTTTAGCAGGTACCCTAAGCATATGAAGAACTCTTCTGCCGACTAGGTGGGGCCCTTACGTAGGTGCACAACAGGGAATCAGTCTCTCTGAAGAAAATGGAATTACCCAAAGCATGGTAAACTGGCAAATGGATCTCCCCTTTAATAAGTATTGGTAAGGTGAAGAGTCACTTAAAGGATGTCAGACAAAGGTGAAGTAGCACTTTAACCACTTTCAGACCGGATCATTTTGCTGGCTTAAGACCAGACCACTTTTTGCGATTCGGCAAAAACTTATGTCCTTTTTTTTCCCACAAATAGAGCTTTCTTTTGGTGGTATTTGATCACCCCTGTGGTTTTTATTTTTTGCGCTATAAACAAAAAAAGAGCTACAATTTTGAAAAAACACATTATTTTTTTACTTTTTGCTATAATAAATATCCCCAAAAAATATATATAAAAAAAAAAATTTTTTTCCTCAGTTTAGGCCGATACGTATTCTTCTACATATTTTTGGTAAAATAAGCGATTATTGACTGGTTTGCGCAAAAGTTATAGCGTTTACAAAATAGGGGATAGTTTTATGGCATTTTTATTAATATTTTCTTTTTACTAGTAATGGCAGCGATCAGCGATTTTTTTATTTTTTATTTTTTATTGTGACTGCGACATTATTGCAGACACATCGGACATTTTTGACACATGTTTGGGACCATTGTCATTTATACAGCAATCAATGCTATACAAATGCACTGATTCCTGTGTAAATGACACTGGCAGTGAAGGGGTTAACCAGGAGGTGGCAGTGTAGGGGTTAAGTGTGTCCTAGAGGCGTGTTGCTATCTGTGGGGGGCGTGGCTGTGTTGTGCACATCACTGATCTCTGCTCCAATCACAGGGAGCAGAGATCAGTGTCACTTGTTGCTAGGCAGAATGGGGAGATGCTGTTTACATCGGCATCTCCCCGTTCTTCCTCCCCGTGAGACGATCGCGGGATATCCCAGCGACTATGGAGTCCGCGAGGCCCGCGATCGGACTCACGGAGGTCCCGACCAGCGCGCGTGCCGCTGGTGGCGCGCACACGATGGCACGGCGGCAAATTCAAAGAGACGTACCTGTACGCCCTTATGCCTGTCCATGCCATTCTGTCGATGTACATCGTCATGCGCCGGTCGGGAAACGGTTAAAGTGGAGGTCCGCCAAAAAAATAAATATTAAAAGCCAGCAGCTACAAAATACTGCATCTGCTAACTTTTAATATATTAGTGTAGCGCTGAGTGATAGAAATATCAGAAGGTGTGTAAAAATGTGACTGTATACACAATGTAATTAGTGAAAAAATAAAGGTATCAACTTGCAAAAACAATGTATGACAGCCAAAATATGCATGGATGTGGTGAACCCAAGGGAAAGCTCAATGACTATAGTCCAAAGCTGGAAAGGACTCCAATATATCCTATGGTGAAGCAGTCCACATAAACAGATTGCGCAGATGAAATCTTCCTGTAAAGTGGCACCAAGCTAAAGGGAAAATGTACTGAGTGGAGAAAGTTGTCTGGAGTCACTTCAACACAGTCTGTCATAGATAAGAAGATGGGTACTCTTACCGGTGAAGTTGAACACACATGTCATACGACAGTGGGTCAGTAAGGCTTGTATTCCTGATTGATCCCAATCAGGTGCTGTGTATGGGCGATGGTTGGATGGATCCAATGATGGGTCCTCGGTTCTCAATCCGCCAACTCCAGGGTAATGTACACTCTCGAATGAGTGTACTCAGTACTGGTTTCACAGGAACTCAGCATGGAAAAAAGAAAAAACAAAGGGGGCTCCGGGTGGTGCAGGTCAAAAACCAATAGGTTTATTTGAAAAAAAATGCCATAAAAGTAAATGACAAAATTATAAAAGTGATCACAGGATAAAATCGATAAAAATAAAAGCAATGTGGGGTACAGAAAATGCATTTTTATTTTTCCTTTTGTCATTTACTTTCATGGCATTTTTTTTCAAATAAACCTACTGGTTTTTGACCTGCACCATCCGGAGCCACCTCAGTTTTTTTTTTTTTCCATGCTGAGTTCCTGTGAAACCAGTCCTGAGTACACTCATTCGAGAGTGTAGATTACCCTGGAATTGGCGGATTGAGAACCGAGTGGAAGTTCCATTTTTGGGTGGAACTCCACTTTAACCACTTGATCATCGGCTCACGCCGATATACGTTGGCAAAGTGGCACGGGTGCGCAAAACCATTGCATCATTCGTGGCTAGTCCCATGGACTCAATGTCTGCCGGTGGCCTGCGATCGTGGCACGGAGATGCAGAACAGGGAGATGTAAACAAGGCATTTCCCTGTTCTGCCTAGCAACATGACAGGGATCTACTGCTCCCAGTGATCGGGAGCAGTGATCTCTGTCATGTTCTAGTGAGCCCATCCCCCCTACAGTTAGAACACACTGAGAGAACACATTTAATCCCTTGATCATCCCCTAGTGTTTAACCCCTTCCCTGGCAGTGACATTTACAGAGTAATTAGTGCATTTTTATAGCACTGGTCACTGTATAACTATCAATGGTCCCAAAATTGTGTCAAAAGTGTCCGATCTGTCCGCCGCAATGTCGCAGTCATGATAAAAATCGCAGATCACCGCCATTAATAATAAAAAAATATTTAAAAAATGCCATAAATCTATACCCTATTTTGTACACGCGACAATCTTTGCGCAAACCAATCAATATACGCTTATACACGTTGATCCACTCTGCTCTCTCTCACGTCCAGCCTCCTACACCGTCTCTCCCATCAATTTTTTTTAAACGCTCCCGCCCCTTAGTCCTCATGGGCAGTGTAGTTTAGTTCCAGTGAGTTTGAATGAGACTCCTGCTTGCAGCATACAAGTCCCAAAAGCATTTCTGTATGGGTTCTGTAATGACTAAGTTGGGGGACACTGCCATCTTGTGTCATAAAACATTTCTGTACAACAGTAACATTGCACAGTGTTACATTACATTTGTGGATTGTCACTAGTGTTTTCCTATATAAACAAGTGTAAAAAAGCTACTAATGTTTCTCCAAGGTGCATGCATAGCACCTGTATTTGAAAATGTATATGCATACTTTGCTATTGAATCAGTATGACACAGCCAGAATTTTCATAAGGAAACATTGGCATCACAAGCCTACATATTCTCTCGTGCAGGACTTCCCGAAACACCTTTTCATTTCTTATGTCATTTCTTATCTCTTTAGCTAGTTATTGTGTTAAATTACTTGAACTATCAAGCACAAATAAAATATTATAGATATAATCCAGCAAAACCTTTTTTATGCAATAAACATAATAGAATTTTTTTCATGCTCTGGGTTGTTTAGCAAGTACACTTCTAATAGTAAATCAATTTGCTTAGCATTTGTGATTAAACAGATATATAATACTATAATTTTATGTTGCGCTGAAGATGTGTTTACATAGGATCAGGGATCAGTTGCATGAAATAAAAGAGAATAATCCTCTGCATTAGTTTACTGTTTAAAGCGGAATTTCAGGAAAACAGCTAAATACACAGATGTAATATCTATCTATCTATCTATCTATCTATCTATCTATCTATCTATCTATCTATCTATCTATCTATCTATCTATCTATCTATCTATCTATCTATCTATCTATCGATCTATCCTGTCCCCTCAAAATAATTCAACATACAGCCATTAACCTCTAAACCGCTGGCAACAAAAGTGAGTACACCCCTATGTGAAAATGTCCAAATTGGGCCCAAAGTGTCAATATTTTCTGTGGCCACTATTATATTCCAGCACTGCCTTAACCCTCTTGAACATGGAGTTCACCAGAGCTTCACAGGTTGCCACTGGAGTCCTCTTCCACTCCTCCATGATGACATCATGGAGCTGGTGGATATTAGAGAACTTGTGCTCCTCCACCTTCCACTTGAGGTTACCCCACAGATGCTCAATAGGGTTTAGGTGTGGAGACATGCTTGGTCAGTCCATCACCTTTACCCTCAGCTTCTTTAGAAAGGCAGTGATCATCTTGGAGGTGAGTTTGGGGTCATTATCATGTTGGAATACTGCGCTGCGGCACAGTCTCCGAAGGGAGGGGATCAGTATGTCACAGTACATGTTGGAATTAATGGTTCCCTCAATGAAATGTAGCTCCCCAGTGCCTGCAGCACTCATGCAGCCCCAGACCATGACACTCCCACTGCCATACTTGACTGTAGGCAAGGCACACGTTTCTTTGTACTCCTCACCTGGTTGCCGCCACAGATGCTTGACGCCATCTGAACCAAATAAGTTTATCTTGGTCTTATCAGACCACAGGACGTGGTTCCAGTAATCCATGTCCTTAGTCTGCTTGTCTTCAGCAAACGGTTTAGAAGCCTTTAGACAAGGCTTCCTTCTGGGACAACAGCTATGCAGACCAATTTGGTGCAGTGTGCAGCATGTGGTCTGAGCACTGACAGGCTGACCCCCACCCCTTCAACCTCTGCAGCAATGCTGGCAGCACTCATATGTCTATTTCCCAAAGACAACCTCTGGATGTGACACTGAGCACATGTACTCAACTTCTTTGTTTGACAAGTCGAGGTCTGTTCTGAGTGAAACCTGTACTGTTAAACCTCTGTATGGTCTTGGCCACCGTGCTGCAGCTCAGTTTCAGGGTCTTGGCAATCTTCTTATAGCCTAGGCCATCTTTATGTTGAGCAACAATTTTATATTTTTTTCAAATCCTCAGAGTTCTTTACCATGAGGTGCCATGTTGAAGTTCCAGTGACCAGTATGAGAGAGCGAGAGCGATAATACCAAATGTAACACACCTGCTCCCCATTCACACCTGAGACATTGTAACACCAATGAGTCCCATGACACTGGGAAGGGAAAATGGCTAATTGGGCACAATTTGGACATTTTCACTTATGCCGCGTACACACGATCGGACTTTCCGGCTGGATTGTTCGCCGGACAATCCGATCGTGTGTGGAGCTGCGGCGGACTTTTTGTTCCCAAAGTCCGGCGGACTTAGTTTGTCTGTGTGCTAGTCCGCGGGACTTATGAAATGAACGGACTTGCCGACACACGATCGGAAAGTCCGTTCATTTAGAACGTGACTCCAAGTAGACCGGAATAGCGTAGGAAGTCAATGCCTTGATCGGCGACATTGACACCTCGCTAGCCCCGTTACCTGGTATGGATTTAAAGGGGAATCCCTATGCCGAAAAAACGGCGTGGGGGTCCCCCGAATCCATATCAGACCCTTATCCGAGCACGCAGCCCGACCGGTCAGGAAAGGGGAAGGGGACGAGCAAGCACCCCCCCCCCTCCTGAGCCCAACCAGGCCGCATGCCCTCAACATGGGGGGTGCCCTGGGGAAAGGGGGCCCTGCGGCCCCCCCACCCCAAAGCACCTTGTCCCCATGTTGATGAGGACAAGAGCCTCTTCCCGACAACCCTGGCCGTTGGTTGTCGGGGTCTGTGCCCCCAGATCCCGGCCCCCCACCCTATGTGAATGAGTATGGGGTACGATTTACCCCTACCCATTCACCTAAGGGAAAAAAGTGTAAAAAAAAAACACAATTTTTTAAAATACTTTATTGCACAGCTCCGGGGTCTTCTTCCATCTTGGGGGGTCTTCTCGCCGGACTCCTCTGCTATCTTCTGCTAGCTCTTTTACTAGCGGAGGAGCCCGCCTTTCTCCTTCGTCGCCGCCGTCATCTGGGGGTCTTGTTCCGACTTCGGGGGTCTTGTCCTGCTCTTCTGCTGTTCTTGCCAGGCCTCCGCTTTCTTCTTCCAGCTCTTTTACTAACGGTGGCCTAGGCTTCTGTTGCCGTCGCTGTCGCCTTCTGCTTCTGCTTCTTCTGCTTCTTGTTCTTCTTTCTTCTTCCGATGTTGACTCGTCGCTGTCTCCTCTTATAATGGCTCAGACGTGTTGCGCTGCCAGTTATATAGGGACAAGGGGCGGGTCCGATAAGCCCCCATATGCAGACCCCGACAACCAACAGCCAGGGTTGTCGGAAAGAGGCCCTTGTCCTAATCAACATGGGGACAAGGTGCTTTGGGGTGGTGGGGCTTGGTACGGCTCAGGAGGGGGGGGGGCACTCGCTCATCCTCACCCCCTTTCCTGACTGGCCGGGCTGCACGCTCAGATAAGGGTCTGATATGGACTGGGCGTTTTTTCTGCGTAGGGATTCCCCTTTAAATCCATACCAGGTGACGGGGCTTGCGAGGTGTCAGTCACCGATCGAGGCGGCGGCATTGACTTCCTTTGCTATTCCCGTCTACCTGGAGTCACGTTCTAAATAAACGGACTTTCCGAACGTGTGTCGGCAAGTCCGTTCATTTCAAAAGTCCTGCGGACTTCCGCCAAAACTCCGGCGGATTGTCCGCCGGAAGAGTCCGGGCGTGTGTGGCCAAGTCCACACGTTTGGAAAGTCCGGTGGATCTCCGCTGGAAAGTCTGGCGGATTGTCCAGCGGACTAGGTCCGCCGAACGGTCCGGCTGAAAAGTCCGATCGCGTGCCACATGAAAAGATATACTAAAATATTTATAAAAAATATACAGTATCTCACAAAATTGAGTACACCCCTGACATTTTTGTAAATATTTTATTATCTTTTCATGTGACAACACTGAAGAAATGACACTTAGCTATTTTCCTTCCCCGGTGTCATGTGACTCGTTAGTGTTACAAGGTCTCAGATGTGAATGGGGAGCAGGTGTGTTGTCGCTCTCACTCTCTCATACTGGTCACTGGAACTTCAACATGGCACCTCATGGCAAAGAACTCTCTGAGGATCTGAAAAAAAGAACTGTTGCTCTACATAAAGATGGCCTAGGTTGTAAGATTGCAAGACTCTGAAACTGAGCTGCAGCATAGTGGCTAAGACCATACAGCAGTTTAACAGGACAGGTTCCACTCAGAACAGGCCTCACCATGGTCGACCAAAGAAGATGAGTGCACGTGATCTCAGGGCCTTATCCAAAAGTTTCTCTTTGGGAAAGAGACATGAGTGCTGCCAGCATTGCTGCAGAGGTTGAAGGGGTGGACGGCCAGCCTGTCAGTTCTAATTCCATACGAGGCACACTGCATCAAATTTGTCTGCATGGCTGTCATCCCAGAAGGAAGCCTCTTCTAAAGATGATGCACAAGAAAGCCCACAAACAGTTTTCTTAAGACAAGCAGACTAAGAACATGGATTACTGGAACCATGTCCTGTGGTCTGATGAGACTAAGATAAACTTATTTGGTTCAGATGGTGTCAAGCATGTGTGGCGGCACCCAGGTAAAGAGTACAAAGACAAGTGTGTCTTGCCTACAGTCAAGCATGGTGGTGGGAGTGTCATGGTCTGGAGCTACATGAGTGCTGCCAGCACTGGGGAGCTACAGTTCATTGAGGTAACCATAAATGCCTACATGTGACATACTGAAGCAGAGCATGATCCCCTCCCTTCGGACACTGGGCTGCAGGGCAGGATTCCAACATGATAATGACCCACAAATACACCTCCAAGACGACCACTGCCTTGCTAAAGAAGCTGAGGGTAAAGGTGATGGACTGGACAAGCATGTTTCAAGACCTAAACCATCATCTGTGGGGCATCCTCAAACGGAAGGTGGAGGAGCGCAAGGTCTCTAACATCCACCAGCTCTGTGATGTCGTCATAGAGGAGTGGAAGAGGACTCCATTGGCAACCTGTGAAGCTCTGGTGAACTCCATGTCCAAGAGGGTTAAGGCAGTGCTGGAAATTACCGGTGGCCACACACAATATTGAGACTTTGGGCACAATATGGACATTTTCACATAGGGGTATACTCACTTTTGTTGCCGGCGGTTTAGACATTAATGGCTGTGTGTTATTTTGAGGGGACAGCACATTTACACTGTTATACAAGCTGTACACTCACTACTTTACATTGTAGCAAAGTGTAATTTATTTAGTGTTGTCACATGAAAATATATAATAAAATATTTAAAAAAATGTGAGGGTTGTACTCACTTTTGTGAGATACTGTGTGTGTGTATATGTATATATATATATATATATATATATATATAAAATGGGGAATTTCTCTCCATGCCGTAATCATATAGAAGGAATGGGGAGAAGGAGGAAGCAGTGAAGCCCCCTCTTGCAGCATCCTTCGTTTTGCACTCCTGTGATCCGTTTTCAGCAGATAGTAGTCAGAAGTCCGCTCTCTGCTGACGTCACTGCTATCAGTCGAGGCAGCGTGTCATTCCGGCTTCCCAAGTCTGGATTCGCCAGCTGCCTTGACTGATGGTAGTCTCAGTGCCTCAGCGAATTGCTGAGACACTGAGAGGGCCGCCCCCCGCCCCTCCATATCTCAGCGCTCCAATAAGCATGGAGGAGCAGAGAAGAGAGATGAAGAGAGAAGAGAGATGCTGACTGACAGGCAGCAGCTCTCCTCTCTGGGATCTGAGAGAACCGAGCCATCGGCGGTGTTCGGTGGCTCAATTCTTGCAGACATGGCAGGGGACAGCTGCAGCATCGGTCTGATGCTGCATCCACATAGGTAAGTATGAATCTATAAAAAAAAACATACTTCTCTTAATCCCTCTGGCCTTTGTACTACCAGTACTGCTGTAAGTTGTGCTCAATATCGCATTCATATCATATCACAGAACACAAGTGGTTGGATTGTTTTGCAAACTGCCACAAGCAGAACACAACCTCCGGCTTATGATAACAGATGTCAGCCTCCAGACTGACTCTTCCATATGTTTCAAGGCTAAAGAAATATTTGAGGAAGTGCAGGCACCCTATAGCCATGGGATTCTACACTAAAATTGCCCATACAATTCTCCCTTCTCCATTTCTGCCTCACCTTCCCCCTGTATTGTGGGAGGGCAGCCGCCTATGACTTCCCCATGCAGCTTTTCCTGCAGTGCCTTTACTACACGTTGTAAAATGAAATAAATATTCAAAAATACAGCTGGTTGCTGATTGCCTGGGAGCGAAAAGATTATTCTGGCAAAGTAAAGGAATTGCAGATGTGCCTGGCCTCTGCTGTGCGCAGCCCAAAGACAGCATCAATTAGACATGTGCAATTTGTTTTAGCCTAAATCTAAATTCGGACAAATTTGGGGTTATTCAGAGGTTCAGATGTATCTGACAATAGTAAATGTAAATGACAATATTAACAAATTTCATTGAAAATCTTTTTTTTTTTTTCTTTTTATGTTTATTCGTTTTCTAATTTTGGGAAAGATTTGTATGCGGATCAAAAAATGATTGCTCGATCTGAATTCTGTGTAAAGAATTTCTTGTTGTTAAGGAGCGGGCCGGGACAACCGGTCGCTCTGTCCTTAACAACTGATGACTCATCAGCTGTCAGCATGTTTCCCCGCTGATAGTTGAATATAAACAGAGTTGCTGGCAAATAAAAATTCAGAAAAAAACAGCGTGGTGATCCCCCATCCATATCAGGCTGTTCTGGTATGGATTTTAGGGGAACCCAACACCAATTTTTTTTTACAAAATGGCATGGGGTCCCTCCCAAAATCCATACCAGACCCTTATCCAAGCATGTAGCCTGACAGACCAGAGGCGAGCAAGTGCTTCCACTCCTGAATCATACCAGGCCACATGCTCTCAACATGGGTGGTGCTTTGGGCTCCCCCCAAAAGAGAGCTAGACATGGGGTGGGGGTCACATTTGGTGTGGGGTTCCCCTTAAAATACATACCAGATTAGAATGGCCTGGTATAGATTGGGGGGAGTGGCACGCTGTTTCTTATTAATATATATATATATATTTTTTTTTAGACCAGCATTTGTTTTGTTTACATTCTGCTGTCAATGAGGAATACCGCTGACAGCAGAGGAGTCATGGTTGTTAAGACAGCCAGCGGCCACTCACTCTTTAGCAGCCAGCTATTCAGAATTTTTAATATACAAAAGGAATGTGGAAGATATTAAATGAATTCCAAAAACAAATTGGTCCAATATTGAGTCGATAGACCTAATTCCTTTTTGGACTTTGTTTTGCATTGTTTATTCAAACTAGCATTAAATTTTTTTTTTTTTTATAAACAGAGTAAGGGACTCCCCCTAATCCATACCAGGCCTTTTGGATCTGGTATGAATTTTAAGGGAAACCCTACACCAAAAAAAAAAAAAAATTGCGTGGGGTCCCACCCAAAATCAATACCAGACCCTTATTCGAAAATGCAGCCCAGCAGGCCAGGAAAGGGGACGAGACGAGTGAGCCATGCCCTCAACATGGGGGGTGCATTAGGGCACCTTATCTCCATGTTGATGAGGACAAGGGCCTTTTTCCCACAACCCTGGCCTGGTGGTTGTGGGGGTCTGCAGGCGAGGGGCTTAGCGGAATCTGGAGACCCCCCAAAAAGTGTTCAAAGAGTTAATAAAAACATAACACTAGCTTTTGACAAGTCCTTTATTTATAAAAACATAAAAACGCCACGAACTAAAAAACAAACAAAAATTACGCTCTCTGAACATGACTGGTCCCGTCCAGTAAACATGGGGTGGAGGTTACTCATTGACATAACTGGGTGACCCTGCCCCAACGTATACCTCCCATTGGGTGAGTATTATTCCCGAATGACAGATAAACATGAGGGTGGGGTTACCCTGTGATGTCACTGGGTGATTCTGCCGTATAATGTCCCCGGGTAACCCCATATGCTTACCTGTCATTCGGCTGTGTCCCTGGACAGGAACAGTCATGTTCAGCGGGCTGCCTTTTTTTTTTTTTTTTTAATAGTTCAGCATTTTTTTTTTTAAATAAAGGAATTGTCAAAAACTTGTGTTGTGTTTATTATTAACTTTAACTTTTTTTTAGTGAATGAGTAGTCATTCACATGGGGGACAGGATCTGGGGACTTTCAGATTCCAATAAGTAACCCCTCGCACCCCCACAACCACCTGGTCAGGGTTGCAACCACTCCTATCAATATGGGGACAAGGTGCTTTGGGGAGTAGCTCCCCCTGCCCCAAAGTACTCCCAATGTTGAGGGCATGTGGCCTGTATGGTTCAGAAGTGGGGGGCTTGTGCTCACTCCCCCTTTCCTGGCCTGCCATTCTGCATTCTCGGATAAGTGTCTGGTATGAATTTTGAGGGGGACCCCATGCTTAAATACATACCAGACCTGAAGGGAATGCTGTTTTTTTTTCTCAATTTTATTTGCTGGCAATTCTGTTGTCATCGATTGTTCAGGACGTTGCAGCCGGCTTACCGGTCCGCTCCTTAACCACTTTCAGACCGGACCAATTTGCAGCCAAAGGACCAGGCCCCTTTTTGCGATTCGGCACTGCGTCGCTTTAACTGACAATTGCGCGGTCGTGCGACGTGGCTCCCAAACAAAATTGACGTCCTTTTTTTCCCACAAATAGAGCTTTCTTTTGGTGGTATTTGATCGCCCCTGCGGTTTTTATTTTTTGCGCTATAAACAAAAATAGAGCGACAATTTTGAAAAAAATGCATTATTTTTTACTTTTTGCTATAATAAATATCCCCAAAAATATATTAAAAAACATTTTTTTTCCTCAGTTTAGGCCGATACGTATTCTTCTACATATTTTTGGTAAAAAAAATCGCAATAAGCGATTATTGATCGGTTTGCGCAGAAGTTATAGCGTTTACAAGATAGGGGATAGTTTTATAGCATTTTTATTAATAATTTTTTTTTTATTAGTAATGGCGGAGATCTGCGATTTTTTTTTGTGACTGCGACATTATGGCGGACACATCGGACATTTTTGACACATTTTTGGGACCATTGTCATTTTTACAGCAATTAATGCTATTTAAATGCATTGATTCCTGTAAAAATGACACTGGCAGTTTAGGGGTTAACCACAAGGGGCAGTGTAGGGGTTAAGTAGGCCTAGGGGTGTGTTTTTTACTGTGGGGGGGCGTGGCTGTCAGCTAGTGAATGCTGATCTCTGCTCCAATCACAGGGAGCAGAGATCGGCGTCACTAGTTGCTAGGCAGAACGGGGAGATGCTGTTTATCTCGGCATCTCCCCGTTCAGCCGTCCCGTGAGACGATCGCGGATGTCCCCGCGGCGATAGAGTCCGCGGGGACCGCGATCGGACTCACGGGGGTCCCGACCGGCGCGGGAGCGCGCCGCTCCCGGCGCGCTCCCGATGGCACGGACAGGCAGAAAGGAGGGACTTATATATACGCCCTCCTGCCTGTACGTGCCATTCTGTCGACGTACATCTGTGTGCGCCGGTCGGCAAGTGGTTAAAGTGATTGTAAAGTCTCATTTAAAAATAAATAAATAAACATGTTATACTTACCGGTTCTATGCAGTGGATTTGCACAGGGCAGCCTGGATCCTCCTCTTCGCTGCTCATGGCCCCTTCCTCCTGTCGAGTGCCCCTACAGCAAGCAGCTTGCTTTGGGGGCACCTTAGCTGCAGCTCCGTCTATCCATTCAGACACAGAGATGCCATTCGGTCCCGCCCCTTCTCTCTCCTGATTGGCTAACTGACTTATTGACAGCAGCGCGAGCCAATGGCGCTGCTGCTGTGTCTCAGCCAATCAGGAGGGAGAGGGACTCCTGGATGGCCGAGGGACTCGACGACATCGCTGGATAGAGATGGACCTCGGGTAAGTATTAGGGTGATGAGTGGGAGCTTCTGTTTTTACAACTCCTTTAAACGCTTGCCGACCACCGCATGTAGATATACATCCACAGAATGACACGGCTGCACAAATGGGCGTACCTGTACGTCCCTTTGAATTTGCCACCGTGCCATCGCGTGCGCACCCGCCACAAGCTCCATGAGCAGGATCACGCGTCCTGCGGACTTAATGTCTGTGGGGATACCCGCGATTATCTCACGAAGAGGAAGAATGGGGAAATGCTATTGTAAACAAGCATTTCCCAGTTCTGCCTAGTGACGCTTTCACTGATCACAGCTCCCTGTAATCGGAAGTGGTGATCAGTGATGTGTCACACGTAGCCCCTCCCCTCACAGTTAGAATCACTCCCTAGTACACACTTAACCCCTGCAGCACCCCCTCCTGGTTAACCCCTTCACTGCTAGTCACATTTACACAGTAATCAGTGCATTTTTAATCGCACTGATCGCTGTTTTAATGTGAATGGTCCCAAAATAGCACCAAAAGTGCCCGATCTGTCCGCCATAATGTCACAGTCATGATAAAAATCGCTGCCATTACTAGTAAAAAAAAAAAATATTAATAAAAATGCCATAAACTATCCCCTATTTTGTAGACGCTATAAATTTTGCGCATTACTAGTAAAAAAAAAAATTATTAATAAAAATGCCATAAACTATCCCCTATTTTGTAGACGCTATAAATTTTGAGCAAACCAATCAATAAACGCTTATTGCAATTTTTTGTACCAAAAATATGACGAAGAATACGTATCGGCCTAAACTGAGGGAAAAAAATGTTTTTATATATTTTTTTGGGGATATTTATTATAGCAAAAAGTAAAAAATATAGCTTTTTTTCAAAATTGTCACTCTTTTTTGGTTTATAGCGCAAAAAATAAAAACCGCAGAGGTGATCAAATACCACCAAAAGAAAGCTCTATTTGTGGGAAAAAAACACAACATCAGTTCGGGAGCCGCGTCGTACGACCGTGCAATTGCCAGTTAAAGAGACACAATGCCGAATCGCAAAAAGTGCTCTGGTCCTTGGCCAGCCAAATGGTCCGGGGCTCAAGTGGTTAACCACCATCTATTCTTCACACAGAATTGGGATCTGTCGAAAAATTATAAATTAATTTGAATCGTTCAGAAAATTTGGAATACATAAAAAAATGTATAAATGAAACAAAACTTAACAAAAAGTCTGAAACAAATCAACAAAACAATATTGGTAACAAATCCAAAACTAAACTAATGTTTTCGTTCTGCACGTGTCTAGCATCAATACAAAAATAAATAAAAATTAAAAATCTAAAACACATATTTAAATACAAATGGAAAAGACAAAAACAAAATAAACACATAAACAGAAAATGCAGGTGAGAAACTGCTGCTCTGGGGCAACCCATTTCCACTAGATTGTGTAGGGGAGGGGATGCATAGCAAAGAGCTTGGCCAAAGTGGGGATCAGACCACCATAGTTGGTAGTTGTTATATTGTAGCTGCACTGTCCAGACAATATACACTATTTGATAATATTTTTAAATTATATACTTTAATTTCTTTTCCAGATAAAACCTGATTTGTCTCTTTCAATTTGCTGCCTATACAAATGCTCATATACTGTCCCATGCTATTTTTGTTATAAATACAGAACCGTGCAACCACTATTCATCTCTCAATTATCCAATATAGATACTGTGTATTTTGTGTATGAAACAATGTTAACCACACGAACGTCAAATGTCTATCAATAAAAAGTCTTAAAAACAGCCTTGTGCCTTCAATATATTTGTGTATATATCACCAATAGTAACTGTAATTGTGCCAGAAACAATAATATGCACCACCAATGAGGTGTTCCTCCAGCATTCAAAAAAATTACTTACCAAACAAAATTTACCAACTTCACAATGAGGTCCAGACCTGCCTTGCTTTTTATTAAGGGCCGCTGCTCCTTGTGACACCAAATAGGATACTGTCCTCACTTTCTTATATTGCCATATGTTCCTCCACTATCTGATATTGCACTTTTTTGCCGCACCATATACCACCACTGGCTAGTTTCAGCTTAGAGAAAACAAAACAGCTCTGATTGCACAATATATCATAAAATCAGCTAGAATGTATTACATACTGTGATCCAGTACACACAGGACAATCGCCTCCTTAAAGCAGAGTTCCACCAAAAAGTGTAACTTCCGCTGATCTGCTTCCTCCTCCCCTCCGGTGCCACATTTGCCACCATTAAGGGGGGAGTGGGGAATAAGTACCTTTTTGACAGGTACCCTTCCCCACTTCTGGGAGACGGCACTGCGGCACCTTCATTTTGGAAGTTTGACCCCCCTCCTCCTTCCCCCACCGCCGGGTCAATTAGAAAGCGCAGCGCGCTTTACATGCACAGTAAGGAACTGGCTGTGAAGCCAAACGGCTTCACTGCCGGTTTCCCTTACGATTAATTCTGGTGGCAGTACCCGACAGACAATCTGAAAATCAGCTAGTATCTACAAAATAGGGGATAGATTTATAGCATTTTTATTATTATTTTTTTTTACTAGTAATGGCGGGCGATCTGCAATTTTTATCATGACTGCAACATTATGGTGAACACTTCGGACAATTTTGACACATTTTTGGGACCATTGGCATTTATGCAGCGATCAGTGCTATAAAAATGCATTGATTGCTGTAAAAATAGCACTGGCAGGGAAGGGGTTAACACTATGGGGGCGATCAAGGGGAGGGGACTGAGGAAGTGATGGATCACGTTTCCTAGCTAATAGAAACACACAATCTGTCACTCCTCTCAGAACAGAACAGGGATTTGTGTGTTTACAATCACACTCTGTGTTCTGTCCCTCGTGCTTACGATCGCTCGAGGCTGGCGGTTATCGCGACCATCGGCCACGAGCATCGGCACCCCTGCAGTGCAGTGGGCGCATGTGTGTGCCTGCTATCCGATCCCGCGAGAGGACGCATAGCTACGACGATTCGCAAGATCGTGCCTACCTGCTGCAGTAAAACTACGGCGGCTGGTTGGCAAGTGGTTAAAAAGACCCTCTCCCTGCTATATGCTATATTTTTTGAAAAATTACCAGAATGTGGTATCAAGATTTTCCCCTCATAGACTTCCGTAAGGTTCAATGTTGAGTTTGGGTTTTATGGATTTTTTGCAGTACGCACAGAAATTCCCTGCAATTTGAACCCTGGCAGATTCACTTATCCCTATCTGATCAGGGCTGGTGCAAGGATTTTTGACACCCTAGGCAAAACCTAATTTTGCCGCCCCCCTTAGCCCCACCCCTGACTCCACCCCCTTTGCCTTGCCCATGTATACCGCACCTTTTTAATGAAGCACCCATCAATTGCAGCCTCACCAGCGCCCATCAAATGCAGCCTCACCAGCGCCCATCAAATGCAGCCTACCGGGGGGGGGGGGCGACCCCTCAGTACATGGACAGATCAGTCTTTATACACCAAATACATTTACATGCGAATCTGCGATAATGCAATCTCAGACAGTGACAGTATTTAACTCACCAGGTCTGCTCTGCATCCATCCGAAGCCAGTGCGTGTGCAAGGACATTGATGGCTGTGTGTTGAGTTATTTTGAGGGGACAGCAAATTTACACTGTTATACATGCTGTACACTCACTACTTTACATTGTAGCTTCCTACACACTATGGTGGGTAATTTAAATCTTTTTGTTGAAAAAAATCTAAAGGTTTGAAGTTGTAGTAAGTATAATAATGCACAATTAGTAATTTTGCTTAAAGAAAAGTGCTTGTGTATGCATGAAAAAATAGAAGCAAAAGCTCCAGGCCTTATGGGCTAACACACACCAACTTACTTAATCTGCATTTGTTCACTGTGGCTATTCAATAAAATGAAGAAATTTTAAGAGCAACAACCGGAGTTTGGATCATTTTTTCTACAAAGCTCCAGGGTGACAGGTGCAAGCAAGTCGCTTTGTATTAAATGACAAAGAGCAAATTGCCACAACAAAGGGACAACCTTGACATAGATCTTCTGTTTACTAAGCAAGCTAATTGGTTGATAAGGTGGATGTAGACAAGTTAGCAGTTAGGGAACTGGGTTAAAGTGGGAACTAAGCTTTTAAAACAAAAAATTGTTAGCATGTAGGGTCATTTGGTAGTACAACAATGTACAGTCTTGGCCCATTCCTGATATCAGCGTGTATGGGTAGTAGTTATATCGTCCATAACCATCCAATTGATTAAACAAGAAGATGTCAAAGCTGGCAAGAGGAGAAGGGAAAAAGCAGTGGCAGTGGTAAATGACACAGTTGAGGAGGGGTGCGAAGTTTAACTTAGGAAGAATTGTATTACAGAAAATGTATTAGAAGATTCATCTGTCCTTTTGGCACCTGATATATTTTGGCACCCCTCTCTGAATCAAGTAAAATTGTTCTTCTTAAAACTAAGTTTGTATTTTTTTTTTTTTATACCCTAAACTTACCATTTCTTAATATTGTTTGTTATTAACTTGCACAGGACTGGTCTTATCACTGGATTAAAGGTGAAAGACCTCATTCTCTTATAAAAGACAGAAAATGAATAATCGTTCACTAGCTGCCAAGTTCAGACTTTTCCAATAGCTAATAGCAACAATGGATTTAGGATTCTCCGTAGCTACATACATTGTGTTGGCCCTATCCATATTATATATCCTTAATATATTGTATCAGTGGAACAAAGGCAATGTCAAAAATTTTCCTCCAGGACCATGGGCTTTGCCACTCATTGGAAATGTACATATTATGGATTTAAAGAGGCAACACTTTACTTATCTAGAGGTAAGGCAACATGTGTACCCAAAATTATATGATAGTTGGCATACATTGTTTTACTTTACTTGGCAAAGACATTTGGCTTGAATGGAAGTTTTACAAAAATTTAAAGAATGTTAATGCAACTAAAATATTAACATATTCAACCAATGTTTTAAATGTTTGTCCAATTACTAGCATTCCTTTTATATTTAAATTATTAAGAAAGAACGGAAGGATTTTTTTCCCCTGCTGGAGCAAATTGGATCATGCTTTATTGGGTTTTGCTTTCTTGTGGATCAACTGTGGGTAAATGATTTTGTATATGGAACTTTTCTATTTTTTTTTTTCTTCTGATTGAACTAGATTGACTTGTATCTTTTTTTCATCCTAATTGCTATGTAACTGTGTAACTAATACAGAGCACTGTTGCCTTTAAAAATTGTTAAATGTTAAATTGTTAAATGTAAAATTCTGTAAAATGTATAATATTAAAGCATTTAACTACTCTGTGATATTTCATCTGTAATTCTGTAACTTCAAATTACATATGGGTAATATATTTATATATTATATTGTAAAAACACAGTTCCTGAACTAAATCATGACATACAGAAAATAAGCCGATATTCTGGCCAGCAAGTTTGTGGGATACTACTAAACCCACTAATGAGGAGTGAGGTAACAAGCACCAACCTGCAACAAATATCAACATTGGCAAAATGTATGACAAAGTGTTATGGCAAATATGTGGTAATAATAAAAATGCGCATAGTTACATAGTTAATCTGGTTGAAAAAAGACACAAGTCGATCCAGTTACATATATATATTGTTATATATACCTGTGCATGTGCACATGTATATATAAATGTGTTGCGCTGTATATTATAAAATGGATATTCCGGTGATCCAATAACTAAAAAATAATAATACTCCTATCCCAATATGAAATGCTGCGGTGCTAATCAAATTTAAATGCAAATAATTAAAATTAATAAATGTATAAAAATGATATATATATATATATATATATATATATATATATATATATATATATATATATATATATATATATATGTGAAAAATATATAAAAAATATATATAAAAAAAGTGCTCGTGCTCCGTGGATCCCAAACAATATAATGTGGAATAATCAATATGATGCATTCAAGTCCATACAGTAATTAAACAAAAGTCCAAATTAAGAAATAAAGTGCCAATAAAGTTTACAAATTGATATTTCCAAACCTGTAGACTTTACCTTACACGTGAGCCATGTGCGCGGAACTGTATCAAACTTTTTTGCAAAATCCAAGTATACCACGTCCACCGCTACCCCTCTGTCCAAGGTTTTACTTACCTCCTCATAAAAAGAAATCAGGTTTGTCTGACAACTTCTGTCTTTCATGAACCCATGCTGTCTGTTGCTTAAAATATTTTTTTCCTGCAAGAACTCGTCTAGGTGGTCTTTTATTAAACTCTCCAGTATCTTCCCAACTATACAAGTTAAACTAACAGGTCTATAGTTACTTGGTAAAGACTTTGTTCCCTTTTTAAATATAGGCACCACATTGGCCCTGCGCCAATCCTGTCATTAATGAGTCCCTAAAAATTACATACAATGGCTTTGAAATTACAGAGCTCAATTCTTTTAGGATTCGTGGGTGGATGCCATCAGGTCCAGGTGCTTTATTCACCTTTATTCTGTCTAAATATTTCTGGACCATATCACTTTTGAGCCATTGTGGATTTGGGGCTGTGTCACTATCACCCCCATTATGGACATGAGCTCCTCCATGCTCCTTTGTATACACAGAGCTGAAGAAATTATTTAATAAATTAGCCTTCTCTTTGTCCCCAGTCACCTACTCTAGATTATTTTGTAAAGGGCCTACATGCTCAGACTTCTAACTAACACAGAAAAATATTGGTTCAGCCAAAACAGTTTTTGGATAGAGTAGAAAATGTCTAAACTTTTTTTTCTTTTCAAATATTTTATTGAGGATAATACAGTACATGTTATGTTATAGTACATATTTTTTTTTTGTTTTACATAGTACATATTTTGAAATAATAAAAGATAGTCAAACTTGAATATAGAAACTTCTCAATTAAATAATTAAGAAAAAACAAAAGGTTCATGGCTTAATAGTAAGTTGTATGGAGATATACAAATTCTGCTAAACAAATTCTGCTAAACAAATTTTCAAACTGTGAGCATTACAAATAATTAGCAAAATTGAGTTTAGACAAGATAAAGATAAAGATAAAAATAATATTTTTTTTTTTGTAAATAATAATATATCACATATGGAGGATGAAGGAATAAAATGTTAAATTTTTTTTTTTAATAAGTTGGTCAATACTGGGATAGCCGGGAGAGAAGTCCTTCCAACCAGGGCCAAGTTCCGGCTATTTGGCTTGGTTCATCCTGGGTAAATGAACAATGGTCCCGGTCATCCCGAGTGTTCCTTATGTAGGTTTTCCTATAATAACAAATATATGTTCTTCTATGCAATGATTTAATATAAGATGGGATCAAAATATTCCAAATATAATAAGTGTTGAATGTTATAAAAAAGTATAATAGGGAAGTGGTATGAAACAAAAAGAAAAGGTGGGTGGTCTCCAGAGGGGGTCAACGGTTCAACTATACCAAGGAATGTATAAAAAAAAAAGGGGGGTGGTCTCCAGAGGGGGTCAACGGTTCAACTATACCAAGGAATGTATAACAATGATGAAGGGAAGGTTGGTAAGATTCCTTAAAGGTAAATAAAGTGAACTATCAAGTCCTGGTAGTAGATGGTGCCTTTTCCAGGGAAGCCATCGTTTTTAAAATTTAGAAAAGTGATCAAGTATGGTTGCCTCCATTTTGGCATGAATCATTGCCCGTGTTACACATTGTTTAACTGACACAACGCAAAGTGTGGTTGATTTTCAGGCTTTTACTATTGATTGTTTTGCTTCCATAATAACATACAGTAGAAGCTTGAATTGATGCTGCGTTAAGTTAGGTGGTTTGTTATTTAGGAGAGCCACCGATGGATCAGGTAACATGTTTATTGCAAACATAGTAGAGAGAATGTTAAATATATTTGACCAAAAGGTTTGGGCAATGGGACAGGTCCACCAAATATGAAGATGAGTACCTGGGTCACAACAGCCTCGGAAGCATTGGGGGGGGGGGGGGGGGGGGTATTGGGAAGGAATTTTGATATTCTTGCTGGAACTAGGTACCATCTGGTAAGAACTTTGTAATTAGTTTCAAGGGCTACTATGTTTGGGGTAGCTGATTTTGTAGCTTGCCAGATTTGAGCCCAATCCAATGTGTCAGGTTGGAGATTTAAATAATTCTCCCATTTAGAAGTATAGGATGGAGGGGAGGAGGTTGTACGTATTTTTTGCGCTATAAACAAAAGAAGAGCGACAATTTTGAGAAAAAAAAAAAATTTTTTTACACAGTTTAGGCTGATATGTATTCTTATACATATTTTTGTTAAAAAAATAAATAAAAATCGCAATAAGTGCATATAGATTGGTTTGCGCAAAAGTTATAGCGTCTACAAAATAGGGGATAGATTTATTGCATTTTTTTTTCACTAGTAATGGTGGCGATCTGCAATTTTTTTCTTGACTGCGACATTGCGGCGGACACTTCGGACACTTTTGACACATTTTTGGGACCATTCACATTTACACAGTGATCGTTGCTATAAAATTGCACTGATTACTGTTTAAATGTTACTGGCAGGGAAGGGGTTAACACTAGGGGGCGCTGCAGGGGTTAATATGTTCCCTATGTGAGTGATTATAACTGTGGGGGAGGGGACTCATAAGGGGAGGAGACCGATCGGTGTTCCTTACCATCGGTCTCCTCTCCACTGACAGGACGTGGAGCTGTGTGTTTACACACAAAGCTCCACGGTCCTGCTGTTTTCCCGGGCAATCGCGGGTGCCCGGCAGACATCGTGGACAGGCCAGTAGCTCAATTGCATACTGTGAAAGCTCTGGCCAGTGATCCATCCTCAAGACCCAGTAAGCCAGAGAATTTTCGGTAAGAAAGGTGTCCAAGTCTGACCTTGCCCCTAGGTATTCCTGCACCATGTATATCAGACGCTGCAGATGGTTGCTGGAATTGATCATACCTTGGGGCTGCGGACTAAAAAATGTCTGAACGCATTGGTCAGACGGCCACCTTCTCCACCGCTCCTTCTGCTACTGACCGAAGCCTCAGCAACTCGTTATCCAGGACCAGGAGTTTGTAACCTCCCAGTCTCTGGGAACACGTTGCACAGACCTTTCTGCAAGGCCTCCCA
Source organism: Lithobates sylvaticus (assembly GCA_028564925.1). Classification (NCBI taxonomy): domain Eukaryota; kingdom Metazoa; phylum Chordata; class Amphibia; order Anura; family Ranidae; genus Lithobates; species Lithobates sylvaticus. The sequence goes on along the minus strand of CM053028.1, from coordinate 520,031,692 downwards.
GAGATGTCTCATCCTCTGCTCCCTCTGCGACGGCAAGATAAGGTCCGCAACCTTACCCTTGTACCGTGGATCAAGGAGAGTGGCCAGCCAGTAATGGTCCCTCTCCTTGATCCGAAGAATACGAGGATCCTTCCGCAGGCTTTGCAGGATCAGGGAGGCCATGCAGCGTAGGTTAGCTGAGGCATTCGGTCCGGAGTCCTCTAGGTCGCTAAGGACGACATGATCCGCAGCCACCTCCTCCCAGCCACGTACAAGTCCACCGGTTTCTTGGGACTGTAAATCATCCCTAAAAGACTGCTGCTGCTGATGCTGAGTGCCAGGCTCCACCTCCATGCTGACACAATCTTCCTCCTCCTCCACCTCCTCTTCCTGTGTGATCGGCGGGCCAGCAGGAATACTGTCTGGATACAGTGGGCCTTGAGAGGGAAGGAAGTCCTCCTCTTCCTGCCTCTGTTCTGCCTCAAGTGCCCTGTCCATTATTCCACGCAGCGTATGCTCCAACAGGTGGACAAGAGGTACAGTGTCACTGATGCATGCACTGTCACTGCTCACCATCCTCGTGGCCTCCTCAAATGGTGACAGGGCAGTGCATGCATTCCTGATCATGCCCCACTGGCGTGATGAAAAAAATCCAAGCTCCCCTGACCCTGTCCTGGTGCCGTAGTCGCACAGGTACTCATTGACGGCCCTCTGCTGCTTGTGCAGTCGCTGCAGCATGGCCAACGTTGAGTTCCACCTGGTGGGCATGTCCCATATAAGGCGGTTCTTCAGCAGGTTCAACTTCTTTTGCAGCTCAGCCAGCCGAGCACTGACATTATATGATCGGCGGAAATGCACACAGACTTTCCTGGCCTGCCTCAGGACATTCTGTAAGCCTGGGTACCTGCCCAAGAACCGCTGCACCACCAGGTTAAGGACATGAGCCACACAGGGCACATGGGTCAGTTGTCCCTGTCGCAGGGCAGAGAGGAGGCTGGTGCCATTGTCACAAACCACCATTCCTGGCTTAAGCTGGCGTGGCATCAACCACCTCTTGGCCTGCCCCTGCAGAGCTGACAGAGTCTCTGCCCCAGTGTGGCTCCTGTCCCCCAAGCAAACCAGCGCAATCACGGCATGGCATCGTTTTGCCTGCGTACTTGCGTAGCCCCTTGAATGCCTACGGAGCACCGCTGGTTTTGAGGACAAAGCACAGGAAGAGGCCATGGTGGAAGAAGAAGAGGAGGGGTTGGAGGAGAGAGGTGTGTCAGAATCACCAGTAGTAGTATTTTGGAGGCGTGGTGGTGAAACAACCTCCAACACTACTGCAGCTTGTCCTGCATCCTTCCCAGCTGCCAGAAGAGTCACCCAATGTGCTGTGAAAAATAGGTAACGTCCCTGTCAATGCCTGCTGGACCATGAGTCAGCCGTAATATGCACCTTACCACTGACCGCCCAGTCCAGAGAGGCCAAGACATTGCCTTCCAAATGCCGGAAACGCCTTCCGTGAGAAAAAGTGGCGTTTGGGAACCTGCCACCTAGGAACTGCACATTCCACAAACTCACAGAAGGGGGCAGAGTCTTCCAACTGAAAAGGCAGCAGTTAAAGTGCTAGCAATTTAGCCAAGCTAGCATTCAACCGCTGGGCATGTGGATGGCTGGGAGGGAACTTCTTTCGACTGTGCAGCAGCTGGGGCAGGGAAATTTGCCTGGTACAATCGGACTTCGGTGTACCGATAGCAGATTGCCTGCAAGTACTAGGCTGTGACACACCTAATACTACACCTTCATTCCTCTCAGTGCAGGTTTCAGAGAGGACTGAAGGTATAGTGGGGTTGGAGATCCCAGCTGATGAGGAGCAAGGAGAGGTCCGCTTTGTTCTTTGGTGTGGGTCTTTTAGGTACGCTTGCCAACGAACTGCATGGAAGGTCAACATATTTCTGGTCAAGCATGTGGTGCCCAAGCGGCTGATGTTTTGGTCACGCGAGATACGCTTGAGACATATGTTGCAAATAGCAGCGGTTCGATCAGATGCACTTGTCTCATAAAAAGGCCCACACCAAAGAACTTTTGGAATAACGCACAGAGGCAGTGCCCTGCACATGCGCAGCTGTCCGGTGTGATACAGTCGGTGTGCTACCCTTAAGTTGGCCCCTGGAGGGCTTCCTGCCTCTTTGGAGATGTGCCTCCTCCTCCTCTCAGGCACCCACGAGGAGTCAGTGACCTCATCATCCCCTCCATCCTCATCACTGGAGCAAACCTGGCAGTATGCTGCAGCTGTGGGAACATGACTGCCAGATTGCTGTCCTTCTTGGGCATCCCCTCTCTCTGGGCTCACGATACTGCCTTCCTCTAGCTGGGTATCATCAGCAGAGCCTTCAAAACGCTGGGCATCCTCATGGAGCATGTACCCAACACTGTGCTCAAACAGATCGGGGGACTCCACAGGAGGACATGGTGTGGCTAGGGAAGGAGTGACTGATGCCATTGAGCCTAGGAAAGAGGCCGCATTGGCAGCTGCATTGCTAAGTACCCTGAGCTTGGGTGAGAGAGGATGAGGAGGATGAGGATGGCTTGGTCATCCACTCTATCAAGTCTTCGGCTTGTTGCGGCTCAACACGTCCAGCTGCCTGAAAAAAATGACGAGCGTGTTCCATGGCCACGTGCTGATGAGGATGCACCATGTCCATGACCAGCACTGTTGCCTCTAGACACAGAGCCTGCTTGCCCTCTTTTATTGCCTTGTGACTGTCTGCCTCTACTTATTGGCCAATCACGGCATGGCATCTTTTTGCCTGCGTACTTGCGTAGCCACTTTAACGCCTACGGAGCACCGCTGGTTCCGAGGACAAAGCACAGGAAGAGGCCATGGAGGAAGAAGAAGAGGAGGGGGTGGTGGAGAGAGGTGTGTCACAACCAGTAGTAGCATTTTGGAGTCATGGTGGCAGAACAACCTCCAACACTACTGCACCTTGTCCTGCATCCTTCCCAGCTACCAAAAGAGTGACCCAATGGGCCGTGAAAGATAGATAACGTCCCTGTCCATGCCTTCTGGACCATGAGTCAGCGGTAATATGCACCTTATTGCTGACCGCCCTGTCCAGCGAGGCATGGACATGCCGGTAGAGAGCCGGAATCACCTTCCGTGAGAAAAAATGGCATTTTGGAACCTGTCACTGAGGAACCGCACATTGCACACAAATCTCAGATGATTCTTAATCAAGCGAAACGCGTCAGACTGCATGCTGACTTGCTCAACACCGCTGTTTTTGTCCTAACAAGCGCTTATTACTCTGGAAGCATGCAAGTGCATTTCCTACCATTTGTTTTAATAAATACCTTTTTATACGGAATCACACTATGTTCCTCCCTCTCTTTTCATTTTTGGCTTGTATGGCGAGCTTTATTATACTCCGATTTCACTATCTGTGAACGATCGATGGAAATATTCGATCTGTTAACCGGGGACCCCTGGAATTATATTACTAAGCTTGTTTGACCAACCAAGTGTATGCTTGTGTGCGTCATTGTTTTCTGGTAAGCATTTTGTGCTGCCGGTGGTGGTTCACTTTTGTCACTAGTTGGATTGGACACATTTGGACATTTACTTTACAGCCACTCATCTTTGGACTGCACTTATACATTTTTTGGAAATTACTTCTTTGGACTTTTGCTTATTTGATTTATTTCAAACCAGTCACCTTATATTCACATTGTATTATATCACTTATATCACTATATGTTAATGTAAGCTATATTGTTTTGAAGTGATTATTTTTGTTGCACTTATATTAGATGCGCTGCACTTGCTTTTTACTTATTTACCTTCTTACTACACCTTCAGTGCTGGTTGCTACCTTTAGCGATAGCGCAGTATATTTATATATTTTTCAGCTTTCAGAGAGGACTGAAGGTATAGTGTGGTTGGAGATCCCAGCTGATGAGGAACAAGGAGAGGTCCGCTTTGTTCTTTGGTCTGGATCTTTAAGGTACGCTTGCCAACGACCTGAATGGCAGGTCAACATATGTCTGGTCAAGCTTGTGGTGCCCAATCGGCTGATGTTTTAGCCACGCGAGATATGCTTGAGACATATGTTGCAAATAGCAGTGGTGCGATCTGCTGCACTCGTCTCAAAAAAGGCCCACACCAAAGAACTTTTGGAATAATGTGCAAAGGCAGCGCCCTGCACAGGCGGAGGTCTACGGTGTGATTCAGTCGGTGTGCTGCCCTTAAGCTGGCCCCCGGAGGGCATCCTGCCTCATTGGAGATGTGCCTCTTCCTCCTCCTTCTCTCAGCACCCACGTGGGGTCAGTGACCTCATCATTCCCTCCCTCTTCACCACTGGAGCAAATCTGGCAGTATGCTGCAGCTGGTGGAACATGACTGCCAGATTGCTGTCCTTGAGCATCCCCTCTTTCTGCGCTCACGCTACTGCCTTCCTCTAGCTGGGTATCATAATCAGAGCCTTCAAAATGCTGGGCATCCTCCTGGAGCATGTACCCAACACTGTGTTCAAACAGTTCGGGGGACTCCTTTAGGAGGGCATGGTGGGTCTAGGGAAGGAGTGACTGATGACATTGAGACAAGGGAAGAGGACGCGTTGGCAGCTGCTTTGCCAGTACCCTGAGCCTGGGTAAGAGAGGATGAGGAGGGCTTGGTCATCCACTCTACCAAGTCTTCGGCATGATGTGACTCAACACGTCCAGCTGCCGAAAATAAGGACAAGCGTGTCCCATGGCCACATGCTGATGACGATGCACCGCGTCCACGACCAGCACTGTTGCCTCTAGACACAGAGCCTGCTTGCCCTCTTTTATTGGCTCATGACTGTCTGCCTCTCCTTGTTGGCCTTCCAGACATACTAATGGCCTGCAGGGAGATGGGAAAACCAGCAATAAGGGGTAATTTCAGGTGTATATTGTGCAGGAGGCACACTACACCCACTGAATATTAGGCAGATGCCTGTGTCGCACAAATGAACTACACAACACCAGCAATGAGGGGGTAGATTCAGGTGTATGCTGTGCAGGAGGCACACTACACTCACTGAATATTAGGCAGATGCCTGTGTTGCACAAATGAACTACACAACACCAGCAATGAGGAGGCACACTACACCCACTGTAACAGCACTAGGTTAGAAAGCACAGCTGACCATGACACTGTCCCTGCCTATCCTGCTCTCTCCCTGAACACTACACCCACTGTAACAGCACTATCTAAAGAAGTAAAGCACAGCTGACACTGTCCCTGCCTATCCTTCTCTGTATGAACACTGCAACACACTACACAAGGCCGCCGCGCTGGCGGCCTTATAAAGTGTGGGGCGTGTACTAAACCCCCCTGAGCTATAATTGGCCACAGGCATCCGGCAGCCGATGTTCGATTCGAACATGAGTTTGAATCGAACACCGAGCTCATCCCTAGTCCTGACATGCCCCCGCTGCACAGCCATTTACTAGGAAGCTTGGTGTGCTGCTGCTCCCCCCCCCCAGCTTTAATGCAGCTGATAACAGAGAGAATGTGATCACTTCTATAAAAAAGGGGAACATTTATGTATAATGTATTTTATATCTATACTAAAATGTTTTGACTTTAATTTCTATTGTAAACTGAATGGGTTGTTTTACAAGGCGATTGTTTACAATCACTTTAAAGTAGGGCAGTGCCAAATAGCAAAAAATAGCCTGCCATAAAGGGGGTAAAATCTTCTGGAGCTGAAAAGTTAATGTGTATCAAAAAGGTAACTTCCCCAGATTAAAAGTCTGTACCCTGCAGAGAAAACCAGTCACTCTACAGCAGCCGGAAATGTTGCTTGCATACTGTAGGTATTACAACTACAGAATGGTAGGAAGCAATACTCATACTTCTTATATTTTGATGGGGCAGCAGGGAGATGATTCTAGAGAGCATGGCAATAGCACCTTGCTGTCCCCCTCTTGTAGGTTGCATTATTAGATTTATGTTTCTTGAGTGGGGGACAAAATTACCATGTAATGTTCTTTATTTTTTTTTGTTTGTTTTATCAAAGCTTGCAAAGAAATATGGCCCAGTGTTTAGCGTTCAAATGGGTGCAAACAAAATAGTGGTATTGGCTGGATATGAAACCGTGAAAGACGCTCTTGTCAATTATGCTGAAGAGTTTGGAGGAAGAGGGAAAATTCGAATATTCCAAAACATGGACAATGATTTTGGTGAGTCAGATTTTTGACAGATGTGCTGTAAAGCTAAACTTCAATGCAGGTATAAAAGACACACAACATTACAGCTTTGTAATCAATAATACTGTACATCCTTAAATGTATATTTTTAAATTTAAGTAAGTGAATTAAGTGATTGAACATAATTTGGTATCAGCCTGAAGCAAACACATGTACAGTAGAGCTTAGTATGAAAGAGGCAGAAGCAGCATAAGAAACCAATCAGATGTGCTGCAGTGCTTATGTTGTAACAAAGAACATGCCAATAGGAGGAAAGACTGACAATAAGATGAGCTCATTGTTCAGATTCTTCTCCTTTCACTGCCCATTCACAGGCTGGGGGAGGGAGAAGCACTGAATGTTTTACTTAACTGAAACAAAGAGAAAATTGGATTTTTATATTATAAAATCTTTTTAATAGAGTTCAGGGACACAGCTTTATTAAGAAACTTAGGTTGCCCTGTGGAGATGGAGGTGACTCTGATTAACATTTTTGGATGTTATAGAGATTTTTTATATATACTATACTGTCAAATGTATTCCTTTACGGGGGGCGTGGCTAGCCGGCGGAGTGGATGGCTGCACACTGAGACAGTTCCTCTCCATCCCAGGCCATTAGGGACATAAACAGCGACACACAGCCTTGATCCAATCCACCAGCAGGATCACACAGTGCGGGCACTCTTTCCGATGCCATCTCGGAAGAGAAAGGAGTCCGTTCAGCCTGGAAAAATTACCGACTTCTTTCAGCTGCTGCGCCGATATTACCAACAAAATGGTGCCGGTGGCCTAAAGGATTCATCACGCGGCCCTCGCCCGCAGTACAGAGTGGCTATTGAGACAGACCACAGCTGACATAATAACAGACAGGGGCAAGGATACTACTCTCCTCCACCATCTGCATCCTCTAGTCCGGCCAAAAGCAAGAAGAAGACAACTGCCTCAACTGCAGACGCCGAGTAGGTAAGCTGCTTTAACTCCTCACTAGATGACACCAAGGAGTTACAGGACTCCATAACTGACTTTTCCACTACTAACCAGCCAGTCATGGACACCACACTCAAAGATATGCTGGTGACTGTGCTCCACCTTGCATGCAGATATAATAGCAATAACCCAGCAATTTAAATCAGAGGTGTCAGCAGTCCTTAAGAGAGTATCACACATTGAATCCAAAATGGGGGAATTCACATCCACCTTTAATGACCTGGTTAATTCCCACAATGACATGGATGATGAACCAGCACCATCACCCTCTAACATCCTCTAACCGTAAACAATGACATTCAATATCACATCCTTCAATGTGAAAGACTTAAATAGTCCTCATAAATGGCAAATGGCCTGGAAGGAAGCGATCAGGCTCAAAAGTGACATTGTTTGCTTTCAAGAGATTCACTTTCGATCTCATAATCTTTCAACATTTCAGAACCACAAATTCCCACACGTATATTTGACCAATGACCCCAAGAAAGAGGGGGAGTCGCTATAGCAATCAGAGACTCCACGCCATTCACAAACTTGGAAACTTACCTAGATGATTCGGGCAGATATATAATTATCATCTGCGAAATCAACAAAATCAAATATATGTTGGTTAACCTCTACCTCCCAAACACAAAACAGCTAGCATTTTTTTTTTAAATCTGGAAAAAAGTATCTTCCATGCGACAAGGTCATGTGATTATGTGTGGGGACTTTAATACAATTCCGAATAAAGACTTGGATCTTTCAAGCTCCACACAAATTCAACAACGCAGGGCAACAATAGCCCAATTTATCTTTTCCTCTGGATTGTTTGACACCCCACAGTTCGGTTCGCACCAGAAAATGCAAACTGACCGAAAATTTGCGTGAACTTTAGAACCCCATTTTTAAAAAGTTTTTTTGCAATGATACATGTCCCCTGGGGCAGGACCCAGGTGCCCAAACACTTTTTATGACAATAACTTGCATATAAGCCTTTAAAATTAGCACTTTAGATTTCTCCCATAGACTTTTACTGGGTGTTCCGCGGCTTTTCGAATTTGCCGCGAACACCCCAAATTGTTTGCTGTTTGGTGAACAGGCAATGTTCGAGTCGAACATGAGTTCAACTGGAACTCGAAGCTCATCTCTACTCCAGAGAAAGAGACTTTACTTTTTTCTTTCAATGTGCACCATACGTATTTAAATATTGACCTATTTCTAGTAGATTTGTGCACACTGAAATATTTTGTTTCGGAATTATGTTTTCATCCAAAAAATGTATTTATTTAGTTACTCCCGAAATTCGTTTTTTATTTTGTTTAGTTAAAAAATGCATTCGTCCGAAAATCCGAAATGATTAAGGTCAAATCTGTCATTGAAGGCTTATGGTGTCTGTCGAATGTTCTAAGAAGATTTGACGGAGCAGCTAAACTGTACAACGCCGCAGTCGTACATTTCCAGTTGAATGTTTCCGCTTACAAGCTATAGTAGAATTCTAATTATATTTATTAATTATTATTACTAGTCAACCAACATTAGAATTCTTCTATAGCCTATGGGCGGAGCATTTGACCATAAATGTCCACTCGCGGCGACTGCTTCGTCAAATCTTCATGTCGAATCTTTTCTCTCTATGTCGAATAATCTTGGACTAATAGAGTTAGGTTAGGCACATTCAACCTTTTTTGCTATTGTCTCTATGTCAAATCTTTTCTCTCTATGTTGAGTCTTTTCTCTCTATGTAGAATAATCTTAAACTAATAGAGCTAAGGTTAGGCACATTCGACCACAGGTTCGATGGACACAGATCGTTATTGTCAGCGTCATATCAAATCTCCTATCTATATCGAACTGTTGCAACGAAAATGAAAATAAAGCATTTGTTTATGTCAGATCTTTGGGTTTTCGGATTCTGCACGTTTGTTATCGTTTGTTAAAATTATAACGAAAATACCTGAAATTCGGACGAAAATGCATTCAAACGAAAACAAATGCACGTGTCTAATTTCTAGTAGATACGTTTATGCTGCAAAAGATTACCAAACAGAGATACATGCTATCACCTGGTCTGATCACGCACACATTTCCATCAGTGTGGGGGAGTGTTGTACCGAAACCAGGGTGAATAGAGGGCATAATGACATCTACAGCCTTACTCAACCCGGAAACACAAAATTAATTCTCAAAGCTCTTAAGGAGTTCTTTGAATTTAACGCCCCTTCGGTCGAAGATTCCTTCACACTATGGAATGGAACACCCATAAGGTCTATATTAGAGGTTTGCTTATCCAACTAAGTGCAAAAATAAGGAGGCAGTGGACAAAGTGGCTCAACGACTTGATATCCCAAATTCAACATTTAGAAAACCTCAACAAACAATCCACAACACAAAAAAACAGAACTACTGTTTCTCACCAGACAAGAACTGCGTACACACTTGATAGCCCAGCAGGATAACCGACTTTGCTTATTGAAAGCCCACACTTACCGCTGTGGTAATAAGGCGGGGAAACTGCTGGCCAATCAATTGAAGGAAAGGGTAACCAAACAAAGAATTCCACACATGAAAAACCCCAAAACAGGGGATATAGTCTCCAACCCAAAAGAAATAACAGACGCCTTCAGCGACTATTATGAATCGCTCTATAACATTAAATGCGATCCCAATACACATCAACCAATGAACGACATGATATCTAACTTCCTTAAGTCAGTAAACCTACCTACACTATCAAAAAAAGACCTCACCCTACTAAACCAACCCTTCATAGTTCCAGAAATAGAGAAACTGGTTAGAAGCTTGCCTCACAACAAGTGGATGTGATGGCTACTCATCCAAATACTATCAGTTATTCAATACAGTATTATCGCCATACCTAAAACAGGTCTTTGATGCCGCAATGTCCAAAGCTTCCTTTCCACCTGAAATGCTTTCAGCCATGATAGTTACTTTGCCCAAACCAGGTAAAGAACCTAATGTACCACAGAACTTTAGACCAATCTCTCTTTTAAATGTCAAAGTATATGCTAAATTACTTGCTAATAGACAATCAAACCTGCTACCGAAACTTATCAATCCCAATCAAGTGGGATTTGCGCTCAGCTGCCAAGCTACAGACGCAGCTAGGAGAATGGTAAACCTCATCTGGCAGAAAAATCAGGAAGACTTTCTCTGCTCCTCGCATTGGATGCAGAGAAGGCCTTCGATAGAGTACACTGGGGGTACCTACACAGAGTCTTGGAGAAGTTTGGGTTGATAGGTCCGATCCAAAAAGCTATACTAGCACTATACTCCTCCCCCTCTGCATATGTCTTCACAGAAGGCATGTTCTCTAAAAACTTCCTCATAACCAATGGGACCAGACAGGGATGCCCCCTGTCCCCATTGATTTTTGCCCTGGTCGTGGAGCCCTTAGCAGAAAAAAATCAGATCCCACACACTAATTCAGGGCATCCCTTCCCAGGGCAAACATAAAATTTCACTTTTCGCAGATGACGTCATATTGACATTATCCAACCCATCCATTTCCCTACCAGCAGCCCACGACACACTATCATTCAGTAAAGTGGCCTACTATAAGGTTAATGCCTCCAAGTCAAGCATTTTAAGTGTAGCGATAGACAGAGCCACCAAAATATCCCTACAACGTGATCTACTGTACCCACGGTCAACTGATTCTATAACTTACTTGGGAATTCATTTGACTTCCCCACTCTCCAACTTATACAGGGCCAACTATACCCCACTAATCTCCTCTATTCAACATGAAATATCCAGAATTCAAAAACACTTTATCTCCTGGTCAGGTCGCCTAGCAGCATACAAGATGTTACTACTCCCAAAAATTGTATACTACTTTAGAGCACTCTCGCTTCCCTTACCCACATCCTTCGTTATGTCTATGCAAAGACAATTATCCAAATTTATCTGGGCAGGAAGAGCTAGATGCCCACCCTATCTTACAGAGGAAACACAAAGCAGTGGGAGGTTTGGGTCTACCTGTTTTAAAAGATTACTACACAGCAGCAATACTGGACCAGCTTAGAGGCTGGTTTAAAAACACAGACTCAAAACCTGGTGTCAACTGGAACACGCATGGCTATCTCTCAATTCACTGCTCTCCCTTTTTATAGCACACAGATTATCCCAAACAGGACTAGAGATTGATCGCCCTACCATACAAGCAACAGTCCAAGCATGCGCATATCTGAGAGAGGCAGATAACCCCACCTCACCAGCTACCAACGTTCCTATCCCACTAGAATCTCTTGAATGGCTAATACCAAACATCTCCCTATCACAATGGATAAAAAGACATCCATTATCTGGAAAACCTCACAATTAATGGCAAATTGCTGCCCTTCACAGACATACAAGATAAGTACCACATTCCATCCTCAGAGCTCTTCACATACGCCCAGATCTCTTCATTGTATCAGCAATTAAAACGCACCCACACACCAATATCCAAAATGCAAAAAACAGTATCCACGCAAATGTGGAAGTTCCTGAACTCCACTAATCCAAAAGTGAAAGGAATATCCCTTATACACGATATACTCAACTCTAAACCCACCTTCGTCAAATCCAACCCACTGATTAAATGGGAAAAGAGTTAAGCAAAGTATTCACGGATAAACAATGGCTATCACCAATTAATCTGGACTTGCCACTCAACAATCTTGTTTCTAACCCCCATTGTGAGGTCATCATGCCACTAATGCACAGCCAATGGAGAATACTTGTATTTCCAGGCAGAGACATGGGCACCCAAAGAGGGATCCTTCCACTTTGCAGCGAGAAAGATGGAAACCCAGTGACCATGTATTTAGGTGAGTATTTCTGGTATTTTTCTTTTATTTATTTATTTATTTTTTGACTACTGTTGGAGGGTTCTGCTAAATGAGGTGGGGGAATGTTTAGTGGGGGATGCGCACTGGCCACAAATTGGCTAACAAGTATTTGCGATACTTTTCTACCAAAAAAAATGTAGGGAAAAATCTTCCAAAATATAAAATATAAACACATACCTCCATGCCAATAGAGTGTTTGCTGTCTTATTAAAGATATACGCTCACAATAAGTCTTAGTAGACTGTTCCGACATGTTTCGCCATACCAATGGCTTCCTCAGGGTGTGTCTACTTTGCGTACTTGATGTGTCTATTGTAGAAAGTATCATAGTTAGTTCCATACTCGATGAGAGAGGAAATTAGAGCCATTTGGATAGATAAAATAAAAAGGACAAGTGATGAGAAGATTTACACTGACAACCTTGCGTGATTTCGGGATGGGGAAAAGTCCTGTTGAAGAGAGCATTATTGAAGAATGTTCTTACCTAATTAAAGGTTTTGAATCTTTAAAAGGTAACATTTGGTTACAAAATAGACAATTCGATTTCCTGCTCCAGCATTATGTTTTTGACTTTTGCTTTAAATTCTCATCACAGGAAAGCCATTTGATAATAGGATGATGTTAAATGCTGCAGTGGCTAATATCATTGTGTCAGTATTACTTGGACACCGAATGGACTATGAAGACCAGCAATTTAAGAGGCTTTTGAATTTGACGGCAGAAAATGTTAAACTTTTAGGAAGTCTTACGGTTGGGGTAATATATATTTAAAATTTTCACCAATTTTTCTTTAGCATAACTTTTTCACATACAAACTTGTGGGACATATACACTCACTTGCCACTTTATTAGGTACACCTATTTAATTTCTTGGTAACACAAATTGCTAATCAGCCAATCACATGGCAGAGGCTCAATGCATTTAGGCAACTAGCCACGTTAACGACAACTTGCTGAAGTTCAAACCGAGCATCTGAATGGGGAATAAAGGGGATTTAAATGACTTTGAATGTGGCATGGTTGTTGCTGCCAGACGGGCTGGTCTGAGTATTTCAAAAACTGTTGATCTACTAGACATGTGCATTCGTTTTTGTCCGAATGCATTTTCGCCCGAATTTCAGGTATTTTCATAACGAAAGTGCAGAATCTGAAAAAAAACGAAAGATCCGACATAAACAAATGCTTTATTTTTGTTTTCATTGTGACAACAGTTCAATATAGATAGGAGATTCAACGCTGACAATAACAATCTGTGTCAATCGAACCTGTGTCGAATGTGCCTAACCTTAACTCTATTAGTCCAAGATTATTCGACATAGAGAAAAAAGATTTGACGTAGAGAGAGAAGATTTGACGTAGAGAGAGAATATTTGACGTAGAGAGAGAAGATTTGACATAGAGAGAGATGATTCGACGTAGAGAGAGAAGTTTCGATGCAGAGAGAAGATTTGACGTAGAGAAAAAAGATCGCTGCTGGAATTGGGTGGGGAAAGTAAAATAAAAATAATGATGATGATGAATGTTATTGGCTGATTGTAACCAAAGAGGAGGAGCAGTAAAATAGCTAGAACTAAGCTAGTCCGTTTGTCAGAGAACCTGAATTATTTAGCAATTAAGCATAAGCACAGCAGCAGAACAATAGTGAAGCAAGCTACAGTTCAACCTAACTTTTTCATAATAATCTGCTGCTATTGTGTTAGTGTTGTGAACTTGATAGTGATACTAGTGTTGCTAGTGTTGTGATAGCCTCAGAGGCTGCCCGTGTTGTGGGGGGGGGGGGTTATTATTATATATTCTATATTATAGATTGAGATTCTATATAGATTCTATATACCCTATCTTGTTACCTGTCTGATCAGTGATCACTATCACCAGTCCATTTTCTGTTTGAACTATATACATTCAACATGAACGACAAAAATACGACAAAGCATTGAAAAACATACAAACGTTGAATCTTTGGCTTATGGTGTCTGTCGAAAGTTCTCAGAAGTTTCGACGGAGCAGCTAAACTATACAGAGTCATACAGTTTAGCTGCTTCGTTAAACCTTCTTTGAACATTCGACAGACACCATAAGTCTTCAATGACAGATTCGACCTTAATTATTTTGGATTTTCAGACGAATGCAATTTTTAACAAAAAACTAAATAAATAAAAACGAATTTCGGGAGTAACTAAATAAATTATTTTTCGGACGAAATTCCGAAACAAAATATTTCAGTGTGCACATGTCTATGATCTACTGGGATTTTAACGCACAACCATTACTAGGGTTTGCTGAGAACAGTCCGAAAAAGAGAAAATATCCAGTGAGCGCAGTTGTGTGGACGAAAATGCCTTGTTGATGGCAAAGGTCAGAGGGGAATGGACAGACTGGTTTGAGATGATAGAAAGGCAACAGTAACTCAAATAACCACTCGTTACAACCAAGGTATGCAGAATACCATCTCTGAACACACAACATATCGAACCTTGAAGCAGATGGGCTACAGCAACAGAAGACCACACGAGTGCCGCCAATTCGCAGAGGCTCACCAAAATTGGACAATAGAAGATTGGAAAAAGGTTGCCAGGTCTGATGAGTCTGGATTTCAGCTGGTAGGGTCAGAATTTGTCATAAACAACATGAAATCGTGGATCCATCCTGCCTTGTATCAAGGGTTCAGGCTGATGGTGGTGAAGTACTGGTGTGGGGGATATTTTCTTGGCACACTTTGGGCCCCTTAGTACCAATTGAGCACCGTTTAAATGCCACTGCCTACCTGAGTATTGTTGCTGACCATGTCCATCCCTTTATGACTGCAGTGTACCCATCTTCTGATGGCTACTTCCAGCAGGATAATGCACCATGTCACAAAGCTCTAATCATCCCACCACTGGTTTCTTGAACATGACAATGAGCTCACATTACTCCAGTGTCCTCCACAGTCACCAGATCTCCCTCAAATAGCCCTTTGGGATGTGGAAGAACGGGAGATTTGCATCAAGGATGTGAAGCTGACAAATCTGCAGCAACTGCGTGATATCATGCCAATATGGACCAAAATCTCTGAGGAATGTTTCCAACAGCTTGTTGAATCTATGCCACGAAGAATTAAGGCAGTTCTGTAGGCAAAATGGGGTCCAAACTGATTCTAGCAAGTTGTACCTACTAAAGTGGCCGGTGAGTGTACTTCTCTAATGATAAACCTGGTCATTGTTTAGAACTACAGAACTGCTTAGGTCTCTGCAGTGCACATCTGCTGTATTCAGAAAAGCTAAAGTAGACTGCTGGATTTTCAGCCCTTGTCTGATCAACAGGCTAGTCTGTCTACATATGCCCTGACTTATGTCTGCTCATGTTTTATTCCTGCAAATTCACTGAGCTCTGACTCTATAGCATCTTTTCTGCCTTGTTGTCGGTTCTTGCTCCCAGGAGATACAGTGGGTTAGTCAAATTCTGTATGCATATTCTTTTATGCATAGAGAGACATAGCTACTAATATTAAATATCACCCAGAGAATAATTGTTATCATCAGGATAGATATGTATTCGGACATGTACAAGTGTTATTACACTTTGTGTTAAAGTAGTGTGCATTCATGGAAGGGTTTCATTTATCAGTTCAGTTCAACCAACAATGCAGCTTCCTGACAATTGGTGGGTAACGTGTTACTGAACATCTGAAGGGCTTGAGATACTTGAGATACTGTATGTCTCCCAAATAAGGCCATCACGTATGCCCTATGCAAGAATGACAATAAATAATAGTTTAAAAAAAAAAATTACTTTTCTACAATGTTTTTACATTTTTTGCACGCATGTGGAAATCGGTGTGTTTTTGTTAGAAATTACTTGAAACTCCCCAAAAAGTATATATTTTCTGAAAGCAGCAGGCCCCTAGAATAAAACGGTAGTTGCAAATTTTTGTGTTGCACTATATTTGCAGAACTGTTTATCAAACGCATATATTTAAGAACAAACAAAATAAAATACCCACTTCTTTGGGAAGTATAAAAGATGAGGTGGCATTGAGTAAATGATGAAGTAGATGCCAAGCATGTCAAGCCACAGTTTTAAGATGCATGCAATTTTTAGGCACACCATTTTAAGCCTTCAATGTATTAGGAGAAATATGGAGTGTTTGCCCCCTTCCTCATTTCCTGTTCCATGTTTGTCACACTTAAGTGTCTCGGAACATCAAACCAATTTAAACAATAGTCAAGGACAACACAAGTAAACACAAAATGCAATTGGTAAATGAAGGTGTTTATTATTAAAGGTGAAAAAAAATCCAAACCATCATGGCCCTGTGTGAAAAAGTGATTGCCCCCCTTGTTAAAACATACTATAACTTTGGTTGTCCACACCTGAGTTCAATTTCTCTAGCCACACCCAGGCCTGATTATTGCCACACCTGTTCACAATCAAGGCATCACTTAAATAGGAGCTGCTTTTCCACCAGAAGATCCTTAAAAGCTACACATCATGCCGAGACCCAAAGAAATTAATTGAGATCTATCAGTCTGGAAAGGGTTATAAAGCCATTTCCAAAGCTTTGAGAATCCAGCGAACCACAGTGAGAGCCATTATCCACAAATGGCGAAGACATGGAACAGTGGTGAACCTTCCCAGGAGTGGCCGGCCGCCCAAAATTACCCCAAGAGCGCAGCGAGACTCATCCAAGAGGTCACAAAAGACCCCACAACAACGTCCAAGGAACTGCAGGCCTCACTTGCCTCAGTTAAGGTCAACGTTCATGCCTCCACCATCAGGAAAAGACTGGGCAAAAATGGCCTGCATGGCAGTTCCAAGGAGAAAACCACTGCTGAGCAAAAAGAACATCAAAGCTCGTCTCAATTTCTCCACAACACATCTTGATGATCCCCAAGACTTTTGGGACAACATTCTGTTACCGATGAGACAAAAGTGGAACTCTTTGGAAGGTGTGTGTCCAAGTATATGGCGTAGAAGGAACACTGCATTTCAGAAAAAGAACATTATACCACAGTAAAATATGGTGGTGGTAGTGTGATGGTCTGGGGCTGTTTTGCTGCTTCAGGACCTGGAAGACTTGCCGTGATAAAAGGAACTATGAATTCTGCTGTCTACCAAGAGATCCTGAAGGAGAATGTCCGACCATCTGTACTCAAGCTGAAACGAACTTGGGTTCTGCAGCAGGACAATGATCCTAAGTCCACCACCGAATGGCTGAAGAAAAACAAAATGAAGACTTTGGAGTGGCCAGGTCCAGACCTGAATCCTATTGAGATGTTGTGGTATGACCTTAAAAAGGCCGTGCTCGAAAACCCTCTAATGTAACTGAATTAGGATTCTGCAAAGATGAGTGGGCCAAAATTCCTCCAGGACGCTGTAAAAGCCTCATTGCACGCTATCGCAAACGCTTGGTTGCAGCTGCTAAGGGTGGCCCAACCAGTTATTAGGTTTAGGGGGCAATCACTTTTTCACACAGGGCCATGATGGTTTGGATTTTTTTTTCACCTTAAATAATAAACACCTTCATTTACAAATTGCATTTTGTGTTTACTTGTCCTTGACTATTGTTTAAATTGGTTTTGTTCCGAAACACTTAAGTGTGACAAACATGCAAAGGAACAGGAAATGAGGAAGGGGGCAAACACTTTTTCACACCACTGTACTTTGAAAATGCTAGCTTTCTGTATGTCTCTGACACCAGTACTTTCCAGGTCATTGACCTGGAATATGAATGCAGCTAGTAAGAAAAAAAAACCCTGCATGCTTGTCCCGGGTCAGAAGCTCTGAAAATATTGAAACCTATTACATAACAGATTTTGTAACCATGACCACAATGATAAGAACATTGCAGGGGCATGGCTTGATGGCGCAAGTGAATGGCTGCCTAATACCTCAGCTCCTCAGGGAAATCAGCTATAGTGGCCACAGAGCGATGGAAAACAGGGCTAAGGATTGGCTCGCATTAGTCCTCTACTCCCCCACACCACCCAAGCGCGATGTCCAAATGGAGAAAGGAGTATTAATCTCCTAGAAAGCTGACAGCTTACTTCTCACTGCCTGGTATCACTGACGGACAAGATGGTGCCGGCGGCACCTGTGGAAGCTCGGCGCAGCTCTCCTCACCCTCTCCAGGAATGGAATTCCTCCAGACTACTGGGAGACCCTCCTACACAGACGACCAGGGTCTTCCCCCTCTAGCTCACCCTCCACAGGAAGCCCAGCTAAATCAAGGCTCAGAACAGAGCCAGAGCGTACACAGTCCAGCACAGCCTCCTGTCTATTCGCTCTCCCTCCTCCTCTGCAGTCATCACTGGAATAATTTCCTGCTTCAGACCAGCCTTTGAACAAACCATGAAGAGCCTGCTCCTATGCCTCAGGCAGACCCTGTACACTGATCTGTCCACAGCTGTATCATCATTGTCTGTCTCAGTACAGCACCATGACCAACGCATTAACACCATAGAGTCCAGAGTGGGTGATTTGTACACTGCCCATAATGAAATGGTGGATGCAGTCACTGACCATGAGGATGAACTACAATAAATCCGACTCAAGCTGGCAGACCTAGAGGACTGTTCTTGAAGGAAAAATATATAATTCCGCAATATTCCAGAGTCGGTCCAACAGGCTGACCTAACAAAATTATCCAATCCCGCTCACTCATGCCCGAGCTGTCTGAGAGAGACCTGGAGATTGACAGGGAGCACACACTCATTAAACCTCCCCACCTACCAGCCTCTACTCCCAGAGATGTTCTGGCACACATCCATTTCTTTACGGTCAAGGAGCGCATCCTGTATGCAGCGAGGCTTCCAGACTCCTCTAACTCTATCAATCTCTACGCTGACCTCTCCAAAGCCACCATGGAAAACCGCCGCCAACTTTCTAGGATTACCAAGGCACTCCAGAACCACAAAATCCCTTACAAATGGGGATTTTCCACCAACCTACTTATCACCCACCAGAACAAGATCCATGTGGTGAGAACGCTCCCTGCGGGTCTCCAACTATTAAAAACCTGGCGCATCATACCTGAAGAAACCCCAGACCCTCAAGACCAATCAAACCACCAAATGGAGACTGGAGGAGTATACCAAAATACTTGAAGCTATATTATGACCCTGTTACCTCTGATTCAACAGATGCTGACTACCTGCAGCTTTGTTCATCTGCACCCATATGCCTAGACTCTTTATCATAGACCTACCCGTTCCACGGTGAGTCTATCTACCCCCACCCTTGTAGTTTTGTGCAGTAATTACTGCCCATTGAGCTTGAGAACTTCACTTATTCTTGAGCCCTCCCTTTTTATTTACCCTTCCCTATACCTGTACCAGCTACCCTCATCTTATTTTTGTTTTATCAACTACAGTATCTCACAAAAGTGAGTACAGCCCTCACATTTTTGTAAATATTTTAATTATATCTTTTCATGTGACAACACTAAAGAAATGACACTTTGCTACAATGTAAGGTAGTGAGTGTACAGCTTGTATAACAGTGTAAATATGCTGTCCCCTTAAAATAACTCAACACACAGCCAATCATTTCTAAACCGCTTGCAACAAAAGGGAGTACACCCCTAAGTGAAAATTTCCAAATTAGGCCCAAAGTGTCAATATTTTGTGTGGCCACCATTATTTTCCAGCACTGCTTTAACCCTTTTGGGCATGGAGTTCACAGAGCTTCACAGGTTGCCTCTGGAGTCCTCTTCCACTCCTCCATGACGACATCATGGAGCTGGTGGATGTTAGAGACCTTGCGCTCATCCACCTTCCATTTGAGGATGCCCCACAGATGCTAAATAGGGTTTAAGTCCGGAGACATGCTTGGCAAATCCATCACCTTTACCCTCAGCTTCTTTAGCAAGGCAGTGGTCTTCTTGGTGGTGTTTGGGGTCCTTATTATGTTGGAATACTGCCCTGCGGCCCAGACTCCGGAGGGAGGAGATCATGCTCTGCTTCAGTATGTCACAGTACATGTTGGCATTCATGGTTCCCTCAATGAACTGTAGCTCCCCAGTGCCAGCAGCACTCATGCAGCCCCAGACCATGACACTCCCACCACCATGCTTGACTGTAGGCAAGACACACTTGTCTTTGTACTCCTCACCTGGTTACTGCCACACACGCTTGTCCCCATCTGAACCAAATAATTTTATCTTGGTCTCATCAGACCACAGGACATGGTTCCAGTAATCCATGTCCTTTTTCTGCTCGTCTTCAGCAAACTGTTTGCAGGCTTTGTTGTGCATCATCTTTAGAAGTGGCTTCCTTCTGGGACGACAGCCATGCAGACCAATTTGATGCAGTGTGCGGCGTATGGCCTGAGCACTGATAGGCTGACCCCCCACCCCTTCAACCTCTTTAGTAATGCTGGCAGCACTCATACGTCTATTTCCCAAAGACAACCTCTGGATATGACGCTGAGCACGTGAACTCAACTTCTTTGGTCGACCATGGTAAGGCCTGTCCTGGGTGGAACCTGTCACGTTAAACCACTGTATGGTCTTGGCCATCGTGCTGCAGCTCAGTTTCAGGATCTTGGCAATCTTCTTATAGCTTAGGTCATCTTTATGTAGAGAAACAGTCCTTTTTTTCAGATCCTCAGAGTTCTTTGCCATGAGGTGCCATGTTGAACTTCCAGTGACCAGTATGAGAGAGTGAGAGCGAAAACACCAAATTAAACACACCTGCTCCTCATTCACACCTGAGACCTTGTAACACTAACAAGTCACATGACACCAGGGAGGGAAAATGACTAATTTGGCCCAATTTGGACATTTTCACTTAGGGGTGTACTCACTTTTGTTGCCAGAGGTTTTGACATTAAAGGGGTTGTAAACCCTCTGGGACCACTTTGACCTATAGGTAAGCCTAGATTAAGTAACCTACATGGTTAAGGTGATATTTTACAAAGAAAGGGCACTGCTGTCTATGGTGCATGTGCACAGTTGACAACGGCGCAGGCGCACTGGGCGCTCCGCAAGTGAAGGCATACATGCCGTCACTTACGGCTCCCGCACGAATGAGCGGGAGTGACGTCATCTCGGCTCCACCCAGTCACATCGCCGGAGTCGCGATACACGGAAACAAAATGGATGCTCCGTGGAAGAGGGGACAGCAGTAACATCGCTGGCTTCTGTGTCAGGTAAGTGACACATAATGGGCTACTATGCGATGCATAGTAGTCCATTATGCTTTACCTTTGCAGGGAAACAAAGAAGAAGTAAACCCATCAGGGTTTACTTGCTCTTTAATTGCTCTGTGTTGAGTTATTTTGAAGGGACAGCAAATTGACACTTGTATACAAGCTGTACACTCATTACTTTACATTGTAGCAAAGTGTCATTTCTTCAGTGTTGTCACAAGAAAAGATAGAATAAAATATTTACAAAAAAGTGAGGGGTGTACCCACTTTTGTGAGATACTGTATATATCTGCATCAGAACTCCTAGACAACAACTTTCTACCATGGCATTTAGAATTGTCTCCATAAATGCTAGAGGCCTGCACACTCCTCAGAAGAGATCTGCACTGCTTAAGGAGACCATCACACAAAAGGCTGATATCCTTTTAGTGCAGGAAACACATTTCACACTAATCAAAACCCCTCAGTTCAAACTGAATAATTACCACCAGCTCCTTTTTAGCCTCTGATGGAAAGCAAAATAATGGAGTCTTGATAGCTGTACGAGATTCTCTTCATTTCAACCTGCACCAAACCATCCTGGACCCTGAGGGTCACTATCTAATTGCAATTTGCGACCTTAATGGAGTCACGTACACCCTAGTCAAGGCCTACGGTCTGAATAAGCAGCAACTGTGCTTCTGCAAATGCTTACACAAGAAGGTGACACAAGTCACAAAAGGCAGAATAATTATAGGAGGCGACTTCAATATAGTCGGAAATCCTGACATTGACACCAAATCAACAACCCGCCAACAATGCCCAGCTTTTAACCCTTTTATTCAAGCAACTGGCCTTCATGGCTCAGAGCGGTACTTTTCCTATTTTTCGTCATCTCAACTATCCTATTCCCACATTGAAACTCTTCACCAATTTAGTACAGTATCCCTTTACAAACTTAACTCCAACAAATCCCTAATCCTCCCACTAAACCTCTCTGACGAGCAAGAATCTCTTTTAAAAAAGAACCTCCCCAATACTTGGGCCAACCAAGATATCTCATACCTAGGGATTAAACTGTCCGATCCCCGAACCAACTTTATGATCTGAATTACGTAACTTTTCAAAAGCAACTTCCTCAATTACTTAAAGGGGCGTTTCACCTTACAAATTTTTTTTTTAAAAGTCAGCAGCTAAAAAAAAGTAGCTGCTGACTTTTAATAAGTACACTTACCCTCCCAGGGCGCCCGCGATGTCGGTCGTGGAGGACAAGCTGTCCCTCGGCGATCCGGTTCCAGCGCCACCATCCTCAGTAAGGGAAACGGCTTTCCGTTTCCTACTGCGCATGCGGGAGTCGGCGCGCGGCCTACTGCGCATGCGCGAGTCGGCGTGCAGCCTACTGCGCATGCGCAATTCCAATTGGTGAATGGGGAACGCGTTGTGTTGTGGGACACAGTTCCCATAACACACCGCGCCCCATTCACTAGAAGACGGAAGGAGAGAAGATCACTGCGGCGCTGGAAGAGGCAGATTAGGACGATCTGCCTAGCAACAGCCATTTCTGGTAAGTAAAAAAAAAAATTTTTTATATTTTTTCATTTTAAATTCTTATTAACATTTTTTTAAAGTTTCTTTTTCAGGGTGTCCCACCACTTTAAACATCTTCGTGTTTCTGGTCTATCCGAACTGGGTAGAAAAGCCTCTTTCAAAATGATTATCCTACCCAAACTCATATACCTCTTCCGCACAGTAGTACTACCGAACCCTCATGCCTTTCTCTCCTCAATACAAAGACAAATCACAAGATTTGTATGGGATAATAAATCACCCAGATCTGCTCACCAAATACTAATGAGACACCACAACAAAGGTGGAGTTGGGCTACTCAACATATGTACCTATTACTACGCAGCTATCCTAGACCAGATGTACTATTGGTGGCACCCTTTCCCCAGCAAAATCTGGTCAGATATGGAATCCTTCCACCCCACTACCAATAAACTACTAGATACCCTTCTTCTCATTACGGCAGGATCCTCTCTACCTATAATACCCCTCTCCCTGGCAGTCAGAGCGTCACTGTGCGCCTGGAAAAAACATACCCTTACTACCCCTCCTAACCAACCATTACAAGCCTACCCCATCCCTATCAGAGTGTTGGAAAATCTAATCTCAAATCTTAAAAGCCAACACTGGCATACATATGGGATCAATTCCCTAGGGACCTCAGATCCCAGCAATCAATGAAAGCATTTAGTTCCCTCCAAAACAAATTCAGTCTACCTATCCCTGAAACCTACAACTATATAAGGATAAGCCACTTCCTCAAAATCTCTAAACTCCCTTCTACAATCCTTATTATACCTACACCATTCCACAGATTTTACTCCCAACCCACATATCCAAAACATGGTATCTCCATGTTATACGAGGCCCTGAATGACCAAAGACCATATCCACCCTTTCAAAATGGGAAGCAGAACTAAATGTCAAGATGACCTCCACTATGTGGCAAAGGGCCTTCAAATCCACCCATGCAGCATCCCACTGCTCTAACCACTGGGAAAACTGTACATAGGTGGTACCTAACACCCTACAGGTTATCAAAAATATAACCAAACTCACTTAACACCTGTTTTTTTGGAGACAAATCTTTTCCCTAATCTCATCTGTATCATAAATACCTTCAAAGCCCTCTCCGGAATTAGCCCTACTCCACTTGGGTATAGAAAATATGTTACACAAGTTGAATTTAACTTTATGCTCCGGTTGGAACATCTGCCAAAGTACTACATGTATTAACGATGTATGTGAAAAACTTCTAATAAAGAATATTTCAAAAAATAAGAACATTGCAAATCCATCACCACTGCAGCCTAACAATTAAATTATCTTTTTTTTTTTTTTATCAGATATATAATATTTTCCCATTCTTGGGCTTTCTTCCTGGTAACCACAAAACTATTGAAAAGAATGTGGAGGAAATGTGTGAATTTGTTACAAAAACATTCATAAAATATCTGAAGAACTTAGATGAGAATGACCAGAGAAGCTTCATTGATGCATTTCTTGTGAGGCAAAAAGAGGTAAATTTATGTCTTACAAATTATATCAGCTAAAGGTAATTAGTAAAAGGTCTTTTTGGCCAGAAGTGTATTCCAAGGGGTTTCAGAAGATGAGATGTTGTGGATCTCTGGCTGTATATACAAAGTCTTGAAAAAAGTATTCATACCCCTTGACATTTTCCACATTTTGTCATGTTACAACCAAAAGTGTAAATGTATTTTATTTGTTTTTTATGTGATTGATCAACACAAAGTGGCACATAATTGTGAAGTGGAAGGAAAATGATAAATGGTTTTCATTTTTTTTGTACAAATAAATATGTGAAAAGTGTGGCGTGCATTTATATTCAGCCCCCGTGCATCAATACTTTGTAGAACCACCTTTTCGCTGCAATTACAGCTGCATGTCATTTTGGGTATGTCTCTACCAGCTTTGCACATCTAGAGAGTGACATTTTTGACCATTTTTCTTTGAAAAATAGCTCAAGCTCTGCCAGATTGGATGGAGAGTGTCTGTGAACAGCAATTTTTAAGTCTTGCCACAGATACTCAATTGGATTTAGGTCTGGACTTTGGGTCATTCTAACACATGAATATGCTTCGATCTAAACCATTTTTAAGGCAATGTAATAAAATATTCATATATGTAAAAAGATATTTTTATTGATACAAAAAAAGATAAAGAAACAAACAATTTGTACACATTTCACATATAATCCATATAGAAAATGTATATATATATGATTTTAACAAGTAATGGATCATAAAAGAGCGGCCATTTCAAACTACAGATCAATGAAGAGAGAGAAAATTATGACTCTAGACGGTAGGTAGTTGAAAAAATCCAACGCGTTTTGAAAAAAGTGCATATATAAATTCTTCCTCAGGGAAGCCACTTTCTAAAAACAAAATATAACATCAGTACAGAAAATATTTATTTGAACAAAGAAATATATCTATAGAAGCAAAGGGGCTCGAATTTCACAAATAAACGTAGCACCACTAAAAGTGAGGCTAAAGGATGGAAAGGGAAAGATGCAGCGCCACTGCCATAGCAATGATGCCGCTACCCTCCCACCATAGGTCAGCCACCATAGGTCAGCCAATCATGGAGCCAGTGGAAACCAAAAAAAGAGAACCACCAATGCATCCATGATATAAACCTGACCAAAAACACCAAATAGTGTAAAACGTATAGCTGGTTATTTGGCAATATTATGGCCCAAAATATACATCAAAGAGTGGAAAATAATAAAGGCGCCAGGGAGAAAAAAACCTGGTCAACCAGGGAAATCACAGAGGAAACCCATTAAAACCTAATCCTCTGACACCCTAATAAATATCCATATGGATGTAAATGCCTCCTGGCAGGATGATTAGGGAAAATTCCACATCAGGGGCACTGGAGAATGCCCACTGTCACAAAAACCTCCCAAAGGCCAGATGGCATTTAGGGCCAAGGGCCTTCTATAACCATAACGGGGAGAAAATGTAGATGTAATACAACGGGTAGCCACCATACCACATACCAATCCAGAATATGCCAGTCTGGTGTTATATGTATACCCAAAGGCAAGAACAAAAACCACCCAACACAGAAAAAAAAAACATGGTGTGCTGTCCCGGGCGGCAGGAGGGACAAACATATGCATCCCTCCCATCATCCCCACAGCAGACCCAGGGATGTGCACACATAACCATAAGTGGGCTTACGTATGCTGGGAATGCGGTGAAGATCAACCATGGTTATATGCCGAGGTTTTTGGAGAATGTCGCAGTCCTGGAAAATCAAAATATAAATGAACATATAAGTAAGCAATACAAATAACGTATTTGGAAAGTACAAATAAAAGGCTAGGACAGGTAGGCTGCCCTTGGGCTATGTCCGCCTGATGTTTGTAGCAGCGCTGTGTACTACTTTCTCAACTTAATGTGAAAATATTAAGTGGAGTGCACCTCTGGTAAAATTTATACAGATTACTAAACAAAAAGTGAATAATAAATAATAATAAATATCAAATGTGCACGTGAATAAATAAATAAAAATTAATTAATTAATAAATTAATTAATTAATAAAACAATGAAAAGTTAATTAATTAAAAATTGTATGGATCAATGAATATAATTCACACTGCGTGTCTCTAGAACTCAGGATGTTAGAAAGTCCACGTGTCCAAAGAAGATCATTCAATCCAGTAATGATAGCAATATAGCGATAATAATTGTGACAGTTCTATAATCGTGTAACAGTATAAAATTCTGTGACGATATTCCGTGAGTCATCCAAGCCTTCCACCATAGATTTCACCGTGTGGGAAGATTATCCCCTTTTGGGGGTACACTCACCAGAGATATACTTTATATACGCCTGTAATTACAAGTTATGTGGACCTTCTCTTCCGACATCAGCCAAAAAATCCCCCAGCGCGTGAAACCAACCAGAAGCAGCCTTTTCCTCCAGCCTCGGTCATATCATCATCAGCGCAGTCATTTTTTTAAAACCATGTATGGGAACAAATATTGGGCCACATAGCGTAATATTGCTTAAAAATTTATTTATTGAGGTAATTTCCCTTTAACATTAAAATTCCCCCTAGTGGGTTCTGCGTACCGAAAACAATAAATTGTAAATTGTTTTCGGTACGCAGAACCCACTAGGGGGAATTTTAATGTTAAAGGGAAATTACCTCAATAAATACATTTTTAAGCAATATTACGCTATGTGGCCCAATATTTGTTCCCATACATGGTTTTAAAAAAATGACCGCGCTGATGATGATATGACCGAGGCTGGAGGAAAAGGCTGCTTCTGGTTGGTTTCACGCGCTGGGGGATTTTTTGGCTGATGTCGGAAGAGAAGGTCCACATAACTTGTAATTACAGGCGTATATAAAGTATATCTCTGGTGAGTGTACCCCCAAAAGGGGATAATCTTCCCACACGGTGAAATCTATGGTGGAAGGCTTGGATGACTCACGGAATATCGTCACAGAATTTTATACTGTTACACGATTATAGAACTGTCACAATTATTATCGCTATATTGCTATCATTACTGGATTGAATGATCTTCTTTGGACACGTGGACTTTCTAACATCCTGAGTTCTAGAGACACGCAGTGTGAATTATATTCATTGATCCATACAATTTTTAATTAATTAACTTTTCATTGTTTTATTAATTAATTAATTTTTATTTATTTATTCACGTGCACATTTGATATCTATTATTATTTATTATTCACTTTTTGTTTAGTAATCTGTATAAATTTTATCAGAGGTGCACTCCGCTTAATATTTTCACATTAAGTTGAGAAAGTAGTACACAGCGCTGCTACAAACATCAGGCGGACATAGCCCAAGGGCAGCCTACCTGTCTAGCCTTTTATTTGTACTTTCCAAATACCTTTTTTTGTATATAAGCAGCTGCTACAAAATGTATGTATAAGACTTTATACTTTCACATTTTCACTGAAACAGTTTGGCACATCACCAGATAAATTTCAGAATTCTTTTTATCACATATACACATATATACTATATATTTATTCATTTATATTTTGTATACACGTGTTCACATATAATATATATGCATTCACTTATTTATTTATTTACATATTTGTTTACATATAATATATATTTATTTATTTATCTATATATTACCACTACTTGGGGATTTGAATAACTCACTATCCCATATATTGTAAGTACACACACCCTAGTAGCGCAGAGCAGTGTTTTATATAGGAGGGCGGAAATTTAAGCACCCTGTTTTAGAATACAAATAACGTAACAATAATCAACATAAGAAAATAGAAAAACCCCTATACATGTATATAAGTTAAAATGAAGCTGTATGTTTAGGGTCGTTGTCCTGCTGGAAGGTGAACCTCTGCCCCAGTCTCAAGTCTTTTGCAGACTCTAACAGGTTTTCTTTTAAGATCGCCCAGTATTTGGCTCCATCCATCTTCCCATCAACTCTGACCAGCTTCCCTGTCCCTGCTGATGAAAAGCATCCCCACAACATGATGCTGCCACCAACATGTTTCACAGTGGGGATGGTGTGTTCAGGGTGATGTGCAGTGTTAGTTTTTCACCACACATAGGGGTTGATTTACTAAAGGGAAATAGAATCATATGGTAGAATCAAATAGTTATAATAATGGGGGATTTTAATTATCCAGACATAGACTGGGCGCAGGGAACCACATATTCATCTAAGGCTCGCCAGTTGCTAAATGTCTTGCAGGACCATTTTATGGGTCAGATGGTAGACGTACCAACTAGAAATAAAGCGTTACTTGATCTACTGACTACCAACAATACAGACCTGATCACGGATGTGGAAATACAGGGAATTTAGGTAACAGCAATCACAGGTCAATTGGCTTTAGTATAAATTGCACAAATAGGAAACATAAGGGGAATACAAAGACACTGAATTTCAAAAGAGCCAACTTCCCTAAACTACGAACCTTGCTAGAAGGCATAAATTGTGATAAAATCTTAGGAACAAAGAACACGGAGGAGAGATGGGTTTGCTTTAAGAGCATATTAAATAAGGGCATTAGCCAATGCATCCCATTGGGTAATAAATTTAAAAGAGTGAACAAAAGTCCTGCATGGCTTAACTCCAATGTAAAAATGCATATAAAAGCAAAGGAGAAGGCCTTCAAAAAATACAAGGTTGAGGGATCATCATCAGCATTCAGACTTTTTAAAGAATGCAACAAGAAATGTAAGGGTGCAATAAGGATGGTTAAGATAGAAAATGAAGGTGCAGGGCGATGGAGGCAGGTGTAAGGACGTAGGGCGGCGATGCAACGCAGAGGGAGGGGCGGGACCTAGGGTACGACGGCCGGATGGAGAGGAAGAGGTGTGCGCTGTGCAGCAGACGTGACACACTTGGATGAAGCTCGGGGCCATAGAGGAGCGGAGGATGCGGCGGTGTTAAGCGGGACACAGAGACGCCGGTCACAGACATCCACAAGGTAACAGCCGACTGAATGATAGCAAGACCCCACTCTCCCCCGAAACAGCCGCTCCCCTCTTCCCACCACTTATGATAAGAACTGCAAGGCTTCTAGCAAACGCAAAGCGAAAGTGAAACTACAGCACTAACGGCGAGGAAGGGTAAGACCCCAGTTAAGGGGGAGAAAAGAAAAAGCTACCCTCCTGGATGGGGTAAGTCTCCTATCATAAAGAAAATGCTGACACCTGTGTATTATCCGGAGGCATGTTTAAATGTGAGTGGCAAGTGATTTATATTAACAAAAAACACTGACATTTGAAAGCAAAGGTGGATGTGGATCTAGTGCCATTTTTGAGAGATAGGAGAGGGAGGATTCCCCCCCCCCTTAAAAAATTGCGACATAAAACGGATTTATACCCTATGGGGGGTCCACAGGAAATGAACCAAAACATACTATCCAGAAGCTTCCATCCCAGAGCGGTCCCTGAAATAGTTAATTGACTATACATAGGGATAAAAAGAGAAAGAGGAAACCCTGTTTGACTCACCTCGGGGTTCTATCCGCCACCGCCCCCCCCCGGCTAAAACGTGAGCATTCGAGGGAGCCTGCCTATTTTATCTTTGGTTTGTCCCTTTCTTTTTTTTTTTTGTCAGTCTATATGGGCTACTCCCTCTCCGTGGGTCTGCCTAGTTGAAGTCTCTGACTGGAACCTCAGAATACAACTCTGTCTCAGAAAAGACTGTTTAAATCTAACACCTCCCCTAATCTCACTGGGGCTCATAAGGGTGCAGGGACTAATAGGGGGTGTTCTACCTCTTACCCCCCCACCCCACGGTGCAATACCCAGCGACTAAGGAGAAAGGGAAGGCTCCAATATAAATAAATATCCTAGTATGACTGGCAGAGCCACTAAAGGAACTGAACCTAAAACACCAAAAGGAAAAGCAAATACAAGCACAATTAAGCAATATTTGGTGAAGGGTCTGAGCCCAAAGAGTCCAGTTATGGAAAAACAAGCGACGAAACAGGGAAAAAAGAAGGAGGGGAGCAAAAAGAAGGAGGAAATCCTGGAGGCCTCCGGAGGAAATACTAGTACTCAAAGCGAACTAGACAGTAGTAGGATGGAGGAACAGAGGGAGAATACCCAAATATTAACCAAGACAATACTGTCAGAAATGTTGACGAAAATGGAAAATTAAATTAAAAGCGAAATTGTAGCACTACGAACGGATTTAACACATGTGCTGACCCGAGTAGAGGAAGTGGAAAATAATACAGATAAACATACACTCGAAATAGCGGAGCTCAAAGAGCAGCTTAAAATGACTAAAATAAACCAAAGGAGGACTCTGTATAAATAAGAAGAACAGGAAAACCAGAGCAGAAGGCAGAACCTCAGAATACGATCACTCCTAGAAGAGAACGGGGAAGACCTTATAAAAATGATAAAAGAATTATTTAATCCCTTATTAAACAAAACCCCAGAATGGGATTTGAAAATTGAAAGGATACATAGAGTCAGGAAACCTCAACATATACCAACAGACACCCCCAGAGATATCCTGGTTAGATTCCAGAATTATACAGAAAAAACAGAGATATGGACTAATTTAAGAGGAAACCCCCCCCCTGAAATTCAGGGGAATAGAGCTTCAAATCTTCATGGACCTGTCTCCGGAAACACTGGCTAGGAGACGGATGCTTAGACCACTGTTAAACCAAATGCGTATAGATAATGTAAAGTATAGCTGGGGTTTCCCGGCCTGTCTGGTAGGATACAAGGAGGGTAGATCGGTAAGGTTGAGGTTCCCGGAGGATTTAATGGAGTTCTGTAAAAATCTAGGGATACAACCATTAGAAATCCCAGAATGGTTGGAAAGAGAAGGTCTGTGACGGGGGGCGGGGGTGGGGAGGAGGGGGAGGGCCCTGGGGGAAAACGCAACCCTTGGTAGCCTTTGTAGATGGGGTGGGGGGGGGGGGGGAGAGCGGGGGGGGAAAGGGGAGGAGAGAGGCTATGACCGGGGTGGAATCCTCTCCATTCGAGGGACCATTTCTGCCCCCCCATTCTAAAAGGGGGGGGAGGGGTAGAATGGGGGAAGAGGTTCAAGCCCAACCTCTGAGAAGGAAGCCCAGAGGTAGAAAGGAATATTTCTGATCAGCCAAGGGGCTGGAGGTCAGTATTGACCACGGGAGGGGTAGAAGGGGGGGGATTGGGAGAGGGGGGAGGCGGGGGCGGGGTCAGTGTGGGGGGGGGGAGGGAGGGAGGGGGGGAAAAGGGGGTGTCTCCTAATAAAATTAAAAAAGGGGAAGTGCCTCTCCGTAAAAAAACAAAAACAAAAGAAAAGTTCCAGATTAGGTTTTTAACATATAATGTCCGAGGTCTGAATAACCCTGTTAAAAGACACAAAATATTAACAGAGCTTAAACACTATCAGACAGACATAGTGTTTCTCCAGGAAACCCACCTCTTTCAGGGAGCAAATATAAAATTATACTACAAAAAATTCCCCACTTGGGTATATGCAGACTCAACCACCAGGAAGGCCAAAGGAGTAGCGATAGGTTTTTCGGAAGGAATCCAGTTTAGAGAACAGGGGAGAGTAGTGGATCCAGAAGGGCGGTTTCTACTCCTACGCGGTCACATCAATGGGGTGCAACTTACTCTAGCAAATATATATGCACCAAATAAAAATCCAACAGACTATGTGAAGAAAATGATAAGCAAGCTCGCCAATTTTGGACAGGGGATGATTATACTGGCAGGGGACTTAAACCTATGTATGAATTCAGAGGAAGATAGTACGTCGCGAGTGCGGGAGACGGGAAAGCAACCTTTAAAAAAACTGAAGAAAACCCTCCACCAAAATCAATTGGTGGATGTGTGGCGAACGATGAATCCAAAAACACGAGACTATACTTTCTTCTCCCCCGTACACGGGACGTACACACGTCTTGATTATTTTTTCGTGGATCATAATACGTTATCTAGGGTCACGGACTCCCACATAAAGATATCTACGATATCAGATCATGCACCAGTTACGATGACAATAGAAGAAATTAGGTTATCAAAACCCCTCCCGAACTGGAGATTAAATGAAACCCTACTCTCTGAGAAACAAGACACTGAAAAAATACAGGAAGAATTACGTTTTTTTTTCGAAAATAACGAATCAGTCGACATTTCAGATGCAACATTATGGGAAACACATAAGGCATATATTCGGGGTATATTTATTGCGATGGGTTCAGGGAAAACAAAAGAAAGAACTAAAAAAATTAAAAAGATAACCAAAGAAATATATAGCCTGGAGCAACTCCATAAGAAACCAGGGGGTCATCGGCAAGAGACATATCATAACCTTATAATGAAAAGAGAGGAATTAAAAGACATATTGACTCAAGATACAAAAAACGTTTTTAGTGCGATTCAAATAGATAAATATGTAAGAGGTAATAAAATAGGAAAACATTTAGCAAAAATCCTGAAGAAAAAAAAAAACAGGAACTACATTGAAAAAATTTGCAATAGACAGGGGGATCTAGTCTTTAAGTCCAACGAGATCGCAGAAACTTTTAAGCAGTACTACAAAACCCTGTATAATGTGAATAAAGACAATGTGGACCTGGGAAAAAAACACAATAAAATAAAAGAATTCCTAAAGAACGCAAGACTCACCCAAATATCTATGGAGGACAAGTTAGATTTGGAAACATCGATCTCGGAAAGTGAGATCATCCAAGCTATGACAGATACAAAATCAGGGAAAAGTCCGGGACCGGATGGTTACCCGATCCTCTACCTCAAAAAATTTAGTAAAATCCTGGTACCTAGAATGTGTAAATATTTGAATGGACTGGGAACAGAATTCGGACTAAGTCGAGAGGCACAGAAGGCCTTAATAACCCTTATCCCCAAAGAAGGAAAAGACGATAGCTGTTGTTCAAGTTTTAGACCAATATCCCTTCTTAACTTCGATACCAAGCTCTATGCAAAAATACTCGCAAATAGATTAAAAAAACTTATGAAGGATCTGATCCATGTAGATCAGGTAGGCTTTGTGGCCTCAAGAGAGGGACGGGATAATGGAATTAGAACCCTTCTACTGTTACAAAAATTAAAGACAGAGGGGCCCCCAGGTCTATTCCTGTCAATAGATGCCGAAAAGGCCTTCGACAGGGTAGACTGGGGGCTCATGATGGAAACATTAAGGTATATAGGTCTGGGCCCTAGGATGGTACAGAGAATTGGAGTCCTGTACGAAAAACCAACTGCAATAATAAAGATTAACGGAGACATTTCATCCCCCTTCACTATGAGTAACGGGACGAGACAGGGATGTCCCCTGTCCCCGTTACTGTTCATTCTGTCATTGGAGCCACTACTAGCCACTGTCAGATGAGATAAGAAAATAAAAGGAATTAAAATAGGGGAGACCGAACATAAAGTAGCAGCGTTCGCTGACGATTTATTATTTTATATAACGGAACCAAAAACATCAATGCCAAAACTACTTGAGGTCTTAAAAGCTTACGGAGAAGTATCGAACTTTAAAATAAACATTAATAAGTCAGAAATTTTGAATATTAACATAAGGAAAAAAGAAGCTCTTGTGTTGCAAAGGGATTTTCAGTTCCCATGGAAACAAAAGGGTTTAAAATATTTAGGGATCAAACTTGCAAACTCTATTGGAAAGCTATACAGTGAGAACTTCCTTCCGCTGTTAGAAGAAATAAGGAACGAAACTAAGAAGATGCGGTATAGGCCCCTCTCTTGGATAGGCCGAATAAATTCGGTGAAAATGGTGATTCTTCCAAAAATTACATATAAACTCCATATGATCCCTATCCCCCTCCCGGACTACTATTTTCAGATGTTAAAATCAATTATAAATAATTTTATATGGCAAAACAAGAAACCCAGGATAGCACGAGATATTTTAAAACAAAGTAAAGAGCAGGGGGGCCTGGGGGTCCCGGATATATAAATATACTACCATGCGGTAATACTTTCAAGAGCGGTAGAGTGGACACAACAGGAAACTCAAAAACAATGGGTGCACATAGAAAATGACATTAGCGAAATAAATTTGAAGGGTGCGTTATGGTGCTCACCGAAACTTAGAGATTTAGGAGTAAAGACACAGAGGATCACTAGACACGCTTTTAAAATATGGGATCTAATACACAAGCTATAACTCATTACTAATGCCACTGAAGAATAACGACTATTTCCCACCAGGAAAGAGAGAATTAGGGGGACACTGGATAGAAGAAAATACACAATTAGATGAGATAATAGAGAAAGGAAAAATAAAGTCACTGATAGAAATACAACAGACCACAGCACACCTTAAGGTAAATGAATGGCGCTACCGCCAGCTGACAAACTTCGTAGGGAGCTTGCCACAACCGATAAGATCCAAAGTTAATTATACAGCTTTGGAAAAAATATGTGGAACAAAAGGATTAAAAAAAAAAAGATACATCTCAACTATATAAAATGCTCCTGGAAGAGGGCCGGCCGGAGATACCCCCATTCCTCACAAAATGGGGAAATGAATTGGATTCACATGGATATAAACACAATATAAAAATTTTTTTGAAGTTAATACACAATTCAGCGATGGATAGTAAAACCGCCGAAATTAACTATAAATGTATTGCAAGATGGTATAGCACACCAAATAGACTGAATAAACGTCAGTCTGGGACGACACAAGAATGTTGGAGAGGGTGTGGGGAGCGAGGGAATATGGCCCATGTTTGGTGGAAATGCCCTAAGGTAAGGGAATTCTGGAAAAGTATCCTAGATTTAATAAAGGAAATTACAGGGATTAAAATAAAAGACGACCCCTGGACATGCTTATTTCATAATACACCAGACCCAATAAAAACATATACGAAGACTTTGATTCCTCATATGCTGAATGCCGCTAAGGCAGTGATACCTAGGAGGTGGCATCAAGCCAAACCACCCTCAGATCTATATTGGATAGGAAAGATGGAAGAGATATACCAGCTGGAGAACCTTAGATACACAGGAGAGGACAAGGAAGAGGAAGATATGAGCAAATGGAAAAGGTGGCAGGAGTTTAAGCAGACCTGGAAATACGCAGAAATATTAATGAAAGCAGGGTAAAAGTAAAAGTAGAAACCTAAATATAGAAAGTTAAAAAAATAAAAAAATAATAAAAAAAAAAGGAGAGGCACAGGGAGGGATGGGTATGGTTGGGTGGGAAGGGGAGGGAATATATGGTTTTAAAAGCAAGAAAGAGATTAAAGATAACTAAAAAGAATATTAAACTATTGAGAGGAATATGCGAGATGTATCCTTCTTTGTGTATATTTTGCGATAAAAAGGAATTTTTCACAATGATGAATACAACACAAGAGACACGAATGAATCTTAAACATGAACATTTCTTCTCTCTTGAAGTTCTATGAAGTGAAAAAAAAAAAAAAGATAGTAAATGAAAGACACATAGTGGAGGAGAGCAAAAAAAAATCCCAAGCAATTCTTTAGGAATGTAAACAGTAAAAAAGGGAAGACAGACCATATAGGCCCCATAAAGAATGAGGAAGGACATCTGGTTACAAAGGATGGGGAGATGGCGAAGGTATTGAATTTATTCTTCTCCTCAGTCTTCACAAGGGAAACGGGGGGCTTCAGTAACAAAACTGCAGTGTTTATCCTCATGACACATCGCAGGAAGCACCTCCATGGTTAAAAAAGGACAGAATTAAAATTAGACTTGGGAAACTTAACATTAATAAATCACTGGGACCAGATGGCTTTCACCCGAGAGTACTTAGGGAACTCAGTCAAGTAATTGCCAGACCCTTTAAATCCATACCAGGCGACGGGGCTAGCAAGGTGTCAATCTCGCCGATCGAGTCGGTAGCATTGGCTTCCTTCGCTAGTCCCGTCTACCTGGAGTCACGTTAAAAATGAACGGACTTTACTCCGTGTGTGGGCAAGTCCGTTAATTTCAAAAGAACAAACATATTACAGCGCACACATGCAAAACTGACATTTACCTCCAGCAAGGCTATTTAAAAGCACCTAGACAGACATTTTCAAAAAACATTATCAAAAAATATGGGGATTTGGTCACACCATATTGCTATATGGTGCTTAAGTCCACTTACTGCAACAAAGTACCCCATGATTAGTGGGTCCTACACTTTCCATAGATTGGGAGATCCTGCTTCTCTGAACCAAGGGAGATATACTCCTCTATATGGGAGAACATGAGGTCTCCACCCATGATACAGGTGGTCACTAATTGAGGTACTTACTGAGTGGGGTGCTCCACCCAAAAGGATTTGGTCAAAATCCATACAATAGACAAAAGAGATATTTGGGGGGCACACCCTAAAAAATGCATAAAGATGGTGCTGCCATAAGACCATACAACAGAACAAACATATTACAGCGCACACATGCAAAACTGACATTTACCTCCAGCAAGGCTATTTAAAAGCACCTAGACAGACATTTTCAAAAAACATTATCAAAAACTATGGGGATTTGGTCACACCATATTGCTATATGGTGCTTAAGCCCACTTACTGCGACAAAGTACCCCATGATTAGTGGGTTCTACACTATCCATAGATCGGGAGATCCTGCTTCTTGGTTCAGTCCGCCAGACTTTTTAGTCAAAACTTCTTTCTAAGTCCGCCGGACAGGCGGTGGTCTCAGCAAACGATAGTTTAAAAGAAACTATTAGAAAAGCACCTGAATGACCACAGCATACAGGGATATACAAGTGATACTGTGTGTGTGTGTGTGTGTGTGTGTGTGTATGTATGTATGTATGTATATGTATGTATGTATGTATGTGTATATATATATATATATATATATAATCACACACATAGGTTGGACTCTTTTTTCTACCTCACCTACTATGTAACTATGTAAGAATCTGCACTTTGCAAAGTGCAGTTGCACTCTGCAAGAGCAGTTGCTCCAGAGCTTAGTAAATGAGCAGAAGCCCTGCTGACTTCCATTATCCAATCATGTGCGAGCAAAACTGCAGTTTTTTTTTTTTTTTTTCCTTGCACATGATTGGGTATTCTTTGCAAAGTGAAGCCTTACTTTTCGTTTATTGAGCTCTGGAGCAACTACACTTGCAGAGGGCAATTTTGCAAAGTGCACAGTCTATTTTTCTTTAGTAAATCAACCCCATAGCGTTTTGCTTTTAGGCCAAAAAGTAAAATTTTGGTCTCATCTGATCAGAGCACCTTCTTCCACATGTTTGCTGTGTCCCCCACTTGGCTTCTACGCAAACTGCAAAAGGGACTTCTTATGGCTTTTTTTCAACAATGGTTTTCTTCTTTCCACTCTTCCATAAAGGCCAGATTTGTGGAGTGCACAACTAATATTTGTCCTCTGGACAGATTCTCCCACCTGAGCTGTGGATCTTTGCAGCTCCTCCAGAGTTAAGCCCCATACACACGCTCGGATTATCCGAGGACCAGGTCCGTCGGATCATGTCCGTCATACTTTGTCCGATGTTGGTTTTGCGTACACACGGTCGGACAAAGTTGTCGGAAAATCCGATCATTCTGAACGTGGTGACGTTTGTTGCCTACGACGGGACTACGTAGAGGCTAGTAGCCAATAGCTTTTGTCTTGCAATGTGATCTGAGCATGCGTAGCACTTTGTCCGTCGGACAACCGTACACACGATCGGATTTGGTGTGATCGGACCGTGTTGTCGGAAAATCTATCCAGCAGGAGATAGGACTTTGTCCGTCGGACAATCCGACGTACACTGTCCGATGGTGCATACACACGGTCTGATTTTTCAACAACATTGTCCGATCGGACAGAATCCATGCAAAAATCCGACCGTGTGTATGGGGCTTTACTATGGGCCTCTTGGCTGCTTCTCTGATTAATGCTCTACTTGCCCGGGCCTTTCAGTTTAGGTGAATGGCCATATTTTGGTAGGTTTGCAGTTGTGCCATACTCGGATGATGGATAGAACAGTGCTCCGTGAGATGTTCAAAGCTTAGGATATTTATTTATAACCTAGCCCTGCTTTAAACTTCTCCATAACTTTATCCCTGACCTGTCTGGTGTGCTCCTTGGCCTTCATAATTCTGTTTATTCAATAAGGTTCTCTAACAAATCTCTGAGGGCTTCACAGAACAGATGTATTTATACTGAGATTAAATCACACACAGGTGGACTCTATTTACTAATTAGGTGACTTCTGAAGGCAATTGGCTCCACTAGATTTTAGTAAAGGATATCAGAGTAAAGGGGGCTGAATACAAATGAACACCACCTTTCAGATATTTATTTGTAAAAAAATGTTTAAAACCATTTATCGTTTTCCTTCCACTTCACAAATATCTGCCACGTTGTATTGGTCTATCAAATAAGATCACAATAAAATGCTTTAACGTTGTTGGTTGTAACATGACAAAATGTGGAAAATTTCAAGGGGTATGAATACTTTTTCAAGGCACTCTATTTATTCGCACTTTGGCCTATTCAAAAGCAAAAATGGGTAGAGGTCAGTTATGTCTGTTTCCCCCAAACATCCTTTTAGTCTAAGCAGATAATCTGCATGTAACTCAGGTGAACTGATAGGTAAGGGAAATT
The DNA here is from genome assembly GCA_028564925.1 of Lithobates sylvaticus. Classification (NCBI taxonomy): domain Eukaryota; kingdom Metazoa; phylum Chordata; class Amphibia; order Anura; family Ranidae; genus Lithobates; species Lithobates sylvaticus. Next base: position 519,992,921 of record CM053028.1, on the reverse strand, counting down.
AGATATGGATGGATAGATAGATAGTAAAGCAGGATATTGCATCAAAAAAAAATTCTGCCCCCCTACATATGGCACACCCTGTATTTATCCAGTTTATCTATTTCCATAGCCTTTAGCAATTTATAGACCCTTTTTCATATTGAACAGGGCTCGGTAGACTGAAACACATTATTCTAGTGTTGTGAGACATTGTGGCAGAGGACACAGGAATTGATTCTGCATCAATCTGTTCCAATCCCTATGCTACCTGTGCTGAGAGCGTAGTGTTAAAATGATATGGCACTGAGGTCCTGGTACTGGTACATAATGAACTAGACTGAAGACTGACTATTTAAGCACCATTGTATTGATTGGAGCATGCTACAGTACGGTATTTCACCACCAGGTGGCTGGTTACAGGGAAATGCTCACCATACTCTCTGTGTTATCACTTGCAGGAGGCTGGAAATCCTCATTCATACTTTCATAATGAAAATCTAACAAGACTGGTAAGGAACCTTTTCTCTGCGGGAATGGAGACGACATCAACTACTCTGCGCTGGGGTCTGTTGCTCATGATGAAATACCCAGCGATACAAGGTATTATATATCTTAAAGTGGTTCTACACCCTTACATATATCCAGCAGAGTGACTGGACTCAGAGATGAAACAAATCCTCCCACATAAGTCTTATCTGTTTATCTGCTGCCTTCTCTGCTCTACATCTGTTCAAATTGCAGCATTTTTGCAGCTTATCTGAGCTTCCAGTAAGTGGGGGGGGGGGGCTGAAGTTACAAATCTCAATGAGAGCTGATTGGAGAGAAGGGACACACCCCCCTTCTCAAGGCACACAGAAAAAGAGCTGAGGCTGTCAATCACATGCTGTGTGCTGGAGCCCCTGTCACTTTTTTTATCTTTTAGATGTCAGGAAAACTTAGGCGAATGAGATCCTCCCCTGCATGTGTAAGTGTAAACACAGCAGGGGAAGTGATGTAATCTCTCCTCACGTCGGTCTTTTCCGTTCCAGACCGAGTAACGAGAACATCTCACAGTAAGTGCACCAACACTACTCTGACACCAGTTCACATTGGTACACTTGCCAGCCCCCGATCACCCCCCCCCCCAGTTAACCCCTTCACCCCCTGTCACTGTGTCACCCAGTGCAGTGTTCAGATTTTTTTTGATCGCTGTGCTGGTGTCATTAGTGACACTAATCAGTGTTAGGGTAATTAGTGGTAGGCCCAGATAGGTCTAGGGACCCCCCTAATAAAGGTTTAACCCCTTGATCACCCCGTCACCAGTGATCACTGTATAAGTGTCACGGGGGACGCAGGTTAGCTAGATTTTTTTTATAGCGTCAGTGCACCCGCCATATATTACCCAATAAAGGTTTAACCCCCCTGATCACCTGGCTGGTGACATCAGTTAGGTTTTAGAGTCAGTCAGGGTCTGCGTCGCCCCAGGCAGCATCAGATTATATCCAGTATCGCTAACACCCACTCACACACCATACACCTCCTGTAAGTAAAATTCCATTCTCTCACTGATCAGTCAACTCCGGTCATGTTGATTAAAAAACAGATTTATTACAGATGTACCGTACAAAGGGGTGATAGAACTCTTACAGCAAGGAGTTCCACAGCAGAATCACACCAGAAAATCTGTACACAGTTATTTTATAGCAGTATTTGGCAAATTGCCATTGGCTAAGGCACACTGGTGACTCATGGTGCATTGTCAGCTTTATTGCCAAATCCAGCGTGCCTTTCACAAGGTTTCCTATTATGGTAACATTTGCTAGTTCTTTAAGTATTGTTCTAGGCGTTGGTCGGAACTAAGCAAGTTGCATAAACAATAAGTCAGCGCCATTTTAGCTAGAAAAAGTGCATATAAGGAACAAGGAAAATGTCGATATCACCTGTAATTCTTTCCATATTTCTTATCACCTCCCTTAGTAGTATAGAGTCTGAACAGATCAATATCTGATCTGATCAGAACTACAGGCATACCCCACTTTTAAGTACACAATTGGGTTTATTTACTAAAGCTAAGTTAAGCTAAGTTAAGCTTTGTTAATATAACCTAGAAGCTCATTGGTTTCTATGCAGAAGTGAGCCTGACTTTGCACTTTCCAACTTTAGTAAATAAACCCCATTGTGTACTTAAAAGTGGGGTATGCCTGTATATTAGCGCCCCAGCAGTTTAGGGTTCCCAAAAACGCAGTGTTAGTAGTGCTTCCTCAGTTTTAAAGCCAATGCCCAACAGGCAGCGCAGGGGGTCCCCCTCCCTAATCCTCCCCAACCGTCCTCCCTCCCCTCCCTCCTCCCCCTCTCCCCCCCCTCCTCCCCATTCCAACCCCCCCACCCCCCTCCCTCTCCCCCCTCCCTTCCTCCTTCCCCTCTCTGACCCCAACATGGGTCTCTGAGTCCGTGGGTGCCATCTTCACGTGGCCGCCCTCGGGCTCTATGACCATGGTGAGGTGGAGTTTGCTCCCGCCCTTCGATACTCGCTCATACCCCGGATTTCTCCGGGGGATAGAGGCGAGCTGGCCAATTCTTTTTGAGTTTTCTAATAATTGATTCCTGTAACCCCGTGCGGACAAGTCGGCGTAGACTTGAATTTCTGTATCCTCATACCTCAGAGGTATATTGCCTCTGATTTTTGCCCAGAGCTCCTCTTTTTCTTTGAAGTGGCAAAATCTGATTATAATGTCGCGTGGTCTGTCGGAGTCAGGCCGCTCCAACCTTCCCACTCGATGTGTCCTTTCGATTGCGGGAAACTGATCTTCATTTTTGGCACTTATCGGTCCCAGAATCATCCAGATTTTTTTCTCCAGTTCTTCCCCCCTTTGTTCCGGGACCGCGCGTAACCTCAGGTTTTGCCTTCTGTCCCTATTCTCTTGTTCTTCGATCTTATATGAGGTATCTCTCTGATTTAATTGGGACTTTTGCAATTGGATTTTTAATTTGGAGATTTCCTGGTCTGTGTTGTCTGCTCTCCCTTCAACCGCCTCCACCCTGGTCAGTAAATGGCCCATATCCACTCTGAGAGTGTTAATTTCTAATTTAATAGCATTTTCCAGTCGCAGTAGCATCGCCTCCATTTCGGTTTTCGTGGGGATATGTGCACCTGCCTGTTGGTCCTCTGTCCGACTCATGTCGATTTCGCTTTCTGTTGTGTAGTCTGCTCTTGATTGGTCATTACCTACTTCAGCCCCCCTACTTCTCTCCATGTTGGTCCCTGCTTGGGGCTCGGGCCCAGCTGTTTTCGGACTAGCACCTTGTCTGAGGTAGTGTTTAATCATGCTCGTCTCTCCTTTTGACCCTTTTGTGGATCCCTTCTTTGACGATTTAGTTATGTCTTTGCTCATGATGTCCTTTTTGGTGCCTCTTATTCTTTTGCCCAGTTTGTTATCGCTCTGGGCTCTCGTTGCCCTCGTTGCCCTACTAGGGCCTTTATCTTCCACTTTTCTTTGGAGTTTGGGCTGAATTTTTCCTTAGCTCGCTTCTTTTTGAGGGGTACTCAAATATCGGGGGTTGTATGCTATATAGGGACCCCTGTTGAACTGAAAAAAAAACCAAGAGAGAAAAAAAAAAGAAACCGAGAAAAAAAAACACAAGAGATTTTGGGGACTGCACTGAGCGTTTGGAGTTTGTCGTCGACTTCTCAGGGCTCCTGCAGAGTATGTTGGTTCCCTCTTACATTTTGTAGGATCCCGGAAACCACATCCGCCTTTCTCGTGGCGTATTTGTTATTCTAGCGTGTCTCTTTTTTTTTCTTTTTTTTCTTTCCCTTTCTCTCTCCCTTTTTTTACCCCTTCGACTTAGAGTATTACCCCCCCAAGCCTGGAGTATGACGGGCTCCTAGTCTTGTTTGAAAGTGGTTAAATTTTTGATCTCAAGGACCCCGCTCTAAAGTGAAGTTGTTTTCAATGTTTAAGCGATATCACATACAGCCACATACCACGATAAAAGAGAAATCAAACAAGAGAAGGTAGGATAGACTTGAGAAGGCTATCTTTCTAGAGTTTTCTGGACTTTCCCGTATGTTACGGCACGAGACTAGTATATATTTCTGCCAAAAAATGCAGGAAAAGAGACTGTAAAATGGGAGTTGGTTTCAAAGACTCCTTTGTACAAAAACCGTATCCAGTCCCGCCATTTATTGAATCCGCCTGGGCCTACGTAGCGGAGGGTTATTTCCCTTTTTTTCCCCTGCAGCAATAAGGGATTGCGGCTCTAAAAGAGGCTTAAGGGGGGCTGAAGCCCGGGACTCCCTTTTTGGACCCTCTAAGACCTATAGTATCCTCTTTGTGGACAGGCCCAGAGGATGGCAGCCGAGAGACGAGCGGTCGCTCGTCAAATTCTGCCGACATCGCTGGACCCTGGAACAGGTAAGTGTCCATTTATTAAAAGTCAGCAGCTGCAGTATTTGTAGCTGCTGACTTTTAATATTTTTGGTGCGGGTGGACCTCCTCTTTAAAATCACTCGCGGCTATAATGAATTGCCAGCTCCCATAATACAGAGAACAGTCATTCATTGAAAGTCATTGATAAAAAAAAAAAAAAAAAGCGTGGGGGTTCCCCCAAATTCAATTACCAGGCCCTTCAGGTCTGCTATGGATATTAAGGGGAACCCTGCATCAAATTAAAAAAAAAAAAAAATGACGTGAGGTCCCCCCTAAATATCCATACCAGACCCTTCAGGTCTGGGATGGATTTTAAGGGGAACCCCACACCAAAAAAAAAAAATGGCGTGGGGTCCCCCTCAAAATCCATACCAGACCCTTATCCGAGCACGCAACCTGGCAGGCCACAGGAAAAGAGGGGGGACGAGAGCGACCCCCCCTCCCTCCTTAACCATACCAGGTCACATGCCCTCAACATTGGGAGGATGCTTTGGGGGTCTGTGACCCCTCAAAGCACCATGTCCCCATGTTGATGGGGACAAGGGCCTCTTCCCCACAACCCTGGCCATTGGTTGTGGGGGGTCTGCGGGCAGGAGGCTTATCAGAATCTGGAAGCCCCCTTTAACAAGGGGACCCCAGCCCCCTCTGACGTCATGGGGAAAGCCATAGGGAAGTCCCCATGATGTCCCTGTGCGTCAGAGGGGGTGGGGTCACCAGGTGGCCCCGCCCTCCATTATAAAAGAGCTGTCAGACAGAGCGGAGCCTCACACAGCGGGAGCCTCCCATTGAGCGGAGCGGCCCGACACAGAAGAAAAGACGCAGACGCCGTGGAAGAAGATGCCGGAAGAGAAGACCAGAGCAAGAAGCAGATCGGAGGAAGAAGAAGATGGAAGAAGATGGAAGAAGAAGATGAAGAAACCAAAGGATGAAGAAAGGAAGAAGACCAGAAGAAAGAAGATGAAAGAAGATTTTAATAAAGGAATTGTCAAAGACCTTCTCCTGTCATTTTTAAAATTTTTGTCACTTTTTTGGTGAAATGGCAGGGGTACTTTTGTACCCCCTTACCATTTCACACAGGGGGGGAGGCCGGGATCTGGGGGTCCCCTTGTTAAAGGGGGCTTCCAGATTCCGATAAGCCCCCCCGCCCGCAGACCCCCACAACCAATGGCCAGGGTTGTGGGGAAGAGGCCCTTGTCCCCATCAACATGGGGACATGGTGCTTTGAGGGGTCACTTTCAAACATCCAACTTACAAATGACTCCTACTTGCAAACAGAAGGAGACAACAGGAAGTGAGAGGAAATCTACCACTAGGAAGGGAAATTCTATCCCGTAAGAGTTAATATGGGAAAAAGGTGTCTCCTCTCTACTGATGCTTTATCACCAATCCTTGTTTCAATAAAAAAAAACACTTTTCCAAAAACATTTATCATTGGGACAGAAAGTGAGGTGAAATGTTCTGAACAGGTGCACAGACAGCAAAACAAATGTTACAGGGGTGATAACCCTTCCCTATGTTCTCCAAAAAGCTTAAAAATTGTTTTTTTTGGTTGCAGCTACACTTAAAAATTTACCTGTTCCAAATTACAAACAGATTCTACTTAAGAACAAACCTACAGTCCCTGTCTTGTTTGCACCGCCTGTATACTGCTGTACAGAGTATATAGGGTTTTAGGTATAGGGTTTTATTTTGGGTGCAGGGTTCCCCTTAATATCCATAAAAGACCCAAAGGGGCTGGTAATGGGTTGGGGTAGGGGGTGTGATGGGGTAGCCATGCCATTTTTCTCAAAGATTTTCATCCATATTGCCAGGACAAGACATTACATTAAAGCCGCAAGCAGTTTTAAATAGCTTTTTTTCCTTTACAAATGTCATTTTGTGCAGGGACAGTTCTACACACGGTAAACAAGCCACTTCACAGACATACTTTAGACACCCCCCAGGTACGATATTTAAAGGAATATTTCTGGCTGCTCCAGAAAAAACTGATGTTTTTAAAATTTCCTTTTGCATTGATACATGTCCCCTGATGCAGAACCTGGGTCCCCAAACCCTTTTTCGGACAATAACATGCATATTAGCCATTATATTTAGCACTTTAGATTTCAAACGTTCGCGTCAATTGTAATAAATAGGGTTCTAACGTTCGTGCGAACTTTCGCAGGTTCTGGTGCGAACCGAACCGGGGGGTGTTCGGCTCATCCCTATTGGCCAACAATTAGGAACGTAGTGACAGACAAGGCGTACAGCAAGCCGATAAAAAGGAAGTTTAATAGTCATGTGATATCTCTATTACGAACTCTAGTTTTACAAGAACGAGCACTTCCGGCTCGTACTTAATACCTAGAATGTGTGGACTTTTGTGCTACGGACTTCTGTAGTGTTGGCGGAAAATTTGAGAACCTGCTAGCCAACATTTGTTGGCAGAAAATCAGACAACAAAAGTTCGATGGAGCATACACACAGTCGAACTTTTCGCCAACAAGCTCACATCCAACATTACTGTTAATGTTAACCATCATTTGCTTAGTAGGTATTCAGCTGCAGCACGGGTTTATTTATTCTGACAGCAACAGCGTTTGCTCCCACGATACATAAAGCCGTGAATCCAGCGCTGTAGAAGGTGATTTCACCAACACAGTTAAAAAAAGAGCATATATGCCGAAGCAGGGGTGGAGGAGCAATTTGCTCCTAACATTAGGGGCGGATTGCCCCTATGCTTCGGCATATATTTTTTAGGCACAGATTGCGTTTAAAAATGTTTTAATTTCGACTATGTTTTATTGCATTTGCTTTGCAGGTATGGTAAGTCTTACTATTATACTGTAATGTTACTTTGTTTTATTGTTAACCATCATTTGCTTAGCAGGTATGCCATTCAGCCGCAGCACTGATTTATTTATCTTGACAGCAACAGCGTTTGCTCCCATGATATGTAAATCAGCGACTCCAGTGCTGTAGGAGGTGATTTCACCACCACAGTTAAAAGAAAATGGTGCATGTATGCCCATCATTAGAAGTGGGAGGATGAAGGGCGGTATTCCAATGGTGGGCATACCCACCGATTAATCTTTTTTTTTTCGTTCAGCCCACAGGCTGCATGAAAAAAAGAATATTACAATATATGCCCAAAAAGGACCAGCAACGTACTGGTATGTTGCTGGACTTTGAGTGGTTATACCAGAAAGATCATCTTGGTATCATTCTTTTCAGCCAGCGGCTTTCATGTAAAAGCAATCCAAACGGCTAATTAGCCTCTAGACTGCTTTTACAAGCAGTGGAACACTTTGTTCTGTTTGTAAATATCTAGATTAGAACTTTATCTTAGATGAGGATCAGGTGTTGATGTTAAAACCCCATGCAAAAAACAAGAAAATGTGTGGGGTCTCCGCCAAATTCTATAACAGACCCTTATCTAAGCATGCAACTCGGTAGGCCAGGAAAGGAGGAAAGTGTGCACTCCCCCTTCCATGTAAACCTGGCCAGGCCCCATGCCCTTAACATGGGGGGGGGTTCTTTACCATGGTAAAAAATCTTAAGGCAAATCCCCTATTCCCCATGTAGCTAATGTTTGCTTAAAACATTTTCATTCACCTCCTTCAATTTTTCAATCAAATTATGTTGGGCAGGAGGGTGGAGACAGAGCCAGCCACTAAGAGAATTTTGTCTGATTCTTCAAGAACTGGCAAAAATTCCCTTAGTGTATGGTCAGTTCAACACATAGATTTTTTTTCTTCTCGTTCAAGTTTTAATTCGATTTTCAAAGTACAATAGAAAGGAACAATGACAGTTGTAAGAAAACAGAGATTACAAATTCTGTGTACAGTGTTTCATGAATACAGAGAAATTGGCATGTGCCTGCCTTGGCATGAGACAAGTTATGTCTCAAATGAGGAGACCATAATGTATCAATAATAAATAATAGGGATGGGCAAATGGTTAGACCCAAGCATAAGTTCGGGCTGAACTTTGGTAGTCCGGATGTTCAGCGAACACTGAACAATATGCAGTGTTTGGGGCAAATTCAAAAGCCGCCGGAACACTGTTAAAGTCTATGGGACACTAACATGAAAAATCTAAAGTGCTCATTTTAAAAGCTTATATGCAAGTTATTGTCATAAAAAGTGTTTGGGGGACCTGGGTCCTGCCCCAGGGGACATGTATCAATGCATATTTATTTTTTAAAAACAGCATTTTTTTCGGGAGCAGTGATTTTTTTTAATGCTTAAAGTGAAACAATAAAAAATTAATATTCCTTTAAATATCATGCCTGGAGGGTGTCTATAGTTTGCCTGTAAAGTGGTGCATGTTTCCCGTGTTTAGAACATTACTGCAGTAAAATGACTTTTCTAAAGGAAAAAAAATTGTCATTTAAAACTGTTCGTGGCTGTAATGAATTGTCGGGTCTTGGCAATATAGATAAAGCTCATTGAAAAAAAACGGCATGGGTCCCCCCAGTCCATTACCAGGCCCTTTGGGTCTGGTATGAATATTAAGGGGAACTCCGAACCAAATATTAAAAAAAAATAGCCTAGGGGTCCCCCCAAAACCCATACCACACCTGAGGGTCTGGTATGGATTTTAAGGGGAACCCTGCGCCAAAAAAAAAAAAAATGGTGTAGGGTCCCCCCAAAATTCATACCAGACCCTTATCCAAGCAGGCTGCAGGAAAAGAGGGGGGATGAGAGGGCGGGGTCACCCGTTTATGCCAGCGGGTGGCCCCACCCTCAGCTATATAACAGCTGTCACCCAGAAGAAGCATCACTTGGCGAGAGCCTCCCATGGAGGAGGAACTGTTGCATTTTTTTTTTCCGGTCCGTTGGGCGGCGTGGATTTACATTGCCGGACATATTTTTTTTTTTTTAATAGAGGACTTGTCCCAAGCTGTCTCTTGTCTTTTTACAAATTTTTGGCACTTTTTTTGTGAAATGGCAGGGGTACAATGTACCCCATTACCAATCACATAGGGTGGGCCGGGATCTGGGGGTCCCCTTGTTAAAGGGGGCTTCCAGATTCCGATAAGCCCCCCGCCCGCAGACTCCCACAACCACCGGGCAAGGGTTGTGGGGATGAGGCCCATCAACATAGGGACAAGGTGCTTTGGGGTCAGACCCCAAAACACCGTCCCCATGTTGAGGCCATCGGGCCTGGTCCGGTTCAGGAGGGGGAGCACTCTCTTACCCCCCTCTTTTCCTGCGGCCTGCCAGGTTGCATGCTCGGATAAGGGTCTAGTATGGATTTTGGGGGGGGACTACGCCATTTTTTTTTCAATGAGTTTCATTTAAATTTCTGAGACCCGACAATTCATTACAGCCGCGATCAGTTTTTAATGACAATTTTCTTTAGAAATGTCATTTTGCTGTGGTACTGTTCTAAACATGGGAAAAATGCGCCACTTTACAGGCATACTATAGACAACCCCCAGGCATGATATTTAAAGGACTATTTCATTTTTATGGTTTCACTTTAAGCATTAAAAAAACACTGCTCCCTAAAAACGTCAATTTTTTGCATTGATACATGTCCCCTGGGGCAGGACCCAGGTCCCCAAACACTTTTTATGACAATAACTTGCATATAAGCCTTTAAAATTAGCACTTTGATTTTTCATGTTCGTGTCCCATAGACTTTAACGGTGTTCGTGTATTCTTCCGAATTATTTGCCTGTTCGGATATTCTGGTGCGAACCGAACTGGATGGTGTTCGGCTCATCCTTAACCTCTTGCTTACTGGGCACTTAAACCCCCTCCTGCCCAGACCAATTTTTAGCTTTCAGCACTGTCACACTTTATAATGACAATTGCGCAGTCATGCTACACTGTACTCAAATGACATTTTTATTATTTTTTCACACAAATTGAGCTTTCTTTTGGTGGTATTTAATCACTACTTGGGTTTTTATTTTTCGCTAAACAAAAAGATGTTTCATCGTTTTGTATACAATTTTGCAAACAGGTAATTTTTCTCCTTCATTGATATTTGCTTATGAGGCTGCACTGATAGGCTGCACTGATAGGCACAGATAAGGCGACACTGATGGGCCCTGATAAGAGGGCACTTATGGGTGGCACTGATGGGTGGAACTGATGGGCACTGGTAGGTGGCACTGATGGGCACTGGTAGGTGGCACTGATGGGCACTGGTAGATGATATTGATAGGTAGCACTGATGATGAGGCACTTTGGTGGTGACTTTTAAAGGTGGCACTGTGGGCTCTGATAGGTGTCACTGTGGGCACTGATGGGTGGTACTGTGGGCACTGGTAGGTGGCGCTGGTGAACACTGGTAGGTGGTGCTGGGGGGCACTGGTAGGTGGCACAGAAGCCTCTGCAGAGGCTCTCCATGATCGAGACTGATATCCCTCTCACAGCCACCAGTGATCGGCTGAGAGCCAGCTGCGAATGGTGAGTAATGGTGTAATGGGTGTCGTTCACCCTTAAAGCATAATTAGCGAGCAGTCAAAGCCTGAGGGAAGGCCATGGTTGATCCAAGGGATCTAGAGTTTCTCAAATTTTGATACTTTGATAAAATTGCTTCAGTTTTAGCATGGAATCATTGCCTGTGTTACTCTGTGTTTAACTGATAATATTGATAAAGTAGTTGATTTCCATTCCTTCGCTATGGATTGTTTCGTTGCAGTGGTGACAAAGAGCAGGAGTTTGAATTGACGGTGTGTCAATGCTTGTGGTTTGCTGTTCAGGAGAGCTATAGTCGGGTCAGGTGGTAAGGTCACATTGAACATGGTGGAGAGGATCTGGAACACTTCCGCTTGTTTTTCTTTCGTAATATTTGGTTACCAAGTAAGATGAAAAAGAAAAAAAAAATAACTGTCAAATATCTTTTTAATCCTTTTCCTTATTACCTCCAGAAAAAGTGCAACAAGAGATCTCCAAAGTTGTTGGGTTAGCACAACCTACGTACAGCCATCGTGTACAGATGCCTTATACGAATGCCGTCATACATGAGATCCAGAGGTTTGCCGATATTGTACCCTTCAGTGTTCCTCACGAGACAACTAGAGATGTCACTTTTAGGGGATATTTTATACCAAAGGTAGCTATTTGAGATCCTGTAAAATTCAATTGTAGGCTACTAATACAGCATAGAATTAAAAGGAAATTGTGATTTTACTGAGGACATCATTTGAGTTGAAACCAGAACAGTTTTCTTATTATAAACTTCACAAAATGTTCTATTTAGAACAGAGTTGTTCTTTAAATTAAACCAGAAGAGTAATTATCTTACATAATAAAATGTATATGTTATTTTCTATTTATTTTAGGACACCTATATCATCCCTCTATTATCCTCTGTATTGCGGGACAAGACGCAGTTTGAAAAGCCTGATGAGTTTTACCCAAATCATTTCCTGGATTCTCATGGACATTTTGTAAAGAAAGATGCCTTCATGCCATTCTCTGCAGGTTTGTATATCTTTCTGCTGCATCATCACAGCTACCCTCATTTCATAATATGGAAATGGCTGTAATTGATCAATACAATCAGATCCATGTACACAGAATTGTTCTCTAATGGAGCATATTTGATTAAAATCTGTCCCTTTGTTTATTATAAGTTTACTTTTGACCTAGTAAAGTCACATTTAAACTAGTTTTCCTGATGCACTCACATAGTTAACCGGAGAGAGTCTTAATTTCTGAGTAATAGCTGTCTCACACTTATTAATATGATCATACAAGCCTTCATTCAAAATAAACTGATCAAATTGAAAAAAAAAATCACAAACCAAAAACCCTCCAATCTTTCAATTTATTGAGTTCTCAAATGATTTTGACCCCACCACCAAGTCAATCAGCTAATCACGTGCCTGGTGATGACTGGAATGTTGTGGAGGCCTCTCTTGCACCTCCTGTCCAACAATCCTGAAGGTGGAGACATAGAGTATAAGGGCACATAATTGCACGAGTGCCGGACTAGCTGACTAGTGAAGTCTGCTCTTTGGTGGAAGAAGCTGGGAGTTGCAGCCCATAGAACAGGATACTGAAGCAGCTTGGCACCAAAGCAGGAAAAGGTAGCAGAGCTGGTATGCAGGAAGCAACCAGTGGCAGCCAGGCAACAAGGGACGAGTCAATGGTCAGAGCAAGCCCAGGAAGCAGGCAAAGGTTGGTAAAAGCTGGGTAGCGCAGTACAGAATCAGCAGGCAAAGATGAGTCCAGTAAATAGGCCGAGGTCAAACATATCAGATGAGCAACGTTAATGCAGGAGAAACGTTAAGTCCAGGAGAAATCTGGGTCATACAGGTAAGCAGATTCAATAGACCAGGTCACAGGAATACAGGCACAACCTGAAGACCATTGCTCATGGTGTCAGGAAAGTTTAAATAGACCACAGGGCACCAAGTGCGCACGCTAATTTGCATGCACATGTGCCGTATGAGCATAAGCCTGGTTTTCTGGTGCTGGGAATCTGGTTTACCGTACACATCTGTGGCAAAATTTGTTGATTGCTTCGGACATTCTGTGACATGTAGTACCTATGTCCTGTGAGTAGGCACTGTTGTGTCACACAATTTACAGTGCCTGTTTTGTGAACTACAGAGGTGATGAGAGGAGAAGTTTCAGGAGGCGGAGTCAGTACAGGAATCATAGCTTGAAGGCAGCAAGGTACCATGGGATAGGTAGTCTTAGAAATGAAATGTATAACCAGCCGAGGAGAAGCTGCAAAGCATGCAGGGAATCCAGGAAGTTGTGGAAAGAGACAGTCAGCAGACAGGCAGATCTAACAACATGAAAATTGTTTTTCTTTAACCACTTCAGCCCCGGACCAATTGGCAGCCAAAGGACCAGGCCCCTTTTTGCGATTCGGCACTGCGTCGTTTTAACTGACAATTGCGCGGTCGTGCGACGTGGCTCCCAAACAAAATTGGCGTCCTTATTTTCCCACAAATAGAGCTTTCTTTTGGTGGTATTTGATCGCCCCTGCGGTTTTTATTTTTTGCGCTATAAACAAAAATAGAGCGACAATTTTGAAAAAAATGCAATATTTTTTACTTTTTGCTATAATAAATATCCCCAAAAAATATATAAAAAAACATTTTTTTCCTCAGTTTCGGACGATACGTATTCTTCTACATATTTTTGGTTAAAAAAATCGCAATTAGCGATTATTGATTGGTTTGCGCAAAAGTTATAGCGTTCACAATATAGGGGATAGTTTTATAGCATTTTTATTAATATTTTTTTTTTTACTAGTAATGGCGGCGATCAGCGATTTTTATTGTGACTGCGACATTATGGCGGACACATCGGACATTTTTGACACATTTTTGGGATCATTGTCATTTATACAGCAATCAGTGCTATTTAAATGCACTGATTCCTGTAAATGACACTGGCAGTGAAGGAGTTAACCACTAGGGGGCGGGGAAGGGTTAAGTGTGTGTGGTTTTTTTTAACTGTAGGGGCGTGGCTTGGCGTCTGACGTCACTGAACGTCTGTCCCGATGACAGGGAACAGACGATCAGTGTCAGTCGCGCTAGCAAGCACGGGGAGAGGTTTGTTTACACAGACCTCTCCTCGTTTTTCAGCTCTGTGACCCGATCACGGGACACCAGCGGCAATCGGGTCCGCTGGTCCCGCGGCCGCGGTCATGGAGCCCAGGACTGGGTCGCCGCCGGCCATTCTGCCGACGTATATCGGCGTGAGGCGGTCCTTAAGCGGTTAAGTAAACTTATAATGGATTGTCAAATATAACAACTATTTTGGCCCTGAACCATGTTATCATTGTGGCCAAAAACAGCGATCACAGTAGCACTCGCTGGCTTCATGAATGTAGCCAGACAGTGTTAGAAATTAGTCATGAGAACTGTATAATCAATCACAGTGTGGAAAAACAATTGAGGGGGGGATTATGGTGTGGAGTTGTTTTACAGGGGTTGGGCTTAGCCCCTTAGTTCCAGTGAAGAGAACTCTTAAGGCATCAGCATACCAAGACATTTTGGACAACTTTATGCTCCCAACTTTGTGGGAACAGTTTGGGGATGGCCCTTTGCTGTTCCAACATGTCTGCGCACCATTACATAAAAGCAAGATCCATAAAGACATGGATGAGCGAGTTTTGGGTAGAGGAACATGACTGGCCTGCAAAGATTCCTGACCTCAACCCGATAGAACACCTTTGGGATAAATTAGAGTGGAGACTGCGAGCCAGACCTTCTCGTCCACATCAGTGACTAACCTTACAAATACGCTTCTGGAAGAATGGTCAAACATTCCCACACTCCTAAACCTTGTGGACAGCCTTCCCAGAGGAATTGAAGCTATTATAGCTGCAAAAAGTGGGCCAACTTGATATTGAACCCTACGTACTAAGACTGGGAAGGCATTAAAGTTAATGTGTGTGTAAGGGCAGGCCTTCCAATACTTTTGGAAATATAGTGTAATGTAGCGGTACCCTCATAAGGGCTGCTGAGTGTTGTGGTCCGTCTGTCACGCTGCCCAGCCAGGCACACAATTTCAAGCATCCAGAGACATGAAACAGTCCTTGCACTTTTTTTTTGGTATTTTTATTGAGGGAGATTAACTTGGATTGGAATAGGGAAATCCGGACATGCCCAGATGATTGAAAGTTATTGTTGGGACTGAAACTATATACACTCACAGTATATACAATCTTCCTCCATCACATCACTTGCTTGTAGACTATCTCTCTTCAACACCTCGGGAACAGGGGCCCGCGAGTGTAGGGGTGCACAAGTGCCTGGCAGATGGCAGCTGTGGGCTTGACTGGAACCGTGCAGGTAACAGGAACACGGGAACTGCAGACAGCACTGTAGGTTCTGAGGTTTGCATGAACTTCTGGAACAGCAGGCTGAAGAGAACACGTGCTTGAACACTGGAACGCTGGACGTGGTCAGGCAGACAGGGCAGTTTCAGGCAGAGGCAGACACTGGCAGACCAGAGGAGCAGGCAGAGAATAGTCAGAGAATAGTCAGACAAGCCGGGGTCGGGGCAGGCAGCAGGCAGTTGTAGTCAGGAACAAGCCGGGAAACAGGAATCAACAGGTACTTAGTAATAGCAGGGGTCTCAGGAAACGCTGTAGACCGGACAGCAAGAGGCCTCAGTCACAAGCTTCCTCTTATAGGCTCTTGGGCGCCAATGGCTAATTGACGGCGCGTCAGCGCACATGCGCGCGCGCGAGCGCCACCGCGAAGCCCGCCGACGCCAAT
The DNA here is from genome assembly GCA_028564925.1 of Lithobates sylvaticus. Lineage (NCBI taxonomy): Eukaryota > Metazoa > Chordata > Amphibia > Anura > Ranidae > Lithobates > Lithobates sylvaticus. The sequence continues at coordinate 519,977,345 of CM053028.1, read as the reverse complement.
GCGCGCCGACAAGCGCTGATTGGGTTTGAAGGAAGTTCTGTGGGCAGGTCCTCCTGGGTCACTGGGATGTCTTCCTTGACATTGCCCCCCCCAAGGGGCAACCTCCGGATGCCCAATTGTGCCATCTTACTGGGATGGGACCTCTTGAAGGCAAGGATCAGTCTTCTGGCGTGTATGTTGCCCTCCGGTCCATACCCCTTCCATTTTACCAGAAACTGAACCTGGTTACCCCTTCTCCTACAATCCAGGATGGATTCTACTTCGAATTCCATTTCTCCGTTAATGATTACAGGTGCGGGGGGAACGACCTTTCGGTTGGCAAATGGGTCTGGCACCACAGGCTTGAGCAGGGCCACATGAAAGATCGGGTGAATCCGGAAGGACTCCGGTAACTTCAGCTCGTAGGCTACATTGTTGATTCTCCTCACTACGGGGAAGGGCCCCACGAACTTGGGACCTAGTTTCCTGGATGGGCATGCTAATTTTAAATTCAGGGTGGATAACCAGGCTTGGTCTCTGGTGCAAGCCATCCAGCGCATCACTGGCTTGCACTTCCTGGACCAGCCAAGCCCAAAGTGCCCTTTGCAGGGAGGGAGTGTGGGCCCCTATGGTGTAGCAACAATATGGTAGTCCTTGATGCTAGCTGTCTTACATGTGGCTACTGCTTCCAGCACCACCTCTTCAGTCACTGCCAACCCTCCTGGCTGCAGCTGCCCCTTTTCACTGCCCATGTCACCACAGTCCTCCTGACTGGCTCTGCACCCATTCCAAACTGTTCTTTCAGACATGTCTCCCAGTCCTCCCGACTGTGTGAACACTTACCAGCCCTCTTGGCTGCCTCTTTGGATCTCCTGGAGACTTGCCCAGCAGTAATCTCCTGCTGTCAACTCTTGCTCCTCCTGTGACCCCTTGGTCAGTAAAAGGGTCCCCTCCACACCCGAGCCCAGGCCCAAAGGTCACCCCCCCCAGACTAGGGAGCTCCCTTAAAGGGCACGACAGCCTAACACTCCATCTCAATCTTCCACCCGATACCAACTCCTCCCCAGCTGGACTGACTCTGGGTATTTAAGGAGGCCTGCCCCCTGCCAATCAATGTTGGGGATTGGTCAGGGCTACCCTCAACACCCCAGACAGCTCCACCCCACATCTCCTCCTTCCTTTCCAGAAAACACTAGAACATTCTGGTCAGAAGGGGGAGGTCTTGATGATGCTGCCTGTGAGTCACCCAGCTCTACTCCAAGTCACTCCCAACCCAGATCAAAACACATCCAGATCAAAACACACCAAGGCACCCAGCCAAGCCTGGAAATGTACCTTAACAAAACTCTAGCCATTCTACTTCTAGCACACTAGAGGGTGCTACAGTAATATACACTGATTTGGGTTATTTTTACAAACGAAATGTAGCAGATACTACATTTATGGAGAAAGATATTACTTATTTGCTAAGTTTTTAACAAAAAAAAAGTGCAACTTATTTTTCAAAATGTGCTGTCTCTTTTTTCCTTTATATAGCAAAAAATGGAAAACACAGTAGTGGTAAATTGCCAGCAAATGAAAGTTCTATCTGTCTCAATTGTTTTTCATAAAATTCACTTGGGTACAATGTTGCATATGCAATTATCATTCAGAGTATGACTGTGCTGAAAGCTGAAAAATGGCCTGGGCAGGAACAGGGTGAATAATCCAGGTTTGAAATTATACATTTTATAATACTTTTATTTTTTCATATAACTTTATTGAAGTTAGCCACTTGTGTCCTAGCAGCCAAAACAGTCCCTAATACTGCCACTAAACGAATGACTTCTGGCTGCAGCCAGAGGTTCACCTCAGTAGGAGGGCAAACACCCTATTTAGCTCACCCAATTGCTGAATTAGGAACACTCCTTGTTTGCACAAATCCTGGCCAGCAAGATACATGAACCCAATTCATACTCTTAAACAACATGCTTTTGGACTCTAAAAGTAATGACCTACAGTATCTTTCTGCTGTTAAAAAGTTTTCATATTTTATACATCATCCATGTGACACTTTTCTGTCTCTCTCCTTTCAGGGCGTAGAGTCTGTGCTGGAGAAAATTTGGCTAGAATGGAGCTTTTCATTTTTTTTGCCAGCTTTCTGCAGAAATTCACCTTTCGTTTTCCTCCTGAAATTAGAGATTCAGATCTAACGCCAGATGTTGGATTTACCAATACACCAAAACAGCACATGATCTGTGCTGTCCCCCGGTTTTAGCTTAAGAGTTATGCCTTGTACACACGGTCGAACATTCCGACCACAAAATCCGTCTGATTTTTTCCGACGGATTTTGTCCGAAACTTGTCTTGCATACACACGGTCGCACAAAGTTGTCGGAAAATTTGATCGTTCCGAATGAGGTGACGTAAAACACATACGATGGGACTATGTAGAAGCCAGTAGCCAATAGCTTTTGTCTCCAAACTTCTTCTGAGCATGCGTGGCACTTTGTGCGCCGGAATTCTCTACACACGATCGGAAAAAGTCAGATCGGATTTTGTTGTCGGAAAATTTGAGATCCTGCTCTCAAATTTTTTCCATCGGAAATTCAGACGGAAAAAGTCTGCTAGAGCCCACACACGATTGGATTTTATGACAACATAATCCAATCAGACTTTTTCCATCGGAATATCCGACCGTGTGTACGGGGCATTAGAAATAATAGCCTTCTATATGTTTGCAAGAAAATCAAGCAAGCTTGCAAATTTTACCTTTTATCGCTTTTCTTCTCTCCTGCTGTTCACTGAGCATTCTAATGGAAACATCAGAAGGCCTATCAGCTCAAATTTTCAGGATGTTGATTAAGACATCTGCAGACTTTTTCAAACTTTGTAGTGAATATACAGCATCAGGAAAAAACACTGGTATTTCTCAAGATTTAACTAACTCTCATTTTAAATGTCTTGACAGTTTTAATAGTGAGATCTCCCTGCCTTGAAGCAGAACTAAATGGTTTCTGAGCACCGCAAACCGAAAATGTTATTTTATTCATCTTTAATATTCAAATAAAACTCACCCATCCATCCATGTCTCCATGCTTTATTTTGAAAAACACCCCCTTGCATTTCTACATTTCTAGCCAAGGCAATCGGGAATGCAGGCAGGAGGCTGTGCTTAGCTGAGAAAACCAATCCCCCCCCCCATAGGTGAAAAATAAATGCAAATGAAGACTTCTGGAATGTAGGACATCATTTTGGCCTAGGTCAGAAACCAGGAAGCAACTGAAGAATGCGAAAAAGAGTTAAAACAATTAAATATAATAACCCTGTCCTAGCTATTTACTAAGGCTATCAGCATAAGGATTAAAAATAGTTTATTATTATTATTGAACAGGGCTCAACTTGGAGATGTTTTGGAGCTTAAGGGGGCAAGATTTGGATAGAAAGTGGGTGTGGGGTCAAAAGGAGAGTTCAGAGTCCAGGATTAGATCCTGGCACCCTGGCATGTGGGGATGAGTTGATGGTTGTGCCATCTATTTTGAAAAAATTCAGGGAAAGGGGCATGCAGAGGAGGAAATATTATGAGCTTGGTTGTGGATAGATTGAGTTTGAGAGAGTAATTTGACATACAGACTTATACGTATGTCAGTAGATTAGTGATGCCTGAGGAGACTGATGGAGTGAGCTGGGGGGTAGAGAGGTGGATCTGGATGTCATCAGCATAGAAATGGTATTGAAAGTCATGAGAGGCTATAAACTGACCATGGGAGGAGGTATAGATCGAGAATAGGTGAGGTTCAAGAACAGAAACTTGGGGGGACCCCAATGGAAAAAGGAATAGGAGAGGAGGAGGTAGAATGGCAAGTGACACTGAAGATGTGGTGGGGTAGGTAGGATGAGAACCTATAAGGAGTACAGTCACAGACACCAAAGGAGTAGAGTTTATTTAGCAGGAGGGGTGGTGTCAAAGGCAGAAGAGAGGTCCAATTGGTTTTAGAAGTTAGTAAATCATTTGTGAGTTATATGAGAGCAATTTCTTTGGAGTTTTGACAGTGAAATCCAGATAGAAGGCAATCAAGAAGGTTCTTTTTTAGTGAGGTGGTAGCTCCGTCAGTTGTAGACCAAATGTTCAAGGAGTTTGGAGGTAAAGAGGTGCTTTTTAAGCATGGGGCTTACCAGTGCATGTTTTAGAGTTGGGGAAGATGCAAGAGGAGAGGGAGAGATTGAAGATGTGAGCGTAGAATACAGCCAGAGGGTGACCATAGTATTAGAGAGGGAACAAGGTCCAGGGGCAGGGGATTAGGTGGGCATTAGAAAAAAGTTAAACAACCTAATTTATAGTAGCAGGGTTAAATGAGGAAAGTATTGAATGTACTTGTGGACATGGAGTGTTTATGTGGTGGAGAAAACTGTACAGTGCAGATTTCATGACAAATTTTGTCAATCTTATTTTGGAAGTGTCTGGCGATCTCCTGGGCAGTGTGTGAGTCACTTGGTGGATGCAGTGGGGGATTAAGTAGAAAGTTAAAAAGGTAGAAAAGAGTTGATGCAGACTGGATCAGAGGGTGTTAATGAGAGGCATGAGTGGCAGGATTCCTGTGGAGGCAGGAATTGTAGTTTTGGAGGGCAGATTCATATTGGTTGAAGTCCAACTGAGACTTATGCACACGATCGGACTTTTCTCTAACAAAACCATGGATTATTGTTCAAAGGTTGTTGGCTCAAACTTGTCTTGCATACACATGGTCACACAGATGTTGGCCAACAATTACGAACGTGGGAACGCGGTGACGTACAAGACGTACAACGAGCCGAGAAAAAGGAAGTTCGATAGCCAGTGCGGCTCCTTCTGCTTGATTCTGAGCATTCGTGAACTTTTGTGCAACGGACTTGTGTACACACGATCGGACTTTCCGACAAAAAAGTTTTGTTGGCGCAAAATTTGAGAACCTGTTATCAAACATTTGTTGGCGGAAAGTCAGACAGAAAATGTTCGATGTAGCATACACACGGTCGGACTATTGGACAACAAGCTCACATCCAACATTTCCCGTCGGCAAATCCGACCATGTGTACGTGGCATTAGTCTTATGCCAAAGATAATCAACAGTGCAGCTACGGTTTTTAAGACTTCTGGTGTCATCTGTTTGCCAAGGTTGTAGTGCTCGGGACTGATTCTGTGTGTAGTGAGGGGGCAAGGATGAAAATTAACTGTTGTAGACAGAAATTACTAGATTAGGGCAGGACAGGGGTGAGATTTTGTCAGATATGGTCAGTAGCAGAAGGTTAAGTTGCAAAGGTTTCAACAGGTAACTGTTAGGTGATTGGAGAGAGAGGAGGTGGAAGACAGGAGAGAGGGGGACTAATACGGTAGTGATCAAAGAGATGAAAAGGATTGTTGGAGAGGTTGCAGAATTTACAAAATTTGTAAAAAAAAAATTGAAAACCATTTATCATTTTCCTTTCACTTCACAATTATGTGCCACTTTGTGTTGGTCTATCACATAAAATCCCATTAAAATACATTTACGTTTTTGGTTGTAATATGACAAAATGTGGAACGTTTCAAAGGGCATGAATACTTTTTCAAGGCACTGTACCTGTAGGTACAATGAATATATCCCAAATGAGCACCATTTAGGAGATATTCACATCGGCATTAGCCAATGAGTCAATGACGTCACCCGTGCATGGACAGTAATGTACTTCATTCTGGGCACAAAGTGTGCCATAGAATACAGATTTATGTCCATGCGCAGGAGTGATGTCATTACTGCTTGGCCATTCAAACGGCAAGAGCCTGCGAACCTGGAAGTAAGACCAGGTGAAGTTGGAAGCCCCGGCAGTGATGAAAGCATGCTGCTGGAGGGCTTTGTTTGAAATGTAAGTTTGTTATAATGTGCTAGTATGCAATGTGTACTAGCACATTATGGCATAAACCTGCAGGGGGGCCAGATTTTGTTTTGTTTTTTGTCAGTTTACTATCGCTTTTTTTGTAGAAAACAGACATCTTAAGTGGATACTGCTGTATGTAAGCAAATGAATAACATAATATTAAACTAAATCCTTACATATGCAATTTATGTGATGTCTCATGTTGTTGCTGATGCTTTTGAAGTGTAATACTCTGTAAAACTACATACAGGTTTAAGGCATCCCCCAAGCATATTTTTTAAAGGATTTGATAATATTTATTTACCCATTGAGCTGCCTGAAAAGACCCTCTCTCCACTGAACGATAATTTTTTTGGCTTTGGTACATGACCCCCAGGGCACTGTCCTATTCCTCATGCCCTTTGTTTGACAGTCTCTTGCCACTTCTCCTAGAAAATAACCATTACTGATTTCTGAGATTCAGCTCCCCTTGACTGAATGTCATTGGATTCAGCAATGAACCAAACTCAGGTACTTTTGACTCATCACCAACTGCAAGTCATCAATCGGTTCAGCAAATGTTTTAATATATGTGTACATTACTTACATATTTCTATGTTACAAAATTCCAGATAAAGCCTTACAGAGTAGTCTAATGCCGCGTACACACGATCAGAAATTCCACCAGCAAAAGTCTGATGAGAGCTTTTGGTCAGAAAATGCGATTGTGTGTATGCTCCATCTGACTTTTTCTGGCGGAATTCCAGCCAGCAAAAGATTGAGAGCAGGTTCTCAATTTTTCGAATGGAAAAAGTTTTGATCGGAAATTCCGATCGTCTGTACCAATTCCGACACGCAAATTTCCTACGCATGCTCGCAAACAATTCGACGCATGCTCGGAAGCATTGAATTACATTTTCTCGGCTCGTCGTAGTGTTGTACGTCACCGCGTTCTTGACGGTCGAAAGTTCAGCAAGCTTTTGTGTGACTGTGTGTATGCAAGCCAAGCTTGAGCAGAGTAGAGTTCTGTCGGAAAAATCATCCAAGATTTTTCCGACGAAAAATCCGCTTGTGTGTACGCGGCATAACACTGATATTATACATTCTTTTTTTTTTTTTACAGAATTTAAAATAAGAATTTTAAGAGGAAAGTACGCTCTGCATTAAAAGGAGTTCTTTCATTGTTTTTAATTGTAGCGCCCACCCCATTTAGGTGGGTGCTTAGTGTGCTTTTGTAGGTAGTGATAGGTACATTTAGCCAGGGCCTTGCACTTTTTATAGGCCTGGTTGTTTATTTTGGCGTTGGGAGTGTTAGAATAGAGGGGGGTGTGGCCACCTACACTCAGGCTCAAGGAAGTCCCCTCATCCTCTCAGTGTAAATGGTCTGGAAGGGAGGCAGGATTTGGGACCTGAGTGGCAAGCAGCTTATGTGGAGAGCTCTGGACCAATCATTAAATTGTATTGGCAGGGGCAGGACTCGCATATAAGCTGTGGTCACATGCTTCCGGGGAGAAGAGAGATTTCAAGATGTAGAGCATGGAGCAGGTTTAAAGGCCTGAGGGTTCTGAGACCCCAGTGCTGGATATCAGGAGCAGGTTTGAAGGCCTGGGGGTTCAGAGACCCCAGTGCTGGATAGCCCGAGCAGACGTTGCTATGTAGAGCAGAGGAGAAAACCGGGTGTCCCAGCCGGGGATACCCCAGATCACGAAGAGGAGGAAGTAGGTGTAAAGGGGATGGAGGAAACTGGGAATTGACCTTCTCTGGGAAACATGGACTGTGAATTGGGAGTGAGCAAAGGGAGTGCAACCCAGTGGTGCTTATCTGTAAACTTGCTATGTGTCCAAGGACCTAGTGAGGGACACTTTCCAGAACTGACATGGGTGGATTGCAAGAGTCAAGGAATTAGGCGGTGAGGCCTGGGACTTTGGAATCTACAACCCACAGTATTATTCAGAGTGATGCTGGTCGGTTCATAAAAGGAGAGTACGCAGGATCAGAGTCAGGAACCAGAATTAATAGAGGCAACTCATATCCCCTAACCATCTGTAACATCAACTCAAGTTTCAAGAATAAAGCTTTACAGAATATAAAGATTGCCTTGTGTTTGTGAAACTTTTCATGGGAAGGAAGAACAGGGCTTATTAACATAAAGGTAAGGAACAAACTTTGCAGCTCCCAAGGAAGTAGTGCGCTACATAATGATTAAAAAGAAATGCCGATAGTTTCCCAAAAATATAAAAGGATTTGTTCAAATTGTTAAGATTTTAGTTGCCTTAACACAATCAAAGTTTGTGAAGCTGTAATACATATCAAATACTTTTGCAAAATAAAATACAACCATGTCAACCTTCATATCATTTTGGGTACAGAGGTTTCCTTACCAGTGTTGCCAACCGTCAGTATTTTTACTGGCAGACAGTAAAAAATAGTCAATTTTCTCCTGCCAGTAAATGCCAGTAAAAGGAAAAAGTTGCCAGTAAAAAATATGGCTGTGATGTTCGGCTCAGTCCAGAGCCAGCCGAGACCATCCGAGTCCCTGCTACTGTGTGTTCGGGCAGCTCTGGTGGAGGCAATGCCCGAGCGTGTCATGTGATGTCATGGTGCAAGGGAGCCAAGCAGAGCGGCCAGAGCATGGTGTGCAGGTTGCAGGATAGGAGCCGGGCAGGTCGGGAGCGGGACTGCTAGTGTTGTTTAGACTGGAGTGGACTGAAGGGACCAAGAGTCAACTTCATGTGTGTGTGTGTCTTCCTATTCTGATTTCTTGCCCTCCTGAATCCTGTCCCTGAGCTACTTACTTACTATATCGAAAATAAAATAAGAAATATGTTTTTTGGCCTAATATCTATCTTAAATCACATTGCTAATTGCATATTGTACGTGTTTGTAGCCTAAATATTAAACTTTGCACTTAAAACTGCAATTTTGTAACTTTTGGAAATGCCAGTAATAACTTGGCCGTGCCAGGAAATTTTGGGTGTTGTGTCAGTAAATTTCAATCTGGTAGGTTGGCAACACTGTTCCTTACCTCTATGTAAGTACAATGTGGTCTATTTAAATCCATAATATGTAAATTTGCAATGAATGGTAAAGTCCATGGTCCAGGAGGAAATGTTTTGACATTGTTTTTGTTCCTTTTTTTCACAATTATAAGGATATACGATATGGATAGAGCCAGCACAATGTATGTAGCTATAGAGAATCCAAAATCCCTTGTTGTAAAATAATTATTGGAAGATTCAGAAGGTGGCAGTTAGTGGATAGCTATTCATTTGCTGTCTTTCATAACAAACCACTTTCACCTTTATTCTAGTGTACAATCCGTTCTGTGCAAGTTAATAACCAAACAAAATTAGGAAATGGTAAATTGAGTTTCAGCAAGTAGTTTTTAGGAGAACAAAGTACAGAGTGTTAAAGGACAGCTATACCTTTTACCAAACTTGTGGCAACTCACTGCACTGCACTAGCCCCCCGCCTGCTGTTACTTACTAAGTAACTAAGGAACCTTTTTTTTCCCCTTTTACTACCAAAAGACAATATATGTTACTGGAAAATGTTACAGAAAGTTTAAGCTCATGCTTTACCTCGTTTCTTAACTGGTAGCTTGTCTATATCCACCTTAGCAACCTAGTATGTTGCTCAGTAAATATAATATTTAAATCAAGATTGTCAATTGGTGTTACATTTTGCTCTCTTTCATATAAAGAAAACAATACTTAAAAGCAACTTGCTTAAGCCTGCTACCCTTGGACTGCTGTATTATAAGCAAATGTAATTGTGCATTATTATTCTCTTTATAACATTAAATAGCTTTTTTCCAGACAGCTTTAAGTTACTCACCAAAGTATGCAGAAACCTTATATTTCAATTGCTGTTTTATTATAACTTCATTAATATCAGAAGCCTCAGAAATCCATGGAGATGAGTAAGCTTGAAAATGATCTAGTTGCTTTAAAGTGGAGTTCCACCCTAAAAAGTCTATTTCCTTTAAAAGACTCCTTTTAACCTATAAACAAACATTTGGAGGAACATTTTGTTTTATACTTACCCTAAATGCCCTGTTGCTATGTAGTCCTCATAATCTGCCACTTCCTGGTCCGCAGAGCTCCTAGAGACTTCATGACATCATTTCCCAGGAGTCTGTGGGCAGTACAGTACTAACTACAGCCACCACTGAATTGCGCATGCACGAGATCGAGAGGTGCATGCTGGTTACCCAGCATGCACCTCTCCCAAGCTATTCCAGAAAGCGATCATGATTGGGCTTCACGTGCCAACATTCAGGATGGAAACGGCCACAAACTGAGACATAAAAGATAACAGTAAGACATTTTTTTTTTAATAAGTGATCTTGATCATTGTAAAGTCTTCTTGAAATTTCATTAGCAATAATGCTAGTATCCAAAAAAAAAACTCTGCTTTAATTAGCAAGAAAATACCTTAACCACTCCCTTTCTAATTATGTGTGCAGGGCTGGTAGAAAGAGAGAGGAATTAAAGGGGAGCTGTAATCTTTTAAATATTTAATAGTTCTACATGTGAAAGAAATATGCCTAATGTAAAGTCTTATCAATATGTGTTACTAAATATAACAAAAAAAGTTCTGGGCTCAAAAAAACAAACAAACAAATCCACTCTTTCAGCAGCTGTATAATGTAAAATGTAAAAACAATAGACAGGTTGTCATGCATCCGAAGGAGGAGCTTGAGATGAGGATGGCGTCTTGCATGATTTCCATCCAAGCACCCCTAAAAATTGAGACAGAGACTACTAGGGCAATGGAAGGGCGCATGTAGGTGGGATGCAGCCGGGTGCTGCAGCAATAATTCACACAGTCAGGTGCAATGGAAAACTTGTATTGAAATAGCACAGGAACAGTTTGCAACAAACCCAGTGAAAATGCTGCCCAACCGGGTGCACTTAAGGTTTCCAATAATGTGAAGAGAGCAGGTAGCAGCCAGAGTGACAGCGTCTGTTAAGAGAGCAGAAATGCGGCCTGTGCCTAAGTTTGGTGAGGTCCAAGTAGTTGTGACCTTACGCTTTCCCTCCTCGTCAGGATCCTTCTCTACCACTAATGCTGTCTCTACCAACTCGCAAATTGCACGCCAAACCTGGGAGCCAGGGCTTTAAATAAGCTCTGCCTGACCAAAGATAATTGTTGAAGAAGGAAAACCAGAAGAAAGAAGATTTTAATAAAGGAATTGTCAAAGACCGTCTCCTGTCATTTTTACCATTTTTGACCCTTTTTTGGTGAAATGGTAGGGGTACTTTTGTACCCCCTTACCATTTCACACAGGGGGGGGGGGCGGGATCTGGGGGTCCCCTTGTTAAAGGGGGCTTCCAGATTCCGATAAGCCCCCCACCCGTAGACCCCCACAACCAATGGCCAGGGTTGTGGGGAAGAGGCCCTTGTCCTCATCAACATGGGGACAAGGTGCTTTGGGGGTCTCAGACCCCCAAAGCATCCTCCCAATGTTGAAGGCATGTGGCCTGGTATGGTTCAGGAGGGAGGGGGGCCGCTCTCGTCCCCCCTCTTTTCCTGCGGCCTGCCAGGTTGCGTGCTCAGATAAGGGTCTAGTATGGATTTTGAGGGGGACCCCACGCCATTTTTTTTGGGCTGGGGTTCCCCTTAACCACTTCACAACCGGCCCATAGCCAAAAGACGGCTACAGGCCGGTTGCTTAACTCTGGGAGGGCGTCATATGACGTCCTCACAGAATTCCTCTCTTGCGCGCCCCCTGGGGCACGCACTCGAGAACATCCGTGATCGCCGGGTCCAGAGGACCCGGCGGATCACGGATCACGGTAAATGGCCGCTCATCGCGGCCGTTTACACGTGATCGCTCCGTCAAATGACGGAGCGATCCCATGTAAGCAAACCGCCGTCATTTGATGACGCCGGTTCCTCTCTCCTCCTCTCTCTGTACCGATCGGTACAGTGTGAGAGGAGAGGGGGAGGGATCGGTGGCAGCAGTGCTGTGGGCGGGATCTGTAGTGCCCACAGCCTGCCCTGCAGTCACCACCGATCCATCCATCCATGCTCAGCCATCCCTCCATACCCTGCAATACACAGCAATAGCCTGCAGTGTATTGCAGGGTATGGAGGGCTGGCTGAGCATGGATGGATGGATACTCTGCCATACCCTGCGATACTCTGCCATACACTGCGATACTCTGCCATACCCTGCGATACTCTGCTATACCCTGCGATACTCTGCCATACCCTGCGATACCCAGCAATACTCTGCCATACTCTGCGATACCCTGCCATTTCCTGCCATACTCTGCGATACTCTGCCATACCCAGCGATACTCTGCCATACCCAGCGATACTCTGCCATACCCAGCGATACTCTGCCATACCCTGCGAAACTCTGCCATACCCTGCGATACTCTGCCATACCCGGCGATACTCTGCCATACCCTGCGATACTCTGCCATACCCTGCCATACTCTGCCATACCCAGCGATACTCTGCCATACCCTGCGATATCATGCAATACCCTGCGATACTCTGCCATACCCTGCGATACTCTGCCATACCCTGCGATACTCTGCTATACCCAGCAATACTCTGCCATACCCAGCAATACTCTGCGATACTCTGCCATACCCAGCGATACTCTGCCATACCCAGCGATACTCTGCCATACCCTGCGATACCCTGCCATACCCTGCGATACCCTGCCATACCCTGCGATACTCTGCCATACCCTGCGATACTCTGCATACCCTGCGATACTCTGCCATACCCTGCGATACTCTGCAATACCCTGCGATATTCTGAGATACCCTGCGATATTCTGCGATACCATGCGATACCATGCGATACCCTGCGATACCATGCGATACCCTGCGATACCATGAAATGCTCGCTACGATCGAAGCCAGGATCGTTTTTTTATTTTATTTCAGGCTTTCCAGCCTAGAGGTGAGATGTGGGGTCTTATTGACCCCATATCTCAATGTAAAGAGGACCTGTAATGCCATATTCCTATTACAAGGGATGTTTACATTCCTTGTAATGGGAATAAAAGTGATCAAAACATTTTTTGGGGGGAAAAAAGTGTCAAACTAAAATAAATAAGGTAAAATGAACAATAAAAAAAAAATAAAAAATTAAAGCGCCCCTGTCCCCGTGTGCTTGCATGCAGAAGCGAACGCATACGTAAGTCCCGCCCACATATGAAAACAGTGTTCAAACCACACATGTGAGGTATCGCTGCGAACGTTGGAGCGAGAACAATAATTTTGGCCCTAGACCTCCTCTGTAACTCAAAACATGTAACCAGTAAAAAATTTTAAAGCGCCGCCTATGGGGATTTTTAAGTAGCGACGTTTGGCGCCATTCCACGAGGGTGTGCAATTTTGAAGGGTGACATGCTAGGTATCTATTTACTCGGCGTAACTTCATATTTCACATTATGCAAAAACATTGGGCTAAATTTACAGTTTTGTTTTTTGTAAAGCACAAAACTTTTTTTTCCCCAAAAAAACGTGTTCGAAAAATTGCTGCGCAAGTACCGTGCTAGATAAAACGACCGCCATTGTATTCTCTAGGGTCTTTGCTAAAAAAAACATATATATATAATGTTTTGGGGTTCTATGTAATTTTCTAGCAAATAAATGATGATTTTTACATGTAGGAGAGAAATGTCAGAATTGTCCTGGGTGCTCCAGAACACCTGATGGCGCTCCCTGCATGTTGGGCCACGCTGTGTAAAAGTCTTACACATGTGGTATCGCCATACTCTGGAGTAATAGCAGAATGTGTTTTGGGGTGTAATTTGTGCTATGCATATGCTGTGTGTGAGAAATAACCTGCTAATATGACAATTTTGTGAAGAAAAAAAAAAAAAAAAAAAAAAAAAATCTTGATTTTGCAAACAATTGTGGGAAAAAATTACAACTTCAAAAAACTCACCATGCCTCTTTCTAAATACCTTGGAATGTCTTCTTTCCAAAAAGGGGTCATTTGGGGGTTATTTGTACTTTTCTGGCTTGTTAGGGTCTCAAGAAATGAGATAGGTACTTCAGGTGTGATCAATTTTCAGATATTGGCACCATAGCTTGTGGACTCTATAACTTTCACAAAGACCAAATAATATACCCCAATTTGTACTAATTTTTACAAAGGATATGTAGCAGTATAAATTTTGCCCAAAATTTACCAAGAAAAATTACAAATTTGCTAAATTTTATAACAGAAACGAAGAAAAATTCATTTTTTTTACAGAATTTTCAGTCTTTTTTCTTTTATAGCGCAAAAAATAAAAAAACCCAACGGTGATTAACCACTTCAGTCCCGGACCAATTGGCAGCCAAAGGACCAGGCCCCTTTTTGCAATTCGGCACTGCGTCGCTTTAACTAACAATTGCGCGGTCATGCGACGTGGCTCCAAAACAAAATTGGCGTCCTTTTTTTCCCACAAATAGAGCTTTCTTTTGGTGGTATTTGATCGCCCCTGCGGTTTTTATTTTTTGCGCTATAAAACAAAAATAGAGCGACAATTTTGAAAAAAATGCAATATTTTTTACTTTTTGCTATAATAAATATCCCCCAAAAATATATAAAAAAAAACATTTTTTTTCCTCAGTTTAGGCCGATACGTATTCTTCTACATATTTTTGGTAAAAAAAATCGCAATTAGCGATTATTGATTAGTTTGCGCAAAAGTTATAGCGTTTACAAAATAGGGATAGTTTTATAGCATTTTTATTAATATTTTTTTTTTTATTAGTAATGGCGGCGATCAGCGATTTTTATTGTGACTGCGACATTTTGGCGGACACATCGGACCTTTTTGACACATTTTTGGGACATTTGTCATTTATACAGCAATCACTGCTATTTAAATAGCACTGATTCCTATGTAAATGACAGTTGTAGTTAGGGGGTTAACCACTAGGGGGCGGGGAGGAGTCAGTGTGACGTGTTGTGTTTTTTTTTTACAGTAGGGGGGCGTGGCTGTACGTCTGACGTCATTGATCGGCGTTCCCGATGACAGGGAACCGCCGATCACTGACAGTCAGTGTAGGAAGCGCGGGGAGAGGTTTGTTTACATAGACCTCTCCCCGTTCTTCAGCTCCGTAACCCGATCGCGGGATACCAGCGGCGATCGGGTCCGCTGGTCCCGCGGCCGTGGTCACCGGGCAGGCAAATTAAAGGGGACGTACAGGTACGTGCTTTTGCCTGCCCGTGCCATTCTGTTGACGTATATCTACATGAGGCGGTCGGGAAGCGGTTAAATACCACCAAAAGAAAGCTCTATTTGTGTGAAAAAAAGGACAAAAATGTCATATGGGTACAGTGTTGTATGACTGAGTAATTGTCATTCAAATTGTGAGAGCACTGAAAGCTGAAAATTGGTCTGGTTACTAAGGGTGTTTAAGTGCCCAGTGGTCAAGTGGTTAAAATCCATCCCAGACCTCAAGGGTCTGGTATGGATTTTGAGGGGGACCCCACGCCATTTTTTTTTTTTTTTTGGCTGGGGTCCCCCTTAATATCCACAGCAGACCTGAAGGGCCTTGTTATTGAATTTGGGGGGACCCCCACGCTTTTTTTTTTTTATCAATGACTTTTTTTTTATGAATGGCTTTCAATGACAACAGCACACACACACTAATCCCCAGAATCATAGCACATAATGTCAGCAGTCAGCAGCACATAACACTGACACGCTGACACTGACAACACAACACAATATGCGAGGCCGCCGGCGCGGCGGCCTTTTATACTGTGGGGCGTGTACTAAACCCCCTGAGCTATAATTGGCCACAGGCATCCTGCCTGTGGCCAATTATTGCTGTCCTTGCCGCTGGCTCTTTGATTGGCCAAGCATGCGGGTCACAGTGCATGCTTGGCCAATCATCAGCCAGCAATGCACTGCAACTGGCGCAGTGCATTGCTGGCCGCTCGCATCACACAAATTTGATGCGAGTGGCCCAAATAGTTCTGGGCTTGCCGAGCGGGCAAACGCCCGATGTTCGATTCGAACATGGGTTCGAATCGAACAACGGGCTGGATCCCCCACCCATAGTAGAGCAAGGAGAAACAGGTACCCCCCCACCAATGTCTACCCCTATTTATGTATATTTATATACTGGACTTCACTCCTGCCCAGGACACTAGCTGCAAGTAGTTAGCATGTTCTCCCTGTGGGGTTCCTCTCCCACTCCAAACACATGCAGGTAGGTGAATTGTACCCTGTGTACAGACTGGCAATGTACACTGGCAGTGTACATGGCTGATCACATTCTACACTGACCCTACAATCATAGAGGACCCTACACATATCTATGAATACTTCCATTCAGTCCAGTTCAGCTCTTGGCGGATTTTGGGCCAGCGCTCATCTTGGATAATTTTTTGGACATGGGGGGTGGCATGCAGAATGTGATCACCCATGTACATTGCCGCTTCATACAGACAGGGGGCCATCACCTACCAACATGGCTTTGGAGTGTGCCAGGAAACTGGAGTACCTGGGGGATGCCCACACCTAGAGAACATGCAAACTCCATGCAGATAACTTCCTGGCCCAAATTCAAACCAAGTGAGGCAAGTGCCAACCACTAACCTACTGTTCTCCCTATATACCTGTATATACTGACAGTATTATCTGAAAGTTGGTTTTCAAATGTTTTGACAGGGGCTCAGTTTCAGTGCTTGCCATAGGCACTATTTTCACTAGATACGCCTCTGGTCCTGACCTCAACCCGATAGAACACCTTTGGGATGAATTATAGCAGAGACTGAGGGCCAGGCCTTCTCGTCTACATCAGTGACTGACCTCACAAATGCGCTTCAGGGAGAATGATCAAACATTCCCATAGACACACTCCTAAACCTTGTGGACAGCCTTCCCAGAAGAGTTGAAGTGGTTATAGCTGCAAAGGGTAGGCCAACTCAATATTGAAACCTACGGGCTAAGACTGGGATGACATTAAAGTTCATGTGCGTGTAAAGGCAGGCGTACCAAAACTTTTGGTAATATAGTGTATGTAAACTGGTAACCAAAAACAATTAAAGCCCCATACACACGGTCGGACTTTTTCATCAATTTGGTCCGATCGGACAAGGTTGTTGAAAAATCAGACCGTGTGTATGCACCATCGGACAGTGTTCGTCGGTTTGTCCGTCGGACAAAGTCTTATCTCCTGCTGGAAAGATTTCCCTTCAACCCGGTCCGATCACACCAAATCCGAGCGTGTGTACGCTTGTCCGACCGGACAAAGTGCTACGCATGCTCAGATCACATTACAAGACCAAAGCTATTGGCTACTAGCCTCTACGTAGTCCCGTCGTAGGCAACAAACGTCACCACGTTCAGAATGATCGGATTTTCCGACAACTTTGTCCGATCGTGTGTACGCAAAACCAACATCAGACAAAGTATGACGGACATGGTCCGACGGACCTGGTCCACGGATTGTCCGCGCGTGTGTATGGGGCTTTAGGCTTAAAGTGAATGTAAAGGGAGAAGTTTTTTTTATCTTAATGCATTGTATCTGTGTGCAGCATCTCTCCTCAACCCCCCCCCCCCAATACTTACCTGAGCCCCATATAGATCCAGCGATGTTGTAGGATTGTCTCGGCTGCCCAGGACTCGCCTCCTCATTGGCTGAGACAGCAATGCAGCACCATTGGCTCCCACTGCTGTCAATCAAAGTCAGTAAGTCAATGAGGAGAGAAAGGGGCAGGGACACAGGAAGCTTGGGTGCCCCCCACAGCAAGCAGCCCTCAACAGGAGGGAGGGGCCAGGAGCAATAAAGAGGGACCCAAAAAGAGGAGGATCTTCAAATCCACAGCACCACTATAACATGTGTGTTATTTTTAACAAAAAAAAATTAGACTTTACAATAACTTTAAAGTAAAACTGTGCTTTGCCATAGCAGGGTGAAGCAATGTATTAATTTCAATGTCATCCATCGCATAAGCACATAACCTTTAACTCCTTCTTCTGCTGCTTTGTTTGGCCCAACAGATAGGAGAAGCCCTGTGAAAGCCTCAACTCATAAATTTGAGCATAAAGTAATACTAAATGTTATTTTATTATTAAACAAAAAAAGATGCTATACTTACCTGCTCTGAGTAGTGATATTGCACAGGACAGTCCCATACCTTCTCTTTGGCAGTCCCCCCTCCGCTGGTGCTGTTCAGCTCCTCTTTTCTTTGGGTGCCTCCTTAGCAAGCCAGGTGCTATAGAGGCATCCATACTCACGTGCTCCTGATCTGGGCTATATGTGTCCATAGACTAGGGACGCACACAGCATGGCCAGTAAGCACTTAGTGTGCCTATAGACACACACAACTCCTCACATGAGTTTGACTGATAGCAGAAGGAGCCTACGGCCTGAGTGGTGACAGGAGTCAGTAAGTTTTGAGAAATGAGAGCGGGGGGGGGGGGGTGTAGATTAGGTAGTGGGGACTTTTTTACCTTAATGCAGAAAATGCATTAAGGTAAAAAAAAACTATTTAACTTTAATTTTTTATTTTTTTTTCATAAAATTTACTTTATAATCACTTTAAGTTGGCCTTAATGCCCATAGCAATTTTTGAATGATTTTGAAACGAGTAATGGCAAACAAAAAATTCCTCATCAAATAGACAATCCATCACGGTATTGTTCATCCCTTTGCATATCAGTTAAAAATGTAATCAATTCATTTAAAACAATCATTTAAAAGATCTGAATATTTCATCAGAAGCAATCAATAATATTTTACCTTGAGTCCCAATTTACTGAGAGATCACTAAATCAAACAAATGGAGGGTCTTAAGTAATCTTTGCTTAATTTATTTGATGAGGTTATTTGCTTAGAACGATCGATTCTAAGTTCATATAATTTTTTGGGTGGCAGCTATTTCACAGAAATAAGGATGCCATTGACCTACTTGATAGCATCAGAAAAAACTACATCATTGTGGCACTGTCAGGGAAATAGGCACATCCCTGTGCGTAATAGTGCAGGGATGGCGAACCAGCACA
The DNA here is from genome assembly GCA_028564925.1 of Lithobates sylvaticus. Taxonomy (NCBI): domain Eukaryota; kingdom Metazoa; phylum Chordata; class Amphibia; order Anura; family Ranidae; genus Lithobates; species Lithobates sylvaticus. The sequence goes on along the minus strand of CM053028.1, from coordinate 519,958,525 downwards.
GGCAAAGGCACGCTGGGACGTGCGGCGCCGTGATCAGGCAAACGCGTGTGAGCAACGGCGCATGCTCGATGCAATCAAGGCGCCACTGCCCATTTAAACCCACTGCTCACAACCATGCATTGCTGGTTTATCTTCAGGGTCCCCTGTGTTCCTGTGTCCTGTATTATCTGCTAACCTGATCTCCTGTGAACTGACCCGGCTTGTCTTGACCTGCTCTTCCTGATCCTCTGGCTTTGATCCTTTGGCTTACACCTGACTTCCTCCTGCCTGCTTCCTGCATCTGACCCCGGCCTGGCCTTTGGACTCTGCTTATCCTGCTCCCTGTACTAAGACTCAGCTGACCCTAGGTCATTCTGATCCTGGACTGTCTCTCTGTGATTGACCCCTGGCCTGGCTTCCGGCTCAGCTATTCAGTTATTCCACTGGTCTGTGTCCTGGACCTTCCAAGCATCCCTGTCTTCAGAAACCAGACACCGGTGCTTCTGTGGGCAACACACCTGCTGTTTTCACCTTCAGTGGTGTGCTGCGCTCGGACGCAAGGGGAGTCCTCCCAGCATCTCGGCCTCCTACCAAGTTCCTGACAGACACTTATAATGTCATACTTTAAATATCCTCCTTGACTTCAATTACATAACAAATTCTGGGTAAAAAGATCTGATTGGCTTCTATTGATTATAGCCAATTCCAGTTAAGATGAGGCCAGTTATGATCATGAAGCAGAGAAGAATACAAACCTGCAGAGAATGGCATAAAGGCATCTTTCTTTATAAAATTTCCATGGGAATCTAGAAAATGGTTTGGGTAGAATTCATCAGGCTTTTCAAACTGTGTCTTGTCTCGCAATACAGAGGATAATAGAGGGATTATATAGGTTTCCTATAATTAATAAAAAAAAATTAAATAAATATTTATGAAAAAAAATAGAAAAGAGCCAGCTGTTTAAATCTCAACTGAAAATTGATTTTTCTTTTAATGCTATATTGTATTAGTAGCCTATAAAAGAGTTTGAGGACAGAAAATAGCTACCTTTGGGATAAAATATCCCCTAAAATTGATGTTTCTAGTTGTCTCATGAGGAACACTGAGTGGTAGAATGTCGGCAAACCTCTGGATCTCATGTATGACGGCATTTGTATAAGGCATCTGTCCCCGATGGCTGTATGTAGGTTGGGCTAACCCAACAACTTTGGAGATCTCTTGTTGCACCTTTTCTGGAGGTAATAAGGAAGAGTAAAGGGATTACAATAAAATATTTCTTGCTTGCTAGCTTTTTTCTGTTCCTTTTGCTTTGACAGGCAAATGTTATACCAGTAAAAATGTGTGTGGCAGATCGAAATTATCTAAAGTTCGTCTTGAACAGATTATCCCAAGTTTTATTTTTAAAAGAACTGATTATACATAGACTTTTGTAAGACTTGATTCCCATGGGCTTACTATAACATAAACCTGAGTGTAAAAGCACAGGTGTTCCGTGCTTCACTGTGCAGGCAGTCCCATTGATGTCTATTGGGATCTAGTGGCTGCATGGACACAGCCATGGACTAATACTATCTGTGTTCAGGGACTCACACCCGCATGCACCCAACCCTGCATTGATGTCAGACTGGGAGCAGCAGTGGATTGGTCTATGCAGCTGCTGAGTCCCAGTAGACATTACTGTCTACTGTCTACACAGAATGCCCATACATCCCATGTAGGCAAAAACATCCCTGTGCTTTGGAGTATGCTATAATATGCCCAGATGATCGAGACCTAATAAATAAACATAATGTGGTGGTACAAACAGGCAAGAAATAAGCAAAGGTGCTTTCAGAAGACCTTTATCATTCTGCCCAGTTACAGTCAGATCTGTATGTGGGTGGGTGCAGTGCGCTGTGGCGGCAATAACACACACTCATTCCAGATGCATTTGAAAGAAATTGTATTGAAATCAATGAAAAACAGTTCACAATAAGCCCAGTGGAAGAAAGCCCAACTGGTAACCCTCAAGGATGACAACAGCATGTAGTGGAGCAGGCCTAGGCTGAGCTGGCAGCATCTGTCTGGAGGGGCAGAATGCAGCCTGGCCAGTCTGAGCCCAAATGGGGAGGTTTCCAGGAAAAGAAGCTGATCCCTATGATTCCCCACTTGTCTGGAACCTTTAACTACCACGTATACTGTCCCAGAAAGACAGGTGACCTACTTTATCCACACGCCAAAAGTGCACCAAACCCAGGAGCCAGGGTCTTAAGTAGACTCTGCCTGACCCAAGATGGCTGTCAGATTCACATGGACTGTCAGCATACAACCCGATCAACCCAGGAAACCATAGAGGAACCATGTTCCTCCTGACTTCCTCTTCCTCTGCACTGTCGCTGTGGTTGAGCACCACCTGCATTGGAGAAAATAGACAGGACCTGCCTACATGTAGGTCTCCTCCTGGCCATCAAAAATGCATGCCTGTACAGCTGTTTTTTGTAAAATAGATTACTTGGTCCGCAGACCATATGTGAACAATTAGAATTAAACAATTGAAATTTTGAAATGTGTTCACATATTAAAAAAAATACTCAGATTGATATTCAGAATACTTTATTAATCCCAAGGGAAATTATTAATAAATAAATACCCAGAGATCATTCTGGATATCCAGTGTTGTCCTGTGTTCTAATTATTTTGCCATGTTAGCTCAAGCTGTTTTGTAAGGCCATGCTGTTCAGCTCTGTGGACTACAGAACACCCCACCACACTCCTTACCCTTGCACTCTGTACATACCCCTTTCCTGAACCCTGCACTCTGTATATAACACACTCCTGACCCCTGCACTAGTTCATAGCCCACCCCCAATCCTTACTATTCACAGTCAGTGCAAGGAGACCAACAGAGGCAGAGAACGCAAAGCAAGAAGGTCCCATATTGCTTTGGATTTCAGTGCAGCAGAGACAGTATTCAGTAAAGCCAATTAACCACTTTTCTGCTGATCTAATCAATTGCACCAAATTCATAACGCGCATTTGATTCTGTCAGCGATTTGTGCACCAAATTTAGGAAGTTCTAAAATGCACCACTTTCAGCAGCATTAATTAATGAAAATAATGCATCAAATTGAAAATAAAATACCCACAGTTCATATTTAATGAAAGTGGGGCTATTTAACCCCTTGGCTCCAATCGCACGCAAATATGTGGCTTCTCGGCTGGGTGGAAAATTGGTGCCAAACAGCCACCTATTTGAGTTAATTAGTGTAAATACAGCTATGCCGAGAGCATACGCCCTGGGTGCTCCCGGCCCAGTTACCTGCGGCTAACAGAAAGCTTCTGCTACTTGTGACCGCCATGACAGCCAATCAAGGCAGTCACTATATCATAAACCCTGCCTCCCAGCATCCTAAACCTCTTAAAGGGCTGGGAGTCACATATGCCAAGAGGTTAAGACCAACTCTCTTTTGATGTACAGGCCAAAAGAGTCTGTCTATCTCTCTTGCGTGCATTCTAAAAGTAGTGCAGCATGTGCCAAATTCAAGTACAAGTCCTAGACAGGTACATAAATTTGGAGCACGCTGTGCAACTTTTAGAATGCATGAGAGACACTTTCATGAAATCTGTCATGAAATCCAGTCTTTATAAATTCCAGGGACTGTGTTCTCAACTCAAAATGAACGTTAGAAGCACACTGGATTTCTGTCAGATAGACATTTTCTGTGCTTGCAGCATTTCTAAAGGGATAAACATGGGAAATTGTTCCTGTATACGTTTTATTTTGCATACGCAACAGATTGTAAGAGGAGAGTGAAATGTTTGTTATTAGCAGTTATGCATCAGTGCAAAGCTCTTTGTAGGCTTACCAAGTATGTTCTAATGATTTGATGCAATTACAAATACCCTAATATAGTTGGAACCCATACTCAAAGACTTTTGGGAACCGCACCCCCCATGTGACAGTATTAATGCTTTCTCTGGTCAGGACACAGGGTGTCAGAGCAGTTGGAGGAGGACAACGAAGGTGAGTAAAGCCTGCCTAAGGTGCCTCAGATAACCCGACCTCCAGGCGGTGGCCCATCGCATCGACGGAGTGGAGCAAACCACCCAGACCCACGCGGCGGCCATCCGCCAAGTTCAATCTGCTTATGATGCACAACTCTCACAAGTTTTTGAACTTCATCGCCATGTGGAGGACTTGGATAACAGGGGGAGAAGGCACAACATCAGGGTACGGGGGATCCCCGAAACCATTGACCCGGGCGCAATACAGCAGACGCTCTGCGCCATTTTCAATGACTTGATTGAGCGCCCAGCCGACTCCCCCATTGACATGGAGCGGGCTCATCGTGCCCTTCGCCCCCCTCCCCGAGACAACGAACCGCCCAGGGACGTTATCTGCTGTATCGTCAGCTTCCCCCTGAAGGAAGAAATTCTAAGGAAGGCGAGAGCTAGAGGCCGCATTATCTTTAATGGGACAGAAGTAAAACTGTTTCAAGACCTCTCCCAAATTACCCTTCAAAACAGGAGAGCCCTGAAACCGCTCCTTGACACGCTTCGCGCCAGAAACATCCAATACAGGTGGAAGTTTCCATTTGGCCTATCCGCCTCCACTAGAGGGCGCTCGGCTCTCCTCCGCACCCCTGAGGACCTTCGTGACTTCTGTGCCCAGCTCGACCTACCCAACATTGAGCTTCCGGAGTGGTATGCCATATACTTCCCCTCAGAACCATGGCTCCCTGTCTCCCTCAACCCGTCTCCAAAGGCCGCCCGACAGAGGTCCCGCAGACGCAGACCTGGTCCCATGTCGCCGGACGCTCGTTCCTCCCGCAGAGACCTGCACCACGGGAACCCGGAATTCTCACCTCCTCCGACTAGAAGAGATGCGATGGAAGACTGAATCCACCCTCCTCCAGCACCTGCCTGCAGCTCGTGAGTAAGCTACCCTCTAACCCCTTCCTGATTCACCACTCCCCACCCAGTATGAGACTCCAGTACCTACCTTCAGCCCCTGTTCTCACATCACCCTGGCTGGTCCTGGCCATGAGCTGCCCACGGATAATCCCGCGACCCCGGCAGCACTCACACAAGACCCATCGTTGGGATGGGCTGCCACCCCCTGTATTGCCCCACGCTGCAGCCAGATCCCCTTGCGAAACGCTGCCCGGGCTGCAAACTATCCTCTACCCGCTCCGCCCTGATATAAAGACGCTATCCGGCCTTCTTCACAGTTTCCAATGACTCCCGATCCTATCCCAGCTCCGGGACTTTCCTGATCTGGCTGCCCTGTGCACCGACGGCGTACATCCACGTGGAAGTGCTTGAGACGTTTGCCTAGAACAGGAGTATCGCCCACCCACCTCCTGAAGCTGACTTCCAGCCACTCCTGCCAGCCAGCCACACACGGAGACCCCACTACTGCTCGAAGATTCGACCATCCGTACCTACCTCTCGCCAGCCGCAATGGGACTTGAGGGCCCCAGTCCTTGTCCACCCAGGGGCTCCACTCCCTGAGTCTACCGTCCGGACTACCGGATTTACTACCCCCTGGACTCCCTGCCTCAGCATATGCCACCTGACTTGGCTATATCCTATTCGGCCCTGAGTAGCCTACTGGGCGTCATATGGGTAACGTCCACATGTATATTTAATTGAACCGCACAAGGTATCCATACCCTGTCCGCTCCTGGCAGGTACTTATCTAACTATTTTTCTTATTTTTTTTTTGAGGGGACTTCTTGTTATTTACCGTTCCTCTCAGTGCCAGCTTCCGCACCCCAACCTAGTACCCCTAATGGCCAGGACCCCTCCCACCCCACCGGGTACTCCCTCCCCTTCCTTCCCCTTTCCCCCTCCCCCCTTTTTTTCCCTCCTTCTCCCCCCCCCTTTTTTTTTTTTTTCCCCCTCCCCCCCACCCCCCTCCTCCCCCACCTCCCCTCCTCCCCTCCCTTCTCCCCACCTCTCCCCTCCCCTCCCCATCCCCCCTACCTCCCTTCCCCCCTCCCCTTTTCCCCTCCTCCCCATCCCCCCCCCCCCCCCCCCCACTTCAAATTGTCCTCGTGCCCAGGGGATACCCGGTACTCACGAGATGTATCTCTCTATGCAAACTGAGGAAAATTTGGTGTTATCTCTTTTGTTTTCCTGTGCCCCTTGGTGGTTACTCACGAGATGTAATAATTCTTGACTCCATTAGGATCCACTACTGCCCCATGGAGGCTCCCTGCTCCTCTGGGGATGATCCCAATGTTGGTGGGACCCCCCTCTCGCTTCCTTCTCCCTGCAGTTCCCCGTCCAACTTTGGTTTTGTTTTTTTGTCCTCCCTTTCTCTGCTTTTTCCCCTCCAGGTGAATAGCTGAGCTACCCTCACCTCTGGGCCCCCCCTATACCTTCCCCTTCTGCACCCCCCCTCACGACCCTCCTCTTCTACCTGTAGTCTCTATTCTCACCCCAACCACCTCTTCCCTCGTATCTCTCCCTCTACCCCCCCCCCCCCCTTTCTTTCCTTTTCCCTTATCCCCCTGGGGTGTCCCTCGCCCCTATACATCCCTGACGACCACAGTACTCTTCTTAAACCTCTACCCCTGACATAGTACCTTCTGCAACTATGCCTAAGGTGCCTCAGATAAACCAATTGCACAATTACCGTAAAGTTTTGCCTTAAGATGTATAATACCTTGTATCGCTGGGTATTTTATCATTAGCAGCAGACCCCAGCGCAGAGTAGTTGATGTTGTCTCCATTCCCGCAACAAATAAATTTCTTACCAGTCTTAATAGATTTTCATTATGGAAGTGTGAATGAGAGTTCCCAGCCTCCTGCAAATGACAAAAAAATGGACATTGTCCAATCACAAAGAGCGTGGCTTGGCCCTGCCCCCCACTCTTTCCTTATTGGCTCACTGGCTGTGATTGCATAGAATGCATTAAGGTGAAAAATCTTCTGCCTTTGGAACCACTTTAAATGGTCAATATTTAGTCTGGTTTGTTATGTTCCTGTGCCAGGGCCTTAGCACCATGTCCTTTAAACAATAGGCTCTCAGTGTAGGGAGTATAGATACAGATTTTCTACTTCAAGTCCAAGACTAACACAAATAGCATGATCACTTACTTAAAGAGTAACTTCACTTTTGTTAAGAAATGAAAAAAAAAAAATCCCCTCTGGGCGATTAATGCATTGCAAGGATTTTAACAAACATTTTAACAAACCTGTTTGTGCTCTGAAGAAATAGCTGTTTGTTTGACCATGTCCTTTGGGTACTAATTATGAATGGGAGGCTCTGAGTTCATTATAATTAGCTGGTGCACTCTCAGTGTTCTGATGAGAAAAGTTGCAGTTTATGCATTAATTTAAAGGTAATTAAACCTTAGGGAGTATCTAATCATAAAGGACGTTTCTGTTTCAGAGGCTAAAATCGGAATTATAGTAGGAAATTTACATTTATGGAGATGTTTTGTACACCAATGGTGTACAGAATGCCTTCAGGTAGCCATATTGCATAAAATTTTGTAGAAAATAATGGCACTGCAGATTCATATGGAGAGGTGATTTTAATAACATAAAATTTAGTTTGGGTTGCATAGCTATATTGTATAGTATATGCTATATTTTGCTATGCTTTTTTATTTGCTATTTTTTATTTATTTTTGGATACAGAAGGGAAAGGTTAAAACCATACTAGTATATTTTTTGCTGTCTGTGTACTATTGGGGACGTTTTCCTTCACTTCCTGTCCTAGAGACGCAACAGAAAGTTAGACTGTTAGAAATTTGTCCCTGGAACAGGTGTTCCCAATGGAAGTTTTGCCCTTACCTCTTGTTCTCAGGAACAACTTTAACATTTTTGATTTCCCATCACTGTCTGTCTCAGTAAAAATGGTCTCCAGTATAAATAGAGCAGCGAGTCTCTCCAGTGTGGACACAGAAAGCAAAAAAAGGGCCTAACTCATCACTTCTCTATACAAATTTAAAAAAAAGGGGGTTTTGCCGAGAGATATATATATATAAAAAATGTATCCCTGCGCCAACTCAAATGAATAGAGCAAGATAACTGCTGCACACACTGGGGCAAATATCTGAAGCCAAAAAGTAAATAGTGTAAAGGGTAGTGGTGCGCTGTATAGAACAATAAAGTTATGCTAGAAAAAACTAGCTAGGTAAACATCGAGAGGTAGGTAATAGTGATGGCAGAGCCTGTGCGGCGAATGCAAATTGGGAGTATAGGTTGAGACCTTATTCAGGTGCAAATAGCACAAATTGTAATAGAAAAATATTTTGTAAAAACACCAGAAGGCCTGGTGGTTAGAATAAATATCTGGGTGAAGTATAGACTGAGGCAGGTAAGGGTATAATACCAATGATATATACAGAAGGGTGTCCTGATTTGATAAAACCCACAAATAAATAAATAAAATGATCCAAATCAATATATACCAGTGTAAGACAATGAATAAAAATTAGGTAGACTAGTAAAGTGCAAAGTGCTGTAAAGAAAGAAAATAATGAGCACTATTTCAGGCTCAAAGGTGTATCGGTGCTGAAGGTGGCACCTAAGGTGACTGGTGATCCTCAGTGATAAAAAAAAATATATATTGTGACAATAAAAAATGCACAAATAATAATGAGCGAATAATATACAGATATTGGGAACAGAAAGTGCAGCGCTCAAAATTAATAAATATGTAACTATATCTAAGATAGTGAAAGTGTACAGTGACAAACTAAGTTGGGACACCTAAAATTAATCAAATGTAACAAAAAATTGTGTTAAATTAATACATGTGCATACAATGATAGTATGCACATAAAAAACATGAGCATGCAATGACATGAGTGAACAATTAGTAATGCATAACAAATCGCATAGAATTAGTGCATAAAAATCCAAAACAGCAAATAATATGATAAATAAATGTGATAAATTATTCCATGTGCATATAATAATATGCACATAAAAAAGCATAAGTGTGCAAAGACATGAGTGAACAATTAATAATACAAAAAATTGCATGGAATTAGTGCAAGAAAATCAAAGTCCAAAACTGCAAATAATGTTGGATAATCTCCCAAGATCAACTTATAACGTGATAAAGGTACATAAAGTTGACCACGCAGTTCCCATCAAGATATCATAAAGTGTGAATGGAGGCTTACCAGATTCCTGGTCTTTAGTGCATGTATCCCATCAATCAGGATCCTCCAAGGGCAGGTGTCTCCCCTCCCAGCGGAACAGCTTCCAGATTCCTGGTCTAATGAAGCATGCGTCAAAAGCCACCAGGTGCCGGTAATTTTCCTCACATCGATCAGATCCCAGAGGGGCACCAAAAAAATACAAAAAGAACTCCAAATCGTGTTGTACCGTAAAAACAAATGGCTCCTTTATTGGGCTCAATCAAGCAGTAGATACAATGTACAGCATAGGTAAAAAACAGGCTAGCAAGCTACTAGTCTGTTACAGCAAAACTGGCTACGTTGTAGCAGAGAAGGATAAAAAAACTCCTGGCCTCGGAGTTAGAAAGCGATCGCACATGCGCAGGACGTGTGGGCGTGGTTACCCGACGATCGTTTCATCACAACGTGACGTCATCAGGGGTACAGACACGGCCTAATAGGACTAACAGCCGACCCCCTAGGGTTGATCGTGATCATTATTTTGATCAACGTCACCCAAGTGATGATCGTAATCTTTATTATGACCAACGTTCCCCTGTTGGGCATTCATCTTCACAGTGGAGGCACAACAAAGGTAGAGCGCCCCAACACCGCAACGGTGATGGCAATCAACCCAGAGGGCATCTGGATGTTAGAGATAGGGGTGACCACTATAGTGTGGACACCTCTAACCGGTTTGGCCCCTTAAATAACGTGATGGGGGATCGCCATAATCACTCAGCCCCCCAATATACATACAATCAGTCCCAACTTGGTAGCCATTATCAACAGGGTTTTCAGGAGGGAACGAGGGGGGGGGGCACAAAAGAAAGGGGGACGTAAAAGAGGGTGCAGAGGGGGGAAGCGCCTTAACCCCAAAAAGGAGAAGGACATAGACACCAAACAACTTTCTAAGGAAGAGCTGGTGACTCTAAGTAAGGGTTTAAAATTTGCCCCTCCCTGTAATCTCAACAGGTTCCAAACCTTCATAGACATCCAGAAATTTACCCGTAAGCTGAACATCAAAAGATATATAATGAGTAACCCAACTAGGCAACTCAGCAGGGAATCATCTACTATTGTCCATTTAGGCCTTTCAAATGCCTCGCTGTTTAACCCTCCCAATACTCTAGCGCCAAACATTAACGTGTTTCGTGATCTAGTAGTTAAAGATCTCAATGATCTTAAACTGAAACCAGTATTACCCCCAATGGATTTTAAAATCGGTTTGGATCTTCTTTGCAAAAGACGCGACATAGTAGTCCGGCCCGCGGACAAAGGGGGAGCCATTGTTGTTCTGGATGAGGAGATGTATTCCTGTGAAATGACAAGGATCTTGTCCGACCCAGATACATACTCCCCACTATTAATGGACCCCACTACACGGTTTAAGACCGAATTGAAGGAGCTTATTACAAAAGGCTTCGACATGGGTATCTTGAACAAGAAGGAGAGTGAATTTCTGGTTCCCCTGGCGCCTCGATTGCCAGTGATTTACTCTCTACCCAAGATACACAAGTCTATGGTGAATCCCCCGGGCCGGCCCATCATCAGTGGCATTGACTCTGTAACATCCCGTGTTGGAAAATACATCGATCGTTACTTGCAGCCACTGGTGGTGGGCACACCGTCCTTCCTGAGGGATACAAAGCATGTAATTAATGTTATGGGTTCTTTGGAATGGAGACCTACGTATCTATTGGTAACTGCTGATGTTGCGCCCAATAAAGGAGCCATTTGTTTTTACAGTACAACACGATTTGGAGTTCTTTTTTGTATTTTTTTGGTGCCCCTCTGGGATCTGATCGATGTGAGGAAAATTACCGGCACCTGGTGGCTTTTGACGCATGCTTCATTAGACCAGGAATCTGGAAGCTGTACCGCTGGGAGGGGAGACACCTGCCCTTGGAGGATCCTGATTGATGGGATACATGCACTAAAGACCAGGAATCTGGTAAGCCTCCATTCACACTTCATGATATCTTGATGGGAACTGCGTGGTCAACTTTATGTACCTTTATCACGTTTATAAGTTGATCTTGGGAGATTATCCAACATTATTTGCAGTTTTGGACTTTGATTTTCTTGCACCTTTTCCATGCGATTTTTTGTATTATTAATTGTTCACTCATGTCTTTGCACACTTATGCTTTTTTATGTGCATATTATTATATGCACATGGAATAATTTATTACATTTATTTATCATATTATTTGCTGTTTTGGATTTTTATGCACTAATTCTATGCGATTTTTTATGCATTACTAATTGTTCACTAATTGTCATTGCATGCTCATGTTTTTTATGTGCATACTATCATTGTATGCACATGTATTAATTTAACACAATTTTTTGTTACATTTGATTAATTTTAGGTGTCCCAACTTAGTTTGTCACTGTACACTTTCACTATCTTAGATATAGTTACATATTTATTAATTTTGAGCGCTGCACTTTCTGTTCCCATTTTTTGTTTAGTTCGGTGAGCTATAGTGTCCAGCTGCTCTAGTCATATAATTTTTTCCAAGCGCAGATTTCTCCACTTTTTTATTTCTGTTTAAATATACAGATATTGTAGAGTACGTCAAAACAAACACAGTAAGTGTGAAAAATATACTAAGATGTGGACCTGAAATGGTCAGTGCAAATATAAGTGAATAAAAGTGCAGACTGGCGTCCTATTCACTCCAATAGGGAAACGCAAACAAAAAATAAGTATGAGACTGTATAGCACACACCGTATTTAAACGGTTGATACACAGTAAAAGTCTATAAAGTTTTGGTGCAATGTGGCATAAGCTGAATCCAGAAAGTAACGTAAAGTGCAGGTGCTTGGCAACGCAGATCAGTGCAGTGCTATATGGAGCAGTGGATGATCCGTGCGTTCTCCTCTGTGCAGATTTTTGGGTGAATAGGTGTCCCCTTACCTTACGGCTGTAAGGTAACAGCATATAGTGGAGGTCTTTTTTGGGTCCTTGGTGGTCGTTCCTAGTATACTGCCTTGGGTCCTATCCTGCCTATGGTTAGCGGTGCTGTCTCCTTACAGTGTGTCCACAGTGGGTGAGCTCGCCAGTAACATAGGTTTTTAGGAGAGAGGAAGAAGCCTCATGGTTCAGTAATTTCAATGTAAAGTGTTTATTTAATAATACAAAGACAGGTACTCACATTTATAAAACAGGCAGAAAACAGTATAAAAACGAGCTGCGAGCTCGTATGACGTCACTTCCAGTGTCACAGTCCCGACACGTGTTCGTCACGATCACGTGACTTCATCAGGGGATAACTGTAAGCATTAGGAAGTGTCTTTAAATAGGGGTTATTATTAACCAATGCGGCGGCCATTTTCTTGGAGCTCCAGTCGCCGGAAGTCAACACGCGGCCATCTTTGCTTTCCGATTGTCGTCGGAAATGCATCAGCGGAAATTTTTTGGGTTCTAGGGCCAGGAACGGATGTAAACATCCGTCTTGGAGCCATATTCCTTTAGCTAATTTTGGGCGGAAGTAACCCAACGGCCATTTTCCTGAAGCTGTGGTGTACAATGGTATTCAATGTATATGGGATCTGCCTAGACCGGACGGTAGAGGAACTGTCATCAACATATGGTGCTTAAATGTTTATCCGTGGCCCAAATATATGACACATATCAGAAAAGGGGGATTAAAATAAATGTGCTATATATTGGAAAATTATGTAAATACTATTATTAAACATGCAATAAGTACTAATATGATTAAAATAATGGGAAATTAAAACAATGGGAATTGCGTGCATCTATATGTATATAAATAAATAAATATACACATAAAATCACCGGAAATGGTGTCCAATAAAACCTTTAAAAAAAATATTTATAAAATCATATTTATAAAATCGTATTTTAATTGAGGAGAGATGTTTAAAATAGAGGAGTGCACGAGAGGGTGATGGAGAGGTAGTTCCGAGGTGCAGAGAGGATGGTTATAAAAGTGAGTTTAAAATAATTAAAATGACTAAAATTAGGGGTGGAGAGATTTTTTAAAATTGGTAATAAAGCAGTTTAAATCAAACTCTATATTCAGTCCTCGAGGTGAAAAAGTGTCTAAGGTAAACATCCATTTTGATTCGAGTTGACTCAAAGTCCTCACTTTGTGACCCCCCACGCCAGTGTTTTATATATGGCTCTATCCCCCAGAATTTGAGTTGGGTTGGGTCTCTATTATGGTGAGTGAGGAAATGTCTTGATACGATATGTTTGTCGTAGCCGTTGGTTATGTTCTGGACATGCTCTTTTATGCAGATCCATAGGGGGCGTTTTGTTCGGCCTATGTATTGGAGCCCACAATTACACTCCAGGGCGTATACTGCTCCTACTGTATTGCAGCAGATGAATTCTTTGATTTCATAAGTATTGCCAGTACTGGTCGATGCAAATTCTTTCTTCCTTTCATTCAGTCGTTTGGTCTTGCCGAGAGATACACTCTGCGTCAAGGATCCTCCGCATCAAGGGGACGTGACTAACTGCTGAGCAATGCTGACATCTGAATTCTCAGCTCCAGTGCCGACCGTGGTCTCTAAACAAAAACGCCACATAACCAAATGGCTCCTTCACCATCGAGGAAACCAATACCCAGGACAATTGTTCCAGAATGTCCCGCAAACAAAAATAATATAACCAGCCAAAGAAGCTGGCAGCATCCTTCTTACAGCCACCGAGGGGACGAGGCCAAGATGGCACCCCCAGCCCTGCACATCACACAGATGATTCGTACACAGACCTTCCAGATGCTAAAACCTTAGAAATATCTACCCTGAAAGGTGCATCTAACACCTCTCCTTCATCCCTGACCTCCTCAGCCAGTAACAGCCCTGTAAAGTTGAGGATGCACCTGGATTCTAAACCCCAGGGAAATGAGGTGAGCCCTGCATTGGATTTTACATATACAAAGGCAAACCATCCATTAGCTATAGCATCTGTCCCTACTTCTAATCAACCGGAGCTAGACACCACAATGAAAGAGATGCTCATCTCCCTCCAAAGCTCTCTTCACAATGACATCTCCTCTATGTTCACTAAATTTTCCTCAGAAATGCATTCCATGGTGAAGAGGGTACATCATATGGAAAACCAAATAGGCTTAAGAGACAGTTAACGATTTAGTGGATGCACATGAGCACACACGTGATGAACATCAGTGGATGAGAGCTAAGATGGTGAATCTAGAAGACAGGTTTTGCAGCAAAAATGTTTAAATAAGCTGCATACCCAAAAATATTCTCCCACCAGATCTCAATGGATATGCCAGTAAAATAATCTCCACATTACAACCAGAGATCTCTCCAATGGAAACCATTATTGATCGCATATACAGTGGTGTGAAAAAAGTGTTTGCCCCCTTCCTCATTTCCTGTTCCTTTGCATGTTTGTCACACTTAAGTGTTTCGGAACATCAAACCAATTTAAACAATAGTCAAGGACAACACAAGTAAACACAAAAATGCAATTTGTAAATGAAGGTGTTTATTATTAAAGGTGAAAAAAAATCCAAACCATCATGGCCCTGTGTGAAAAAGTGATTGCCCCCTAAACCTAATAACTGGTTGGGCCACCCTTAGCAGCAACAACTGCAACCAAGCGTTTGCGATAACGTGCAATGAGGCTTTTACAGCGTCCTGGAGTAATTTTGGCCCACTCATCTTTGCAGAATTGTCCTAATTCAGTTACATTAGAGGGTTTTCGAGCATGAACGGCCTTTTTTAGGTCATACCACAACATCTCAATAGGATTCAGGTCAGGACTTTGGCTAGGCCACTCCAAAGTATTCATTTTGTTTTTCTTCAGCCATTCGGTGGTGGACTGGTGTGTTTAGGATCATTGTCCTGCTGCAGAACCCAAGTTCGTTTCAGCTTGAGTACACGAACAGATGGTCGGACATTCTCCTTCAGGATCTCTTGGTAGACAGCAGAATTCATAGTTCCTTTTATCACGGCAAGTCTTCCAGGTCCTGAAGCAGCAAAACAGCCCCAGACCATCACACTACCACCACCATATTTTACTGTTGGTATAATGTTCTTTTTCTGAAATGCAGTGTTCCTTCTACGCCAGATATACTTGGACACACACCTTCCAAAGAGTTCCACTTTTGTCTCATCGGTCCACAGAATGTTGTCCCAAAAGTCTTGGGGATCATCAAGATGTGTTGTGGAGAAATTGAGACGAGCTTTGATGTTCTTTTTGCTCAGCAGTGGTTTTCTCCTTGGAACTCTGTCATGCAGGCCATTTTTGCCCAGTCTTTTCCTGATGGTGGAGGCATGAACGCTGACCTTAACTGAGGCAAGTGAGGCCTGCAGTTCCTTGGACGTTGTTGTGGGGTCTTTTGTGACCTCTTGGATGAGTCGCCACTGCGCTCTTGGGGTAATTTTGGGCGGCCGGCCACTCCTGGGAAGGTTCACCACTGTTCCATGTCTTCGCCATTTGTGGATAATGGCTCTCACTGTGGTTCGCTGGATTCCCAAAGCTTTGGAAATGGCTTTATAACCCTTTCCAGACTGATAGATCTCAATTACTTTCTTTCTCAATTGTTCCTGAATTTCTTTGGGTCTCGGCATGATGTGTAGCTTTTAAGGATCTTCTGGTGGACCTTACTGTGTCAAGCAGCTCCTATTTAAGTATGCCTTGATTGTGAACAGGTGTGGCAATAATCAGGCCTGGGTGTGGCTAGAGAAATTGAACTCAGGTGTGGACAACCACAGTTATAGTATGTTTTAACAAGGGGGGCAATCACTTTTTCACACAGGGCCATGATGGTTTGGATTTTTTTTCACCTTTAATAATAAACACCTTCATTTACAAATTGCATTTTGTGTTTACTTGTGTTGTCCTTGACTATTGTTTAAATTGGTTTGATGTTCCGAAACACTTAAGTGTGACAAACATGCAAAGGAACAGGAAATGAGGAAGGGGGCAAACACTTTTTTCACACCACTGTATCACATAGCTAAGCCCCCTAACCTCCCTGGGGAAGTACCCCGTGATGTGCTGATGAGAGTGCACTTCTTTCATGCTAAAGACCTACTGACAAAGGCACGACAACTAGCTCAGCTTCTAGCACCATACGCAAATCTTCAACTCTATGCAGACTTCTCTGCACACCTGCCAGCTCAGATGACAACTGAACACCATTACCAAGCCTCTCAACAGCCACAAGATCCTACTAAATTAATAGTCACCAAAAATCTGGGAGCCACTATACCAATTTCCATACATCTGCATCTAAATGAGCTTTACCACATTAATGTTCAACGCAGTTTTTCATCCCGGCACCGAGCCTTGCTCGTTGCAACTCATTTCACAAACTTCCACCTCTGTACTTACTGTATCAGCAGCATATGATATAAAACACCTGCTGAATTTTTGTTCTCCTCTTCTTTTTGTTGTTGTGTGTTAAAACCCTGTTTTATTGTTGTTTAACTCACTAAGCACCCAAGTGAGCAACAATGGTGCCTATATTTAATTAATTTGTGACTAAACACTGCTTATTCTTCTCTATACTGTACATGCTAAACAACTTTGAGAATGTACGAAGAGCATCCAGACAAACCCATTCCTATCGTTGCTGCAGCAAAACCTGCTCCTACAGTGCCATCTACTGACTACCTCAACTCATCCACACATATCTGCTTCCAGCAGTAAGTAACCAGCCCACAAATTTCAGCTGTCTTACCTACATCAGTCACTATGCCAAAATTCTTGTCGCTCAACACAAAGGGACTGAATCACCCAGTGAAAAGGAAATCCCTCTGGCTTACCTCTGGCTTACAACACACAAATCTCGGTGCAAAGTCTTATGCATACAAGAGACACATTTCAAACTCAATGAGAAACCTCTATGCACCAACAAAAATTCCCCCATATCTTTAAGGAACAAAGAAAAATGGAGTGCTGATAGCGATGAAAAATACACATTCCTTCCAACTCCACAGCAGCCTGGTCTATATCGAGGGTAGATACCTAGTTCTCGATTGCACCCTAGACAATACCAGATGTACTATAGTCAACGTATGCACAACCAACACCAGACAAATTTAATTCCCAACTAAACTAAAGGACACCTCATTATGTGTAGCGACTTCCACACAGTGTCAGACAACCTAATGGATACATCATCACGCACCAACAGACTGTCCTCCCCAATGGGGACCTTTATAAGTAATAATGATCTGTACAATATGTGGAGATGTCACCACACCACGGAACGTGGCTACACTTTCTTTTCCCATCGCCACAACTCTTACACTCAAATTGACTATTTTTTAGTTGACAAATAGTTCTTACCCAACATCACAAACTCAACTATATCCACAATCTCGTGGTCTGACCACGCACCTATCACTATCACCATCAACACACTATCATCAGTCTACAAAATGAGGATTTGGAGAGCAAAGGCATCTATCCCACAGTCGCCCTCATATTCCACCTACATACGTGACCGTCTAGAGGAATTTTTCGAACTGAACAAAGGAACCACCTCCGATAATGCCACCCTTTGGAATGCCCACAAAACATTCATCAGAGGAATTCTTTTCCAGCTGAGTGCTAAAGAAAAGAGGATGAGATCACAGCATCTAGATACCCTTACTTCCTCCATTACTGACCTTGAAAAAAAAAAGAAAACACTCCTGATCCATCCCTTAAACCAAAACGCCTACTCCTTAGACAGGAACTGAGAACGTTCCTCTTAGAATAATTTGAAAAATTCCATAAAAACTAGGCACTACACTACAGGCAATAAAGCAGGGGAAGCCATAACCCTAAAAATCAAAGTCTATCACAACAAAGCCAACATTTTCCACTTACACCACCCTACCACTAAAGACTCATTGATCCCTAAGATATAGCTAAAGCTTTCAGCCATTATTATAATTCGCACTACAATTTAAAAAATGATGCCTCCATTGTACAACCATCCAAAATCGAGGTTGACTCCTTCCTACAGGAAATCAATCTCCCAAAAATTTCCCAAGACCAACTTACCATTCTAAATGCCCCATTTCCAACTCTAGAAATTCTGGAAGTCATTTCAACCCTTCCCTCAAATAAATCACCAGATCCGGATGGACTCACTGGGGAATATAAGCAGTTCAAAACTTCACTTGCTTCTTTTTTGACCCAAACATGCAATGACGCTGCATGCTCCTTTTCTCTCCCTCCAGAAAAGTTAAAAGCTCTTATCATAACTCTGTCAAAGCCAGGGAAGGAACATACCTCCCACAAAACTTCAGACCCATATTCCTACTCAACATTGATACCAAAATGTATGCAAAATTACTAGCCACTAGACTAATGAATATCATGCCTTCACTAATACATCAGGACCAATCTGGATTTATGAAGGGCCGACAAACATTCAAACCTACAGGCACAATTATCAAGGATCCTCTGCATCAAAATGCCTTACAATATGTCTCAGGGATGGAAAGAATTGACATCTTGAGATTATTACCCTGAAAAATTGTGTCTCGGTATGCTTAGCCATGTTCAGTATGGAAAAGAGTCTCTACATTGTTACTGGGCCATGAAAATGAATGTGCGGGATAAAACATGATGTGCCAAATGTAGGGGTCAGAAGCATTTCCCCTGTGATGTTCTATCTATCTATCTATCAATCTATCTATCTTTTTGTCTCTAAAATCTAGAAACTCCAACCCACCAACTCTGAGATAAGTGTAGATCATCAACTTCAAATCAATATGATATTTGGAGGAAGCGGCACAAAATTGTCAGTTCACTCACCTCTACCCCTGCTTTTACTTCCAGAGGCCAGAGTGAGGGTAGGTACAGTATAAACAGCCAGAGGATCCCATCTCCTAAATCCCGCTGGAGTACACTCCTAACTGGAAAATCCCTAGTCATCTTTAGCTGATATAATTTGTAAAACATTAATTTACCTCTTTTTGCCTTACAAGAAATGCATCAATGAAGCTTCTTTGGTCGCTCTCATCTAAGTTCTTCAGATATTTTATGAATGTTTTTGTAACAAATTCAAAGATTTCATGCACATTTCTCATGATAGTTTTGTGGCTACCAGGAAGAAAGCCCAAGAAAGGGAAAATATTGTATATCTGTTAAAAAAAAGTAAAGTTTAACTGTTATGTTGCAGTGGTGACATAGTTACAACTTTTTTTTAATATTGTTATAGCAAAATTTTCTGTAATATGTTACAAAGGCTGCCATTCCTGATCTCTTTTTAAAAAAAATGCTAGATGGGGTTAATACCTTCAGTATACAGGTCAGGACTCACTAGCTCCGGGACTCACTAGCTGAATACATGTCCCTGGTCAATGACCTGGAAAGCACTGAGGTCAGAGACTGCCAGGAAGCTAGCATTTTCAAAAGGTGATAAGCAATTGCATCACCTCCATATTTCTCTCAGTATAGATTTCCTTCAACAAGCTGTTTCTCACGCTTTTAAACCCATGAGCTAATATCAAGTGCTGTCTTTAGATTGATAAAATTGTTATTAACAACCTCTGCTCTGTTGTATTATATCTAATCATATTATCTGTAATCATTTTTTTTATTGGTTTTAGTGCTTGGGAAGAGTCGGGAAAGGAGAAATTAAGTATGAAGACTACTCAGATAAAAATCATTGCCCAGCCGAGCCCAAAAAAAAAAATGTGGGATATGTATTATAGCAAAAAGTAAAGGATTTTGTGTTTTTTTTCAAAATTGTCGCTCTTCTTTTGTTTATAGCGCAAAAAAAATAAACCGCAGAGGTGATCAAATACCACCAAAAGAAAGCTCTATTTGTAGGAAAAAAAGAACGTCAATTTTGTTTTGGTACAGCATCACACAACCGCGCAATTGTCAGTTGAAGCGACGCAGTGGCGCATCACAAAAAATGGCCTGGTCATTGAGCAGCCAAATCTTCCGGGGCTGAAGTGGTTAATGATACCCTGACACATCTGCTGACATGTGCCCAGTAGTGTATTTAGGTTTTGTGCTGCCCTAGGCCTGACTAAACCCCCTAATTTAAATATGACCCACCCCTTCCTGTCAAGGCCACACCCATTGCTGTTTAAAACCCGCCCTGAAATTTTCGAGCGGGGACACTAGTTCTGAGGGCCTGGGGGGGGGGGCAATATATTCCCTTAATTTGCATAGATTTCCTCTCACTTTCTGTTTGGCTATGGGGCAGGAAGTGAAGGGAAATCTCTGCAATGCTTATTCTTTCCAAAATGAAAAAAAAAAGGGATGCCTATAGTTTTATTTTAAGCACTAATTTCTGATAATTTTATGGAGAGGACTAAGAAGATATAACGATGTCAATGGTGCAGCAGAAAACATATAGCACAGAGAGGAAGGTTTGTGGTCCAGGATGATAGGACAGACAAAATTAGAAGTGGCAACCCCCCCAACACAGTTGTAGAATGCCGGCCGCCCGCCCGCATACCGGAAGCAGTGCGGCCACTTTATGGGGGCGCTAGACTAATTTGCCTCTCAGCCCAGTCCGCCCCATAAGACTGGCGCTACGCTAACAGCGCAAGCCGGCGGGGACTCTTTCTGTGCTGCCCCCCTGCAAAGTGCTGCCCTAGGCCTGGACCTTGTCGGGCTAGGCCAGGATACAACGTTGCGTGGGCCTTGGCACTGAGTGATTTTGAAAAAGCGTTAGGGACTTTATTCTGCATTTGTAGCGCATAGAGCAGCACATTGAAACTAATGGGCTGCCCTACACGTGACCTATATCTTTATCCACATTCTTCCCATCCTCTCCACTCCAATCTCCCTTCCCTTTAACTCTACCTGCCTCCTCTGCTCATCTTTGCACCCCCCTTCCTTACCTACATACATCCCCTCCTTGCTCATGTGTCACCCCAATCTGTAATTCTTTCTCTGCCTACCTCTGCACACCCCACTCTACCCTCCCCCCACTAATTTGCTTACCTTTGCAGACGGTCTGATGGTAGGCTTAATGACCACAGTTGTAGGCAGGACTTTCAAGCATGTCGAATTGTGAAAAACACATGTCTACTGTTTTTATTTATATATTTATACAATGTACCCCATACTCATTCACATAGGTAGGGGTGGGATCTGGGGGCACCCTTGTTAAAGAGGGCTTCAAGATTCCGATAAGCCCTCTGCCCGCAGACCCCCACAATCACAGCCCAGGTATGTGGGGATAAGACCCTTGTCCCCCATGTTGAGGGCATGTTGCCTGGTATAGTTCAAGAGGGGGAGCGCTCATTTGTCCCCCCCCCTTTCCTGGCCTGCCATGCTGCATGCTCAGATAAGGGTCTGGTATGGATATGGATTTGGGGGGGGGGGCACGCCATATTTTTAAGAAAAAGGATGGATGGGGGGAAACCCCATGCTGTTTTTTTTTTTTTTTTTTTTTTTTTTCAATAGCCGGCAATTGCAACCGCGAGTCAATTTTCTGTGATTTGACTCGTTTTTTTTTTCTTTAGAAATTAAATTTTTGCTGCAGCATGTTCTATACATGCTACAGATGCACCACTTTACAGGCACACTAAGGGGAACCCTCAGCCACTTAATTTAAAGACATTTTTTATTTTTATTGTTTCACTTTAAGCATCATAAAAATCACTGCTCCTTTAAAAAAAAAAATTGTTTTTAACCACTTCAATACAGGGCATGTATACCCCCTTCCTGTCCAGACCAATTTTAAGCTTTCAGTGCTCTCACACTTTGAATGACAATTAATCAATCATGCTACACTGTACACAAACAACATTTTTATAATTTTTTTTACACAAATAGAACTTTCTTTTGGTGGTATTTAATCACCACTGAGTTTTTTTTTTTTTTTTTTTGCGATATAAGTGAAAAAAGAGCAAACATTTTGAAAAAAAACAAACACTTTTTTTTATTTTCTATTTTGCAAATAAGTAATTTTTGTTCATAAATTTGGGCCAACATTTATATTGCTACATATCTTTGGTAAAAATAATTCAAATTAGTGGATATTATTTAGTCTGTGTGAAAGTTATAGAGTCTACAAGCTATGGTACCAATCATTGAAAATTGATCACACCTGATCACACCTGATGTACTGATGCCATATCTCATTTCTTGAGGCCCTGAAATGTCAGGACAGTACAAATACCCCCCAAATTACCCCTTTTTTTGAAATTAGACAGTCCAAGGTATTTAGTATGAGGCATGGTGAGTTTTTTGAAGTTGTAATTTTTTCCCACAATTCTTAAGAATATCAAGAAATTATTTTACACAAAATTGTCATATTAACAACAAGTTACAGTTTTACTTGCACACGGCATAGGCATACCTGCAATGCATTCTGCTACTCGTCCTGAGTATGGTGATGCCACATATGTGAGACTTTTACACAGCTTGGCCACATACAGAGGCTCATCATGCAGGGAGCACTGTCAGGCATTCTAGGAGTATAAATTACACATATAATTTCCTGACTGCCCTTTAACATCTGTGAAGGCCCTGGAGCAGCAGGGCAATGTAAAATGCCCATAAAATGACCACACGAGACAGGTACTCAGGTACTCTTTTTTTATCGCTTAAGGACTGGTTTGTTTTTTCCGTATACTCTGGTACTCTGATGGACTGCAGATAGGTTACTCAGGTACTCTGATGGGCTGGAGACAGGTACTTGGGTACTCTGATGTGAAGCAGATAGGTACCCGGTTACTCTGATGAGCTGCAGATAGGTACTCAGGTACTCTGATGGGCTGTGGATAGGTACTTGGGTACTCTGATGGGCTGGAGATACTATAGGTACTCGGATGGGCTGGATACAGATACTTGGGTACTCTGGGCTGCAGAGAGGTACTCTAGTAGTCTGGGCTGCAGAGAGGTACACGGGTACTCTGGAATGCAGACGGGTACTCTGGGCTGCAGATATGTACTCAGGTGCTCTGGGCTGCAGATAGGTACTCGAATACTTTGGGTTGCAGATGAGTACTCTGGGCTGCAGATAGGTACTCTGGGCTGGAGAAAGGTCATCTTTATTTTGGGGGCAATCTGGGGACTGTGTTTTGCACTGTGATAGGTAACTCACATTTACCAGATCTCCTCCTCACACTGGATCAGTGTGTGAGGAGGAGAACCAAGTAACGTTGAGTTATGCCGTATCCCCGGGGGTGCGCACGAGCGGCAAGAATAGACTGATGTTGTATGATGCCTGCCCAAAGGGAGGAGATTTTACAATGGGCAGTACCCGGGCCCCCATACCCTTTTTTGGCCTTCAAAATGGGGACTTTTGATTTCTCATGTTCGGCTCCCATAGACTTCAATGGGGTTCGGGGGCAGAACTTTTCCCCTGTTCTGGAGTTTTGCTGCAAACCAAACAGGAGGGTGTTTGGCCCCTCTCTACTGAGCAATGACCAGTAATTGTCAAAAGTTTAGGGCTGATCATTACAGAGGTACATGTCCTACACTTTGGGAAACACTTTTGTTATGTGTAAAGTTAAGCTAAATTAAAATTGTAGAAAATAGGAAATAAATATTACCCCAACCATTGAACTTCCCAAAAGTCTAATGTTTTCATTCGTCAACGTCATAAGCCTCTTAAATTGCAGGTCTTTGTAGTCCATTCGATGTCCAAGTAATACTGAAACAATGATATTAGCCACTGCAGAATTTATCATCATTGTGTTATCGAATGGCTTTCCTGTAATGAAAATTTAAACCAAAATTTCAAAAACATGTAATGCTGGTCTTGGAAATTGAATTGTCTCTGTTGTAACCAATCAAATGTTACCTTTTAAAGATTCAAAACTTTTAATTACATAAGAACATTCTTCAATAATTTTCTCTTCAATAGAACTCTTCCCCATCCCGAAATCACGTAAGGTTGTCAGGGTAAATCTTCTCATCACCTTCCAGTTTTCACCACGTGAGTGAACAAGTCCTGAGAAATTCAACATTGTGAGCCTACATTATATCTTTACAGCAGACACTGTAGGTAGGCATGGAGGTAGGATTTTTATATAATAAATTGAAAAATCAAGCACCCTTGTTGGTGATTAAACTGAGCAGAAACTACTAAATATATATAAAAAAAAAGACAATACATCACTTTAATTCAACACGTTGAAATATTGTAACAAAAATATTGTAACAAAAAATCTGAATAGATCCTGATAGTATATTTCATCTTCATAGAAGCATATAATCCAGGGGTGCCGAACTTTTCGAAGAGTGAGGGCCACTTAAGCGACTTGGTAACCGGTCGCGGGCCACAATGAGCAGAGCAGTTGGATGACAGGTCCGTATCCGCTCTGCATATGCAGAGCGGACACGGACACAGCCCACTCTACTCTATGGGTCCTCCGATCCGATCCACCCAGACAGAAGGGATTGATCCTCTTCTGTTTTTTTTTAGCGGATCGGATTGGAGGTAGGCGGGTGTAAATGGACACAAATCTGTTTACATCTGCTGTTTCATAGAGGTGAATGCAAAGTCTGATTGGGTCTGACCGATTGTGTGAAAGGGGCCTAAGACTGTTTTCACATTACTGCAGCGCAGTGCACCTATGTCTTTCCTGTGGGTTAGCTACACTTTGCCATAGACTTCTATTATATCCTGCAGGTGTGGTGCACTTTCTGAAAGCGCACCAAACCCGTAGGTAATAAGAGAAGTCTATGCCTCAGTGCAGGTAACCTGAAGGTGCACTGTACCTGCGGATCAGTTTGAAAGCAGCCCAGTAACCACTGCACAGATATGCCCATGCATACACTGCAATTTTAGTAATAAACTGACCTTTAATAACAATCTTCCATTCAGGTATCGTCTGCTGTTGCTGTCCCAGGCAGAATGCATTTGGTATCACTCCGCCTGTGACAGGAGCCAGCGTTATACAGGAAGCATCAGCTTACACAGCTCTGCTCCACAGCCCCTTGCTTACTCTACCGCCAGCTTCATTAACAACACAGATGCTCTGGAATGGCGGGTCAGCAACCCATGATCTGGATTTGCCAATCCACCATCCCAGAGGAGGAGGTCGCAGGCCACATCAGAGGGCTCCGTGGGCCACATGTGGCCCCCGGGCCACTGGTTGGGCACCCCTGATGTAATCAGTATAATACCTAGCAGAGAGCAGTGTAACAACCAGTGTGAAAGTACAATATAAAGCTGAAGTTTATTTAAAGGATAGGTTCACCTTTTGTAAAAAAAAAATAATAAATGTGCATCTTTTTGCAGGTAAAAAAAATAAAATATCTTTTTAAACACTGCAGCCTGAAAAGCACTGCCCCCGTGATCAGCATATCACGGATGCAATGCCAGGAACTTGCAGGCTCTGAGTAAGCTGTCTGTCCATGTACTGGCAGACAGTTACTGAACTGCAGGAAGAATCAATGAACAATGACAGCGCTCACCAGCACCCTTGTGGTTCATTCATTTACAGGAAGCTGTGAATGAGTGACATGGCTGTGTGGGGGTGGAGCCTTACATGGCCATGCTGTTTTTGCATTGTGGCAGTGGGTGACAAGAGAAGGTCCCCTGCCTGCTGTCACGGGGAGGAGGGGATGAGGGGCGTGCGGGCATGTGCTGTTCTGTACATGTTACTCCCTAAATATGTGTGCAACATGTAACATGTTACAAAGGCAAACTTATTCTAAGCAAGAGCAGAACAGGCCGTAGGGTTCAATATTAAATTGGCCAACCCTTTGCAGCTATAACAGATTTAACTGTTCTGGAAGGCTGTCCTCAAGGTTTAAGAGTGTGTCTATGGGAACGTTTGGCCATTGTTCCTGAAGTGCATTTGTGAAGTCAGGCGCTGATATTGGACGAGAAGGCCTGGCTTGCAGTCTACACTCAAATTCATCCCAAAGTTTTTCTTTTGGGTTGAGGTCAGTACTCTGTGCAGGCCATTCAAGTTCCTCCACATCAAACTCCATCTTCCCTGTCTTTATGGACCTTGCTTTGGGCATCCGACGGAAAAAGTCCGATAGAGCCCATACACGATCGGATTTTCCGACACCATAATCCGATCGGACTTTTCCCGTCAGATTTTCCGACCGTGTGTACAAGGCATGTATTAACTTAGATTCTCTGATGTTAAATGGCTACACAATTAAAGTATATATTACATTTACTTTACATTGTCATTCTGATAAGCTCCTGGGTATTTTCCTTCACCCTTTCCTTCCCCCACCCTTATACTAAGGGCGGGGGAGGCATTTAATTCATCGGAGGTTGCGAGATGACAGCCAGACCCTGTCTCCAACCTGGTAGGAAGGTTCAGGATGCAGTCAGCATGGAGTCTGTACCTATTATTAGCATGTCGCAAAGCCTCCTGGACTTGTGCCCAAGTTGAAACAAAGACCATGGAGATGCTCCTCTAACACTCTGCTGAACTCTGCTGCCTTGGGTAGCCCATGTAAGTGAAAGATCTCCCGTACAAAAATTTAAGTAAGTTCCTTAGAAGTGGGCAACTTCTTAAATGGAATACAATAGGACATTTTTGAGAACCAGTCAACCACCATAAGGATGCATAGCACTCTCAGGAGTAGGAAGTTGAGACAGAAGAGAGCCAACTCCAGTCTCAGAGGCATCAACCTCATGGATAAAAGGTAACGTAGGATCAGGATGTGCCAACACAGGAGCAGAAACAAAGGCAGTCTTGAGACTCTCAAAGGCCTTAATGGACTCAGGAGACCAACTCTGTGGGTTACCGTCCTTTCTGGTCATATCAGTCACAAGCTTGACCAGGGACGAGAAGTTATGAATAAACTTCCGATAATAGTTGGCAAAGCCAAGAAAACACTGCAGAGGACGTAAACCCAGGGGACTGTAGGACTGATGAAAGTTTCTCTGGGTCCATCGAAAAACTAGCAGTGGAAATGACATAACCCAGGAATTTAATCTGTTCACAATGAAATTCGCACTTCTCCAATTTACATTAGAGATTGTTCCCTCTTAATTTCTGAAGCACATGCCAAACCTCTGTGTGGTGGCTCAGCAGGGACTTGGAAAATATGAGGATATCGTTGAGATAAACCATCACACATAACTGCAACAAATCTCAGAGGACATCGTTAATAAATTCCTGGAAAACTGCCGGGGCGTTACAAAGGCCAAAAGGCATTACGAGGTACTCATAATGGCCTGTTCTGGTATTAAACACAGTTTTCCACTCATCGCCTTCCTTAATCCTCACAAGATTGTATGCCCCTCTCAAATCAAGCTTTGAGAAAATAGTTTGCTCCCTGGAGGCGGTCAAATAACTCTGTAATCAATGGAATCGGATAAGCATTCTTAATCGTGAAACGATTGAGACCCCTATAATCAATGCAAGGTCTCAGTTCACCACTCTTCTTCTTCACAAAGAAGAAACCAGCACCAGCAGGAGACGAGGATTTGCGCATGAAACTTAGAGAAAGTGCGTCTGCAACATACTCCTCCATGGCCCTATCCTCCAAGACCAACAAAGTGTAAACCCGGCCACGAGGGGGTATGGCACCAGGCTGAAGGTCAATTGTGCAATCATATGACCAGTGTGGAGGCAAACTACAGGCTTGACCTTTGTCAAAGACATCACTAAAATTGCAGTACTACTCCGGCAGAGAGGAGAGAGAAGAAGTGCACAGGACCTTGGCTACCTTCTGGAAGCATGTCTTACTGAATTGGATTATCTCATGGTGAAGAGCCCCTATGGGCAGGCTGTAGAGGTCTCCCATCAAGAGCCTCAATGGCAAGTGGAGTGTCATGCAGCTGCAGTGGAATCGAGTGCTTCGATACAAAGGCAGCATCAATGAACAGGCCTGCAGCCCCAGAGTCGATTAGATCCTGTATCTCGACGGACAACTCAGCCCAAGAAAGGGTAACCGAAAACCAGGGGCTTATCCTTCTGGATAACTGGGGACGAAACAACGCCACCTAAGGTATGTCCGTGACAGGACCTCAAGGTCCTGGCGTTCCCTGGACGGGTAGGACAAGACTTCAAAAAGTGACCTGCCTGGCCACAATAAAGGCACAATCTCTCCCTCCTCCTAAGGGTTCTCTCATCCGCAAAGAGATTCGAGAAGCCCAAGTGCATGGGTTCATCTTTACTGACCAACTTGGTACCAGGAGGCATGGGAGGTGAGGGAGACAAGGGTGGGACTGCAAAGCTCAGAGACAAATATACAGGAGGCTTCCACAAGCGCTCCTTAAAATAGAGTCTTTCTCTGAGTCTGGAGTCAATGAGGATGGCAAACGTGATCAACTTCTCCAGCTCAGTGAGTAATTCTTGGGCTGCTATCTCATCCTTGATGTTATCCGAGAGACCATGAGAAAAAGCTATGAGGGCCTCATTGTTCCAAGCAACCTCTGCTGCCAGAGTACGTAATTCAATGGCGTAATCGGCAACAGTTCTCATACTCTGTTTGATGGACATGAGGAACTTGGCAGCAGAAGCGGGGCATGCGGGAACGTCAAATACCCTTTTAAAGGAAGCCACAAACTTAGGGTAACTCAAGACAAGAGATTTTTGCCTCTCCCATAGAGGGTTTGCCCAGGCCAAGGCTCTCTCTCAGAAAGCAAATATATCACAAAACCTACTTTGCTTCTGTCTGTGGGAAATGCTTGGGGAAGCATCTCAAAGTATATCTCAACCTGGTTGAGAAACCCTCTGCATTGGACCGGATAGCCCCAAAATCGCTGGGGAATCGGGGCGGAACCAGGCATACCTCTTATAGAGGTAATACTCGAGGCGGGGGCCTGCACAGAGACTGGAGCAGCAGTAGGGATGGCCTGCAACACAAGTTGTACTGGAGCAGCCTCAGTGGGAGATTCCAGGTGAGGCATGCGACTCAGGAGCGTTTGTAACGCCATGGCAAACTGATGTAGTGATCCTGCTCATCCAATCTGGAAAAAATATTACCAAAAAGTGGATTGACTACATCTTCTGAATTCATGTCCTTTGCCTACTGTCAGAAACCATGAATCAGACTGAGACAGAAGTACAGTTAAATCTCACTTGTTTAATAATAATAAAAATGGAAAACATAGTCAAAACATAGCCAGAGTCCAGGAACTGGAACGGATAGTCAGACAAGCCAAAACGTCAGGCAGCAAGCAAGATCTGGAGCCAGAAGGAATGTCAGCCAAGCGAGTCTTTAACAGGAACACATGAGTAGGAATGGGCCGAATAACCCCCTGTTCGGTTCGCATCCAGAACATGCGAACAGGCAAAAAATTTGTTTGAACACGCAAACACCATTAAAGTCTATGGGACACGAACATGAAAAATCAAAAGTGCTAATTTTAAAGGTTAATATGCAAGTTATTGTCATAAAAAGTGTTTGGGGACCCGGTCCTGCCCCAGGGGACATGAATCAATGCAAAAAAAAGTTTTAAAAATTTAAGTTTTTCGGGAGCAGTGATTTTAAGAATGCTTAAAGTGAAACAATAAAAGTGAAATAGTCCTTTAAATTTTGTACCTGGGGGTTGTCTATAGTATGCCTGTAAAGTGGCGCATGTTTCCCGTGTTTATAACAGTCCGAGAAAAAAATGTAATTTCTAAAGGAAAAAAAAAAGTAATTTAAAGGTACTAGCGATAGTGCTGGCTATTAATGAATTGTCGGTCTCGACAATACACATAAAAGTCATTGAAAGTCATTGAAAAAAAAAAATGCGTGGGGGTCCCCCAAAAATTCCATTACCAAGCCCTTCAGATCTGGTATGGATATTAAGGGGAACTCCGCGCCAAAAAAAAAAAAATGGCGTGGGGTTCCCCCCAAAAATCCATACCAGACCCTTGACGATGCACAGCCATTACTTGATTCTGATGTTGGTTCTGAGGTTGAGTAAGGTGGAAACATGAGCCTAAATAGAGGGGAGAACACTGGTTCACAAATTGGCAGTCATGTTTCCCCAGTCGCAGCGTATTGCCAAGTTGTCTCCAGTGATAATGAGGATGGAGGAGATGATGAGGAGGTCACTGACATGACATGGGTGCAGAGGAGGAAACTGATGGTGAGTCACAACCCCAATAAGGCAGCCATCATGAAAGAGTAGAGAGCAGCCACCCTATTCCATCACTTTGTGGAGCTTTTATCTCCAGGGCCTACTTCCCACAGCTCAGCCGTCTGGGCCTTTTTTAGGACATGTGCAGCCGATCGCATAGTTGCAATTTTCAAACTTTGTCTCAAGCATATCAAGTGTGGCAAAAACACCAGCCATTTGGGTACCAAATGCTTGACAAGGCATTTAACCTCCCACCACTCAGCCCATTGGCAAGAGCACCTGAAAGCCACACAAAAGAGACTTAATTCTGTTCCTTCTCCTTACTCACCTCAGTCTACCCCCACTATACCTCATGACCTCTCAGCAGCCTCCACTGACAGGGATGATGGTATAGTCCAAGGTCCTTGCAGCACACCACAAGCTGTAGACTATAGCTGGCAAATTTATCTTCCCCATCTACTGCAGTGAAAAAAATAATACAGTCACTGCCACCCACATGCCCAGCTTCTAAATGCAAGCTTGTCAAAGCTGCTGACTTTACAACCTCTGCCTTTCCATCTGGTGGATTATGCTCCCTTCTGTGAATTTTCAGAATATTCTATACCACAATGGCAGGTTCCCAGTTTCTATTTATTTTCACGTAAGGCCATTCCAGCTCTGTACCATCACGTGGAAGGCAATGTTGTGGCATCATTTGGCAATGCACTCAGCCACAAGGTCCACGTTACTGGTGACACGTGGTCCAGCAAGCATGGTCAGGGACGATACATTTTGTTCACAGCACATTGGATAACTCTGTTTGCAACTCTGAAGGATGCAGGACAAGGCTCAGCACTGTAGCTTGTTGTGCCCCCACATCTCAATACAGCTAGTGGTGATGATGCAAGATTTGTCAGCCCTACCCCCTCCCCCTCTTCCTCCTCCATGCCCTCCTCTGCTGAATTGTCCTATGAACCACAAGTACCCCCTAAGCGTTCAAGGGGCTATTCAATGAGTCAGGCTAAAAGGTGCCATGCAGTGCTTCAGCTGGTGTGACTAAGGGACAGGAACCGCACCGGAGCAGAGATTCTTGCAAATCTGCCTGGGCAGCCCCAGAGGTGGTTCACGCCACGCCAGCTGGAGCTGGGAATGGTGCTGTGCAATAATGGCACAAACCTCCTGCCTGCCCTTTGACAGGAAAAGTTTACACCCAGGTACCCAGGGTTGGAAGATCTGCCAAAGCAGGCCAGAAGAAACTGTGGCCATTTCCGGCTTTCATACACAGCCAGTGCTTGGTTAGCTGAAATTCAGTGGGAATTCCACCTGCCTGAAAACCGCCTGATTTGTGACATGCCCACCAGGTGGGCATTTGGCAATGCACATGCAGCAGAGGGTCGTCAACAAGTGCCTGTGTGAGTATGGCACAACGACATGATCAGGCCAATGGCTGCTGACAAAGGATGCATGCACTGTACTGTCACTATTTGGGAAGGCCACAAAGATAGTGAGCTGTGACAATGCATGCATCAGTGACACAATCCCTGTTGCAAACCTGAGCAGACTCTTAGTGGCATTATGAACAGGGCATTCGAGGCAGAGCAGTGGAAGCAAGAGAAGGACTTCCTTTCCTCTCAAGGCCCTCTTTATGCAGACACCATTCTTCCTACGCCATAGACCACACAAGAGAAGAGGGAGGAGGAGGCAGTTTTGGAGGCATTGAAGCAGAGGAAGACATACCTCAAACCTTTTATGTCACCAGAACCCTTGGGAATAGTACATGGCTGGGAGGAGGCAGTTCCAGATACTGTAATTATCAGTGACCCTGAGAAGTCTGCTTGTCGTGCCTACGCAAACTTGCGGCACATGGGCTCCCTCATGCTTCGAAGCTTGTGAAAGAATACCTGGCATCAAGGAGAAGGATCACTATTGGTTTGCAAACCCTCCTTGACCACTGTTACCCTAGGAAATACTCAGAACTCATCCCATCCCCACAGAGGGTGCAGAAGTTGAAATCTCTTGAGGACACCTTAAAGAGGAGTTTATTTAATGCTTTTCCTGACTCGGGTAGGTTACAGTGTCGTGGAAAATGTAGTTTTGAGGCTTCTGTTTTGCCAAGAGAGGAGTGGTGGAGCATTTCGCTATTTTTCTATTCCTCGGCTCCCAGGGCTGTCAGCTTCCACATCCCGACAACAGCGTCTGCATCATATGGTGGATGATTATCTACGGGTGAAAACAGAAATAGAGAGCTTTCCAGTTGATGATTCACTGGGTTGCTGGGTCATCAGAATAGACCACTGGCCAGAAACTTGCCGAGTATGCAATTGAGCTGCTGCGCTGCCCTGCATCCAGCGTGCTTCCCGAAAAGGCATTCAGTGCTGCCGGAGGTTTTGTTACTGATAATAGAGCACTTCTGTCCGTAGACTATGTGGACCAGCTGACATTTATCAAAATGAATCAGTCCTGGATTACCAGCAGCTATGAAGCCCCTGTTTCCAATGTTGCTGATTAAGTGTTTTTGGGGTGTGGAATCTCTGCAAGACTCTAGGCTGCCTACCGTTGTGGGTGTTGATTTCATCTGGAAGCAAATTTTTGGTGTAGGTTTCATAGGCACTATTAACATCCAAAGACCAACTTTTCGGCACCTGTTTGACAGGTGCATATCATTTAAATTTTTGACAGCAGGGCAATTTTTGCTTTCATCAAGAGTACCTCTATGGGGCTACGGTGTGAAGGCACCTCCCACACCCAAAGACCAATTTTTCCGCACCTGTTACTTCTATCCAAAGTCTGCAGAAGAGACACCAGAATTTATTCAAAAAATCTATAATCTTGTTCCCAGTTCACTACATTGTGGCCTCCTCATACAGACTGCCTCCCCAAGCCGTTGTTTACAAAATAAAGAAGGCTTGCAGGGAAAATTTTATTTTTGTTTGGCTTTATAAATGCAATTATTGCTGCAGCGGCTTCTATACCCATACAGATGTGCCACTTTACAGACAGACTAATGCCACATACACACGGTTGGAATTTCCGATGGAAACAGTCCGATGGGAGCTTTTCATCGGATTTTCCGACCATGTGTATGCCCATCGGTCTTTTTCTGTCGGCATTTCCGACGGACTTTGGATTGAGAGCCTGTTCTTAATTTTTCCGATGGAAAACCTTTCTATCGGATTTTACGATCGTGTGTATGCAATTCCGACACGCAAAATTCCGACGCATGCTCGGAAACAATTTGACGCATGCTCAGAAGCATTAAACTTCCTTTTTATAGTGCCGTTGAATGTGTTGTATGTTGCGGTGTTATTGACCGTCGGAATTTGATGTGACCATGTGTAGGCAAGACAGTTTGAGCGAAATTTCGTCGGAATTCCGACGGGAAAACCATCAGAGCTTTTTCCGATGAGAATTTTGATCGTGTGTACGCGGCATAAGGCTTGATTCACACCTATGCATTTTTAGTGCTTTTTGCATTTTGCAGATTTGCTCTACAGAACGTGTTCGATAGGAAACCATGTTAAATGGGCTGTAGTGCAAATCTGCAAAATTCAAAAAGCACTAAAAATGCATAGGTGGGAATGGAGCCTTAGGGGACCCCCCAGGCACTATAATGAAAAAAAAATTTCATTTTTATTGTTATTTCTCATTTTTATGCTTTCACTTTAAGCATCAGTAAATCTCTGCTCATTTAAAAATGATGGTTTTTACAAACTTTTTTTCATTGATACATGTCCCCCAGGGCAGTACCTGGACCCAATGCCCAATTACCTGCATATAAGCCTTCGAAATGGGCACTTTTGATTTTTCCAGTTCAATGGGGGTTCAATGGGGTTTGTTATTAGGTTCTGAACTTTTGCAACGTTCAAAACTTCTGCTGCAAACCAAACAGGGAGTCATTTGGCCCATCCATAGTAACTATATATGCTTGTCTGGAGCACACTTATATTATATAGTTTACGAAACACTGTCTTAGACTGAAAAGAGCAACTGAGAAAAGAAAGTGGGACAGAGGGATATAGTGCTAAAAGAGGGGCAGTCTCTGCAAACGAGGGACAGCCAGGGGTTATTGGCATTGTAGGGTTAGAACTGCCACCTGTGCCATTTCTTCAGAGCCCTGTGCCGTGAGAGGTGGCTCCAGTGCGCAAGCGAAAGCAACCCAAAAGCAAGACGGGTGAAGTTACTAGCACATTATGACATTACCTCGAAGGTACAAAAAAAAAATGTCCAGTGGTTTACAACTGCTTTAAAATATAAAAGATTAATACTAAGTTTACCTACAAATCTATCCTGAGGCCTGGTTCACACCTACACGCATTTTTCGATACACATTTTTAAACCATTGAAGTCTATAGAACAAAAAACACAACCTGCTGGTGCCTGGCACTTTCCTAAAATGCACAGATGTTAACATAACCCATAGGAAGCCATGTTAAAGGGACTGTAATGTGTTTCTTCAAAAAATGAAAATGTAACTAAAAAATGCATAGGTGTGAACCATGCTTTAAAGGAAATTAGAGGGGTTCCCCGCTGACAGCTGAATGTAAAAAAAAAAAAAAGACCATCCAGTTTGGTATTGATTTTGAGGGGAAATACCACGGCAAAAAATAAATAAAAGTCCTGGTGTCTCCCCCAAAATCCATACCAGACCCCTATCCGAGCATGCAGCCCGGCAGGCCAGGAAGGGGGGGGGGAGCAAGCTACCTTCCTGAACCATACGAGGCAACGTGCCCTTA
This sequence comes from Lithobates sylvaticus, assembly GCA_028564925.1. Classification (NCBI taxonomy): domain Eukaryota; kingdom Metazoa; phylum Chordata; class Amphibia; order Anura; family Ranidae; genus Lithobates; species Lithobates sylvaticus. The sequence goes on along the minus strand of CM053028.1, from coordinate 519,923,781 downwards.
ACATGTTAGGTGGGTGCTTTTTGGGGCTCTGCCCCACAACCCTGGGCTGTGGGCGGGGGTCTGTGGGCAGGGGGCTTATTGGAATCTGGAAGAAGACCGGAGGAAGAAGTAGCAGAGTAAGAAGACATTTTTAGTAAAGAACTTGTCAAAAACTGTCTCTTGTTTTTTGTCACACTACACTACTTTTTTTGGGTGAATGGGTAGGGGTACAGTGTACTCCATACTCTTTCGCATAGGAGGGGCCAGGATCTGAGTGCCCCCTTGTTAAAAAGGGCTTTCAGATTCCGATAAGCCCCCAGCCTGCAGACCCCCAAAACCAGAGCCCAGGGTTGTGGGGACGAGGCCCTTGTCCCCTTCGACATGGGGACAAGGTGCTTTGGGATGGGGGGCATGTGACCTGCTATGGTTCAGGAGGGTATGCTCGCTTGTCCACTACTTTCCTGGCCTGCAAGGCTGCATGCGCGGATAAGGGTCTAGTAGGGATTCTGGAGGAATACCACACCATTTTTTTTTTTTATTTTGGCGTAGAGTTTTCCCTCAAAAGCCATACCAGCCAATTTGTTTCCTAAATTTTTTTAAGCTGGCAAAACTTTTTTTTATATTCAGTTCAGCTGTCAGTGGGGAACCCCTCTGACAGCTGATAAATTATCGGTTTCCCGGCCCACTCCTTAGCAATCGGCTATATACAGTGAATGGAAGGCAGCAGCAAGAAAATGCAAAACGTGTCAAAATCACTGTAAAATCACGGTACAAACGCAGTACTTAGAGGTCCATTGAAGTAAATTACATGCAACGCTGCATGTTGAGGGAAAAAAAGTTCCTGACCCTTTCCAAAAATGCAGAGGCACAAAAATGCATTGATGTGAACGTGTTCCATAGGAAACCATGTGAAAAAAATGTCCTGCGTTTCTGCAAAAAGCAGGAAAAAACGCATTGATGTGAATGGAGCCTTATGCCACGTACACACGATCGGACTTTTCGGCCGGACTATCCGTAAGACTTTAATCCGGCGGACAATCCGCCGGACTTTCCAGTGAAGGTCCGCCGGACTTTCCGAATGTGCGGACATGCCCACACACGCCCGGACTTTTCCGGCGGACAATCCACCGGAGTTTTGGCGGAGGTCCGCTGGACTTTTACACGGAGTAAAGTCCGTTCATTTATAACGTGACTCCAGGTAGATGGGACTAGCGAAGATTGACACCTCGCTAGCCCCGTCACCTGGTATAGATTTAAAGGGGAATCTGAGTCCGGTGGACAATTTTGAGTCAAAACTTCTTACTAAGTCCGCTGGACTTTTGGAAAGAAAAAGTCCGCCGGAGCCCACACACGGGTGGATTGTCCGGCGGGTAGTCCGCTCATGTGTACGCGGCATTAGAATTTCCAAATTTTCAGTCTGGGTTCACAGCAATAACCCAAAAGCTAGGGACAGCCAGGCAAATTACATTGTTAGAATTGGACCAGAAAAGGGACACCGGTACACAGGGACACAGGTTTCCTTTAAAGTTGAACTCAATGCCAACAGATAAGTACATAGATGTAATTAGCTAATTTGCCTGATAAAGGATTTGTGTTTACCTACATCTTATCCCGGTCTATGATTGGACAGTTAATAGAGAAGTAGCAGACTGATAAGCTTCTCTCTCTTTCAGTCTTTTCTCCTATTAACGTGTTCCTTGTTAGCACATGAGCATGCAGAACACCTGATTGGCCTCTGGTGCTGCTTCTCCCTCTTCTCCCTCTTCCATGCTGAGCTCTGCTGTACAAGAGACTGCTATCAAATCAAACTGAAGTTCTTATACTGTACATTTAAGTATTATCAATTAGGCAGTATTGAATATAAAGCTGTATTATTTTTGTTTATATCTGCTTGGAGTTAGCTTTAAAGTATATTTATTAAAAAACTGACTCACCTAAATCCTTGTCCATATTTTGGAATATTCGAGTTTTCCCTCTTTCTCCAAACTCTTCAGCATGATTGATGAGAGCATCTTTCACAGCTTCATATCCAGCCAATACCACTATTTTTCTTGTACCCAGTTGAACACTAAACACTTCGCCATATTTCTTTGCAAGCTTAGATAAAACAGAAACAAAATATTTAAAGAATGTTCAATGGTGAACTCTGCCAATCTAAAACAAACAATGCTTCCTAAAAGGGAGAATCACTAGTTGCCTGCTATTGTTGTGTTCTCTAGACGTATCTTCTCTGTGCCCTTTCTAAATTATGGGTATAGGTATTGCTGACTGCAGAATTATCATTGCAGTGACTAAGCAAGTGGTGTGTCAGATCGTTGTAGAGAGACCACTGCTTTCTCTCAGAAGAAACAGACAGTGGCCTTTTGCTAGGGCCATTACTGTTTTGATACACCTTGAATTTATTTTTACAATTTTTTTATTAAAACTTCAATTGTGCTCTAAGACAGATTTCTAACTCACACATTACTTAGTTCACATCTGCATAGAAGGCACATCTTTTTCCTAAGGCCTCATTCACACGAGGCGGATCCGTTTCAGCGGAGTCCACCAGCTCAGTAGGAGATCTCTCTATTGATCTCTGCTGAGCCGGCGGATGACAGATTAGTCTCTGCTCACTAAGTGGGGAAGGATCTGGCAGATTGCCGCTGATTCCTATGGAGAGATTCGACGAAGACAGACAGCATTTTCATCAGATCTCATCCGATCCACCCAGATGGATGGCGACCGCAATACGTCTGATTTTAGAGTATCAGATGGCAGGCAGGTGTCAGCGGACACATCTCCGCTGACATCCGTCTCCCCATAGGAGTTAATGGGTGGCCCGCTCGGATCAACCTGAAAAATGGACAGGCGGATGCAAGCTGGCTTGCCGCGTGAAAGGGGCCTAAGTGGCCCTAGTCCATGTTTGAAAGATCATGTTTACTGGGTGTGGGAGTCATCTTGTTAGCAATTTCTTTCTGCTGTGCAGTTGTTTTTTAGACAACCAGGCCAAAAATTGTATTGTTGAAGCTTTAGCTTTTTAACCACTTAACCACTTTAGCCCCGGAAGATTCGGCTGCTCAATGACCAGAGCACTTTTTACAATTTGGAACTGTGCTGCTTTAACTGGTAATTGCGCGGTCATGCAATGTTGTACCCAAACAAATTTTCCTTCTTTTTTTTTTTCCCCCACAAATAGAGCTTTCTTTTTATGGTATTTGATTGCCTCTGTGATTTAATTTTTTGCAATATAAAAGGAAAAAGACCAAAAATTTAAAAAAAAATTATATTTTCTACCTTTTGTTAGAAGAAAAATCCAATAAACTCAATTTTAGCCATACATTTAGGCCAAAATGATATATATTTAATATTCAGCCACAACTTCAGCCAAAGTTGCAGCGTCTACAAACTATGGTATATTTTCTAGAATTTACGCAGCTTTTAGTTTATGACTGCCTATCTCATTTCTTAAGGTGCTAAAATGGCAGGGCAGTACAACCCCCCCCCCCCCCCCCCCAATTACCCCATTTTGGAAAGTAGACAAAAGTGATTGAAAAGTGACAAAAATTTATAAAAAATTACACAAAGTTGTCACTAAATGATATATTGCTCAAATATGCCATGGTTATATGTGGAATTACATTCTGCTGCTTCTCCTGAGTACGGGGATACCCCATGTGTGAGACTTTTTGGGAGCCTAGCCGCATGCAGAACCCCAAAAACCAATCACCATCTTCAGGCTTTCAAAGGGTGTAAATTTTTGATTTCACTCCTCACTGCCTATCACAATTTCAGAGGCCATGAAATGCCAAGATAGCACAACCCCCCCCCCCCCCCAAATGACCCCATTTTGGAAAGTAGACACCCCAAGCTATTTGCTGAGAGGCATGTTGAGTCCATGTTATAAGGAAAAAAACAAGTATGTGACCGATAATCTAGTTTGATGCAATCAAAAATACGTACCACCCTAGGGTTGGATGTTAAAATATTAATTAATTGTGGATTGCGCTAACTCCTAAAATAAAAATCAATACCACACCACTTCTATTAGCCCAAAAAATATATATATATTATCTATTTTAGTGTGAATTCCTTGCAAATATTCCTCTTTGTGCCAACAATTGATTTATGTATGTGCCCAAACTTCAACACAATATCATACCTCTATGTAAAAAAAAAAAAAAAAAAAAAGATATACTGTTAAAAATAATTGTGCAATATTGACAACAAATGGTTATCAGTAATCAAAGTGCAAGTGCCAAATATATGCAAAATAAAAAAAATAAGAAAACAAAAATTGCAAATGTTACTATTATATAATCAAGCAACTCAGTCCATTGAATCCATGATTTAAAAATATGTGTATGACCAAGTACAATGGATGTCCTCAGTGAGTGATCAATTCCTTCCAATGGTGACGTCCCTTATTAATATTTAAGTGCTTCTACTTCCACCGTTTCAGTGACTGCACCACCACCTAGTGAAATGGCCACTCACCAGATATAAGTGAATATGCGCCTTTGGTTCATTAATTTAGGATAACCACTCTGTTTTTGATGGATCCGACAGCAGCCTTACCAAGCAGTGTACTAATGCCTCTTGCTCTATTGGTTCTCATACAACATATAGATAGCCATCATGGTGTAGTATGTAACTGTGCTTTTATTTAAAAAGTTTAAAAACACACACTTGAACTCACATGCTATAGTGCCTCTGAGCCAGCACCAAGCTAATCCAGCTGTGTACGTGGAGTGGGGAATATCAGTCTGTCTGCCCCTGTGTTTCCTCTTAGCGGCGTGAGTTCCAAGCCTCGCTTTCGTTTTGTCAGGAAGTGATGAAAATTATCTCCCAGCAGCCTCAGGCTTTTTTAACTGTGGTGGTGAAATCACCTCCGACAGCGCTGGAGTCACGGCTTTACGTATCGTGGGAGCAAACGCTGTTGCTGTCAAGATGAATAAACCCGTGCTGCAGCTGAATAGCGTACCTGCTAAGCAAATGATGGTTAACAATAAAATAAAGTAACATTACAGTATAACAGTAAGACTTACCATACCTGAAAAGCAAATACAATAAAACATAGTAAAAATAAAACATTGCAAACTGTGCCTAAAAAATATATGCCAAAGCATGGGGGCAATCCGCCCATAATGTTAGGAGCAAATCGCTCCTCCAACCCTGCCCTCATGCTTCAGCATATGTGCTCTTTTTTTTAACTGTGGTGGTGAAATCCCGTCTGACAGCGCTGGAGTCACGGCTTTACATATCGTGAGAGCAAACGCTGTTGCTGTCTACATATATAAACCCGTACTGCAGCTGAATGGCGTACCTGCTAAGCAAATGATGGTTAACATTAAAACAAACATTACTGTATGTAATGCAAAGCAAATACAATAAAACATAGTAAAAATAAAACAGAGAGAGAACAATAGATATAGAACAATAGTGAGCGAACAGAAGAGCAGACAGTAGAGAGCAAACATAAGACAGAGAACAATAGAGGGAGAAGAAAAATACAACCACAACTATTTTTGGCTTTTTTATTTTATATTTTTTTGTTTGCTTTTTTTTCACTTTTTTCACTTTTATAAAAACTGTAAAAAAAAAATGTAAACTAAACACATTATTTGCGTTGGGAAGGTGGGCCATAGCACCGTCTGGAAACAGAAGGGCTGTGACGATCTCTTCCAGGAATTTAAGGAAGGATCCAGTCCGTCCTGAAGCTTTGTATAGCACAAAAGCATTCAGCAGAGCCAATTGAAATAAATATACAGACGCTTTTGTGTACCAGCGTCTGGCCTTATGGGCAATTAGGTATGGTGCCAACAACTGGTCGTTGAGGTCCATCCCTCCCATATTAAGGTTGTATTTGTGGACACAGAGGGGTTTCTGCACAACACCAGTCGCCGTAGGAATTTGGACCGTCGTGTCTGTGTGAAGCGAGGACAGAACGAAAACATTCTGTGAATCCCTCCACTTCCCTGCTAACAATATATTACACTTCAAGCAGGCTTTCTCTCCCCCGTCTAAGTCAGGATTCTACAAGCCATTGAGTGAAGCCCCCGGTGATTAGATTGCACGGTGCCACATGCGCCAATTCCATAATCAAAAAGGTGACTAAAAAGTGGCACGCTCCTGTAATAATTGTCCACGTACAAGTGCCCCCATGCCCCCATGCTTCGGCATATATGGTCTTTTTTTAAACTGTGGTGGTGAAATGGAGTCGCGGCTTTATGTATCGTGGGAGCAAACGCTGTTGCTGTCAGAATAAATAAACCCGTGCTGCAGCTGAATGGCTTACCTGCTAAGCAAATGATGGTTAACAATAGGGATGGGCCCGGTGCTCGATGCGAACCCACGTTCGCATCGAGCACCGGGCGTTCGCTCGCTCGGCGAGCCCAGAACTATTTTGGCCGCTCGCATCACGTTCGTGTGATGCGAGCGGCCCCGCAATGCATTGCGGCCGGCGCGGCCGGCGCAGTGCATTGCTGGCTGATGATTGGCCAAGCATGCACTGTGACCCCGCATGCTTGGCCAATCACAGCCCCGGAAACTCGAAGAGCCATAATTGGCTACAGGCAGGACGCCTGTAGCCAATTACAGCTCAGGGGCTTTAGCACACGCCCCCCCCCTATAAAAGGCCGCCACGCCGTCTGCGCCGGTCACATGCTGTTCCGGCGCAGATAGAGCAGGATAGATCTGTGACACTCTGCTGGATTTAGTTAGTTAGAGAGATTGACTTTGAGAGATTGAGTTAGATAGATTCATTTACAAAGATTGATTTAGAAAGAGGGGCTTATAGTGTGTTCGTGGCAGGCAGGCAGAGCTCCTATATTTTGTTCCCAGAAGCACCTATAGGACTTGTAGTGTGTTCGTGGCAGGCAGGCAGAGCTCCTATATTTTGTTCCCAGAAGCACCTATAGGACTTGTAGTGTGTTCGTGGCAGGCAGGCAGAGCTCCTATATTTTGTTCCCAGAAGCACCTATAGGACTTGTAGTGTGTTCGTGGCAGGCAGGCAGAGCTCCTATATTTTGTTCCCAGAAGCACCTATAGGACTTGTAGTGTGTTCGTGGCAGGCAGGCAGAGCTCCTATATTTTCTTCCCAGAAGCACCTATAGGACTTGTAGTGTGTTCGTGGCAGGCAGGCAGAGCTCCTATATTTTCTTCCCAGAAGCACCTATAGGACTTGAACTGTGTTAGTCCCATCACACAGAGATCATATATTTTGTTCCCAGAAGCACCTATAGGACTTGAAGTGTGTTAGTCCCATCACACAGAGATCATATATTTTGTTCCCAGAAGCACCTATAGGACTTGAAGTGTGTTAGTCCCATCACACAGAGATCATATATTTTGTTCCCAGAAGCACCTATAGGACTTGAAGTGTGTTAGTCCCATCACACAGACCTACATTTTCTTCCCAGAAGCACCTATAGGACTTGAAGTGTGTTAGTCCCATCACACAGAGATCATATATTTTGTTCCCAGAAGCACCTATAGGACTTGAAGTGTGTTAGTCCCATCACACAGACCTACATTTTCTTCCCAGAAGCACCTATAGGACTTGAAGTGTGTTAGTCCCATCACACAGAGATCATATATTTTGTTCCCAGAAGCACCTATAGGACTTGAAGTGTGTTAGTCCCATCACACAGAGATCATATATTTTGTTCCCAGAAGCACCTATAGGACTTGAAGTGTGTTAGTCCCATCACACAGAGATCATATATTTTGTTCCCAGAAGCACCTATAGGACTTGAAGTTTGTTAGTCCCATCACACAGACCTACATTTTCTTCCCAGAAGCACCTATAGGACTTGAAGTGTGTTAGTCCCATCACACAGAGATCATATATTTTGTTCCCAGAAGCACCTATAGGACTTGAAGTGTGTTAGTCCCATCACACAGACCTACATTTTCTTCCCAGAAGCACCTATAGGACTTGAAGTGTGTTAGTCCCATCACACAGAGATCATATATTTTGTTCCCAGAAGCACCTATAGGACTTGAAGTGTGTTAGTCCCATCACACAGAGATCATATATTTTGTTCCCAGAAGCACCTATAGGACTTGAAGTGTGTTAGTCCCATCACACAGAGATCATATATTTTGTTCCCAGAAGCACCTATAGGACTTGAAGTGTGTTAGTCCCATCACACAGACCTACATTTCCTTCCCAGAAGCACCTATAGGACTTGAAGTGTGTTAGTCCCATCACACAGAGATCATATATTTTGTTCCCAGAAGCACCTATAGGACTTGAAGTGTGTTAGTCCCATCACACAGAGATCATATATTTTGTTCCCAGAAGCACCTATAGGACTTGAAGTGTGTTAGTCCCATCACACAGACCTACATTTTCTTCCCAGAAGCACCTATAGGACTTGAAGTGTGTTAGTCCCATCACACAGAGATCATATATTTTTTTCCCAGAAGCACCTATAGGACTTGAAGTGTGTTAGTCCCATCACACAGACCTACATTTCCTTCCCAGAAGCACCTATAGGACTTGAAGTGTGTTAGTCCCATCACACAGAGATCATATATTTTGTTCCCAGAAGCACCTATAGGACTTGAAGTGTGTTAGTCCCATCACACAGACCTATATTTTCTTCCCAGAAGCACCCATAGGACTTGAAGTGTGTTAGTCCCATCACACAGAGCTCCTCTATTTTCTTTGCAGAAGCACCCACAGGACTTCTAGTGTGTTAGTGGCATCACACAGAGCTCCTCTATTTTCTTTGCAGAAGCACCCACAGGACTTCTAGTGTGTTAGTGGCATCACACAGAGCTCCTCTATTTTCTTTGCAGAAGCACCCATAGGACTTCTAGTGTGTTAGTGGCATCACACAGAGCTCCTATATTTTCTTCTCATCAGCACCCACAGGACTTCTAGTGTGTTAGTGGCATCACACAGAGCTCCTCTATTTTCTTTGCAGAAGCACCCACAGGACTTCTAGTGTGTTAGTGGCATCACACAGAGCTCCTCTATTTTCTTTGCAGAAGCACCCATAGGACTTCTAGTGTGTTAGTGGCATCACACAGAGCTCCTATATTTTCTTCTCAGCAGCACCCACAGGACTTCTAGTGTGTTAGTGGCATCACACAGAGCTCCTCTATTTTCCTTGCAGAAGCACCCACAGGACTTCTAGTGTGTTAGTGGCATCACACAGAGCTCCTCTATTTTCTTTGCAGAAGCACCCATAGGACTTCTAGTGTGTTAGTGGCATCACACAGCGCTCCTATATTTTCTTCTCAGCAGCACCCACAGGACTTCTAGTGTGTTAGTGGCATCACACAGAGCTCCTCTATTTTCTTTGCAGAAGCACCCACAGGACTTCTAGTGTGTTAGTGGCATCACACAGAGCTCCTCTATTTTCTTTGCAGAAGCACCCATAGGACTTCTAGTGTGTTAGTGGCATCACACAGAGCTCCTCTATTTTCTTTGCAGAAGCACCCATAGGACTTCTAGTGTGTTAGTGGCATCACACAGAGCTCCTATATTTTCTTCTCAGCAGCACCCACAGGACTTCTAGTGTGTTAGTGGCATCACACAGAGCTCCTCTATTTTCTTTGCAGAAGCACCCACAGGACTTCTAGTGTGTTAGTGGCATCACACAGAGCTCCTCTATTTTCTTTGCAGAAGCACCCATAGGACTTCTAGTGTGTTAGTGGCATCACACAGAGCTCCTCTATTTTCTTTGCAGAAGCACCCATAGGACTTCTAGTGTGTTAGTGGCATCACACAGAGCTCCTATATTTTCTTCTCAGCAGCACCCACAGGACTTCTAGTGTGTTAGTGGCATCACACAGAGCTCCTCTATTTTCTTTGCAGAAGCACCCATAGGACTTCTAGTGTGTTAGTGGCATCACACAGAGCTCCTCTATTTTCTTTGCAGAAGCACCCATAGGACTTCTAGTGTGTTAGTGGCATCACACAGAGCTCCTATATTTTCTTCTCAGCAGCACCCACAGGACTTCTAGTGTGTTAGTGGCATCACACAGAGCTCCTCTATTTTCTTTGCAGAAGCACCCACAGGACTTCTAGTGTGTTAGTGGCATCACACAGAGCTCCTATATTTTCTTCTCAGCAGCACCCACAGGACTTCTAGTGTGTTAGTGGCATCACACAGAGCTCCTCTATTTTCTTTGCAGAAGCACCCACAGGACTTCTAGTGTGTTAGTGGCATCACACAGAGCTCCTCTATTTTCTTTGCAGAAGCACCCATAGGACTTCTAGTGTGTTAGTGGCATCACACAGAGCTCCTCTATTTTCTTTGCAGAAGCACCCATAGGACTTCTAGTGTGTTAGTGGCATCACACAGAGCTCCTATATTTTCTTCTCAGCAGCACCCACAGGACTTCTAGTGTGTTAGTGGCATCACACAGAGCTCCTCTATTTTCTTTGCAGAAGCACCCACAGGACTTCTAGTGTGTTAGTGGCATCACACAGAGCTCCTCTATTTTCTTTGCAGAAGCACCCATAGGACTTCTATTGTGTTAGTGGCATCACACAGAGCTCCTATATTTTCTTCTCAGCAGCACCCACAGGACTTCTAGTGTGTTAGTGGCATCACACAGAGCTCCTCTATTTTCTTTGCAGAAGCACCCATAGGACTTCTAGTGTGTTAGTGGCATCACACAGAGCTCCTATATATTCTTCTCAGCAGCATCCACAGGACTACCGACTACAATGGCTGGAAGACCGCCAAGGGGAGGCAGAGCGTGCAGAGCCAAGAACACAGGGCAGGCAGGCTCTGTTTCTAGTGGACGTGGCCGTGGACGTGGACGTGGTCGTGCATCGTCATCAGCACGTGGCCATGGGACACGCGCGTCTTTGTTTTCGGCAGCTGGACATGTGGAGCCGCATCATGCTGAAGGCTTGGTAGAATGGATGACCAAGCCGTCCTCATCCTCCTCATCCTCTGTCACCCAGGCTCAGGGTACTGACAGAGCATCATCAGCCACCCCTTCCCTAGACCCACCATGTCCTCCTGAGGAGTCCCCCGAACTCTTTGAGCACAGTGTTGGGTACATGCTCCAGGAGGATGCCCAACGATTCGAAGGCTCGGATGATGATACCCAGCTTGAGGAATCTGGCAGTACTGTTCCACCAGCTGCAGCTTACTGCCAGGTTTGCTCTAGTGGTGAAGAGGGAGGGGATGATGAGGTCACTGACTCCACGTGGGTGCCTGAAGGGAGAGAGGATGAGGAGGAGGACGAGGAGGAGGAGGATGCGGCGTCACATGTCCAACGAGGCAGGATGCCCCCTGGAGGCCAGGTAGAGGCCAGCACAGCAACTGTACAACACCGCAGAGCTCCGCCTGTGCAGGGCGCTGCCTCTGCACATTATCAGAAAAGTTCTTTGGTATGGGCCTTTTTTGAGACGAGTGCATCAGATCGCACCACTGCTATTTGCAATATTTGTCTCAAGCGTATCTCGCGTGGCCAAAACATCAGCCGCTTGGGCACCACAAGCATGACCAGACATATGGCGACCTGCCATGCAGCTCGTTGGCAGGCACACATAAAAGACCCACACCAAAGAACTAAGCGGACCTCTCCTTGCTCCTCCTCAGCTGGGATCTCCATCCCCACTACACCTTCAGTCCTCTCTGAAAGCTGCTCTGAGAGGACTGAAGGTGTAGAATTAGGTGTGTCACAACCAAGTACTTGCAGTACACCGACGTCCGATTGCAGCAGGCAAATTTCCCTGCCCCAGCTGCTGGACCGTAGAAAGAAGTACACTCCCAGCCATCCACATGCCCAGCGGTTGAATGCTAGCCTGGCTAAATTGCTAGCACTTCAACTGCTGCCTTTTCAGTTGGTAGACTCGGCCCCCTTCCGTGAGTTTGTTCAATGTGCGGTTCCTCAGTGGCAGGTTCCCAAACGCCACTTTTTCTCACGGAAGGCGATTCCGTCTCTCTACCGGCATGTGGAGGGCAATGTCCATGCCTCGCTGGACAGGGCGGTCAGCGGTAAGGTGCATATTACCGCTGACTCATGGTCCAGCAGGCATGGACAGGGACGGTACCTTTCTTTCACGGCCCATTGGGTCACTCTATTGGCAGCTGGGAGGGATGCAGGACAAGGTGCAGTAGTGTTGGAGGTTGTTCCGCCACCACGCCTCCAAAACGCTACTACTGCTACTGGTTGTGACACACCTCTCTCCTCCACCCCCTCCTCTTCTTCTTCCTCCAGTGCTCTGTCCTTGGAACCAGCGGTGCTCCGTAGGCGTACAAGGGGCTACGCAAGTACGCAGGCAAAAAGATGCCATGCCGTGCTTGCGCTGGTGTGTTTGGGAGACAGGAGCCACACTGGGCCAGAGGTTCTGGCAGCTCTGCAGGGGCAGGCCGAGAGGTGGTTGACGCCACGTCAGCTTAAGCCAGGAATGGTCGTTTCTGACAATGGCACCAACCTCCTCTCCGCCCTGCGACAGGGGCAGCTCACCCATGTGCCCTGCATGGCTCACGTCCTCAACCTGGTGGTGCAGCGGTTCTTGGGCAGGTTCCCAGGCTTACAGGATGTCCTGAGGCAGGCCAGGAAAGTCTGTGTGCATTTCCGCCGATCTTATAATGCCAGTGCTCGGCTGACTGAGCTGCAAAAGGAGCTGAACCTGCCCAAGAACCGCCTAATATGTGACATGCCCACCAGGTGGAACTCAACGTTGGCCATGCTGCAGCGACTGCACACGCAGCAGAGGGCCATCAATGAGTACCTTTGCGACTACGGCACCAGGACAGGGTCAGGGGAGCTTGGTTTTTTTTCCCCACGTCAGTGGAGCATGATCAGGGATGCATGCACTGTCCTCTCACCATTTGAGGAGGCCACGAGGATGGTGAGCAGTGACAGTGCATGCATCAGTGACACTGTCCCTCTTGTCCACCTGTTGGAGCATACGCTGCGTGGGATAATGGACAGGGCACTTGAGGCAGAACAGAGGCAGGAAGAGGAGGACTTCCTTGCCTCTCAAGGCCCCCTTTATCCGGACAGTGTTCCTTCTGTCCCACCCATCACACAGGAAGAGGATGAGGAGGAGGAGGAGGAGGAGGAGGAGGAGGATTGTGTGAGCATGGAGGTGGAGCCTGGCACTCAGCATCAGCAGCAGCAGTCTTTTAGGGATGATGTACAGTCCCAACAAACCAGTGGACTTAAATAAAAAAATAAAATAAAAAATAAAATAAAATAAATAAATAAAAACAAAATAAACCGCGCTAAAAGATACTAGGGAAAAAATAAATATAATCCTAACCTAAAAGGCTGCTGCTAAAAGTGGGATACTCACACACAGAATATACAAAAGGATAAAGCTGCGCCAAAAAACATTATTAATTAAATGAAAAAAACACAAATAACCAAATAATAATGTGCCAAAAAAAGGAAAAATGAATTACATACACAATGTAACTATAGAAGAATACATAGAATGTGATAAATAAAGTCCAGTGAGGACCACATTAGTCCTGATTGTATGTCTTCCTTAGTGATAAGCCTGGTTGTATATAGTAGGCAGACTGTTGGTTATGTGGCATATAAAGCACCGCTGTGACAAGCATGCAAGAGTTCTGTGCAATCCCATCCACCTTTTGAATTTGGCGCTTACCAGATAGCTAGTAATAAAAGGCACTGCCTATGAAGCCTGCAACATCCCAGGTGGGGGGTAACTGATGAGACCGATCAAATCAAGGACAACCACTCCAAAGAAAAAGAAGGACCTCCACAACCTCCGCTCCGCTCAAGGACATCCAACTGGTTATCTGTATAGTGTGGACACTTCCCATTGACTGTCCATTGGTAGAGTCCCCTCACGCTCTGCAGTAGCACAAGGAAGTCAATGCTTTGCAAGCTCAGTTGGGTGCCCGGGTCAATGTGGAAGTGGATGCTGCTCCATCGGCTGATTTGAATAGAACCTTGTTTGAGATCAGAGAGCAGTATGAGAATCTGATGGAGCGCAATCTGAGAGAGGTGGAAACTATTTTCCGACAACGGGTATGTCTTTTTGTAGACTAAAAAAGCTTGTTGAACAGGAAGTCAATGCTTTGCAAGCTCAGTTGGGTGCCCGGGTCAATGTGGAAGTGGACGCTGCTCCATCGGCTGATCTGAATAGAACCTTGTTTGAGATCAGAGAGCAGTATGAGAATCTGATGGAGCGCAATCTGAGAGAGGTGGAAACTATTTTCCGACAACGGGTACGTCTTTTTGTAGACTAAAAAAGCTTGTTGAACAGGAAGTCAACGCTTTGCAAGCTCAGTTGGGTGCCCGGGTCAATGTGGAAGTGGATGCTGCTCCATCGGCTGATTTGAATAGAACCTTGTTTGAGATCAGAGAGCAGTATGAGAATCTGATGGAGCGGAATCTGAGAGAGGTGGAAACTATTTTCCGACAACGGGTACGTCTTTTTGTAGACTAAAAAAGCTTGTTGAACAGGAAGTCAATGCTTTGCAAGCTCAGTTGGGTGCCCGGGTCAATGTGGAAGTGGACGCTGCTCCATCGGCTGATCTGAATAGAACCTTGTTTGAAATCAGAGAGCAGTATGAGAATCTGATGGAGCGGAATCTGAGAGAGGTGGAAACTATTTTCCGACAACGGGTACGTCTTTTTGTAGACTAAAAAAGCTTGTTGAACCTGTTACCAGCCACAGGAACTTGGTTATCTCCGGGGTTATTGAGAGCAATCTCAATAACCCCGGAGATAACCAAGTTCCTGTGGCTGGTAACAGGTTCAACAAGCTTTTTTAGTCTACAAAAAGACGTACCCGTTGTCGGAAAATAGTTTTCACCTCTCTCAGATTCCGCTCCATCAGATTCTCATACTGCTCTCTGATTTCAAACAAGGTTCTATTCAGATCAGCCGATGTAGCAGCGTCCACTTCCACATTGACCCGGGCACCCAACTGAGCTTGCAAAGCATTGACTTCCTGTTCAACAAGCTTTTTTAGTCTACAAAAAGATGTACCCGTTGTCGGAAAATAGTTTCCACCTCTCTCAGATTCCGCTCCATCAGATTCTCATACTGCTCTCTGATCTCAAACAAGGTTCTATTCAAATCAGCCGATGGAGCAGCATCCACTTCCACATTGACCCGGGCACCCAACTGAGCTTGCAAAGCGTTGACTTCCTGTTCAACAAGCTTTTTTAGTCTACAAAAAGACGTACCCGTTGTCGGAAAATAGTTTCCACCTCTCTCAGATTGCGCTCCATCAGATTCTCATACTGCTCTCTGATCTCAAACAAGGTTCTATTCAGATCAGCCGATGGAGCAGCGTCCACTTCCACATTGACCCGGGCACCCAACTGAGCTTGCAAAGCATTGACTTCCTGTTCAACAAGCTTTTTTAGTCTACAAAAAGACATACCCGTTGTCGGAAAATAGTTTCCACCTCTCTCAGATTGCGCTCCATCAGATTCTCATACTGCTCTCTGATCTCAAACAAGGTTCTATTCAAATCAGCCGATGGAGCAGCATCCACTTCCACATTGACCCGGGCACCCAACTGAGCTTGCAAAGCATTGACTTCCTTGTGCTACTGCAGAGCGTGAGGGGACTCTACCAATGGACAGTCAATGGGAAGTGTCCACACTATACAGATAACCAGTTGGATGTCCTTGAGCGGGGCGGAGGTTGTGGAGGTCCTTCTTTTTCTTTGGAGTGGTTGTCCTTGATTTGATCGGTCTCATCAGTTACCCCCCACCTGGGATGTTGCAGGCTTCATAGGCAGTGCCTTTTATTACTAGCTATCTGGTAAGCGCCAAATTCAAAAGGTGGATGGGATTGCACAGAACTCTTGCATGCTTGTCACAGCGGTGCTTTATATGCCACATAACCAACAGTCTGCCTACTATATACAACCAGGCTTATCACTAAGGAAGACATACAATCACGACTAATGTGGTCCTCACTGGACTTTATTTATCACATTCTATGTATTCTTCTATAGTTACATTGTGTATGTAATTCATTTTTCCTTTTTTTGGCACATTATTATTTGGTTATTTGTGTTTTTTTCATTTAATTAATAATGTTTTTTGGCGCAGCTTTATCCTTTTGTATAAACCAGTGGACTTGTACGTGGCTGGGAGGAGGTGGCTGGCGATCATGTCATCCTCAGTGACCCAGAAGACTCCGGACCGAATGCCTCAGCTAACCTACGCTGCATGGCCTCCCTGATCCTGCAAAGCCTGCGGAAGGATCCTCGTGTTCTTCGGATCAAGGAGAGGGACCATTACTGGCTGGCCACTCTCCTTGATCCGCGGTACAAGGGTAAGGTTGCGGACCTTATCTTGCCGTCGCAGAGGGAGCAGAGGATGAGACATTTCAGGGAGGCCTTGCAGAAAGGTCTGTGCAACGCGTTCCCAGAAACTGGGAGGCTACAAACTCCTGGTCCTGGGCGACGAGTTGCTGAGGCTTCGGTCAGTAGCAGAAGGAGCGGTGGGGAAGGTGGACGTCTGACCGATGCGTTCAGACAATTTTTTAGTCCGCAGCCCCAAGGTATGATCGGTTCCAGCAACCATCGCCAGCGTCTGATATACATGGTGCAGGAATACCTTGGGGCAAGGTCAGACTTGGACACCTTTCCCACCGAAAATCCTCTGGCTTACTGGGTCCTGAGGATGGATCACTGGCCAGAGCTTGCACAGTATGCAATTGAGCTACTGGCCTGTCCTGCCTCCAGCGTTCTGTCCGAACGCACATTCAGTGCTGCTGGAGGATTTGTGACTGATCATAGGGTGCGCCTGTCCACCGCCTCGGTTGATCGACTGACCTTCATCAAAATGAATCAGTCTTGGATCACCACCAGCTACCAGGCACCTGAGGCGGATATAACCGAATAATTTTTAATGTCACATCACATCCCTTCAAGACTGCCTATGCTGATGCTGAGTGACTGTCCTCTTATGTTCACTGACTATCCTCTTCCTCCTCCTCAATGATCCATGCCACCACACCAGTGCCTAAGGCACAATTTTTCAGCCCCTGTTTAACAGGGGCGTGTACATACAATTTTTATAAAAAATGCTTCGCAACACTGTGCTCCAAGTACAGTATCTGTGAGGGGTTGCAGTGTTGTGGCACCAGCACCAGTGCCTAAGGCACAATTTTTCAGCCCCTGTTTAACAGGGGCGTGTACTTACAATTTTTTAAAAAAATGCTTCGCAACACGTGTGACTGCTGTGCTCCAAGTACAGTATCTGTGAGGGGTTGCAGTGTTGTGGCACCAGCACCAGTGCCTAAGGCACAATTTTTCAGCCCCTGTTTAACAGGGGCGTGTACATACAATTTTTATAAAAAAATGCTTCGCAACAATGTGCTCCAAGTACAGTATCTGTGAGGGGTTGCAGTGTTGTGGCACCAGCACCAGTGCCTAAGGCACAATTTTTCAGCCCCTGTTTAACAGGGGCGTGTACATACAATTTTTATAAAAAAATGCTTCGCAACAATGTGCTCCAAGTACAGTATCTGTGAGGGGTTGCAGTGTTGTGGCACCAGCACCAGTGCCTAAGGCACAATTTTTCAGCCCCTGTTTAACAGGGGCGTGTACATACAATTTTTATAAAAAAATGCTTCGCAACACTGTGCTCCAAGTACAGTATCTGTGAGGGGTTGCAGTGTTGTGGCACCAGCACCAGTGCCTAAGGCACAATTTTTCAGCCCCTGTTTAACAGGGGCGGGTACTTACAATTTTTTAAAAAAATGCTTCGCAACACGTGTGACTGCTGTGCTCCAAGTACAGTATCTGTGAGGGGTTGCAGTGTTGTGGCACCAGCACCAGTGCCTAAGGCACAATTTTTCAGCCCCTGTTTAACAGGGGCGTGTACATACAATTTTTATAAAAAAAATGCTTCGCAACACTGTGCTCCAAGTACAGTATCTGTGAGGGGTTGCAGTGTTGTGGCACCAGCACCAGTGCCTAAGGCACAATTTTTCAGCCCCTGTTTAACAGGGGCGGGTACTTACAATTTTTTAAAAAAATGCTTCGCAACACGTGTGACTGCTGTGCTCCAAGTACAGTATCTGTGAGGGGTTGCAGTGTTGTGGCACCAGCACCAGTGCCTAAGGCACAATTTTTCAGCCCCTGTTTAACAGGGGCGGGTAATTACAAATCTTGATCTAATAGTTCACAGCAGGGCCCATTCCTGCGCCCACCAAGAGTAACTATGAGGGCCTACATTCTTGTGGCAACACCGTCCACCACCACCGCCAAAGGCCCAATTTTTCTGCCCTGTTCATCAGGTGCTTGCAATTACAAATCTTGATCTAATAACTCACAGCAGGGCCCATTCCTGCGCCCACCAAGAGTAACTGTGAGAGCTTACAGTCTTGTGGCAACACCGTCCACCACCACCACCACCCCCAATTTTTCTGCCCTGTTCAACAGGTGCATGCAATTACAAATCTTGATCTATTAACTCACAGCAGGGCCCATTCCTGTGCCCACCAGTCTTGTGGCTACACCAACATCTAATAGGGCAAATTTCTGCAGAGTATATACGCCAGGCCCCTACTTTCAAACATCCAACTTACAAACGACTCCTACTTGCAAATGGAAAGAGAAAACAGGAAGTGAGAGGAAATCTACCCCTAGGAAGGGAAATTCTATCCTGTTAGATTTAATTTGGGAAAAAGGTATCTCCTCTCTACTGATACTTTATCACCAATCCTTGTTTCAATTAAAACCCCACTTTTTCCAAAAACATTTGTCATTGGGACGGAAAGTTAGGTGACATGTTCTGAACAGATGTGCAAAGACAGCAAATGTTACAGGGGTAATAACCCCTCCCTATGTTCTCCAAAAAGCTTAAAAATAGATTTTTTTGGGATGGAGCTACACTTCATAATGTACCTGTTCAGATTCTACTTAAGAACAAACCTAAAGCCGCAAGTGGTTTTAAATGGCTTCTTTTTTTCCTTTACAAATGTCATTTTGTGCAAGGACAGTTCTAAACACGGGAAACACATGCCACTTCACAGGCATACTTTAGACACCCCCCAGGTACCATATTTAAAGGAAAATTTCACTTTTTTTTTTTCACTTTATGCATCATTAAAATGACTGCTCCCGAAAAAACGTTAGTTTTTAAAAGTTCTTTTTGCATTGATATATGTCCCCTGGGGCAGGACCCGGGTCCCCAAACCTGTTTTATGACATTAACATGCATATTGGCCGTTGTAATTAGCACTTTTGATTTCGAACGTTCGCGTCCATTATAACGTATAGGGTTCGAAAATTCGCGCGAACTTTCGGTCGGTTCGAAGGTTCTGGTGCGAACCGAACCCGGGGGTGTTCGGCTCATCCCTAGTTAACAATAAAACAAACATTACAGTATAACATACCATACCTGCAAAGCAAATATGGTACAATAAAACATAGTTGAAATAAAACAGGGAGAGAACAATAGATATAGAACAATATGAGAGAACATAGGAGAACACAAGAGATAGAGAAGAAAAATAAAACCACAACTATTTTTGGCTTTTTTATTTTATATATTTTTTTTGTGTTTTTGTGTGTTTTTTTTTCACTTTTTTCACTAAACTGTAAAAAAAAACTGTAAACATGAACGTTGCAGATTAGGGTCTCTCAAAATGTGATGGCCATCACATTTTTCGAGACCCTGTATAGGGGTGCCCAGGACTGTGTAGTGCTCTACTCTACGCTAATACTCAACTACTGTGTGGTAGCGTTTGAAATAGTCACCGATGCAGAGAACAGGCTGGTCAGGACAGAAGGGACAATAAAAGCGGGTGTCATGCTTAAATCTGCATTTTCTGCAGACACAACATCTTCTTGTTCTTTATGTCCAGGTAGGACATAAGGAAAATGCCTCATGCAGCCGGCTCACTGCATTTGCATTGGGAAGGTGGGCCATAGCACCGTCTGGAAACAAAAGGGCTGTGACGATCTCTTCCTGGAATTTAAGGAAGGATCCAGTCTGTCCTGAAGCTTTGTATAGCACAAAATCGTTCAGCAGAGCCAATTGAAATAAATATACAATATCTCTGAAATTCAAACATAACGCACCCCTTTAAGATCCTACGGCTGAAATTTGGCAACACCTGCCACATGGTTTGGGGGAGGGGGTGTTGTTGAGTTTCTGCACCTATTCTCTGAGAAAAAAGCCCCCTGTAAATATATATATACTGTATGTATGTATGTATTTATATACTGTATATATATATATATAATAATTATATGTTACAGAATTCCAGATGATGTTGTGTAGCACTCTTATATTATACATTTATTTTTACAGAATTTAATATAGGAATTTTAAAAAGAAAGAATGCTCTGCATTAACTACTTCAGCCCCCTTAATGATAAGGCCATTTTTTGTGATACGGCACTGCATTGCTTTAACTGAGAATTTCGTGGTCGTGTAACGTTGTACCCAAACAAAATATATGTCCTTTTTTCCCCCACAAATAGAGCTTTCTTTTGGTGGCACTTGATCACCTTTGCGTTTTTTTATTTTTTGCACTATCAACAAAAAAGACTGACTATTTTGAAAAAAATATATATATATATGTTTTACTTTATGCTATACAACACATCCAATATGAATTCTTCTACATATTTTTGGTAAAAAAATCTCAATAAGCATATATTTATTGGTTTGCGCAAAAGTTATTATGTCTACAAATTTGGTCATTTTTATTAATTTGTATTTTTTTTTACTAGTAATGGAGGCGTTTAGCGATTTTTAGTGGGACTGCGACATTGCGGCGGACAAATTGAACACTAAGTGAAATTTTTTGGCGACCAGTGACACCAATACAGTGATCAGTGTTAAAAAAATGCACTGTCACTGTATAAATGACACTGACAGAGAAGGGGTTAACAACAGGGCGATCAGAGGGTTAAGTGTGCTCCTAGGGAGTGATTTCTAACTGTGTGGGGGATGGACTGACTGGAGGAAGAGAGACAACTGTGCAGGAACACACAATCTCTCTCTTCCTCTGACAGAATTATGGTCTGCTTGTTTAAATAGGCCAACCGATGTTCTGCCTCTCCAGCGAACGATCGGCAAGTCCCGGTGGCCACTGCGGCCGACGGACCCCCTCATTGGCTTCCACTGTATCCAATCACAGTGGGAGCAGGTCACCAGTGGTGAGCGTGCCTAGACCACGAGACGGAAACAAGGTACAGGTACGTTGTTTCACTCAGCCGAGCCGCCCTGCCACAGTAAATGTGCAGTGGGCATTTGGAAGCAGTTAAACGGGTCTTCCATTCTTTTTATTAAAAAAGGGATGCTAATAGTTACCCAAAAATGAAAAGGATTTGTTAAAAATTGGTAATATTTTAGCTGCCCTAACATTCCTTTTTATATTTGTTAAGCGGTAATACAAATCAAATACTTTTGCAAAAATAAAACTATGCCAACTGTCATATCATATTTTGGATAAACAAATTGCCTTACCTCAAGAAAAGTTAAGTGTGGTTTCTTTAAATCCATAATATGAAAATTTCCAATGAGTGGCAAAGCCCATGGTCCAGGAGGAAATGTTTTGACATTGTCCTTGTTCCACCTTTTCACAATTATAAGGATATATAATATAGATAGAGCCAACACAATGTATGTAGCTACATTGAATCCGAAATCCATTGTTGTGATTAGCTATGGGAAGAGTCAGGATCTGGCAGTTAGTGGATGGCTATTAATTTGCCGTCTTTCATAACAGTCCACTTTCACCTTTATTCCAATGTACAATCAGTTATGTGCACGTTAATAACAAACAGCATTAGGAAATGGTAAATTCCTAATCAACATGTTTTTTATAAGAACAAAGTACGGAGTGTTGAAGGACAGCTATACCTATTACCAAACTTGCGGTAACCCACTCATGCACTAAACCCCACTTGCTGTTACTTTAGTTCCTGAGCAGCTGCCTGCTCCTGTATTTACATTATCGGCAAAAAATATTTCTGACCAAGCTAACGCACACACATGTCCCCATAGGCGTGAATGCAACCATATACTGATGCCGCGTACCCACAATCCAAAATCCCACCAGCAAAAGTCTAATGAGTGCTTTTGGTCGGAAAATGCGACCGTGTGTATGCTCCATCGGACTTTTGCTGGCGGAATTCCCGCCAGCAAAAGATTGAGAGCAGGTTCTCTATTTTTCGGTCAGAAAATGTTCCTATGCGAAAATCTGTTCGTGTGTAGCAATTCCGACACGCAAAATTCCTACGCATGCTCAGAAACAATTCAACGCATTCTCGGAAGCATTGAACTTCATTTTCTCAGCTCGTCGTAGTGTTGTACGTCACTGCGTTCTTGAAGGTCAAAAGTTCAGAGAACTTTTGTGTGACCGTGTGTATGCAAGCCAAGCTTGAGCGGAATTCCGTCAGAAAAACCATCCAAGATTTTTCGTATGGAAATTCCACTCGTGTGCACGGGGCATCAGTATATGGTTACATTCATGCCTATGTGGACATTGCCAATTGAAGTTTATGGCAACTCAGTGTGAACAGCATAGTTGCACATTATCTGAGCTCCCTGCCTTAACTCTACCATTGCTGCTGCCATCTCCATCTACCTTTCTACTGGTTCTAATGTAATCTTGCTTCACCCATTCAGTGGACACTGACGATGTAAGACACCCATGCAAGCTGCAGAAAATGTACAGATTTAAAACAAAAAATTGCTAGCCGGTAAGTAAATGAGTTTTCTGTTTTTTTATTTACTTTTTATTACTAAAAGACCCCATGTGTTACTGGCAAATTTTAGTTTAAAGGTTTAGTTCATGCTTAATCCCATTTCTTAACTGGCAGCTTGTTGCTCAGTAAATATAATATTTAAATAAAAATTGTCCATTGGTGTTGCATTTTGCTATTTTTCATATAAAGCAATTAATCCTTAAAAGCAACTTGCTTAAACCTGCCACCCTTGGACTGTTGCTTCTGTTTTACATAAACACTGTGAAGCAAAATCTTTAATTATGCATTATTATTAGAACTATAAATAGCTTTTTTTTTCCAGACAGCTTTAAATTACTCACCAAAGTATGCAGAAACCCGATATTTCAATTGCTGTTTTATTATAACTCCATTGATGTCAGAAGCCTTGTAAATCAGAAATCCATGGAGATGAGTTAGCCTGAAAATGATCTAGGTGCTTTGTTTATAAGCAGGATAATACCTTAACCACTCCCCTTCTCATTATGTGTGCAGAGCTGGTAGAAAGGGAGAGGAATTAAAATGGAGCTATAATCTTTAAAACATTATAGTTATGCATGTGAAAGAAATATGCCTAATGTAAAGTCTTCTCAATGTGTTTAATAAAAAATCTGCCCTTTCACCAGCTGTATTATGTAAAACGTAACAGGCTATCACGTACCTGTATGAGGAGCTTGAGATGATGAGAGTGGCCTCTTACATGATTCCTGTCCAAGCACCCCTAAAAGTTGGGACAGAGACTGCCAGGGCAATGGAAGGGCTCATGTAGGGTGCAACAGCAATAATTCACACAGTCAAGTGTAATGGAAAACTTGTATTAAAATAGTACATCAACAGTTCACAACAAACCCAGAGGGAAGGCTGCCCAACTGGGTGCATGCAAAGTCTCCAATATTGTGAAGAGAGCGGTTAAGAGTCGGACTGACAGCACCTGTTAAGAGAGCGGAAATGTGGCCTGGCCGTCTTATGCCCAAGGTTCAAGGAGTTTTGACCTTACGCTTTCCCTCCTCGTCAGGAACCTTTCCCTACCACTAGTGCTGTCCCTAACAGGTGGAGTACCTGTCCATACTTTATAAACTCGCAAATGCGCACCAAACCTGGGAGCCAAGGCCTAAAATAGGATCTGCCTGACCCAAGGTAGCTGCCAGGGTTTCATGGGGTGGCAGCATCCAACCGGATTGCTTCCCCAATGACCCAGGAAACCATAGAGGGACTGTGTTCCTCTTGACTTCCTCTCCAGCTACAGTGCCATAGACTTCACCTGCCTATATGCAAGTGCCAGGAAACTGGAACTACAGACTTGAATTTGGGAGTGCTAGTGTCAGGTAAGCAGATGCACAGTGATGATGGCACCCCGAGTTCACCCAGACGAGTAAAGAGCAGAGCTGGGTCGCAAGCTGAGTTTAGTAACAGTCGAGCAGGAAGGCATCAAATGGTAAGCAGGATCAGAGCTCAGAGATGAGCAGAGGTTAGCAAAGTATAAGCAATGAGGTACAGAGTAGATAGGCCAAATCTTGATCAAGAGTCAAAGCTGAAGTTGGTAACACAAAAACAGGCATGGATTGTCCAGTCAGGTAAGATGAAAGATGAATTAATACCAGAGTTAAGCAGATTCAGGATCAAGGGTAACCAAGATACAAGCTGAAAGACCATCCAGCAATGATCCCATTCATTGGCTCGGGTTTAAATAGACCAGTAGGCACCAGTATCTGTGATGTGCGCATGAGTCTATGTGCCTGCTGTTGTGCTTGTGTTCCTATGCACATGCACATTATTGCATGCTTAGTTAGTGAGCATGAGCACGAGCCTCACAGCTAGTACAATCTGACGGCTTACATGATGTTCCTGACAAAATGACAACGCTAATAATAATCCCCGAAAAACAATGTGGTTATAATTTGCTAATGTGTGTTATTGCCTTAACCCATTCTGTGCCAGGTCCTGCGCTCCACTTTAAGGCCAGCGGACCTGCCTGCTCAGCGGGTAATCTGTCCGCTGATTTCCGCAGTGCAGATCCTGCGAATGATGGGTTCGGATCCACTTATGCAGAGCTGACACGGACACAGCCAGCCTTCCTCCATTGGCAATCAGATGGAAACAGACTGTCTGTCCATTTCCAGCCGACTGTTATCTGATCCAGTCTGCTAGACAGATAGGGAACGAATCCCCCACCTGTCTGTTTTTAGTGGATAGGATGAGATCTGATACATTTCAGTTTACTTCTGGCCCTCCATAGAGAGTAATGGATGGTCCGATCGGGTCTGCCTAAAAAACTGACAGACAGATCCGATCAGTCTGTCTGTGTGAAAGGGGCCTAAACCTCAAATAACCAAGACAATTGTTGCTATCTTGTAATTTTGTATCATGTTCTTTATTATTCTTTCACTTAAAGTTTTGTAAAATACCCCCCCCCCCCAAACAATACATATTCTGAAAGCACAAAATAAAATGGTGGTGCTACTGATTTTGAACATCCCACGATAGTTGTGCAAATGTTTATTAAACCAATACATTCTTTAAAAATATTGT
Organism: Lithobates sylvaticus; assembly: GCA_028564925.1. NCBI lineage: Eukaryota > Metazoa > Chordata > Amphibia > Anura > Ranidae > Lithobates > Lithobates sylvaticus. Next base: position 519,898,619 of record CM053028.1, on the reverse strand, counting down.
TATGTCTTATGTATTAATAATGACTTAACTTACAAAATTCCTGCTAAATCGAAAAGATAAAATGGTAGTCAGTTAATAAAAAGGAAGTATTTTTTAATCATGCCTTTTTGATGTAAAATTATGAAAAGTATGAAAAATTGTAAATAAGTAACGTAACACTAAACATCTGGAGGTTGGCTTCACAACTATGAGGTTGATTTACTAAAGGCAAACATACTGTGCACTAGAAGTGCACTGCTACTGCAGTTGCTCTATATCTCTATATCAGAGTGGGAGCTCTGATTTCTTTTTTTTTTTTTCCTTGCATTTTCCTATCAGAACTAGAGCAACTGCACTTGCAGTGCACAGACTATTTATCTTTAGTAAATCTACCCCACTGTGTTAAACTGTCAATACACTCACACTGACTGAACTATCCCTACATTGACACTAATGTAAAGATGAATGGTTGCACTACACTCACATTGAACTATCCCTAGATGCACACTAAACTGATATTCTACACTGACAATAGAATCAGAATAGAACACTATAGCACACTAACTGTCTAATAGCACTGAACACAGCCCTGTTTTATCTCTCCGCACACCGCTATCACACTACAAATGGCCACTATGGAAAGAATAATTTCATATTGTAGGGCAGGATTAAGAGCAATGAGCCATGATTGGATACAGTCATCATGACAGCGTCCAATCATGGCTCTGACAGTGCTCTGTGCTCTGATAGGGCAAAGCTTTCATTGCTTCAGCCAATCAGGGCTTTCAATGCACTGTGTGGCAGCGCAGTGCATTGTGGTCGTTTAGCGGGCTGAACAAACGGTCGAACGACCCTATAATTTGGTTGTTCAGAGGACTTCGGAACAGCCAATGTTCGGCCCAAACTCATGCTCAGGCCGAACTGTTCGCCCATCCTTAGCCTTGAACCTTGAACTCTTTGCTCCTCCCATGAACTTTCTGATTGAAGCCATGTCTCTGCACTTCCTGGTTGCCAGAATATTGTGCCTTCTCCAGCCAAAATCTTGCTTTTGTCTCTCCTGCTGCCTGTATCTTTTTTTTTGTTTAAGCTTTACATTTTTTATACATTTTTGAACTTTACAAGGTCAGAAAATAAAAGTCACATCATATACAGACCACAACATATTCAAGAATTAAGGGTATTATCCTTCTCATACATAAATTGCTTCAGAAAACAATATTTTGGTTTATGTATTGTGTAATGACCTTGTAGAAAACAGACTACATCCAACAAAAGAACAAACTAATGCCGCGTACACACGTCTGATGGTTTTCCCGTCGGAATTCCAGAAACAGACAGAAACTGTCTTGCCTACACATGGTCACACCAAATTCCGACGGTCAGTAACACAGCGGCATAAAACACGTTCGACAGCACTATAAAAGGGAAGTTTAATCCTTCCGAGCATGCGTCAAATTGTTTCTGAGCATGCGTTGGAATTTTGCATGTCGGAATTGCATACACACGATCGGAAAATCCGATAGAAAGGTTTTCCGTCGGAAAAATTGAGAACAGGTTCTTAATCCAAAGTCCGTCGGAAAATTCTGACAAAAAGAGACCGATGGGCATACACACGGTCGGAAAATCCGTTGAAAAGCTCCCGTCGGACTGTTTCCATCGGAAATTCCGACCGTGTGTATGCGGCATTAAGAATGAACCATTGGATAACCTTAAACAAAACTTGTAAAAAACGATAAGTCATGTAAGTACATCTGTAGCAACCATTAGCTGCGATTATTCGTCCTCCTCTTTTATCTATAATCTGTATTTTGCCTGCTGTTTGTTTACCTGTTAGCGTATCTTACTACTTCAAAGGAGATGAGTCAGTTTATAGGTTTTCATCCATATTTCCCAATTTTTATTAAAGGTTTCCCTATTCCCATGGGTGTTAGCAAAGAATATCCATATGAGCATTGTAAGGTTACTCTAGAAACAACTTCTGTAATGGTAGGAGTTATGTCTCTTTTCCACTGACACATTATGGACATTTTTGCCGCAATTAGAATATGAAAAATTACTGTTCTACAATTAGTGGGAACATTTCCTATTGAAAGTCCTAATAATGTCAAACCTGGTGAGGGGTGAGTAATGTTCCCTGTAATCCTTGAAATCAGGTGGAAGATTGACTTCCAGAAGCTAGTTATTGACTTACAATACCATAGTATATGGAGCAAGTTCCCAGGCTGCCCGCAATTGCGCCAACAATCTGGAGAGTGTTCTCTGGAGATTTTAGCTAGGCAAACTGGTGTCAAGTACCATCTATGGAGTATTTTATAAATGTTTTCTCAATGCAATACACAATATGAGGCTTTTAAACTGGAGTTAATTGCTTGAGACCATTTTTGTGCGGAAAAAGATCTATTTAGTTCTAGTTCCCACTTCAGTATCGCTGGTAAGTGTTTTATTGGGGTATTGGGTTGCTGTAAGGAATAAAGAAATGAGATGCTTTTCTTTTGGTTAGAATCTGTATGATAGAATTCCCATAATTCTTTGTTTATAGGTATGCTATTAGTTTTAAAAGTATACAAGAGGTGTTGAATCTGTGATAGTTTAAATTTATCTTTATGTTTAATTTCTTTGGAAATTTCCCATAAGGTATGATATCCCGCTTTTATCCACGATTGAACTGAAAGGTTTGGAATTCAAAATGTAAATGATTGAAGCGGGAAATCATTTAGGGCTATATGTACGACTTCTTGACTTTTATCTAGAAGTTCTTTCCAGGCCTTAAGCGAGGCAGAGATAGAAGGATGATCTGCTATGTATAAAGGTTTAACAGTGGCCACTGCTATTAATAATGCTTTAAGGTTATTATTTTGTACTAGATTATGTTCTAATAATACCCATTGTTTTCTTGGGGATGGGTCGAACCATGCTTTCAGCTGATCTAAAAGAGCTGCTCTATAGTAGACATGTGCATTTGTTTTCGTAGGAATTTCAAGTTTTTTTTTTAGTTATCGTTTTAACAAACGATAACGAAAGTGCAGAATCTGAAAAACAAAAGATCTGACATAAATAAATGCTTTATTTTTGTTTTCATTGTAGCAACAGTTTGTTATAGATAGGAGATTCGACATGACGCTGACAATAACAATCTGTGTCTATCGAACCTGTGTTTGAACATGCCTAACCTTAACTCTATTAGTCCAAGATTATTTTACATAGAGAGAAAAGATTCAACATAGAGAGAAAAGATTCGACATAGAGAGAAAAGATTCGACATAGAGAGAAAAGATCGCTGCTGGAATTGGGTGGGGGAAAATAAATAAAAATAATGATGATGATGAATGTTATTGGCTGTTTGTAACCAAAGAGGAGGAGCAGTAAAATGGCTAGAACTAAGTACACATGTACAGCCAACTTACTTTCACTTACGATTGCTAGCAGAGAGAGACACACGCACTGAATCATTTCAGAATACAGTCAATCTTAGCTGGTCCGTTTGTCAGAGAACCTGAATTATTTAGCAATTAAGCATAAGCACAGCAGCAGAACAATAGTGAAGCAAACTTCAGTTCAACTTAACTTTTTCATAATAATCTGCTGCTATTGTGTTAGTGTTGTGAACTTGATAGTGATACTAGTGTTGCTAATGTTGTGATAGCCTCAGAGGCTGCCCGTGTTGTGGGGAGGGATTTATTATTATAGATTATATATTAAAGATTGAGATTCTATATAGATTCTATATACCCTATCTTGTTACCTGTCTGATCAGTGATCACTATCACCAGTCCATTTTCTGTTTGAACTATATACATTCAACATGAACGACAAAGATTCGACAAAGCAGCGAAAAACATACAAACGTCAAATCTTTGGCTTATGGTGTCTGTCGAAAATTGCAGTCGTCCGAAAATCCACGGCGGAATAGCTTGTGGGCGGAAAATTTGACGGAGCAGCTTAACTGTATGACGCTGCCATCATATATTTCCGGTCGAATGTTATGTTACAAGCTATAGTAGAATTCTAATGTTGTATGACACTAGTAAAAATTATATTTATTAATCAGTCAACCAACATTAGAATTCTTCTATAGACTATGGGTGGAGCATTTGACCATAAATGTCCACTCGCAGCGACTGCTTCGTAGAATCTTCATGTCGAATCTTCATGTCAAATCTTTTCTATCTATGTCGAATAATCTTGGACTAATAGAGTTAGGTTAGGCACATTCAACCTTTTTTGCTATTGTCTCTATAATGTCGAATCTTTTCTCTCTATGTAGAATAATCTTGGACTAATAGAGCTAAGGTTAGGCACATTCAACCACAGGTTCAATGGAAAGAGAATTGCTATTGTCAGCGTCATGTCGAATCTCCTATCTATATCGAACTGTTGTCACAACGAAAACGAAAATAAAGCATTTGTTTATATCGGATCTTTCCCGAAATTCTGACGAAAATGCATTCGGACGAAAACGAATGCACATGTCTATTAGTTATTAGACATGTGCACACTAAAATATTTCGTTTTGGAATTTCGTTTTTTCGTCCGAAAAATTAATTTTCTTTAGTTACTCCCGAAATTCGTTTTTATTTATTTCGTTTTTTGTTAAAAATTGCATTCGTCCAAAAATCCAATTGAATTAAGGTCGAATCTGTCATTGAAGGCTTATGGTGTCTGTCGAATGTTCAAAGAAGATTCGATGGAGCAGCTAAACTGTATGACTCTGTATAGTTTAGTTGCAATTCCACCCAATTCCAGCAGCAATCTTTTCTCTCTACGTCGAATCTTTCCTCTCTGCGTCAAATCTTTCCTTTCTACGTCGAATCTTTCCTCTCTATGTCAAATCTTTCCTCTCTATGTAGAATAATCTTGGACTAATAGAGTTAAGGTTAGGCACATTCGACCACATGTTCAATGGACACAGATTGTTATTGTCAGTGTTGAATCTCCTATCTATATCGAACTGTTGTCCCAAATAAAAATAAAGCATTTGTTTATGTCGGATCTTTCGTTTTTCGGATTCTGCACTTTCGTTATCATTTGTTAAAACGATAACGAAAATACCTGAAATTCGGACAAAAATGCATTCGGACGAAAACGAATGCACATGTCTATTAGTTATATCAAAGGCATTGGAGAGTACAGAGGCGGTATAAACTTGTGCTGATGGATTGGAGTATAATGCTGATATGGCCAACACAATAGGTCCTGTAAAACCAAATTTTATTAAGGTAGCATGTAAATACCTCCAATGTATCCTATCAAAAGCCTTTTCAGCATCTAAAGCCAAAAAGGCAGTGAGTAGTTTGCAGCTTTCAGCTATACGAATTAGATTAAGTATTCTGCGGGTGCCATCAGGAGCTTGCCGTCCCTTTACAAATCCGACTTGGTCTGGGGCTATTAATGATGGTGTTACCTCTGCCACTCTATTAGCAATAACCTTTGCATAGACCTTAAAGTGGATGTAAACCCACTCTCATCCTTTCTAATCTATTGCAATATTGGTTATTTAGAAGGATATACATGCCTCCTGCATGTATACTTATCTGTCAAATGTCTCCCCTCTGTCTGCTATGAGACCCGAAAAACTGCAGATTCTGTGGGTGGGTCTGTTTTCCAGGGCTCAGTGGGTGGAGTCCTGATGTCAGTAGACCCGCCGGCCACCTCTACACTCCCCTTATTAACATGCATTTTCTCCTGTGTATTTCTTACACTGAACTTCTGCTGTGATCACTAATGCACACGTTCGGAATTTCCAATGGAAACCGTCCGATGGGAGCTTTTCATCAGGTTTTCCGACCGTGTGTATGCCCATTGGTCTTTTTCTGTCGGAATTCCCGACGGACTTTGGATTGAGAACCTGTTCTTAATTTTTCAGATGGAAAACCTTTCTATCGGATTTTCCGGTCGTGTGTATGCAATTCCGACACGCAAAATTTTGACGCATGCTCGGAAACAATTTGACGCATGCTCGGAAGCATTAAACTTCCCTTTTATAGTGCCGTTGAATATGTTGTATGCCGCGGTGTTATTGACCGTCAGAATTTGGTGTAACCGTGTGTAGGCAAGACAGTTTGAGCAAAATTCCGTCGGAATTCCGACGGGAAAACCATCAGAGCTTTTTCCGACTAGAATTCCGACCGTGTGTACGTGGCATTTCATCCAGTCAAAACCCAGAAAAGTCCCCACATGACTTCAGTATGCTAAATCATGCTGAGGTGTGGAACAGCCAATCCTTGCAGAGCTGCTGAAGAAAGTGGGGGTGGGAATTAAAAAATAATGCATGTCTTAGGCTAGTGCACGAGATATGTAAATCACCTGTCAATCACAGCAAGGGGGAAGAACGGACAAAGTTTTCACAGTTTGTCCATTTTATTTCACTGAAAATAGATATGAGGTTTGCTCAGAGCTGGATTAACTCTTTGTGGCAAGACTGGGCACAGCTGATCTAAAAACCCATACTCTATATTGTGCCAGACAAAAAAAAATTTTTTTTTTCGGGTTTACATCCACTTTAATGTCTGTGTTAAGCAAGGATATAGGTCTGAAATTTTGGGGTATAATAGGCTCTTTCCCTGGTTTGGGCAGTGTAACAACTATAGCTTTAAGCATTTCTGCTGGTAATGAACCAGAGGAAATTGCTTCATTGAAAACGTTGACTAGATGTGGAATCAGTATGTTTGAAAAGCTTTGGTAATACTCCGCTGAAAGTCCATCTGGCACTGGGGATTTGTTCATAGCTAGGGATTTAAGGACTGATTTAATTTCATCTTTAGTAATTCAGGCATTAAGTCTATCAAACATTTGAGGATCAAGAATTGGCAATTGGACCGAATCCAAAAAGTCTGCTACATCTTTTGTGGACGTTTGCGTAGTGTTAGGATCCAATTTAAGGTTATAGAGATTACCATAATACTTTTTGAATGTGTGCGCTATGTCCTTAGGATGGGATATTTTTGCACCAGTTTTGGAATCTATTAGATGGGCAATTCTTGTTTTGGCTTGTTTGGTTTTAATCAATTGAGCTACCATTTTCCCTGCCTTATTGCTAGAAGAGTAGAATGTTGCTTTTGTGTATTTTAGGTTCCTCTCATAATCAACTATTAATGCTTGTTTGAGTTCTAATTTACGTTTTTTAAGTTCATCTATTAAGGACTGGGATATATCTTTTTTGTTTTGTGTCTCTAAATGGTATATTTTCAATAGTAGGGAGTTAATTGTTTGTGCTTTTTGTTTCTTTTCCCTTGCAGCAATTTGTAACAGTAGGTATCTAATGAAGGCCTTGTGAACAGTTAGTAAAAGCTGAAGTATCTTCTATAGTATTAAATTGGAAAAATTCCTCCAGCTGTGCTTTGACTCTCTCTCGGTGAACCTTGTGATTAAAAATATGTGTATTGTTACGCCAGAGAGATGTGGGGGGTATATTAAGTTGTTCTTCTAACTCAATTGTTATAGGCGCATGGTCCGACCATGTAATAGTTTCAATAGTCAACAAATTTGTTTTATATAGGGGAAATAAATCTGTATTAGATCAATTCTAGAATATGATCTATGAGGATGGGAAAAGAACGTAAAGTCCTTTTCTTCCGGGTGATGGCAACTCCAGACATCATAAAGAGATTTTCTGTGGATAGTGGAGTGTATCACGGACTTATGGTGCAATTTAGGAGGTGAGCAGTCAATATGGGAATCAATCACCGAGTTAAATCGGGATTCCGCCCACCTATCATTTTTTTTTCAGGATCATTTATATAGTTAACCAATGTAAATATAGTACTCACTTTTTCTGGTTTACAGTTCCGCCACTTGCCGATTTCGTCAGCAACGATAAGTTTTAAAAATGTGTCCTGGTCGTTGTCATTTTGCTTGTGGGCATTTGAAGCCCACAAGCATGTATTCCCGGGAGGCGGTGAATGCTGTGCTCCCAGCATTCACCGCTCGATCCCGCACATGCTCAATGATAACAGTGAGCAGCGCCGTAGAATTGCGGGTTGCCATGGCAACGGGCGCCGTCGGAAGTTCCCGCCCCGTTGGGATGGCAACCAAACATATACAAACCGGAGAACAAAGAACAACTCACTAGGGGATAGACCAGCATCGAGCAAGGTAAGTAAAATGAGGCGCTCTTTATGAAAAACCTTCATATATACTTTTAAACTAAATCTAAAAAATGTCTAAAGGAAAACATTTCTTATTAATGAACTATTAATTTATTATTTTAAAAAATACTAAAATATAATAATTGATTTTATTCTAATTAATTTTATTTTAAAGCAAATATATATTTACAATGGAACTGCTCAAACTAATCTCTCTGCAGCTCTAGATTGATATACCAAAAAAAAAGTATATGTAGAGATATATATAGATATATATATATATATATATATATAATATATACACACACACACACAGATGTCAATTAAAATTGTGCAAGATATGTTAAATAAAATTTATAAATAATTATTGCAAAAATGTATATAATTTAACAAAATGTAAATATCGTTTTATATATAAACATATTATATTTTATACAACATTCGCTATATATATATATATATATATATATATATATATATATATTTATTAAATTATTTATATTATTTGTTTGTTTTTAGAGAAACTTGCTAATTGCACAACTGTTGGCAAGGTATCTGGCCCCTGAACATGATAGAGCGTTTCCAAATAATCCAAAAATGCAAGAGACAGCAAAAGACAGAATTGGCAATACACACTGGTGTCTGTGTGAGTGTTGCATAACAATGGCAACTCAAATAGAATCTGTTTGCTGTCGCGAAATACAAGAGGTCCAAGGCTATATCCCTGAGGGCAGCAAATGCATTACAAATGCTGATATGTTCATCTCGCAAATTGCTACCAAGCTGATGTTCGGCTGATGTTCATGACGATGCAGCTGGATGATCTACCTGTCGTCGATGCCAATAACAATAGGTCAATCTATTATTTATACTATAATCATCAAAAAAAAGGATTTCAAATAAATGTATCTCTGTCTTTGTACGCATTTTAATACATTTTTTTATTTTTTAGGCGATTACGGAAAACAGCATACCGGACATTCATTGCCTGGATTTACGGATTTTTAGGAAAAGGGAACCGAAGAGTCATTCCTTCTTGTGCAGTAAACGTTGTGAGAGAGGTATTTCCCAATCCAACCGGTTCTTACGTGGGTTTCTTATATTCAGACGATTACGATGCATCAGAGATGGCTTTTCATTAAACATAGACAATTAGATTTATATGTCAATTTTCAATTTAATTTTTTTTTTACACTTTTGTATTTTTGTTTTGTTTTGTTTTAAATATTCATAAATGTATTTGTTTTTTTAAATAAATATTAATATTTCATAAAAAAAATGTTTTTATTTTTCTTATCCACTATATTGTATTCACACATTCGCTGAGTCCATAAACATTATATTTTTTATCTTCTTTATAATAAATAGGAATCTTTATTTTCAAATTGAACTTGTTTATTAATGTAATAAAATATTAAAAATATATATATAATAATATATTAAACTTTACATCAAACAAACTATCACACATAAAACAAAGCAATCAATATTTTTTGGTTATTTTTTTTTTTTAGAATAAGTTAGACTAAAAAAAAAATGGTAGACATATGACAATTACCGTTTTTATTTATCAAGTGTTGGAAAACTTGTCATATGCTCCTTCACTGCAATACTGGTTTCTGGCCTTTCTACAGGAGCTATGTTTTTTGGCATTTCTGGATTTTTGGGTTTCCAAGTAATTAGTGTTCCCTCAACAATGCTAATCATCTTGGAAAGAAGGTGGATGGAATGTTCATTGTCCATTTTTTCAAATACAATCCACTTCTTTTTTTTTTTTTTGAGTTTCAAAAAGAATTTTATTGAAAATATGAACAGTACAACTGAATAAAGATAACTGTAGCCACAAGCTGAGGTCAATACATAGAATGTGAAGCAGTTACAAGAAACATAAGGTCACTTATAAGCGTGTATAAAGCAAAATAGAACATATCAAGATATGCAGGGGGGGAATGGTTTTAGAAAAGGGGACCTGGAAGGTAGCAAATTCCAGAGGACCTAGAGAGGGACAATGGTCCCGGGCCTCCCTCAAGATTGATCACGCACCCCAATTGGGATCCTGCTGTGCGTGGATTGAACGGACCTGGGGTTCCAGGAAGGGCTCAGTTTAGGTGAGCCAGAATTCCCTAACCCCTGGACTGTTTGCCATCCCCCGAGGGGGAGGGCACACAGCATTGAAACTGTTCATAACTACATTTTGAGCAGTAGGGTGGACATCAGTGCCCGCCCGGGGCTTGCGGCTGAAGGAAGTTTCATGAGGTGAGAAAATAGGAAAGAAAGAAGAGAAGAAAGAGGGAGAGAAAGAGAGGGGGAAGAAAAGGGAGGGTTAGAGGAGGTGGGAACCTTCGCGGAGAGCCGGAGAAGAGAAAGGACTGCATGAGTTAAAGTTAATCCGTTGGTAAGCTTTCTCATTGGGGGAATAATGAAATGCCTACATACCTCGCCCAGGGATCCCAGATGAGGCGAAATTTGTCTGAAGTGTCTAGAATAGTGCTAGAGATTTTTTCCTGTGCCATTATCCAGGATATCTTAAGCTTGGTTTGGCGGAAGGAAACTGAGTGTGATTTCCACGCATGGGCAAGAGTAATCTTGGCTCCCAGGAGGATGAAGTGGATGAGGCAGTTGGTCAATTTAGGAACCTTTGGGATTTTGTTATTAAGAAGCGCTATGGTGGGGTCTTGCGGTACAGAAAAGCCAGTGGTTTTACGGATTAGGTTAAAAATTCTGTTCCAGAACCCTCTAATTTTGGGACATTCCCAGAGAGTGTGGAGGAGGGACCCAGTGAGCCCACAACCTCTGAAGCACAATGGGGAAGATTGTGGGTAGAATTTGGTGAGTCTGGTAGGAACCAGGTACCAGCGAGAGATTACCTTGAGGTCTGCCTCTGTTAGGGAGGTGTTGAGTATGCCTTTGTACGATCGGGCAAAGTTTGAGTGCCAGGTGTCCAGATCCCAATCAAATTGTAGGTCGTGCTCCCACTTTAGCATGTAAGCCGCTTTTCCCTGTGGGTCAGCTAGCGCTGAGTAGATAAGGGAAATTCCTCCCCTGACGCCCATGTCTGAGGAGCACCAAAGTTCGTATTGAGTGACTGAGAGCGGATTGGCTGAGGCTTTCCAAATTTCCCTCAGGAAGTGTGTCAGTTGATGGTAACGAAAGGTTTCGGATGATGGCATGTCCAATTTGGAGATGCAGTATTTGAGAGAGATGGGACCGTTGTTATTGAAGTATTGTCCTATTCTGTAAAGGCCCTTATCGAGCCACCATCCAAAAGCCTTGATGTTGAGTCCCGGGGGGAATTGGGGGTTGTGGAAAATATGAGCGAGTGGATGCCAGGGGGAAATGAGATGGGTATTTTTATGTAGAGAATCACAAAGGGACATTGAATGAGAGAGTGTAGGTGAAAGGATCGGGGGTCGGTCTTTGTGTGGTTTCCAGACTAGGAAGTCCAGGGTGTGGTTGGGGGTCGCCTGTCTTTCTATGTCCACCCAGTCTGGTTTTGGTCCCTTAAAGTAGATTGCTGAGAATTGGCATAATTGTGCCGCCTGATAGTACCACCAAATGTTAGGGAGGCCCAGGCCTCCTTTTTTCCTAGCTCTAAATAGAACTTTTTTAGAGAGGCGATGACCCTTCCCCCCCCAGATGAACCGGATGATGGAGGATTGTAGTTTGTCCAGTGCACCTTTTTTGATGGGAATAGGGAGCGCCTGGAAAAGGTACAGAAGTTTGGGTAATAACGTCATCTTGACCGAGTTGACTCTGCCAAGCCAGGATAATTTGTATAGAGACCACTGTGTAAGTTCATCTGAGAGCTTCTTGAACATAGGGGGAAAGTTGTGTTGGTACAGGAGATCTATTCTAGGGGTGAGGGATACCCCCAGGTAGGGGAGAGAGGAGGCACACCAGGTGAAGGGGAAGTGAGCTTTAAGTCTGTTAACCAGATCCTGGGGGATTGTGACGTTTAACGCCATTGATTTTGCCATATTGACATGGAGGCCTGAGATCGTTCCAAAGGAATTGAGGAGTTTGAGGATGTTGGGGGTGGAAATGAGAGGAGAAGAGATAAAAAGGAGGACATCATCCGCGAAGAGGGCGCATTTGTGTGTGCGTTGACCGCACTTTATTCCGTGGATGTCTGGGTTTTGCCTAATAGCCAGGGTTTCTATCGCTATGGCGAAGAGGATGGGAGATAGTGGGCATCCCTGTCTGGTGCCTTTCAAGATTGGGAATTGGTCGGATAGGTGACCTTGTAGTTTAATCTGAGCTTTAGGGGAGGAGTACAAGGAGGAGAGGGTTCTGAGGAATTCCGGGCCGAATCCCCATCTCTGGAGGGTGGAAAAGAGGTATGGCCAGGTGACCGTGTCGAAGGCCTTTTGGAGGTCTATTGAGAGAACATATCCTGGTTGGGGGGGGTTCCCATCCCAGGAGGATTGCATAAGGGAGATTAAGTCCACCGCCCTCCTGATCTGGTCCGGTCCCTGTCTCCCCGGGATGAAGCCCACCTGGTCCTTGTGAACGTAAGAGGCTATAAAGGAGGACATTCTATTTGCAAGGATTTTTGTCATAATTTTCAAATCATTATTAATTAATGAGATAGGTCTATAATTGCCTACTTCACTTGGGTCCTTGCCCTGTTTCGGAATCACCGAAATAAATGCTAGGTTTGCAGCAGGTTCTAAGGTGGCGCCCCCTCGCAGGGAGTTGAAGAGACGGACCAGATGAGGAGAGAGGACTTCAGAAAACTTTTTGTAATAGAGGGCGGAGAATCCGTCTGGGCCTGGAGCAGAGTCTGGCTTAAGGTTTTTAATGACCTCAAGAACTTCCTTTAATTGGAAGGGGGATTCCATAATGGACCTATGGGATTCTGAGATTCTGGGAAGACAGATGTCATTCAAGAAGGAGTCAACAGATTCTGGGTCTTCTGGGGGTGAGGCCGAGTAGAGTTTAGTGTAGAAGTCCTGGAAGGATTCCAGAATTCTTTGGGGGTTCTGGGTGAGGGTACCAGACAGGGATTTAATTTTGGGGAGGGTGAAATTTCTGACCTTCGGGGATAGTTTAGCCGCCAGACGAGGGCCAATTTTGTTGGCCTGAAGATAAAATTTCCCGCTTAGCCATCTCAGATGCCTGTCGGCATTAGATGTCAGAGCTAAGTTCAGAGCCACACGGGCGGAATCCAGCTGTGCCAAGGTAGCGGGAGTGGGGTTAGTCTTATGTGCTTTACTGAGTAATTCGAAATCTAACTCAAGTTTATCTATTTCCTCCTTTCTTCCTTTTTTAAGTGTAGAGGCTAGCTGTATCATTTTACCTCTCAGGACCGCTTTATGGGCTCCCCAGAGGGTGCTTGGAGATGTGTCTCCAGTATCATTAAGAAGGAAAAACTCTTGGATTTCCCTTTCCATCAAAGTGCAGTGGACTGGGTTAGAGAGGAGAGATTTACTCAGGCGCCATTGTGGCGGACCTGAGGACGATAAGGAGCTAGAGATTCTGAGGGTAACCAGCGAGTGGTCCGACCACGGAACTTCTTGTATTGTAGCTTTGGTGGCAGTGTGGATGTCAGAGTTGGGGATAAATATGTGATCTATTCTGGCAGATGTTTTATGGGGTGCGGAATAGTGGGTGAAGTCTTTGCCAGTGGGGTTCAGTTCCATCCACACATCAATAAGACCATGATCGTGGAGGAGGCGTGCTATTCTGAGACTTTGTTTGGGTGGCTTCCGCATTTGGGATCTAACGTGAGGGGATTTGTCGAGAGAGTGGTCGAAAGCAATGTTCGAGTCACCTCCTACAATGATTTTGCCTTCCAAGTGCGGGGATAGGGTCAAGAGCATGGAGGCGAAAAAGTGTGCTTGGTTCTGATTAGGGGCGTAGTAAGAGAGGAAGGAATGCATTACCCCTTCAATGACCCCTTTAACAAGTATGAACCTGCCTTCCTTGCCTTTGATCGTGTGGATATGGTTGAAAGGGATCCGTTTCGCAATAATAATGGCAACCCCTCTCTTTTTTGTTTCAGCATTTGCGAGGTAGAAAGTGGGGAAGTTACGGTGAAGGAAAGAGGGGGTGAAGCTGGAGGGGAAGTGGGTCTCCTGGAGAAGGACAACATCAAGACTTCTGGAGTGGTAGCTTTGCAAAGCCTTACGGCGTTTAGAGGGCGAATTAAGTCCCTGTGTGTTGTGAGAAGCAACTTTTAGAAAAGGTTTGCGAGTATTTGTGTCAGTCATGGGCGGCAGGGAGAGGTTGCGGTGATGCAAATGTGGAGCTTACCTTTGAGTCGAGACGACTGGACGCCTTTGAAGATGGAGCAGGTGCTTGGAGGCTCTTTAATGCGTGGCCGGGGAGAGATCTCCGCGAAGGTTCCTGAGAGAGGGAAATGGGTAGGCGAAGGGGGAGAGGAGAGATCCAGAGAGGTAGAGTAGGGCATAAGAAGGCTAGGAAGGAAGACAAAGAGGTCAATAATACAATCCACTTCTTTTGTCCTCTTGGAAACTCCAAATGTTTTCGTTCCACCAAAATGTCTTCTCCTTCTTCATCAATTTTTTTTATCACAGCGGGCTTGCGTATCACATTATGATTGTGGCATGATTCTGCCAATTTTGTTCTTGCTTCCATTAAATCAAATCTATAATGAATTTGTTTTGGCCGATATTTTAGAATCATACTGTGATATGTTTCTATAACCCCGGTTTGACAAAAAAAAGATCCTTTTTTCAATTTGGCATCTAGTACAATTGTGGACAATGCATGAAATGGAACAGTTAACCAGGGAACCAGGGAACAGTTGGAGAATCCTCATTGATCTCATCATGCAAGCATTTGTGCTCTACATCTCCAATTTTCCATACATGAACATTTACAACATGATGTATTACAGATTGCCAACGTTCTTTAAAAACAGTCTCGTTTCCTTGACAACTTCTACTACACCAACAGAAATGAGTCAGTATGGATGGCACCCATGACAAAAGTGCACAATTAATTTTTTTGGGGAAAATTTTAACCAATTTTCGTTTAAAATTTTTAACGTAATGCCAAATATCAAATTGATGATTAATATTTTTCATTGGTTGATAGAAATTTTCGAATGCCAGTGTGTCGATCTGTTCCTACAAACTGAATATCCAATTTTTTGTCAATTATACAATCTAAACTTCTCCATAGCAACCGATGAAGTAGTTTGTGACAGCTGCACTAATTCAAAGTCCAAATTTTTTTGGGAAAAGAGATCCATGAAGGTGTAAGTGGACCAAATTCCTACGCACCTCTCATTCTCATATCTCCAAATAACTCATTACTTAGCCTCCCTCTCACCAACGCTCACCCTGTCAAAACCCACCCTTTTCGAGATTATATGCTCCCAAGGACCACACCAACGGCAACTTATATCTGATATATACCGCATATTGCAGGAAAACCTCCCACTTTCCACTGACCCCCACTCCTACACGATCAAATGGTCCCAAGTTCTGCAGCAACAACTCTCACCTGCGCAGTGGGCGAAAATTTGGTCATCCACTTCCAAAATCTCTCGATGTGTGGCACAAAAAGAGACTGCTTATAAGGTGTTATTTTTCTGGTACAGGACCCCTGAAATATTACATAGATATGACTCTTCTCTCTCTCCTCTGTGCTGGAGATGTGGTAAACTCAGAGGCACTCATTTTCACATCTTTTGGCAGTGTGAAAAGATCACACCCTTCTGGTTTATGGTTGCAACTATACTTCAACAGGTCTTTGACATAACCGTCCCACAGGATCCTGTACATCTCCTTCTAGGCCTCCCATTTCCTGGTATGGGTAAGGCCTCCAACAAATTGGCCTCGTACATTCTACTGGCAGCTAAAAGAGCCATCCCAGCATGCTGGTTATCACCTTCCCCCCCCTCACAGAGTCAATTTATACAGAATATTAGTGAAATTCGCAGAATGGAACACATGACAGCACTGATAGAGGAGGATGCCATGGATAGGTTTACTAAGATCTGGGACCCCTGGGATCACTCAGTATATGGCACCCTCCAGGGGGAATCCTTGACCGACCCTCTCGCACCCCAGATCTGATTCTACCGAACTCCCCTCTCTTCCCCTCCTCCTCTATCAGTACTCAGCCCCCTCCTCTCACTCACATATATAGCCGACTAAGCAATCAATGTTGATGTTTGAAATGATAACGATTGCTAGGATGATCACCATATATAGTGGTATACCCGCCTGACACCTATATATTCTACTGTAATACTGGATCTTTGTTTTCTTTGTGTTTATTTGGTTTTCTTTTTCCTTTTTTTTTTTTTTTTTTCTTTTTCTTTCTTATATATTATTATTTTATTTTCTTGGTTATTTACCAATACCCGGCCTACGAAATGCTCTGTAATGTTAATAACATTTACGAATGTGTTTATTTGTTCCTGAACTACTGTACGGTATCTATTGTTACGATGTACCTGTTCACTTTTCTTTTCAATAAAAATACAATTTAAAAAAAAAAGAAGGTGTAAGTGGAGTATTTGGCTGAAAAACCAGGGCACATTGACCATTCCCTACAAGAAAAAATGGTTTTGCAGTCAAATCATCAATCACATTTGAAATATTCTCTTGCCAACTGTGATCAATTGCTTTAAAGATGTACACATTTTGCGCACGGTTGTAGGAAGAGTTTCCAAACATCTGTATGGATCTGCATAGATCGAACATTTCGCGAACTTTGGCATAGCTTCCTCCACTTACACATAAGCAAAATGTTACCCGCTGGATATTGCTTGATTTTGGGCTGGCTTTCCCACAACTTCAAGCGATGTGAACTCAAACAGGTAGAATACACATAAACCATCGTACCGACAATTTTTTTTTCAATTGTCTTAATGCATGAAAAACATTCTGTATCAGGACAATGCATTGCATATAGCAGTTCATCAAGGCTGCTTTTAAACACAATGAATTTTTTTTCCTTCACTAAATTTAATGGATGAGGAAATCTTTTTTCTGTTTGTCTTTCCTCTACACTTTCACAAATACTCGGATCACTTTTTTGTGGTGTTTCACATTCTGACTCATGAAAACTTGGGTCGTCACCTTAGGCCAATTTTCTTCTTTTACTACCAAAGTCTGGACTATCAATATACGGATTAAAATTGCCTTAGTTTTCTGAGGTATTTGTGAAGGTGTAGACAAGATAGATGATGGTGATAGAGGGGTCACTGGTTGCACTTCACATGTTTTTGGCTGACGTTCAGGTGTTGACATGTATGGTGGTGTCATTGAACCCATAGAATAAGAATGATCGAATGATATAGATCGTGGACTTGCTATTTTGTAATAACTGCCCTCTGATTCCGACAATGTAAAATCAAATAGGTCAGTTTGTGTTGCAGCTTTGTTCATTGACACATTTGAACATTGACTACATCTACTCCTGCCTAAGGAAGTATTTGAACTTCCCTCCTTCACGGAAGCTGCATTTCAAATTTTTTCCAATCTGTTTAGCCATTTATTCCCCGTTGCTGTTTGGGTTGATAATTCGTTGAAAATTGTTGGCAACGATTGTGGTTTAAGTTTTCTTATTGTTCCCTTTAATTGGAAACAATCACTTTCAAAGTGAACTGAACACATTCGGTACAAGTCTTGGCGAATGTCTGCTTTAATAAGCGGAATGTAATCTTGTATCATTCCTTGCCCGCATTTTCCAGCCAAACTTGAATTTGCTGATCATCCCTCAGAAAGCCATGATAACTAATGTTGTCTTTTTTTGTTTTTGAAGTGCTGTAGTTGGTGCAAAATTTGGCAAAGCACCCTGGCATTTCTACTGAATACATAAAAAGATTTAGTTAGTGTATACACAATTTTTTAGCTTTGGTAGAGTTGGCTAAAAAATGTATGGAAATAAGAAATTATAAAACATGTAAAATTAAAACAATGTTTAGATCTTAAAATATAATTTATAAATACTATTTTTAATATTTTATTATACAAAAAATGATGCTATATTCATACACTATAAATAATTAACACAAACTAAACATAAAGTTATCTATAGCCTGATTAGAAGAGACTATTCTTATAAATATTATTTCTTATTTTATTAAAAACATTATAAAAAAAGAAAACAAATACAATAAATTATTTCAATAAAAATCTTTATTTAATTTAAATCACACATGAATGATACAGCCAAATAAATACAAAGCAAAATAAAAATTTATGAGAGAGAGCGCGAGAGATAGAGACAGAGGGGGAGGGAGAGAGAGGGGTGAGAGAGAGACAGGGGGGAGAGAGGGAGACAGAGAGAGAGAGAGAGAGGGGAGAGAGAGAGGGGGGGCAGAACAAAGGAGAGAGAGAGGCAGAGCGAAGGAGAGAGAGAGAGAGAAGCAGAGAGAGAGAGGGGGGAGAAAGGAGAGAGAGAGAGAGAGGAGAAATAGAGAGAGAGAGAGAGAGGGTGAGAGGGAGAGGGGAGACAGAGAGACAGAGACCGAGAGAGAGAGACAGAGACAGAGAGAGAGAGAGAGGCAGAGCGAAGGAGAGAGAGAGGCAGAGCGAGAGAGAGAGAGGAGAAAGGAGAGAGACAGAGAGAGAGGAGAAAGGAGCGAGAGAGAGAAATAGGGGAGAGAGAAAGCAAACAAAAGAAAAATAAAGAAGAAAGAGAAGTGATAGAGAGATAATTTGCAGAACACGTGAAACATTATACATTACAAAAAATTCATGCTTTTGACATTGATCAAAAACACTTGTCAGAGAGAAAGAGATAGACAGAAAAAAGGGAGAGAGGAGAGAGAAAGCTAAAGAAACAATAATGTGTGTGTGTGTGTGTGAGAGAGAGAGAGAGAGAGAGAGAGAGAGAGAGAGAGAGAGAGAGAGAGAGAGAGAAGGCGGTATAGAGAAGGGCAAAGGCGGTATAGAGAAGGGAAAAGGGGGTATAGAGAAGGGAAAGACAGATCAAAAGAGAAGGGAAAGACAGATCAAAAGAGAAGAGAAAGACAGAAGCAAAAGAGAAGGGAAAGAGAAGGGGGGGAAAAAGGAGGTAAAAAGAAGTGAAAAACAAGGAAAGAGAAGGGAAAAAGAGGATAAAGAGAAGGGAAAAGGAGGTATAGAGAAGGGAATTACACTGCAAAAGAGAAAGGAAAGAGAGAAAGAGAAGGGAGAGAAAGATAAAAAAAATAGATAATTTGCATAACACATTGCATGAAACATTAAGAATTCAAAAAACTTTTCAAAAACAATTGTCTTAGAGAGAGACAGAGAGAGAGAGGGGGGGGTCGAGAGAGAGAGAGGGGGGGTCGAGAGAGAGGGGATCGAGAGAGAAAGAGAGAGGGGGATCGAGAGAGAAAGAGAGAGGGGGAATCGAGAGAGAGAGGGGGTTGAGAGAGAGGGGGGGTTGAGAGAGAGAGAGAGAGGCAGAGAGAGAGAGCTCCGGGTAAGCCTGCAGGATGACTTGCAAGCGAAAAGAATCTGCCGCCCCCAAGAAATTGGACAATTTCTTTATACAAGTAGGCCACGATCCGTGGCAAAATGGCGCCGGAACACAATCAGCCTCTCCCTCCTCAGGCAGCTCCCGCTCAGCTATATCCAGCCCTGGAAACCTGGACACAGACCCTCAGGGATCACCAGGGGCCTCCACGATACTCTCACGCAGCCCAGCCAAGTCCAAACCACGGATGGCAGCAAAGGCCTTGCGGGTGAGCACATGTCAGGACTCCATGGAGGAGACCAGAGAACTGATTGACCCCTTCACTGCCTTCCCCACTGCTGACAAGCCTATCTCTGACACGCTACACATGCTACACTGCATTAATAACTTTAAAACTGAGGTTGGGGAGCTGGGCACAGGAGTAGACCACATTGAAGGCAAAATGGGGGAGTTTGCAGCTTCACACAATGATATGATTGACGCGCATAGCGACCAAGCTGAAGAAGTAACATGGCTTAAGGCTAAAGTCGCAGACCTCGAGGATAGATCTCGGAGGAACAACATAAAAATCAGGGGGGTCCCAGAAGCAATCCTCCCTGCACAGTTGCAACAATACACCCAAGACCTGATGAAAGTCTTCCTACCTTCAGTAGCCCCAACTAAAATGCAGATCGATCGGATTCACAGACTGCCAAAACCCACTTTCCCCCCTTGACAATATTCCTGTGATGTTCTGATGAAAGTACACTTCTATCAGACAAAAGAGCAACTCATGTCTGCGTTTCGCAAACACCAACAGCCTCCGGAGGAATATGCACATATACAACTGTTTGCTGACCTCTCACAGTTTACGATGCAGAAACGTAAAACCCTCCTTCCAGTGACTAAAGCCCTACGAAACCACAACATCCCATACAGATGGGGCTTCCCTGTGAAGCTTACTGTAACCCACGAGGGCAAAAGCACAGTAGTTACCTCCATTGAAGAAGGCCTTAAGTTACTACGCCTCCTTGACATCCTCCCTGTAGCATTCTCGGAGGATGCATCTGCCAACTCCTCCCAAAAGGATCGCCTCCAGCAAGAGTGGCACACTGTCACTAACAAGAAGAAAAACAAGAAGCGCAACACTTGATTTTGTGAACCTGCGGTTAGACATATTTTCCAAATGACAATGTTCCTGTTGCACTGAGGGCTCTCAGTGCTTTCCTTTTTCACCCCTCCGAAGACAGGGACACACCCATGGCTATTAACATAATATCCTTTAATGTAAATGGCCTTAACCACACAGCCAAAAGGGCCTCTGTTTGGAAAGAAGCTACCAAGCTTCATGCAGATGTCCTATGCATCCAAGAGACTCACTTTGCTGCTGACAATGCACCCCAACTCCGGCATAAGCAATTCCCTCATATCTTCCTCGCCTCTGGTCCTACTAAACAAAAAGGAGTGCTTATTGCCATAAAGGACTCGATCGCCTTCACCTTGAAAGAACTACACCCGATCCAGCTGGCCGATATCTCATTCTACTTGGCGAACTCAATAATAAACGCTTTACCATAGTGAATCTGTATGCACCAAATTCACATCAACTCCGCTTTCTGAAGAGACTGTACCGCAAAATTGCTGCTATCAAATGGGGCTCTCTGGTCATATGTGGGGACTACAACTTATCACCAGACCACTCCATTGATACCATAGCTACAGCAAAGCATTCGCCACCTTCTCTCCAACCCCTATTGCATGCAGAAGATGCGCTAAAAATTGAAAATATCACCAAAAGATGTGGTGTATAGTAATGTGCTAATAAAGTGAATATAAGTGAGAGTTGCCTATGTGGCTAGTGCGTTTCTCATGAGTGTGTACACAAAGAGAAGCTGTGTGAAAACAGCCTCTGTTGGTATACCGTATATATGAGAAAAGTAAATAAATAAACACCCGGCTGGGCTGTTCAAATTTGGGTGAAAATTTATAAGTGACAACACCAAACTGAGTCACTATCAAGACAACTGAGTTGTGGTGTGAAATAAAATAAAAAATCTTATTTGAAAAAGTGAGCAATATTAGTGCCAAAAGTTGTTTAAATTAATAAACAACTGACAGAGCATCTAGTGACACATTAACCGATTCAACAGTTAAAAATGTGAATAAAAGTATAAACTATATAGCTGTAAATATACAATTAGTGAACCCCTGTGCAGGAGACTAGGCAAACAAAAACAAATAATGCAAACAATAAGTGCAAACAAATAAATGCAAGCAAACATTAATGCAAACACCCTCCGGGGCATCCAGCATTATACCGGTGCCATAGCAGACAATATAAGGTTGCCAAAGATAAAGCACTCAACGCAACAAATGAGTCCCGTATTTATAACAGTCTCTGTGACATCTCCAAATACATTCGTATAAACGTGACTTGTATGACACCACAGAAATAGTGTAGAGACCTCCACCATAGGGCACACTTGTCTCCTTACCGGAACTGAATGGTCCCTTTTTAGGGGGACCGTTCACACAGGTGGCTTTCAACCCTAGCCAAGGGTAAACTGTAGGGGACACCCGAAATCCTGCCGACCTGGATGGCTCCTTTAGGATATCTCTAAAATTGGGATCCTCCAAGTGTCTCCGCTCAGGGCCAGTTGCAGTAGTCACAAGCGTATTGGAACCAAGGGAAATCAAGAAAAAGCTCCCATAGCATAAAATCCAAGGGTATTTATTTGTGTAAAAACAAAGAAAACACTTACAGTGTATCAATCAGTAAAAGGCATGAAGCGAGCCGGCCGGTCTCGCGTAAACAGCCCGTGGTAACGGGATCACGTCGTGCTGCGGTGGCGTCAAGACGTAGCTCCTCCTCCCTACGCGTTTCGTCATCAAAGGACGTCGTCACGGGGCACGGGCTGCGTCATGACGCACCGCATTATATACAGACACTAATCAACCAAGCCTCAATGTGAGTCCCGGACTTGGGAACAGCGTCCGCCATTTTAGAAGAGGGAAAAACGCTCAAAACCTCATAGGTACTGAGGGAAAAGTTTGTATTATAATTATTATTACCAACATCAGAAAAATGGACTACGCCATCTCTAACTTGGAAGAAACACTCCTAAAGAGTGCAAATTACGTGGTAAGTTGGTAAGGGGGATGGAGGCAGGTGTGAGGACGTAGGGCGGCGATGCAACGCAGAGGGAGGGGCGGGACCTAGGACACGAAGGCCGGATGGAGAGGAAGAGGTGCACGCCGTGCTATAGACGCCGCAGACGTGACATCCTCGCATGAAGCTCCGGGTCATAGAGGAGTGGAGGATGCGGCGGCGCTAAGCGGGACACGGAGACGCCGGTACAGACGCCCAGAAGGGAATAGCCGACCGTAGGACAGCAGGACTCCGCTCCCCCCCAGAACAGCTGCTCCCTCCTTCCCACCACCCAGGAAGACAAGAAAGGCAAGACAGCTGCAGTGGCGAAGAAGGGTAAGACCCCAATGAAGGGGAAGAAAAGTGAAAGCCAACCTGTGGGGTAAGTCTCATACCACAAAGAAAACGCCTGTGATTTATCCGGAGACATTGTTTGGGGCAAGTGAGCTATATGAATGTAAAAAATTTTTTGAAGATTAATGAACCTACCATACCAACTTTTTACGCTTTACCAAAAATTCACAAATCAACCACCAACCCCCCCGGACGCCCCATTGTGTCCAGCTGTCACTGCCTAACTGAAAACGCGAGTGCTCTTGTTGATAAATATCTTTCACCTCATGTTTTATGCTTACCCTCGTATGTCAGGGACACACTTCACCTTTTAAAGCTATTGCAAAATATGACTCTACCTCCAAACACATGGCTAGTGACCTTGGACGTTGAATGTTTATACAACTGTATTCCGCACGATAGGGGTTTAGATGTCATCCGTGACCTCCTCCTTGAACGCGGACCTCAATTTGACAGATATGCCAACTTTGTGCTGGACCTTCTTAAATTCATTCTCACCAAGAATCATTTTATGTTTGGTAATTCCCACTACCTCCAGGTGCAGGGTGTGGCTATGGGGACCAAATGTGCGCCCTCATACGCCAACCTGTACCTGGGGGGGTGGGAACGATACCTTTTTTCAAAATTAACATCAATTCATAAATCGTATATACTACATTGGTTTAGATATATCGATGACATTTTACTATTATGGTCAGGCTCACACTCTGATCTAGACCAATTCTTCGAATTTCTAGGCATTAACAACTTCAATCTAAAATTTACTCTCGAATCCAGTCAGCGGTCTGCCAATTTTCTTGACCTAACTATCAATATTGATAGTTCAGGTCGTATTAACACGTCCTTATTTAGAAAGCCCACAGCTGGAAACACCATTTTACATGCTGAAAGCGCTCATCCTCAATCTTTACTTAATAGCATTCCCTACAGTCAGTATCTCAGGATCAGACGTAACTGCACCTCAGACGCCGACTTTCATAAAGCATCTAATGAACTATACTCCAGACTAATCAATAGAGGCTACAGCCGCGCACTCCTCAAACGATCGTTTAATAAGGTCAAGAACCTAGACAGACTTCAACTGATTCACAATACCAGAAACCTTACTAACACTCAACCTGTTAGACTCATTACTCGCTTTTCATCAATGCATACCCAAGTCCGTGAGGTTGTCAATAATTTTTGGCCCCTATTACTTGCTGACCCTATAGTCAGCAAGTTTATAGGTTTACGCCCTGACATCACTTATAAAAGATGCCCCTCACTTCGTGACCGTCTTACCAGAAGCCACCATGCTCCATTAACGACTCAGATTCGTCTTGAAAATCGCACATACCCTTGCGGGTCATGTGACATGTGTCAATATGTTTCTAATTCCAAGGTCACTTCATTACCTAATGGATCCTTCCATGAAATTTCTCACCATGTAAATTGTAGAACAATAGGCGTTGTATATCTTGCCACCTGCACCTGTGGGTGTTTCTACATTGGCAAAACCAAGCGGCCCTTTCAGGTCCGAATACGTGATCACATCAAACCTACTTTAAAACGCATCACCACCACAGCCATTAATAGAAA
The DNA here is from genome assembly GCA_028564925.1 of Lithobates sylvaticus. Lineage (NCBI taxonomy): Eukaryota > Metazoa > Chordata > Amphibia > Anura > Ranidae > Lithobates > Lithobates sylvaticus. Next base: position 519,874,109 of record CM053028.1, on the reverse strand, counting down.
TCTTGGTCTAGCACATAACTATGATCCTCAACACGTATGTTTCTCGGCACTTGAACATGTCGAGAGGAGGAGGCATTGATGAGAAACTTTTGCAACTTGAAACTAGATGGATACACAATCTTAATGCTGTTAAATATCCTGGCCTGAATGAATATATAAGCTTTAAATCTTTTTTATGATTCATCTACCCAGATATATCTTTATTGTTATCTATGTACCCCTTCTGGCTGCACTCCGGGGTCCAGGCCGTCAGCATGGCCGCCTCGGGGCGCTCGGGCACTGTCACAGCCGCATTTTATAGACTATTGAATGTTTGCATGCCCTTTATCTATTTTTGCATACTCTGATTACAAGTTTACAATGTTGTTTACATATATATCTCAATCAATTGTATTGTCTTCCAAAGTGATTATCTTGACCTTCTGGCCTTTATCTGACCAGTACACCACTACACATCTCATATCCTTCTTGGTCTTAAGTTAATCAATCATGGCCCAAAACATATATATTATTTTATCATTTTCAAATATATGTGTTTACTATTTGAAATTATTGCTAAGTCTTTGCTTTGCAGGCTCATCTTCATGCCGCCTCATTTGGGACCCCACTAATAATGGGATAGATCGGGTCCTGGCCTTCCCTTCCCGCCTCATCACCTGCCGCTGTCCTCTTCCCTTTACGTCCACCATGTGGCACAATGCGTGGTCCGGCCCAGTTATGGATCCCCCACTTTCGCTTTTTCCATCCATGGTCATTTATACTTCCTTATCGCATTGGAATCTGTTTGGGCACCCCAGGGTTGCGATCTCACAATTGCAGCCCGCCCAGCCTCTTTGCCTCTACACTTCCCTCCTGCTCCACTTCCACCTGGTACCTTCCAGCTCTGCTTCCACCTCTCTCCCTTGGAACTTTTGGATTTCCACTCTTTCCATAGGAATCAGCACATTCGTTCCTGGACCTATGTTGCTGGCTTACCCTCAGTACCCATCCTGTCCACAGGTGGGTTCCTGAGCATAGATCTATCTGTGTGCGCGCGCGGAGAGCGGCGTGCGCATCCATCGGTCCCGCAGCACTCTGGGAACTGTAGGCAAACGCGCCAGCGCTTTTGCGCATGCGCGAACGGCTTCCTTGCCCGCCGCCTCATCACGGTTTACCAGGATCAGGTGTGGAGGGCTTATAAAGCCTGCTTAGCCTTCACCACTCCAGGTGATGGACACTGGAGCGCCATTTTTCTGGGATCATTGCTATTTCAGGTTTGATACTCTTGTTTTCAGTCCTTTTCCTTCACACTTTATCCATATCCTGAATTTATAAACTTGAAATCTACTTATACCTCTCATTGTCCCCTTTTTATAGCCACTGGTCTTTGATCATTCTTGGACCAACTACAGTGCATACCTGTTGATTTTCCAAACAGTCTGGGCTCAGGCTCTCTGCGTTCAGCCCTATTCACATAGACATATTATTTTCAGGTGAGCTTTCTCACTCTCCATCTTATATACGTATTTCTGAATTTTTATTTCTTAATTCGTTTCTTTTTTGTTGCCCCATTAGTGGCTCCCCAATAACATTATACAGACTTTCCCAGGATCCCTTTTGTCTGGCGCTCCATACACATGATCAATTCTACCTATTTTATAGTGGTAAGTTTTTGCAATTTTTAGGCTATGTTAGCCATGCATGGCAATTAACTTTCAGTGTTGCCATTCCATAATATGTATTGTTATCTACTATACCTCACTAGGCTCCCTTTAGGCCCTCGGCAGTTCCTCACCTTATGGGAACTTGTACTTGACCACATCTGCGACCCAAGTGGGTGTTCCAGCTGCTCTGGGGTACGTTTTGTTTGTCACCCTTGGGATTTGATGGGCTCAGCGCCGGGTGTTTGTGTGTGGGGGAGGGGTGATATGGCCTTGTGGTGACATGCTTGCTGTGTTCCTGCTTGTTAAACAAATTTGCATTGATTGAGCTATATAATTAACTTTTTGCTTTTTATATTTTCATAGACTCATTCCTCATTGGTACAAAGTTACTTATTGACCCTGAAGAAGCCATTGTATGGCGAAACATGTCGGTCAGCTCTCTCTAACAGCCCTATTGTACCCAGGATCTATACAACCACTATAGACCCTTTTTATTAAACCCCTGCCAACATTGTATATACTTGGTCCCTCAGTCATTTCTGAGCCCCTTGTTCCCCCATTGCATGCTTGGGACTCAATCTGACTGGCGGACCAATCCCAGTATACTTCCCTTTTGTATATTGTATGTATTTTGAACTTGTTGTCTGCCTCTATCTATATGTTTGTCAAATTGATTGTTAACCACCTGAGACCCAGGCCAATTCTGACATTTCTCTCCTACATGTAAAATTCCAAATTTTTTTGCTAGAAAATTACATAGAACCCCCAAACATTATATATGTTTTTTTAGCAAAGACCCTAAAGAATACAATGGCGGTCGTTGCAATTTTTCGAACGCGTTTTTTTCAGAAAAAAAACAGTTTCCTGCTTTAAAAAAAAAAAACAAACAGTAAAGTTAGCCCAATTTTTTTGCATAATGTGAAAGATGAAGATACGCCGAGTAAATAGATACCCAACATGTCACGCTTCAAAATTGCATGCGCTTGTGGAATGGCGCCAAACTTTGGTATTTAAAAATCCCCATAGTCGACGCTTTAACATTTTTTACTGGTTACATATTTTGAGTTACAGAGGAGGTCTAGGGCTAGAATTATTGCTCTCGCTCTAACGTTCGCGGCGATACCTCACATGTGTGGTTTGAACACCGTTTTCATATGTGGGCGGGACTTACGTATGCGTTCGCTTCTGCGTACGAGCTCGCGGGGACAGGGCGCTTTAAATTTTTTTTTTTCTTTTTATTGTTCATTTTACTTTATTTTTTTAGTTCAACAACTTTTAAAAAAAAAAAAAAAATATTTGATTACTTTTATTCCTATTACAAGGAATGTAAACATCCCTTGTAATAGGAATATTACACGATCGGACCTATTTACAGTGAGATATGGGGTCAATAAGACCCCACATCTCACCTCTAGGCTGGGAAGCCTAAAATCAAAAAAAAAAAAAAAACGATCACCGCTTCCCAGCGGAGGCGGCGCCGTTTTTTTTTGAATGCAGAGGCCGGGCGTGACGTCATAACATCGCGCCCGGCCTCCGAACGATCATAGAGACTCCGCCGACCATCTGGTCCGCCGGAAATCTCTATGATCATCATCCGGTGCCGGCGGATCCCGAGTCCGACTCACCGATGGAAGCGGTGAGTCGGTAGAAGCACCGGAGGGCGGCGGGAGGGGGGGGGGGGTCCCCCCCCGCCGCCCGTAAGAACGATCAAGCGGCGGAACAGCCGCTATGATCATTCTTATGGTGCAGGGAATCGCCGGCTGAAACCGGCAATATCTGAATGATGTCTGTAGCTACAGGCATCATTCAGATATACCCCTGAGACCAAAAAGACGTCATATGACGTATACTGGGTCTCAGGTGGTTAATAAATTATTTTGTTAAAATTTCTTTCAAAAAATTGCAAGTGCTACTTCTTTTGATCATTACCGCTATAGTCCCCTGTCTCAATCCTTGCTCATCCACCTATATTTATATAGTTGTACAGTAGATACATCAGAAGAAAACGAAGGACATCTGAGAAGTAAAAATGGACAGTGGGGTTTAATTTCAAAGGAGGAACAGACCCACCAAATCGAAACCTTCGAAGAAGAATTATTCATGCAGGTGTGTTTTGTTGTTAAGTGTTCCTGTGATAGTGCCCCAGGATTTGGCTGAAAAAAAGCACTCGGCGTGCTACCAGCAAGTGTTCTTAGAGTTAAGCAATAGCTACAGAGGATTAAATTACAGTAGTTTACAAGCAAATGAGGAGAGGAGACATGAATATGGAAGGAGAACTCTTCCCTTTAAACACCCATTAGATGGGTGGGTACCATTACTATGAATAAGGGGCTGGGGTTGGAGTTGTTGAACTGTTTATAAAAAATATTGACGGAGCTTAAAATTGAGAAAGGATTATGATTTCTAAATGCAAATAATTCTGAAATTGATATGGCATAAACTGTTATAAAACATGTAGTATTTAGGTTGCTGAATACTATTTTTCTTGAATTCAAAAGCTGAAGGTTTTACCAGGATTTAAGTTTTGTACAGTTACAGTAAAACCTTGGTTTGAGAGTAAGGCCTCTTTCATACGGCCGATTCGTTCAGATCCACATATCACTTTTTCAGGCGGAACTGAACGGATGCTCCATAGAGGTCTATGTGACATGTCCGCTGACATCCGACCCGATCCGACCCACTCCGATCCGAAAAAGTGTGACGGAGGAAAAAGCTATTTTTCCATCCGTCATTGGATCGGATCGGATGGCGACGGACTCTACGGTCCGTCGTCACCCGATCTCCCATAGGGGAGAGCGGCGCTCTGACAGGTCCATCCCTGCGCAGTGTGCAGAGACAGACCTGTCATCTTCCTGCTCAGCGGAGATCACTCCGGCGATCCCCGCTGAGCAAGCGGATATCAACGGGGCTTATCAGCACTGATCCGCCCCGTGTGAAAGAGGCCTAACTTGGTTTGAAATAGTTTTGCAAGACAAGCAATTTTTTTTTTATAAATGTTGACTTGATATACAAGCAATGTCTTCATATACAAGTAGCATTATGTCACAACTGAATATAAAAGAGAATAGAGGCATCTCTAAGTGTAGCAATATGGTTATATTTAATGGAAGTACAACATTTAGCAACATATTGCTACACTTAGAGGTGCCTCTCTTCTCTTTTATACATTGTAGCTCCTGATGGAGGCTTCCATTAGTGGATGGACATTTTATGGTTACACAACCTGGTCACATTCCTATAATCTTTTTATAAGGACTATAAACTGAGGGACCTATGAATAAATGGTTGTGGAATGAATCATTTGCATTTCCATTATTTCTTATGGAGAAATTTTCTTTGGATGCTTTGGATTACAAGCATGTTTCTGGAACAAATTAGGCTCGCAATCCAAGGTTGTACTGTATTTTGTTTCCTACTTCCTCTAAGCTGTGCCAGCAAAGCAGTGGGGTGACATGACCTGGGAAGATTTGGGGAAGAAGTAAAATTGGAGTTATAGTAACAAGCAGATTGGCTTCTAAAGGCAGACCTACAAAATGTACAGTCCAAGGACCAATAGGAAGGGCATTAATCTTGTGACGAGTTAAGTTAACTCCTCTTTCACACCCTTGGTTGCAGTCAAGAATCCAGAAGTCTCAACAAACATTGTATTTATTGATCCTGCTCCCCAGGATATAAAATGCATGTAGCATGTTATCCCCTCTTTCTAGGTGGTGTTGTTCCTGAGATACGTGATTGGCAGCATGCCCCATTACCCCCCCCCCCCCCATGCCACCACTGTACAATCATGCTTCTAACAAGGATTCTAACATGCTTCTAACATTTTTCTAACATATTTAGTTAGCAGTCCTTAGAGAAGCTTATCTTAAGCCCCAGTGGTGAAGCCACCAAATTGGAACAAAAAATGGATCTTCCTTACATTTCTGCGGTTAGAGGGGCTGTTACAGATATTTAGACATGAATGTATGCACTTGTATTCAATTTGTGTATTGCCTGTGAGAGTTCTCCTTTATAATGTATTATGCATGGGGGAAGCTGACTATGAGCCCTTTATCACTTTGCCATTCAAAGCAATATTTAACCCAAAAGCAATAATTTATTATATTGCAGCTCATTGAGTTATTGGCCAGATCACCAGGGGAAAAAAGCTTAAGGCCTCATGTACACAACAGCTGCTAAACTGAAGTTTAGGAGCAGTTGGTCATTTTTTTCAGCAGCTCTTGAACTCTCCTCTATGTTATGTTATGTGTACATGTACACTCATTCGTTTATATTAGTTTAGAGACAGTTGAGGTTACAGGCATTTTTAGAAAAGCAGAAAAACTGCATTCAGGACTGTAGTTTACTGGCATTTCAAATGCCAAATGCTTGCAACCGCGTGTAACTGCGGTAAACAGCATTTATGCGCATTTGCGTTTACAAGCGTTTTTAACTGCGCTCTCTGCTGCTGCTTTCTCTTCTCTCACAGAATGGCTAAAATAATTAATAATTTACTTGTTTTTCATGCATTGTGGACATTTGGGAGGGTCTCCTGAGATCACCTTTAAAAACACTGCTACCCTCAAACGCTCATAACTTGTTGCTAAACTCGCATAAACATGGTATGTAAAAGCTGTAAAACTGACGTTTTTTATGAGCCTTTAAAAAGAAAACAAATACAGTCACTACATCTAAGGATTGGTAAGCTGCAATATATAATTTTTTTTTGTTTCAGATTTAATATGGCTTTAAGATTCAGTTCCTTGATAAGGTTGAGGGAACTGAGCATGTTCAGTTTTTAGGAGGTTCAGTGAATCTAGCAAAAAGTAAAAATCTGAACATAGCATAGAACCTCTTTAACGTCTATGGAGCTGAATCTTGTTTTGTTCTACCCATTGTCAAGGCCAATGTCAGGACCTGGATCACCTTCTAGTGGCACTGTGGTTCCCAGAAAGGAAGGTTGTAGTTTCCCGATGTCCACTAGCAAGTGTCTCCCAGCAGCCAGCATATGCCAGTAACCAGTCCCCACCTGATGCTGGCTGCTGGGAGGGAATTTAGTGCCTCCTCTACTATTTCCTGTTGGTTCAGGCTGGGTTCACGCTGAAACATGCAGCAGCTCACAACAGGAGTCCGATGAGTCTCCATTCCCTGTTGCAGGTCCAATTTCAGCCCACATTTTGGGCTGAATTCAGACCTGAAATGGACCAAAAGATGCACAGGGCTCCTGTGAAGTTTGCACTGGAGCCGCTGCATAGATGTGTGAACCCGCTCCACAGGTGTTAACCCAGCCTCAGTGTTTTGCTCTGCTAGCCAGATCCTGCTTGCCATTAATACTGAGCCTGCTCTAGCCTTTTACTTATATCCTATAAATCCTGCTGCCTGGATTTAGCAAACTAACTATATACAAAATGGGGGGCACTGATCAACAGGGTAAAATTGGAAGGGGGGGACCAAGACTAGGATCAGGAACAAGGGAAGCAGGTGCAAGGCGGCACATTAAGGGGACCCCGTAGGCATGATATTTAAAGGAATTTTTAATTTTCATTGTTGCACTTTAAGCATCATTAAAATCACTGCTCCTGAAAAAACAATCTTTTTTTTATTTATTTTTTATTGATACATATGCCCCAGGGCAGTACCCAGACCCCCATACCCTTTTGTGGCCAATCACTTGCATATAATGCCGTTTTTTTTATTTACAATTTTTTTATGCAACTTTCAGCGGGGAAACCCATTGACAGCTGATGACTGTTGTTAAGGATGCCACGGCTGGCTTCCAGGTCCTGTTCCTTAACAACCAGCTTACACTGTGCCCTGATTGGGCAAAGCTTTGCCCAATCAGGGCACAGAATGCACTGTGCAGCGCTCAGTGCATTGCAGGGTGTTCCTCGGGGCGAACACCCTGCAAATTCAGGTGTTCGGCAAATAGGCCAACAGGCAAATGTTCAGCCAAAACTCATGCTCGGGCCAGACCATTTGCCCATCCCTGTTTACAAGCATCAGCCAAAGGGTCAGGCAGGCAAATTGACCAAATATAGCCAGTTTGTTCATCCATTCGCTGAACTGCAAACCGCATTGATTTGGGTCGAACTCACGATCATCCAAAGCTTATCTCTATATTTTTATATACAAAGGGGTTGTTCTAGAAGTTTGAAGGATGTTTAATAATTGTTGGCTTCAGAAAATATTTGAAGTCAACAGTTGCTTACAGTTTCAAGTTATGTTAAGTTATGTAGGACTCATTTCAAGAAGTGGTATTGAGTTTTAGGTTAAACTCACATACATTGTGGGGTGATGTTTTCAAACAAAGAATGTTGTGATTGGCAATTTGTATTAAACTGATTGATCCCTTACCCAATTCAAGTGCTACAGAACACAATCTCCAAAAAAACAGCTGGGTGTTGTTCAGTGGTTGGTGTGGTTCAGCATAAAGGTCAATGCTTTGGTGAAATGTTGGGGAGACTTAGCAGATTTATCTGACTGGAAGGCGACAATTCTCTAGATTTATTTTAAATGTTTGATTTGGATGAATTCAATTACAAGTGGTCTCTTGGTGTTTAAATTGCCCTTCTATATACCAGTTGACATCCATAGTGGAACTTCTGGCTCCACTTATTTAACCCAAACAAGCCTTATACCCTTGATAAGGTTTTTGGTAGGTTAGTGTGGTGTGAATTCAAGTGTAGCCACTAGTGCCACCAGTAACCACATTTTCTTTTCAGAATGGACTGTCCCATTAATGCTGAAATCAAGAAAGATATAAAAGAAACAAATCAATGCAGTTTTTTTCACAAATACATCATCAAATATAAAATACTTTTTATATTCAAAAATTGTAAGCATCTGAATCTGACCTGGTATCAGCCTCTGGCAAGCCTTGGTACAGCAGAGACTCCCGAACAACATATTCAGAGGGGGGTTCAGAACTTTTAGACCCAATACACACTATACAACTTTTGTTGTCTGATTTCCTTTAGATTTACTAAAACTATGTAGTCCAAGGGCCTGCCTGATTGCATACAAATTGAAACTCTTATGCCACATACACATGGCCGGAATTCTCGTTGGAAAAAGCTCTGATGGTTTTCCCGTCGGAATTCCGATGGAATTTCGCTCAAACTGCCTACACACGGTCACACCAAATTCTGACGGTCAGTAACACAGCGGCATAAAACACGTTTGACAGCACTATAAAAGGGAAGTTTAATGCTTCCGAGCATGTGTCAAATTGTTTCCGAGCATGCGTCGGAATTTTACGTGTCGGAATTGCATACACATGATCGGAAAATCCGATAGAAAGGTTTTCTGTCAAAAAAATTGAGAACAGGTTCTTAATCCAAAGTCCGTCGGAAATTCCGACAGAAAAAGACCGATGGGTATACACACGGTCGGAAAATCCGTTGAAAAGCTCCCATCGGACTGTTTCCATCGGAAATTCCGACCGTGTGTATGCGGCATTAAGGTTTGACCTCATATTATATGGTTTTGGTAAATCTGAAGACAAAAATCTGCAGAAAATCTAATAGTGTGTATGGGGTCTTAAGGTTTGACCTCATATTATATGGGTTTGGTACTTGTATATATAGTCAGATGACAAAAAACTTTAAACAAGCTCAATATCTCTGGTGAGGCAGCTCCCATACAGCACGGCTTCCATGGGCATCCAACAGTAGCTCAAATTATAGAAATAGAGAGAGGATTTCCAGACCAAACATGGATAAAAGAGTCTAACATAATTTTAATTGTTAGTAAAAAATAAAAAATAAACATGTATCAGGAGCAACACTTCTCCTTCATCAGGGTTCAACACATGATAAAACTTGGATGGGCTTGGATGGAAAAAACAGTGACTTCACAGATCTATGCTGAAACCAGTATTAAACTCGCCATATGAGGTAACAGCTTGACAGCAGTTGCCGAGCAGCAATGAAGGACAACAGAGCTCAGTCTGCAAAAAAGAAATACAGCACAAGTAGCCAATCATTAGTTATGCAGTGCTCATGTGCTAACAAGGAACGTGCTTATACCAGGAGAGGACAGAATGACAGAGAGATGAGCGCATCAGTCTGTTGCTTTGGCTTCACTGTCCAATCACGGGCTGGGGGAGAGAAAAAAAAACATGCCAGGCAGGACTCACTGAGTGGCAGAGCTATGTAAATCTCAGGACTGGATGGGAAGCAATACAAATCATTTGGCAGGTGTAGGAACTCTTATATATCTATTTAATCTGTTCATTTAGCAGTTTGCCCAGAGTTTAGCAGTAATTAAATGGGAATTAATCTTCACCTAACACAAACATGAAGTCATTGAATTATATTAACATTCACATTTATGGCCTGGGGCATAAAAGAAAAAGTCTATTACATTTATTGCACAAAGTAGCCAAGCAGGTTTTGCAGAATTTGTTCTATAATACTTCTTTTGTGTCTGTTAGTTCAAGTATTTAACCAGATTAACCAGCCAAAGACACAAGAAATGTGGGAGACTTGCACAAGACAAGTAGGCTGATGCTTCCGGCCTTTCCATCTGAAAATGCAAGTTACCTTAATGCCCTTAAAATGCCCTTAAACGTTGTTGAACCACTGAACCTGAAGAACTAGGAAGGTTAGCAGATATGAGTTTATTCTGACGTTTAATCTGCATATTTGTTCCATGCCAAAAAGTACTAAAACAAGATACAGGGTATCATTGGCCATCAATGTATTTCTCTTAGTACAGGTTGCCTTTAATTAGGTGCAAGCATAGTTGCAAAGGTTTTATTAATTTACAAAGACTGTCCTGCTTACCGTATGACAATATGTAAATCCTCACCTTGTAAAACAACCCATTCTGTTTAAAATAGAAATGAAAGGCAAAATATTTGTGTATACATATTAAAAAAACTGTATAAATACACCCCCCTTTTGACCTTCCCAGTAAATGGCTGTGCAGGGGAGTGGGTGTGTCAGCAGAAGTATGGTCAGCGGAGGAGAGCAGGCTGAGTTCTCAGCACAGCTAGAAAACTGACCACACTGTGCTCTCAATGCCGAATGTGGTCAGTTTTTAATAAGAAAGCATGGACTGGCAGGAAGACCAGGGATTTCACATACAGGAAGCAATACAAAGAGAACAGGCTACTTTTTCATATGGGTACTTGGATTAAAATAGTGGAAAAACACTGAAAAAAAAATACATATAAATACCATATAAAATGAATTTATGCAAATAATAAACTAGCTCCAATAATCAATATAAACTCCATATTGAAATGAATGCTCGGAGCTCAGTTTATTTAAAACCAAAATGTATAATAGACCTACATAAAACGTGGCTCTGACCCTAAACAACTAAAATTTTGGGGGATTGGAAAGGTAAAAACTGGAGGGGGGGAATTTTGTAAGACAGTTCAGCAAATGTGAATCATGGTGGATTTTTGAAACTAAATTGTTAACAATTTCTTTTACATACTCTCATCAGAGTAGCTCAGTGTCACCATAGTGACACTGGTACGGGTCTAGAGGTGCCTGGAGGAGCTGTTCACCAGCAGTAAATGTACGGCTGGTGGTCGGCAAGTGATTAAAGTAGGCTGCATTCAATCTGGAACATTTATTTACCTAGAACCTGGAATATAAAAAAAAAATAATTAAAATGCATTAAAGAATGTTTGAACAGCTTTAGATCTCTCATACTGAGTGCATTTTGCACATACACACAAGAATTTTTTGTGCCAGAATGCACCTGTACTTAGAGTGTTGTTGTGACAACTTACCTTGCCACTGCTACTGGCAGAGGAAGTTACATAGTTAGTCAGGTTGAAAAAAGACACAAGTCCATCTAGTTCAACTAATAAAAGAAATAAAAATCATACAATCCCATATACACAATCCTATACCCACAGTTGATCCAGAGGAAGGTGAAAAAAAAGCAAAGCATGATCCAATTTGTTACAGCAGGGGGGAAAATTCCTTCCTGATCCCCCGAGAGGCAATCAGATATTCCCTGGATCAACTTTACCTATAAATGTTAGTACCCAGTTATATTATGTACACCTAGGAAAGAATCCAGGCCTTTTTTAAAGCAATCTACTCAGCTGGCCAGAACCAGCGCTTGAGGGAGTCTATTTCACATTTTCACAGTTCTTACTGTGAAGAAAACTTTCCAAATTTGGAGATGAAACATGTTGATCATATCCCCCCTTAATCTCCTCTTCTCAAGAGAGAATAAATTCAGTTCCTCATAGCTGAGCTCCTCCATGCTGTTTATTAGTTTGGTTGCCCTTCTCTGCACTTTCTCCAGTTCCCCAATATCCTTTTTAAGAACTGGTGCCTACAATTGAACTGCATATTCCAGATGAGGCCTTACTAATGGTTTGTGCAGGGGAAAAATGATATCTCTCTTAATACAAGAAAGGACTTTGCTTGCTTTGGAAACCGTGACTTGCCATTGCATGCTATTATTAAGCTTATGATCTATCAAAACCCCTAGCTCCTTCTTCACTGTTGATTCACCATTGTTTCCCTCAGTTGTACTCCCCCTAGTATGTATGATGCGTGTATATTCTTAGCCCCCAAGTGCATTGTAAGTTGGAGACATGTTGTAAGGACGTTATTCCCCTGCATAGCTTGGTGTAATCTGCAAAGACTGAAATGGTACTTTGAATCCTAGACCCTATATCATCATTTATAAAGATATTAAAAAGTAAGGGTACCAACACAGAACCTTGGGGTACACCACTGATAGCTTTAGACCATTCAGAGTAAGAATCATTAACCACTACTCTCTGAATTCTGTCTTTTAGACAGTTTTCTATCCATTTACAAATTGATCTTTCCAAGCCTGTAGACTTTATCTTACACATGAGCCGTGTTTAGGAACTGTGTCAAATGCTTTTGCAAAATCCAAGTATACCACGTCCACGGCCACCCCTCTGTCCAAGGTTTTTCCTCCTTATAAAAAGAAATTAGGTTTGATTGACGACTTCTGTCTTTTATGAATCCATGTTGTCTGTTGCTTAAAATGTTTTTTATCAGCAAGAACTCATCTATGTGGTCTTTTATTAAACTCTCCAGTATCTTCCCAACTATAGAAGTTAAACTAACAGGTCTATACTTACTTGGTAAAGACTTTGATCCCTTATTAAATATAGGCACCACATTGGCCCTACGTCAATCCAGTGGTACTATTCCTGTCATTAACGAGTCCCTAAAAATTAGAAATAATGGCTTTGAAATTACAGAGCTCAATTATTTTAGGATCCATGGGTGGATGCCATCTGGTCCAGGTGCTTTGTTCACCTTTATTCTGTCTAAATATTTCTGAACCATATCACTTTTGAGCCATTGTGGATCATTTGGGGCTGTGTCACTACCACCCCCATTATGGCCATGAGCTCCCCCATGCTCCTTTGTATACACAAAGCTGAGAAAAGTATTTAATAAATGTGTCTTCTCTTTGTCTACAGTCACCCGCTGAATCATTAATCCAGATAATCAAAAAATAAATCAAAACTTTTTTTTGATTATTTGGATTAATGATTGTGTTTAAGCTAGCACACTGTTTTTATATTTTTGAGTTGAAGTGTTGCCGTTGAGCTCACATTTATACTGCTGATGCTATGATTGTTGCACTTTTTTCACATATTTCTTTGGCGCTAAGTTATTTGGTTTCATGGGGATATATCGCAGCAGTGAGTTTCTGTTCTGTGCTCATCGATGCCAATATTCTGTCCCAGTCTAAGTCTTGGAGAGCAGCCCTCATCCTTGGAAAATGTGCTCTCTTACAGTTAAATGTTTTTATATTTTCCCTATGTGTTTGTTGCTTACAGCTAACATTAAATGAAATAATATTATGGTGACTGCTACCCAGATGTCTTTTATATTAACATTGGTAATAAGCTGTGCATGGTTTGAGATTACCAGGTCCAGCAGAGCATCAGTTCTAGTCAGGGTCTCAATAAACAGGGTCTCCATAAATTTGTCTTGTAATAGGTTTATAAATGTTTGCTCTTTAATAGGGATGAGCCGAACACCCCCGGGTTCGGCTCGCACCAGAACCTGCGAACGGACCTAAAGTCCGTGCGAGCATTTAGAACCCTATTAGTTACAATGGATGCGAACGTTCGAAATCAAAAGTGCTAATTTTAAAGGCTAATATGCATGTTATTGTCATAAAAAGTGTTTGGGGACCTGGTTCCTGCCCCAGGGGACATGTATCAATGCAAATTTTTCCCCATGCACCTTTTCCCCATGTTGATGAGGACAAGGGCCTCTTCCCCACAACCCTGGCCATTGGTTGTGGGGGTCTGCGGGCGGGGGGCTTATCGGAATCTGGAAGCCCCCTTTAACAAGGGGACCCCCAGATCCCGCCCCCCCTGTGTGAAATGGTAAGGGGGTACTTACCTACCATTTCACCAAAAAAGTGTCAAAAATTGTAAAAATGACAGGAGACGGTCTTTGACAATTCCTTTATTAAAATCTTTCTTCTGGTCTTCTTCCTTCTTCCTTTCTTCATCCTTCGGTTTCTTCATCTTCTCCTTCCGGCATCTTCTTCCATCTTCTTCTTCCATCATCTTCTTCCTCCGATCCGCTTCTTCTTGCTCTGGTCTTCTCGTCCGGCATCTTTTTCCGCGGCGTCCGGGTCTCTTCTTGGGCCGCTCCTCGCAATGGGAGGCTCCCGCTGTGTGAGGCTTTGCTGCGTCTGACAGGTCTTTTATAATGGAGGGCGGGGCCACCTGGTGACCCCGCCCCCCTCTGACGTCATGGGGAAAGCCATAGGGAATTCCCCATGACGTCCCTGTGCGTCAGAGGGGGCGGGGTTACCAGGTGGCCCCGCCCTCCATTATAAAAGACCTGTCAGACGCAGCGAAGCCTCACACAGCGGGAGCCTCCCATTGCGCGGAGCGGCCCAGAAGAGACGGCGACGCCATGGAATAAGATGCTGGACGAGAAGACCAGAGCAAGAAGAAGCGGATCGGAGGAAGAAGATGATGGAAGAAGGCATTTCCCTGTTCTGCCCAGTGACATGATAGGAATCTACTGCTCCCTGTCATCTGGAGCAGTGATCACTGTCATGTCAGTGGAAGCCCATCCCCCCCATAGTTAGTACACCTTCCTAGGACACACAACCCCTTGATCACCCCCCTAGTGTTTAACCCCTTCCCTGCCAGTGTAATTTACACAGTAATCAGTGCGTTTTTATAGCACTGATCGCTGTATAAATGCCAATGGTCCCAAAATGGTGTCAGAAGTGTCCGATGTGTCCGCCATAAAAATGTCGCAGTCAAGATAAAAAATAAAAAATAAATCGCAGATTGCCATCATTGATAATAAAAAAAAAAATAATAAAAATGCCATAGATCTATCCCCTATTTTGTAGAAGCTATAATTTTTGCGCAAACCAATCAATATACGCTTATTGCAAAAAAAATTTTAACAAAAATGTGTAGAAGAATAGATATCGGCCTAAACTGAGAAAGAAATTTTTTTTTATATATTTTTTGGGGACATTTATTAAAGTAAAAAATATTGCTTTTTTTAAAAAAAATAGTCGCTCTTTTTTTGTTTATAGCGCAAGAAAATAAAAACCGTAGAGGTGATCAAATACCATCAAAAGAAAGCTCTATTTGTGGGGAAAAAACGGGCGTCAATTTTGTTTGGGTGTAAGGTCACATGGCCACGCAATTGTCAGCTAAAGCAACGCAGTGCCGAATACCAAAAAATGCTCTGGTCAGGTAGGGGGTAAAAGGACGTGGCATATTGTACCTCTCCACTGTCCATAGCACCACCCTGTGGGAACAGTTTAAGTATACAGTATGTATTGGTTTCAAAAGTACAGTTTAGACTTAGCTTCCTATGGTAACTCAATCAGACTAGAAAATGGTATTTATATATAGTTTATTCACTGGTAAGTTGAGATAGAAAATGCATAAGACCTAAATTATACTAATTTTCTGCTGTTGCTATGATTTTTACCCTGCCATATGCAGTAATACAATACAGAATGTAAAGGTTTCAGCTTTATAATGTGGAACAGAATATAACAAAAATGTTACTATTACATGTTTAAGTGCACATGAGTAAAAAATGTAATAACAGTTCGTCTAATGGGCACAATATACTTAATGGCTGTATTACAGCACTTTAGAAGAAGCTGTATATTTCTTATGTTTTGGAAATTTTGCTGCATTTCTTTTTAGTATAAAAAAAATCTCATAAATATATACTGTATATCACCACAAAATATACTTGATTCCATATTCTCTAAAAGTGGGGTACTGGGAGGTGGGGAGGGGCGGAAACAAGGGTGGCCCAGGGAAGGGGGTGCAAGAACTATTCTCTGACAAAAGAAGCCCTGCATACATACGATTATCCTAGAAATTCTACACTTGTATTCGAATATATAAATATGATGATTTGGACAGACAAAATATCATAATTCCTGTTAATGATTTAAAAAGAAGGAAAAAAGAGACATGGCTCTTTGAGAAGGATTAGGATTTTTGTGTGAGATAGGATGTCTGTAAAAGAAGTAAGCATCATAGACAACAGTTCGATTTACCAGAAAAGTATAAATGTATTCATAGTATCAACAGTAAAAAACACAACACAGCCATAATTCATAATAGAGACCATAGATTGCTACCTGGAATATGAAATCAATTACGTAGATATGCAGGATTAGCCAACATGTTTCACAAGATGCTTCATCAGGGCGCTGCATTAAACAATGATTTCATCTGGTCTTCTAAAAGTATTTTGGTCGCCCTTGCGCATCCTAGCCATATGTCCGCTTTTAATCAGATACACCTGGGCTAATTCCCGAAGAAAGCAAGATTCAAACGGAGTAGCCAGTGGGGAGATTGGATCGTGCTGTTGCCCAATTTTTATTCCAAATTTTAAGCATGAATTGTCTGGTGTCCTGAAATTATTACAAATTACAAAGGATCGGCATACAAATTGGGCAACAGCACGATCCAATCTCCCCACTGTCTACCCCGTTTGAATCTGGATTTCTTTGGGAATTAGCCCAGGTGTATCTGATTAAAAGCGGACATATGGCTAGGATGCGCAAGGGCGTCCAAAATACTTTTAGAAGACCAGATGAAATCATTGTTTAATGCAGTGCCCTGATGAAGTATCTTGCGAAACATGTTGGCTAATCCTGCATAGCTAAGTAATTGATTTCATATTCCAAGCAGCAATCTATGGTCTCTATTATGAATTATGGCTGTGTTGTGTTTTTTACTGTTGAGCGGAATCACTTTGCACATTGGTGTGGTGGATGAATAAGAAGATACTACACGAAAATAATAATTTCTACTGGATCAATTCATGGACTTTTGTATTATAGGATATATTCATTTATATTTTTCACTTGTCAGACTCGGACCTCCACTTCCTGGTTCGGCGTATTGCGTCAAACGTTAGTGATGATGATTGCCGTACAGCACTTGTCACAGGGTATTAATATTTTATTATTGTTTTCACATAAAAACATTTTGGACTGAGCATTTATGTATGATTACAACATTGTGATTTAAGCGCCACTTTTTTTTCTCACTTTTCTAAATTTGGGTTAACATACTGTTCACATGTTAGTTACTATATCTAGAGAAATACCAGGTTAAAGAAGTGTGCAGAAGTCTATAATAACAAGCCCTATTCTTTAAAACTGCACATTTATTCTAAAACCGGGGAATAGCACAGATGTTGTGTTGTTTTGGCATATTGGTAAATCCAACATCTGGCATGAGATCTGAATCGCTGACCCCAGGAGGAAAACGAAAGGTGAACTTCTGCAGCAAGCTGGCAAAGAAAATGAAAAGCTCCATTCTAGCCAAATTTTCTCCAACACAGGCTCTACGTCCTGAAAGAAGAAAGAGAGAGAGAGAGAAGAGTCTCAAAAGTGATGAATGAAGTAAATCAATGAAGATATGTGATAATTACTTGCAGGATTCCTTTGCTTATCCTGTTTACTGTGCTCTTCTAATTTTGTTTCTATTACTTCTAATAAAATATTTTAAACCAGAAACTCTTTAGCAGTTTATGAGAAAACCAAGCCAACATAGGCCATTATTTGTGCATTGTTAGTGTTTAGGAGTATGTTATTCAAGAGTATTCAAGTGGAACTCTAGGCTAGGGGGACCAGATGCCCCCAGTTTCCAGGGAGAGTCTCCGGACTGAAGACACTGTCCCCAGACTAAGTCTTTCCCCACTTTACAGGGCTGTTCCTGGGCGGGTGAACTGCAAGCTGGGGCAGAGGGGGGTGCCCAGGGAAGGCCCTACCATGGGTCCCGCTGGGCCCATTGGGCTGCCTCGGAGGGGGAGCGATGCCGGATTACACAGAGTGGAGATATCCCACTTACCCAGTGGATGCTGTCATACGAAGTCCCAGCTCCTATGATAGACAGTACACTGGTGACCTCTATCATAGGGGCTGGTCCTTGAGGCGGGACTTTGTAGGACAGTTGCCGCGCCGGGTAAGCTGGAGATACCTGCTCTGTGTAATCCGGTGGGTCTCCTCTCTCTAATACCCATGCACTGAATAGGCTGCTTTAATGGGCACTGGTGAGGCCGAGCTCATAGGCACTAATGGGGCTGAGCTGATGGGCACTGATGAGGGTGCATTGATGGGCACTGGTGAGGCAGCATTAAAGGGCACTGGTGAGGCTGCATTGATGGTCACTGGTGAGGCTGAGCTGATGGGCACTGATTAGGCTGCATTGATGAACACTGGTGAGGCTGAATTGATAGGCACTGATCAGGCTGCATTGATGAACACTGGTGAGGCTGAATTGATGGGCAATGGTGAGGCTGCACTGATAGGCACTGATGGGGCTGAGCTGATGGGCACTGGTAAGGCCGAATTTATGGGCACTGGTGAGGCTGCATTGATGAGCAATGGTGAGGCTGCATTGATGGGCAATGGTGAGGCTGCATTGATGGGCACTGGTCAGGCTGCATTGATGGGCACTTATAGGCACTGATCAGGCTTCACTGATGGGCACTGGTGAGGCTGTATTGGATGGGCACTGATCATGTTGTACTGATGGGCACTGGTGAGGCTGCATTGATCGTCACTGGTGAGGCTATATTGAAGGGCACTGATGAGGCTACACTGATGGGCACTTGTGACGCAGCATTGTTGGGCACTGATCAGGCTGCATTGATGGGCACTGATGAGGCTGCACTGATGGTCACTGGTAAGTATAATACACTCTTCAAATGTGGTTTAAAATGCATGGTTTTCCCTTTTATGAACAAGAAAATAATGACATTATGCTGTTCGGCTGGTATAATAATAACTTTGCACCCTTCTCCTGCACATTCCACCCACTGCCATATACTCCGCACCTGTTACCTGCACATAAGAAAGTAAAGTCTCATGCACTGCTTGAAATCCTACAAGTAAATGAAAAAAGAAAAAAAAAAAAGTGCTGCGCTGCTAAAAAACTAAAGATAAAAAAACAAACAACAAACCCTCCCCAACCTATCCCACACACTAGAAAAAGTGCCTGAATACCAAAATGGATAATACATTAACCCCAATAAAGGTAAATGAGAATTATGTCAAATTCACCAGTGCATATTTAAATAAATGAAATAAAAAATAATATATGAACACCTGTCAGCCTCTCTAGTCAGCAGGCAGTGAGATATATGATAATCAAATATATTGATGTAACAATAAAGAAAAGAACAATCACAATATCAATAAATCCCAAATAAAGGTATAAACAATGAACACCCGGCTGACCATCAAACACTGTACTTATGTGCAAAATTTTAAAAATGTGCAACCAAATAAATATAGTGAAAATAAAGTTCAATCAATGGTGCAAATTCCAGTGTTGGAGTGATCCCACTTTACTCAGCAATGTCAATCCATATAGTGAACCTTCAAAGCAATCCACCATAGGGCTCATCCACCACCAGGCATGCACGCTCACCTCCTCTTTTAGACCTATATAATATACAGGTCAAAAAGCACTCAAGTAGTCTCCATGATAATTCCATTATATCCAATATGCTTCCATGATAATAAACAAATGTACCCTTTAGGCGGTTCACTCAGATATAGATAGACACTCAGGAAATAGAAGACAAAAAGCTTCCCATAGTGTAGAATCATTATTAACTCGATAAAAGGCAATACAATTACACTCATAAAGGGCTCCAAGAACGCATAAACCGCATGTAATACAGAAACTGGGTGTGCCAATATGGCAGCTTCCAGCTGCGTACTGTATGTGACGTCACCACGTTTCCATCCTGCGCGTTACGTCATGCACTTTGTGACTTCATCTGGGAATTTGCACCACTGATTGAACTTTATTTTCACTATATTTATGTTTTGTTGAATATTTTATACATTTTGCACATATGTACTTGATGGTTGACCCAGGTGTTCATTGTTTTGGGATTTATTTATATTGAGATTGTTCTTATATTTATTGTTACATCAATATATTTGATTATCATCTATCTCACTGCCTGCTGACTAGAGGGGCTAGCTGCTGTTTATATATTTTCTTTTTAATTATATTTATTTAAATATGCACTTGTGGTTTTCAACCAATTGTCATTTACCCTTATTGGGGTACATTTATTACTCTTTGGTATTCAGGCACTGGTTTGTTGTTTTTTTATATATAGTTGTTTAGCAATGCAGCATTTTTTCTTCCTCTCCTGTACATACTACCCACCACCAAACACTCCATACCCCTCTACTTGCACATACCACCCACCTCCATACACGCACTCCTCTAATACTTTATAACATTTTTTTATCTATCTTATCTTCTTAATATTTGGTAGTCATTTCCAAAAAAATTCTAAGATGTATCTTTTATCTCATGGACGAAATGTGAGAAATAATGTATATATCATACAATCATTCCATAAACACATACCACATACACTGCATAGATCATTTTCTTCTTCCTTTTCTCCTTTTTACTTGCTTTCAATTTCCTTTTTATTAGTTTAAAGCGGTTCTGCACACATTTCATTTAGTAAATCTCTTTGCCTTCCAAATCAGGCAAAGAGTACTAAATGAAATGTGTTTTTTTTTTTTCACTTACCTTGATAATCGCTGACTTCCTGTCCTCTGTCTCTGCGGCGGTGGACGGGGTCTCTGCGTCGATCGTCGTCAGGCCGCACTGTCTCCTGGGATCTGGTGTCATTGATCCCAGGATTCAATGCGGACATCTTCGAAATCTCGCGAGATTTCGGCCACATCTTCCGAAGTCTCACGAGATTTCGGGCGCATCTTCCGAAATCTCGCGAGATTTCGGGCGCATCTTCCGAAATCTCGCGAGAACGTGAGCTGCACTTTGCCGTTACTGCGCACGCGCGAGCTTGGCGCAGTAACGGCGGTGCATGCTGGGCCATCTAAAGTGCCTGTGGGGTTTCACATGCCCACAAGCAAGATGGCCCCCAGCAGAAAAGAATTATATAAATCATTTTATTGGAGGAAAACTGGCTGCGATCGATTATAAAGATGGAAAACGTGAGTCCCCCAATTTACCTAGTAATCCTTGGCATTGTATTCCCCTAAAAAAAAAAAAAAAAAACACAGTGCAGAACCGCTTTAAAAAATATATATATATATATATATATATATCATCATACATCATACATCATTCATTAAAACATATATTTATTTCTTCTCTTTTATATCAATAAATAATCTTGATTGTTATTTTTTATTTTCCTTATTCCCCTTCTTCATATCTTTATTCTTCTACGTTAAGTTCTTATATTACACTTACGTACTTCTACCTTTTTCCCAGTCCTTTCATCCTGCCATACAAAAATACCAAAATTCTTCCCATTTTTGCCATATTCCTGGCATTTGATTTTTTGTGTTTCCTTCTTCCCTTATCTGTCTTTCCATATATTGTATTTCGTTCATTTCACATATTCATTCTGTCATCGTCGGGCTATTTGTTTCTCTCCACTTTCGAGCTATTAGTGTTCTAGCTGCCATTGTCATGTGGTGAAGAATATCTGTTTTGATAGCCTTTAAGCCCCATACACACGGTCGGATTTTCCGATGGATTCTGTCCTATCGGACAATGTTGTCGGAAATTCCGACCGTGTGTAGGCACCATCGGACAGTTTCCATCGGATTGTCCGACGGACAAAGTCCTATCTCCTGCTGGATAGATTTTTTGACAACAAAGTCCGATCACACCAAATCCGATTGTGTGTAGCGAATTCCGACGGACAAAGTGCTACGCATGCTCAGATCACATTACAAGACCAAAGCTATTGGCTACTAGCCTCTACGTAGTCCCGTCGTAGGCAACAAATGTCACCACGTTCAGAATGATCGGATTTTCCGACAACTTTGTCCGACCGTGTGTACGCAAAACCAACATCGGACAAAGTACGACGGACATGATCCGACGGACCTGGTCCTCGGATAATCCGAGCGTGTGTATGGGGCTTTAGTCTGACATAAGAGAAAACAATGAGATATTTATGCTTGGACTCGTCTCTACTGAACAGACCCTCAGGTTTTCTAGCTTCATTTAGACCTTCCCCGGCTTGCAACTTCTGTGAAACCTCTACCATCCAATCCTGATTGGGTTTCCTGTTGGCCTTATGCCGCGTACACACGAAGGGATTATCCCGCGGGATTGTCCGCTGGACTAAGTCCACCGGATAATCCCCTCGTGTGTGGGCCTTCGACTGACTTTTTTCCAAAAAATCCGGCGGACTAAAGTTTTAAGTTTTGTTTTAAAATTATCCGCTGGACTTGGCAGTCCGGCGGACAATACGGCCGTTTGTAGTATGGTCCATGCTCAGTAGCAAGTATTTTTCTAGTATTTTTCGTTTTCTAGTCCCGTCGTACGTGCTGTACGTCATCCCGTGAACCGCCGGACTTTTAGCGTGATCTTGTGTGGTCAAGTCCGTTCGCTTTTAAGCCAGCTGGAAAGTCCGGCGGATTGTCCGCTGGACTAGGTCTGGCGGACAAAGTCCCTTCGTGTGTACGTGGCATTAGACTTTCCAGTTGATGCTCCGGCAGGAAATTTCTTTTAGCCACAACTTTAAATTTTGTTTTGTCTGTTGCCTACACACAGTATTGTGTCTATTCACACCCTTTTATTTACATTACATCATTTTTATTTTTCACAGTTATTAAGTCTGGTTTTTGACTTGCAGACTTCACTACATATCTATATGTCTGTATACTGCTGTATTGTTGATTTATACCATACATATCCTCCCCTCTCTTTCCTCCCCACCTCCCTTCCTCTCCCCCCTTCCCCTTCCTTTTCTCTCTCCTTCCTCCCTCCCCCTTCCTCTTTCCTCACCATTCCTCCCCTCCCCCCTCCCCTACCATGTACCTTATTTAAAAAAGTTTAAATACCAGAAAAGTGGTATCATGTTTAGAATGTTCTTACTCAACGGTTTTAGAATGTCATTTGCACTAGCTTGCTTATTCCAGAAGCTGCGGGGAGTAGTTATTGGGCTCCCTCTTCTGCGTGTCCCTGCGCTCTGGTCAGCGGGTCTGCCCCGAGATTTGGAACACCTCGTTGGTCGGGCAATAACGCTCCGGTTTATATTTCTTGTTGCTTGAAATGTTGCCTTACACACCTTGTTTTTTGTGCTTCCTTAAGCATTATTTCTATTCTTTTCTTTCTTTTTCTGTTTCTTTTATTCTCCCTCCGAGGTCAGCCCGAGCCATATGTTTGGACCCTAAATTTACTTATTCCACCCTGATCTTGCCATGGCGCCTTTAAACGTTCTATCTTTAAGTGTCAAAGATCTCAATTCCCCTCATAAGTGGGTCAAGGCCTTCCAGTTCTTTGCCTCTCTAAAGATAGGAATTGTAGCCCTCCTGGAAACCCACTTTGCTGTACAGTCAGCTCCCCACTATTTTAGTTTACGTTACCCACAGGTGTTCTTGGCCTCTGCAAACACGAAGCACCGGGGGTATTGTTAGCTTTCCATCATTCAATAACCTTCACACCTCATGCCAAGATCAAGGACACGGATGGTCGCTATATAATTTTAGTTGGTCTACTTCAAGACATCGAGGTAACATTGGTCTTATATAATGCGCCTCCTGACAACCCTAATCCCTTATTTTCCGATTTGCTCCAAGTAGTCCAGACTCACAGCAAGGGGACTCTGATTCTCTGTGGTGACTCTAACCAAGTCCTGAAACCGCATTTAGACAACCCCCTTATGCACCTAAGGCGCATTCCTCCTCCCTGTCTTTCTGTAAATTATTACGACAGGCATCCCTCCTCGACACTTGGAGGGAATGTAACCCACTGAAACATAATTACACCTTTTACTCTTACCCCAACAAATCCTTTTAGAATCGACCATATTCTTCTTCCGGTGGCATCTTCCCCCATTCTGCTTGGATCTCGCATCCATCCGATTCCATGGGCTGACCATTGTGCAGTAATTACATCTATATCATCCTTGATCCTGCAATCTAGGGACAGGACCTGGTGTATGAATGAAGCCCAATTGACTAATAAGTCATATTGCTTTTCCTTAAAATACTATCTACTGCACAATGTCACACCTGATATATCGCCGGTTCTTTTGTAGGAGGCTCATAAATATGTAATTAGAGGAACTTGTATTCGGGTCTCCTCTCAGATTAATCGTGATAAAAAATCTCGATTGCAGCAGCTCGAGTCCGAGTATCATGACCTCTTTCTTCGCTTCCAATCCCACCCCTCGAACCATAATAAACTTCTTCTGGATAAATCCAAAAATGAGCCAGACTTACTATTCGCTGAGTCAGCTGAAAAGTCCCTTTGTAGGTCTTACCACACAGTTTACACCAAGGCTAATAAACCAGATACTTTCCTAGCTCGTCATCTCTGTTGACCAGACCAAATTTGCAAGCCAATTAGACTCCAACTCTCAAAAGATTTATACTCTGGTAACCCAGGGAAGCTACTGAATTTCGGAATCGACTTTCACAATTATACGCACCTAAACCAGCTTTTACTGCTGATCAGGCTGACTCTCTGCTACATGACTTAGAAATGCTCATCTCATGCCCCGTACACACGATCAGATTTTCTAAAAACAAATGTTGGATGTGAGCTTGTTTGCGGAAAGTCCGACCATGTGTATGCTCCATCGAACATTTGTTGGTGGTCTTTCCGCCAACAAATGTTGGCTAGCAGGTTCTCAAATTTTCCGCCAACAAATTTTTGTTGTCGGACTTTCTGATCGTGTGTACACAAGTCCGTCACACAAAAGTCCACGCTTACACAGAAGCAGAAGTGGCCGGTCTTGTAAACTACCGTTCGTGATGGAGAATTAACATTTGTGACGTGGCAAATTATGAAATATCCAAATGCAGCGCACATTCTCTTCTTCTTTAAAGAGATAATAACGAAGCTGCTTTGCTGGTGATACTGATGGAGTTATTGCGAACTCATTTTCAAAGGCTTTTTTTTGTTCTAGTGATATCAAGAATAATAATAATAATAGCGCAAAATTAAAAATGCAAAAAGAAAACCGCGAATCAACACTCACCAAACTTCTACTAAACAAAATTAGCAGAAGGAGCCCAAAGGGTGGCACTAAAGAGCTGAAAAAACACTTAGTACGTCTAGTACGTCACTACGTTTGTAATTGTTGGCCAACATTTGTGTGACCTTGTGTATGCAAGACAAGTTGGAGCCAACAACCTTCGAACAAAATTCCATGGTTTTGTTGTCGGAAAGTCTGATCGTGTGTATGGGGCATTAGATGCCAACCGGGAGTCATTGGAGCGAACAGTATCGGTCGAGGAGGTTCTGAAGGCTATTAAATTCCTTAAGCCCCATAAACAGCCAGGCCCGGAATGGCTTCCCAGTCACTTATTATTAAAAATCTGCGTGTAGTCTTGCCCCACTACTGGCAAATGCCTTTAACGCCTTACTACAGTGGTGTGAAAAAGTGTTTTCCCCCTTCCTCATTTCCTGTTCCTTTGCATGTTTGTCACACTTAAGTGTTTCGGAACATCAAACCAATTTAAACAATAGTCAAGGACAACACAAGTAAACACAAAATGCAATTTGTAAGTGAAGGTGTTTATTATTAAAGGTGAAAAAAAATCCAAACCATCATGGCCCTGTGTGAAAAAGTGATTGCCCCCCTTGTTAAAACATACTATAACTGTGGTTGTCCACACCTGAGTTCAATTTCTCTAGCCACACCCAGGCCTGATTATTGCCACACCTGTTCACAATCAAGCCATCACTTAAATAGGAGCTGCTTGACACAGTAAGGTCCACCAGAAGATCCTTAAAAGCTACACATCATGCCGAGACCCAAAGAAATTCAGGAACAATTGAGAAAGAAAGTAATTGAGATCTATCAGTCTGGAAAGGGTTATAAAGCCATTTCCAAAGCTTTGGGAATCCAGCGAACCACAGTGAGAGCCATTATCCACAAATGGCGAAGACATGGAACAGTGGTGAACCTTCCCAGGAGTGGCCGGCCGCCCAAAATTACCCCAAGAGCGCAGCGACGACTCATCCAAGAGGTCACAAAAGACCCCACAACAACGTCCAAGGAACTGCAGGCCTCACTTGCCTCAGTTAAGGTCAGCGTTCATGCCTCCACCATCAGGAAAAGACTGGGCAAAAATGGCCTGCATGGCAGAGTTCCAAGGAGAAAACCACTGCTGAGCAAAAGAACATCAAAGCTTGTCTCAATTTCTCCACAACACATCTTGATGATCCCCAAGACTTTTGGGACAACATTCTGTGGACCGATGAGACAAAAGTGGAACTCTTTGGAAGGTGTGTGTCCAAGTATATCTGGCGTAGAAGGAACACTGCATTTCAGAAAAAGAACATTATACCAACAGTAAAATATGGTGGTGGTAGTGTGATGGTCTGGGGCTGTTTTGCTGCTTCAGGACCTGGAAGACTTGCCGTGATAAAAGGAACTATGAATTCTGCTGTCTACCAAGAGATCCTGAAGGAGGATGTCCGACCATCTGTTCGTGTACTCAAGCTGAAACGAACTTGGGTTCTGCAGCAGGACAATGATCCTAAACACACCAGCAAGTCCACCACCGAATGGCTGAAGAAAAACAAAATTAAGACTTTGGAGTGGCCTAGCCAAAGTCCTGACCTGAATCCTATTGAGATGTTGTGGTATACCTTAAAAAGGCCGTTCATGCTCGAAAACCCTCTAATGTAACTGAATTAGGACAATTCTGCAAAGATGAGTGGGCCAAAATTCCTCCAGGACGCTGTAAAAGCCTCATTGCACGTTATCGCAAACGCTTGGTTGCAGTTGTTGCTGCTAAGGGTGGCCCAACCAGTTATTAGGTTTAGGGGGCAATCACTTTTTCACACAGGGCCATGATGGTTTGGATTTTTTTTCACCTTTAATAATAAACACCTTCATTTACAAATTGCATTTTGTGTTTACTTGTGTTGTCCTTGACTATTGTTTAAATTGGTTTGATGTTCCGAAACACTTAAGTGTGACAAACATGCAAAGGAACAGGAAATGAGGAAGGGGGCAAACACTTTTTCACACCACTGTACGTCAACATGCTTTTGGCAGCAACACATTGACAGCTATTATCTCAATGATACCCAAACCCAATACGGATACCACTGTCTGGTAAAATCATTGGCCTTTTTCATTGCTTAATATAGAAATCAAAATTCTAGCTAATATATTGGCCAGCAGGCTAAACCCCATTATTGGGAACTTGGTCCACAAAGATCAAGTGGCTTTCATACCATGTCAACAAGCCAGTGACAATGTCCGGAGAGCCATTCTTATGCAACATCTGGCTCGCTCTCATCGGATCCCTGTGCACCTGCTATCACTTGATATCAGGAAGGCATTTGATACGGTTTCTTGGACATATATTCAATTCATTATGCAGAAATGGGGATTTGGCCCAAATTTTCTACATTGGATAGCTTCCTTATACGCTCGCCCTCAAGCATACTGTATATCAAATATTCCAGATTCTGCTCTAAAAGGTTTCTCAGGGAACTAGGCAGGGTTGCCCCCTTTCCCCTTTAATATTCGCCCTCGCCATCGAGCCATTGGCATTGTTAATCCGTGCTAATCCTAATATCATGAGTGTTGAGGTGGTCTCCTCCCTCCACAAATTATGTCTATTTGCAGATGACACCCTGCTGTTTATCACCTCCCCACGTTTAACCTTGCCAAACCTGCTCAAACTATTAGACAGATTTTCCCAATTGTCAGGTCTGGAAGTTAACCGCTATAAATCAAAGGCGCTCAATGCATGGCTGCCGAATGAGGAGGTGTCTCATCTCCAGGCCCACTTCCCATTCCAATGTGCCACCCCCTATTTACCCTACTTAGGCATTAAACTGACAAGCTCCCCTGTCCATCTTTACCGCACAAATTACCTCCCCATGCTTTCCCGTCTCACATCCTTGATGGCTAGCTGGCGTCTCCTATGTGTCTCATGGCTTGGACATATCATGGCAGTCAAAATGATCTTACTCCCCAAAATCTTATACCTCTTTAGCATACTACCTATATTGATTCCCTCATACTTTTTCCGAGCCCTCCAGCGTTGTGTTCATGAGTATATCTGGGGCTCCATTAAGCCAAGGGTCTCCAGGTCTGTTCTCCAAAGAGGTAAATTTCAAGGAGGCTTGAGTGTACCTAATTTCCTTAAATATTAAGAAAGCGGCCCAACTTTCCCAACTGACACTATATCATGCTACTGAGGAAGTGCCTATATGAGTGGCACTAGAAGCTGTAGACTAAAGCCCGGTGTCGGTTTCCAATATCCTCTGGATATGTCGTAAAGACTGAGGGCCCTTAACTAATCCTGTCACACAACATTCTCTCGCCCTGTGGGATAAGCTGAAGCTCCCCTTTAAGTTTATCTCTCCCCATTGCCCGTTAGTTTTCATTCTATTGCCACCCAGCCTTCTATCCTGCCTATTCTAACCCAGCTTTGTTTAGGTTATGGCAATCTCTGAACTTAACCCGTCTACTTGACTTGTCCACTGACTCAGGCCTAAAATCTTTTCCTGTTCTCCAAGAGCAAGCTAGTTTACTCCAAGGGAATACTTTTGATACCTTCAGATATACCATTTTTTTACTACGTACACCCGCTCCTGCTCATCCCTTTCCAGTTTGTCTCTCTTTGAAGGTATTTGTAATTCAGACCCACACACCTCAGGCCTGATCAAAAACTTTACTCTCCCCTTAACTCACCTCCCTCATTGCTACCCTCTTGCTCCTCCAAATGGGCCTCCGATCTTGCGGTACAATAAGCGTATAGTGATTGATTTGCACAAAAGTTCTAGCGTCTACAAAATAGGGGATAGA
This sequence comes from Lithobates sylvaticus, assembly GCA_028564925.1. NCBI lineage: Eukaryota > Metazoa > Chordata > Amphibia > Anura > Ranidae > Lithobates > Lithobates sylvaticus. The sequence goes on along the minus strand of CM053028.1, from coordinate 519,845,191 downwards.
TTTATGTAATTTTTATTATTATTTTTTTTTACTAGTAATGGCGGTGATCAGCGTTTTTAGCGGGACTGCAACATTGCAGCGGACAGATCGGACACTTTTGACACTTTTTTGGGACCACTGACAATTATACAGCGACCAGTGCAATAAAAATGCACGGATTACTGTATAAATGACACTGTCAGGGAAGGGGTTAACACTAGTGGTAATCGAGGGGTTAAATGTGTTCCCTAGGAGGTGTTTTTCACTGTGGGGGGAGTGTACTGACTGCAGGAGGAGAGAGATCGCTGTTCCTGATCACTGTTTACATTGACAGATCCCCATTGTTACTCTCTGTGGAGTGATTGCTGGTGGCCGGCAGACATCGTGCGTGCGTGCGTGCTATAGGTCTTAAAAGAGCCAACGTACACCTACGTCAATTTGCGGGAACGAGCCAACCTGCCTCTGTACAATGACGGTGGCTGGTCTGCAAGTGGTAAAGTAATACTAAAAGTTATTTTCTTTATATAAAAAAGATGCTATACTTACCTGCTCTGGTTAACGATATTGCACAGAGCAATCCCATACCTCCTCTCTGGTAGTCCCCCGCTGGTGCTGTTCCTTTCTCCGGGTGCCTTCTTAGCAAGCCAGGTGCTATAGAGGCATTCATATGTACATGCTCCTGATCTGGGCTGTGTGTGTCCATAGATGCATACTGCCCTGGTAAGTGCTGTGTGTGTATGGACGCACCCAGCATGGCCACTAAGCACTGTGTGAATCTATGGACACACACAACTTCTCACAGGAGTTTAAGTGACAGCAGCAGGAGCCCTTTGGCCGCTGCCCTCAGTGTCTCCTGAGAGACCAGGAAGTGAGAGGAGTGATGCTGCTGGCAAAACAGCTCTAGAGTGGTGACAGGAGTCAGTAAGTGTTTAGGAATGGGGGGTGTAAATTAGGTAGTGGGGAATTTTTACTTTAAAATCACCTTAAAGGGATAGTTCCACCTTTACCACAAAATGGCCTATGCAGATAAGGGGCATCTGTAGATAAAAACAAACTGTACAGCTCTGACTAAAGTTTACTAAAGCCCTTGCTATAGGTGTAGGCCTTTTACATACCTTATAGAGCCTATCTGAAATACTCCCATGACGTTGCCAAGTACTCCCAGGATGTTGCTAAGTGAGGCCTCGTCATCACTGCTCACCTCCAACATCACAGGAATGAGCCCTCAAATGCTGAGCCCAGACTTACTGCATCAGGAGAGAGAAAGAGTATGTGATGAGGTTTGAATCAGAGAAAGCGTTCACTCCTGTGATGGTGGAGGTGAGCAGTGACGACTAGGCCTCACTTAGCAACGTTTTGGGAGTATTCCACTCAGGCTTCATAAGGTATGTAAATGGCCTACACCTACAGCAAGGGTATTATTCATTTTTAGTCAGAGCTGCACAGTTTGGTTTAATCTACAAACATCCCTTACCTGCATTTACCAGGCAGTTTTTTTTTGTAAAGGTGAACTATTCTTTTAAGGTAGCAATTCCTGAATGATTTTGGAACTAGTGATAGAATATCAAACAAACATGGTATGGTTCATCACTTTGCATATCAGTTAAAAATGTAATTGATTAATTTAAAACGATCATTTAATAGACCTAAATATTTAATCAGAAGCAACCATCAATCTTCCACCTAAGACAATCAACTTAATACTGTAATACTGTGGAGGGGCTTTGGTAAGTAATTTATATTTCATTTATTTGATTTGTTTAGTTGCATTGAATGATCGATTCTAAGTTCATATCAATTTGTGTGTGGCAACTATTTCACAGAGATAAGAATCCCGTTGATCTACTTGATAGCATCAGGAAAGCTAGGTCAATGTGACACTTATAATGTCATACTTTAAATATGCTCCTTGACTTCAATTACATAACAAATTCTGGGTACAAAGTTCTGATTGACTTCTATTGATTATAGCCAATTACAGCTATGATGAGGCCAGTTATGATGATGAAACAGATGAATACAAACCTGCAGAGAATGGCATAAAGGCATCTTTCTTTATAAAATTTCCATGGGAATCTAGAAAATGATTTGGGTAGAATTCATCAGGCTTTTCAAACTTTGTCTTGTCCCGCAATACAGAAGATAATAGAGGGATTATATAGGTTTCCTATAATAAATAAAAAATTACTTTTAATAAATTTTTTTTTTAAATAACCTGGTCTAAGTAACAACTGTTCTGTAGTTTAAAATGAGAGAACTGTTTATAGCTCAACTCATGAAAATAGATTTAAATTTTAATGCAATATTGTATTAGTTGCCCATAAAAAGAGTTTTAGAAGATAGAAAATAGCTACCTTTGGGATAAAATATCCCCTAAAAGTGACGTCTCTAGTTGTCTCATGAGGAACACTGAGGGGTACAAGATCAGCAAACCTCTGGATCTCATGTATGACGGCATTCGTATAAGGCATCTGTCCCTGATGGCTGTACGTAAGTTGTGCTAACCCAACAACTTTGGAGATCTCTTGTTGCACATTTTCTGGAGGTAATAAGGAAGTAAAGGGATTACAATACAATACTCCTTAGCATTTTTTCTGTTCCTCTTACTTTGATAGATAAATGTTAAGACAGTAAAAATGTGTGTTTTAGATCTGATTATCTATAGTTCATCTTAAACAGATTAAAGTGGAGTTCCAGCGAAAAATCAGCGTTGATTGTTTGTACCGTTGCCATAACAACGGGCGGCGACGGAGGAAGGTCCCTCGATAACATGCCCTCGGCGTTGCCCAGTGACTCCTGGGAAATGATGACAGACATCTCCCAGGCGCACTAGCGAGCTTGGGCGCCGAGGGAAATTACGTCAGGGGCCTTGGAGAGGAAGAGGCAGATTACGAGGGACCCCCTAGCAACAGACTTGAAAAGATGAGTAAAAAAAAATATTTTTTTTCCAAAGGTTGTTCCTTGTATTGAATGCAGCTTAATAACGTTAGTTTTGTTTTCTGACTAGAACTCCGCTTTAAGCACAAGTTCTCAAATGTTTATTTGGGGCTTCTTCCTTATTATCCCAAGTCCTATTTTTAAAATAAATCATTATACCTAGTCTTTTGTAAGACCTGATTCACACGGGCTTACTATAGTATACACCCAAAAAAAAAAAAGCACAATTTTTGACTGCACAGAATGCTCAGGTGTTCCGTGCTTCCTTGTACAGGCAGTCCCATTGGGATGCAGTGGCTGCAAGGACACAACCATGGACTCACACTATCTGTGTTCAGGGACTCACACCTGCATGCACCAGACCTTGCACAGATGTCATTTTGGGAGCGATGGCTGTGTCCATGCAGCCGCTGAGTCCAAGTAGACATTAATCTGCCTACTTGCATAGGGATGCATGGAACACCTGTGCCTCCCATGTAGGCAAGAACGTCCCTCCGCATTGAAGAATGCTATAATATGTCCATGTGATCGATTCTTAATAGATAAACATAATGTGGTGGTACAAACAGGCAAGAAGGAAGCAAAAGTGCTCTCAGAAGACCTTGATCATTCTGCCCAATTACAGACAGATCTGTATGTGGGTGGGTGCAGTGTGCTGTAGCGGCATTAACACACACTCAGTCCAGATGCAATTGAAAGAGCTTGTATTGAAGTCAACGAAAAACAGTTCACAACAAGCCCAGCAGAAGGAAGCCCAACTGGGAACACTTACGGATGAGAACAGCATGTAGGGAGCAGGTCTAGGCCGAGCAGACAGCATATGTCTGGAGGGGCAAAATGTGGCCTGGCCAGTCTGAGCCCAAGTAGGGAGGTTTACAGAAAAAGAAGCAGATCCCTACGCTTACCTTAGTCAACTGGATCCTTTTCCCTACAACTAATACTTTACCTGACAGATGGGTGACCTGTCCCTACACCAGTGTTTCTCAACTCCAGTCCTCAGGTGCCCCAACAGGTCATGTTTTTCAGGATTTCCATTATTTTGCACAGGTGATTTGATCAGTTTCACTGCCTTCGTAATTACTGCAGCTGTTTTATCTGAGGGAAATCCTGAAAACATGACCTGTTGGGGCACCTTGAGGACTGGAGTTGAGAAACGCTGCACCCTACACTATCCACATGCCAAACGCGTGCCAAACCCAGGAGCCAGTGTCTTAAGTAGACTCTGCCTGACCCAAGATGGCTGACAGAGTCACATGGGCTGTCAGCACCGTATCGCTGCCCAAGTGACCCAGGAAACCATAGAGGAACTATGTCCCTCCTGACTTCCTCTCCCTCTGCACTGCCACTGTGGTTGAGCACCACTTTCAGTGGAGAAAATAGACTGCACCTGCCTACGGTAGGTCTCCTCCTGGCCATCAAAAATGCATGTTTGTACAGCTGCTTTTGTAAAATAGATTAATTGTTCACAGGTGATCTGGGGACCAACTAGAATACTCAGATTTATATTTAGAATACTTTATTAATCCCAGGGGGAAATTAATAAATAACGATTCTTCTGGATATCCAATGCTGTCATGTTTTCTGAATATTCAGCAATGTTACAGTATCTCAGGTTTTGTAAGCCCATGCAGTTCAGCTCTGGACTACAGAACACCTCACCACACTCTTTAGCCTTGCACTCTGTACATACCACTTTCCTGAACCCTGCACTCTGTATATAACACACTCCTGACCCCTTCACTAGTCCAGATAACACCCCTGACCCCTGCACTAGTCCAGATCACACCCCTGACCCCTGCACTAGTCCAGATCACACCCCTGATCCTTGCTATTCACAATCAGTGCAAGGAGACCAACAGAGGCAGAGAACACAAAGCAAGAAGGTCCCACATTGATTTGGATTTCAGTGCAGCAGCATAGCTCCAAACTGTCCCTGATTTTGAGGGACTGTCCCTGATTTGGAACAAAGTCGCTCTGTCCTTCTTTCCTCCTCATTTGTCCCTCATTTTCATCTGATCTATATAGTTGTATATAAAATTCCCTATGTATCTTTCACAAAGTGCTTCCCAGTGCTAAACCTTTCATCCAATTTCTAAATTGCTGCATTTATAAACTTCAAAAGTCAGTATAAAGGAATAGTAGTGGTAAAAGAAAAAAAACAATGCTTGTGGGTTTAACCAATCATTTTTTTTCCGTATAATTCTCCTTTAAGGGGGCGTGGCAGGGGGTGTGTCCTATGCCTACCTACATACTTTGTCCCTCGTTCCAATCTCAAAAAGTTGGGAGGTATGCAGCAGAGACACTGGGGGGGAATTAAGTAAAGCTGCTGCCCCACTTTTTTGGTGTTAATCCCTCTTGTTCATCTATTGCACTGAATTCATGAAGCCCATTTGATTCTGTCAGCGACTTGTGCTTCAAATTCAGTAAGCTCTAAAATGCACCACTTTTACATTAATAAAATGAATGCACCTAATTTAAAATAAAATACCCACAGTTGATATCTTATGAAAATGGAGCTCATTAAGACCAACTATCTTTTGGCGTACAAGAGAGAGAAACTGGTGCAGACAGTTTTTGCAAAAAAAGTGTCTTGTGTGCATTATAAAAGTAGAGCAGCATGCACCAAATGCAAGTACAAGTTCTAGACAGGTACATGAATTTCATGTTTGGAAAAAAAAAAATGAATTAATTTGGAGCATGCTGTGCCACTTTAAGAACGCATTAGAGACACTTTCATGAAATCTGTCATGAAATCCAATCTTTATGAATTCCAGGGACAGTGTTCTCGGCTCAAAAAGAAAGTTAGAAGCACACTGGCTTTCTGGCTTTTCTGCACTTGCAGCATCTCTAAAGGGATAAACATGGAAAATTTAGACATTTTCTCACATCCACAGCTACAATGTCTGCATGGTCGAGACAAATGACTCCTTTTGAACATATGTGTACTAAACGGGAATCACAAAGGCACCTTATATCCTTTTCATACAATTGACTATTTCCAAAGCAACAGTCCAGTGCCCGCTGGACCCTAGATAAATGGAATGCAGATCTATCCATCACAATATCAGATACAGATTGGGAAAAAAAAAATAGGATTATCCACAAAGGCTCCCTAAACGTCTATGGACAAGAAAACGTCTTTAAATTACTATCACACTGGTATAAAACTCCTCTCCTTCTACATCATATATACCCGACAATATCCACTCTATGTTGGAGATGTGAAAAAGATAACGGCTCATTGATACACATATGGTGGTCCTGCCCCAAACTCCAGCCATTCTGGACGGGAGTACACAGGCTTACGCAACAAATCACCACTCAAACCCTTGAATTCTCCCCTGCGCAACTTTTACTACACCATTCTGCTACTCCTAACAACTCCTACCTTAGATCTCTACCCATGCATATGCTAATGGCAGCCAACATGTGTATACCCGCAAAATGGAAATCTAAGGAGCCACCCTCCTTAAAGGACTGGTTCAGACGTATTAATAGAACCGCGGAAATGGAAGAATTGATCCACCAGGCTAGAGACACCCCCTTTAAATTTACTCACATCTGGTCATGTTGGCTACACTTCCGAACGACTGACGAATATTCTCATATCCTCACTTAATTTCACAGTGGGAGCTGTGGTGATGCGATCCTAAACCAAGTTTTCAACCATCACACTGACATACATCCCTCCCTCACTACCCCTCTTCACACTCCATTTAGTTACGGTAGGAACCCTCTCTTGATACATAAGCTGCATTTGAAAGACACCATAGTGTTATCCCTTAACAACCTGGGACATCCATGATCCTCTACCCTCCTATTACACCACTTCTACGAACGCACAGACGAGCAGGTTCTCAGCCGACCTTGTTTATGCTACCCAAGTTCTTACTGAACTTATTGAATTTACCTCTATAACTGCTCATACTGCACCATACACATACTTAACACACCTCAACTATCTAGCGTACTGGTTGCGATACGTAGATTACCACTGTCTATTACTGTTAGTTTGATGTTTCTTAACTGACATTGTTATTATCCTATGGTCAATTTTAGTTTGCGGCTGCGTCCGCTCTTCCATTAACTTTGTTATGTACTTTAATACCTTAATAAAAAGATTATAACAAAACAAAAAAAAAAAAACATGGAAAATTTTCCTTGTATAAGATTTATTTTTCCCTTGCATACTCTTTAACAGATTGTAAGAGGAAAGTGAATTGTTTGTTATTAGCAGTTATGCAGCAGTGCAAAGCACTATGTAGGCTTACCAAGTATGTCTAATGATTTGATGCAATTATACATTGCACAGTGTACCCTAATATAGTTGGAGCCCATCAAAGACTTTTGGGAACCCACCCGCATGTGACAGTACTGATGTTTCTCTGGTCAGGATACAAGTGGCAGAGCAGTGGAAGGAGGACAAACGAAGGTAGGTAAAGCCTGCCTATGGTGCCTCAGTTAAGCCAAACTTTGGTTTTATATTATTGGAGAATTATTATACAGATTTGCCTTAAAATGTATAATACCTTGTATCGCTGGGTATTTCATCATTAGCAGCAGACCCCAGCGCAGAGTAGTTGACATTGTCTCCGTTCCCGCAACAAATATATTTCTTACCAATCTTGTTAGATTTTCATTATGAAAGTATGAATGAGGGTTCCCAGCCTCCTGCAAATGACAGGCGTAACAGAGAGAACTGTCAACATTCCCCCTGCAACCAGTTACTTGGTGGTGAAATGCTGTACTGTAGTGTGTTCATAAAGCGATTCTGAAGGTTGAATTTCTTTTTAAACAAACATGTTATACTTAACTGTCTATGCAAGAGCAGCCCCAATCCACTTCCTTTTGGGTCCCCAACCAGCATCCCTGGCTCATCCACCCTGCTGAGTGCCCCCATTAGCAAGCCTCTTGCTAATGGGGGCACTCAGCAGGGTGGATGAGGCACGGGAGCAAGGGAGAGGACAGTGTGAGTAGAGTGGCACTACTGGGGACTTACGGGGGGAGGGAGACTGCCAAGTGTAAAAAGTCCTCCCTGAAGAAAGGGGTGTGCCAAGTCTTCGTCACTTCCCTGGGAGATCTCCTGCAGGGTCAGCTGGTGTGGGTCAGTCTGAAGGACTGTGGGTTGACCCTGGGGGGCTGGTGGAGGGGGCGGCTGCAGCCAGGTAGTGCCTGAAGAGGTGGTGCTGGGACCGGTGACCACAGGAAGGAAAGTGCGGGCTAATCATTGTATTCTGCTACACAACAAGGGGGGTTTGGGTTCCTGCCTGCAGGGGGTCGTTGCTGGATATGAATGTGTTTTTCAGATCCATTAACAGAGATTCAGCTAGAGCAGGCAGATGTGTGAGCTGGAGGAGAAATAAAAAAGTTGGAATTGTACATAGAGACTGTAAATGGGAAAGATTGTCCCTGAAGAGTTTTGCTGGGGTCGGGTGGGCATCCTGTGGCTTCCCATCCCTATCTAAGTTGAGATACCCTGATGGAGCATAAGGATACTCTTTACTAATTATCTTAAGCCAATATAATTTGTAAAACATTTATTTACCTTTTTTTGCCTCACAAGAAATGCATCAATGAAGCTTCTCTGGTCATTCTCCTCTAAGTTCTTTAGATGTTTTATGAATGTGTTTGTAATAAATTCACACATTTCCTCCACATTTCTCATAATAGTTCTGTGGTTGCCAGGAAGAAAGCCCAAGAAAGGGAAAATATTGTAGATCTGTTAAAAAAAAAAAAAAAAAAAAAGTCAAGTATTTGACTGTTAGGTTGCAGTGGTGACATATTTACAACTTGTTTTTTTTTATATTGTTGGTTACACTTTCTGTAATATGTTAAGAAGGCTGCCATTCCTGATCTCTTATTTTAAATTCTAGATGGTGTCAATACTTTCAGAGTTCCAGATGCAGAATAAGTATACAGGTCAGGGACTCACTAGAAGTATACATTGTCCTGGTCAATGACCTGGAAAGCACTGAGGTCAGAGACTGACCCAAATATTTCTCTCTTTCCTTCAAAAAGCTGTTTCTCACTATTTTTAACCCATATGCTAATATCAGGTGCCATCTTTAGATTTGATTAAGTTATTATTAACAACCTCTGCTCTGTTGTAACATATCTATATTCATTTATTTATTTTTTTTAAATCAGAAAAGTTTTTATTAGAGATTGAATCGGCACATGTCACAGATAAACAAAGGATGTCATAACACAATAAAACAGTCGACATCTGACATACATATGACAAAGGTCCACAAGGGACAATGATACAGTGGAATTACATATCACTAGTGGCAGTGTGAAACAAAACAGAATCAAGGAAAAAAATAAAAATGAAACAGAAAACATAAAAACGTTCAGAACACTTCAACAAATACGGGTTATAGGAGTGGATACATTCCCTGAGCCTCGGAAACCTGTTACTTTTTTGATAGGCTGCTTCTCTATCCCTGTCCACATCATGTGTGAACGATAAGTAATTAATCTCCAGATCATAGGTACTGTCATAACTGATTATCCCTGTAGTAATCTATAGTTGATTAGCTGAAGAGGCGCTAGTCCTGGAATATCAAGCCATCCCTGCCACATTGTATAAAATTTCCGTGGTGCATTTCTGTGTTGGTAGGCCAGCTTTTCCCTTATTAGCATTTTGTTTACTTGGTCAATCCATTGTTGCCTGGTGGGGACCCTGGGGGTAATCCATAGTTGGGCTATTCGTTTTGTATTAATTTTGTTAATTGATTTTACTGCTTGGGAAGAGTTGGGAAAGGAGAAATTAGGTATATTGGAATCTTCCCTGTACAGTTCAGATAGTGCTAGTTCAGAGAGTGCTTTAAAGAGAGTGCTTAAAACAGTGAGAATCAGCTGGTGCTTCTCCAAATCTCTCTTGGTGGCATCCTTACGTATATACTTAGCTCTATGATTCCGAGCAAGAAAAACTTACTCCGCAATAATTGTTTTATTTCAGCGAAAGACCTAAACATTTAGAATTCATATTAATATTAATATTAATCATAGCTTCATATTAAAGTAAAAATTGTGATTTATTGACCTTAATTGCCATACTTGCCTACAGAAAATAGTGGTGGCCTAGTAAAGAATGTTGGGAGACATATCCGGAGCCTTCCAGATGTGCAGTAACAGGTTAACTACCTATTGGCTGAAATGTTGGTTGAGCTGTAATCATAAGCCTTCCATGATAGTCCAATACTTTACCACAAAGTGTCTACTATTTTCACCATTACACTTGCACATGTGCAATAAATAGACATATAGCCTCATGGTTAAACAATTGTTCTCTGTGTGATATGTATTTTTGGTAGATAAGTCTTCAATCTATAAAATCTTGCCAAAAGTAGTGGGCAGCACAGTGGCTAAGTGGTTAGCACTTCCGCCTGGCAGCACTAGGGTTAATAGTTTGAATTCCAACCACGGCACTGCCTGCCTGGAGTTTCCATGTTCTCTCTGTGCCTGTGTGTGTTTCCTCCCACAGTCCAAAGACATGCTGATAGGTTAAATGGATGCTGTCTAAATTGGCCCTAATATGTGTATGAATGTGAGTTCGGGACCTTAGATTGTAAGCTCCATGAGGGCAGGGACTGATCTGAATGTGTAATAAATATGTAAAGCACGGTGCAAATACAGTGCCTTGAAAAAGTATTCATACCCCTTGAAATTTTCCTCATTTTGTAATGTTACAACCAAAAGCATAAATATATTTTATTGGAATTTTATGTGATAGATCAACACAAAGTGGCACATAATTGTGAAGTGGAAGGAAAATGATAAATGGGTTTCAATTTTTTTTACAAACTGAAAAGTGTGATGTGCACACTGATCCCCCTAAAAGTTTAAATCAGGGTAAGGTTATAAAAAATTTTTCCCAAGCTTTGAAAATCTCATGGAGCACTGTTCAATCCATCATCCAAAAATGAAAAGCGTACTGCACAACTGGAGACCTACCAACCAAGACATTGCACTCCACCTAAACTGACAGGCGGGGCAAGGAGAGCATTAAGTAGAGAAGCAGCCAAGAGGCCCATGGTAACTCTGGAGGAGCTGCAGAGATCTACAGCTCAGGTGGGAGAATCTGTCCAGAGGACAACTATTAGTTGTGCCCTTCACAAATCTGGCCTTTATGGAGAAGTGACAAGAAGAAAGCCATTGTTGAAAGAAAGCCATAAGAAGTCCCATTTGCAGTTTGTGAGATACCATGTGGGGGACACAGCAAACATGTGGAAGAAGGTGTTCTGGTTAGACCATACTTTTTGGCCTAAAAGCGGAATTCTATGTGTGGCGGAAAACTAATGCTATGTACACATGGTCGGAATTTCAGACAACAAATGTTCGATCGGAGCTTGTTGTCGGAAATTCTCATTGGTCCCGAAGAGGAAGAGGCAATTCTGCCTCATCTGTGCCCACCAGCCCACCAGTACCCCCTGCCAATGCCACCTGTCATTGCCACCTGCCAGTGCCTACCAGTGCCACCTATCAATGCCCATGAGTGCCACCTATCAATGCCCACAAGTGCCACCTATCAATGCCCACCAGTGGTGCCAATCAGTGCCACCTAGCAGTGTTGCCTATCAGTGTAACCAACCAGTGCCGATCAGTGCGCATTATTGCCACCCATCAGTGCCTATCACTGCCACCTCATCAGCGTACATCAATGAAGGAGAAAAATTACCTGTTTGCAAAATTTATAACAAAATATAAAAAAAAAAAAAAAAAAAAATTTAAACCACAGAGGTGATCAAATACCATCAAAAGAAAGCTCTATTTATGGGAAAAAAATGATAAAAATTTAATTTGGGTACAGTGTTGTATGACTGCACAATTGTCATTCAAAGTGCATCAGCGCTGAAAGCCGAAAATTGGTCTGGACAGGAGGGGGGTTTAAGTGCCCAATAAGCAAGTGGTTAAAGGAAGATCTAGCGTTTGCCTGTTGAAAAAGTCAATCATTTCCATGGAATGTATTATTATACAACTGAGAGACAGATCTGATAAGATGATAAGGCTGGCTAACCAGCTGATCAGGCACAGGATGAAAGTCTTATGCTGGCCATACACTATACGAAAAATCGCCAGTTAATGGGCACAAAATCGATAATCGTTGGGATGTTTTTGACCCGAAAAAACAAAGGACAAGTTAGGAAATTTTCTGCCGAACAAACAATAAATTGAAAGGTTAATGTGTTTCTCGCGGCTGTAATGTATTGCCGGCACCCGGCAATATAGATGAAAATTATTCTCTACACTGTACACACACATATATACACACACACACACACAGACACTAAACTGCCTGCACACCACTAACTAACCTGTCTAATCTAGCTCAAGTTCTAAGTTTTAATCTCCTCCACGTATCACACTACATACGGCTGCCGTGTAAGCAGCCTTATATAATGTGGGGCGTGGACTTAGCCCCCTGAGCCATGATTGGCCAAAGGCACCCTGCCTTTTACCAATAATGGCTCTCACAACAGATCGTGCTGTGATTGGCAAAAGCATGCTGGTCAGGTGTATGCTTTGGCCAATCAGAAGCCGTTAAAGCACTGCAATCTCGCAGTGCATTATGGGGTGTTTTGAGGTGCTCGAATTTGCCATGAACACCCCATACGTTTGGTTCATTTGCGAACAAACACCTGATGTTCGAGTCAAACTTACGTTCGATTCGAACATCGGAACCATCCCTAATTAGAATTATAGAAAACTAGAAAAAATGCATTACCCCAACCATAGCACTTCCCAAAAGTCTAACGTTTTCATTCGCCAAAGTCCTAAGCCTCGTAAATTGCAGATCTTCACAGTCCATTCGGTGTCCAAGTAATACTGAGACAACGATATTAGCCACTGCAGCATTTACCATCATCATATTATTGAATGGCTTTCCTGTAATGAAAATGTAAAGTAAATATCAAAAACGTAATGCTGGGCTGAGAAATTAAATGGTCTATGTTGTAACCAATCAAATGTTACCTTTTAAAGATTCAAAACTTTTTATTAGGTAAGAACATTCTTCAATAATATTCTCTTCAATAGAACTTTTTCCCATCCCAAAATCACGCAAGGTTGTCAGCGTAAATCTTCTCATCACCTTCCAGTTTTCACCACGCGAGTGAAGAATTCCTGAGAAATTCAACATTGTGAGCCTATAGATTTACAGCAGCCACTGTGTAGGCATGGAGGTATTAGATTTTTATACAGTGGTACCTTGGATTACGAGCATAATTTGTTCCAGAAGAATGCTTGTAACGTAAGCACTCGTATATCAGAGTTTCCACTTAGGAAATAATGGATACTTAGATAATCCGTTGCAGTGGCACTGCTAGTGTATGCAGTACCGCATGTAATCAGAGGTGGGGGGCACTGGAGACATTCAGAAACACTCGGAGAGCACTAGGAGCCGCTCGGTTGCACTCGGGAATAGAGTGTTTCTGATCGGCTCCGAACGGGTCTGATTTTCACCGGGGCCCAGGCACCACTGGCCAAATGCGGTACTGCACACCCCAGAGGCTTATATCCTGCTAGTTTTGTGAGACAATACTCGCAAACAGAGTGAGGATTTAAAAAAAAATAATAGCTTGTATTGCGAAACGCTTGTAAACCGCGTTACACGCAATCCGAGGTATTACTGTATTGCAAAAAGGAAAAAAAAATCAAGCCCTCTTAATGGGGATTAAAATGAGCAGAAGCTGTTAAATATTACAAACATAACAATATATCACTTTAACTAAACACATTGAAACATAGTAACAAAAATATTGTAACAAAAAAAAATCTGAATAGATCCTGATAGTATATTTAAGCTGGTATAGAAGCATGTAATCAGAATAATATCTAGCAGCAAGCCGTGTAACAACCAGTGCAAAAGTACAATATAAAGCTGAAGTTTATTTAAAGGATAAGTTCACGTTTAAAAAAAAAAAAAATAAAGATAATAAATGTGCATCTTTTTGCAGGGTAAAAAAAAAATGTGTATTTTTTTTTTTTACAGTGCAGCCTGTAAAGCATTGCACCCGCGATCACTAGCTCTCGGGTGCAATCCTAGGATCCTGCAGACTCAGTCAGCTGTCTGTACGAGCAACTACTGAACCGTAGGAAGAATCAATGAACTACGAGAGCGCTCACAACACCCTTGTAGTTCATTCATTTACAGGAAATGGTAAATGAAGGATACGACTGTGTGGGCGGAGCCCTGCACGGCAGTGCTGTTTTTGAATTGTTACAGCTGGTGGTGGGAGAAGATCCCCTGCCTGCTGTCATGGGAAGGAAGGGGGGATGAGGGGTGTGTGGGAAGGAGCTGTACTGTTACATGTTACTTGTTACACCCAAAATATGTCAGGGTCCTAATATAACTACTGGGGACACAGATGTAAGGAGGGGCTCCGCTGGGGACACAGACACAGATGTAAGGAGATGTAAGGACGGTCTCTGCTGGGGACACAGATGTAAGAAGGGGCTCCGCTGGGGACACAGATGTATGTAGGGGCTCCGCTGGGGACACAGATGTAAGGACGGACTCCGCTGGGGACACAGATGTATGGAGGGGCTCCTCTGGGAACACAGATGTAAGGAGGGGCTCCGCTGGGGACACAGATGTAAGGACGGGCTCCGATGGGGACACAGATGTAAGGACGGACTACGCTGGGGACACAAATGTAAGGACGGACTCCGCTTGGGACACAGATGTATGGAGGGGCTCCACTGGGACCACAGATGTAAGGAGGGGCTCCGCTGGGGACACAGATGTAAGGACGGACTCCACTGGGGACACAGATGTATGGAGGGACTCCGCTGATGGGGGAAACAGATGTAAGGAGGGACTCCGCTGATGGGGACACAGATGTAAGGAGGGACTCTGCTGACAGGGACACAGATGTAAGGAGGGACTCTGCTGACAGGGACACAGATGTAAGGAGGGACTCTGCTGACAGGGACACAGATGTAAGGAGGGACTCTGCTGACGGGGACACAGATGTAAGGAGGGACTCTGCTGACGGGGACACAGATGTAAGGAGGGACTCCCCTGACGGGGACACAGATATAAGGAGGGACTCCGCTGAGGGCATCTGATGTAAGGAGGGACTCCGCTGGGGGCACCTGATGTAAGGACAGACTCCACTGTAGGCACCTGATATAAGGACGGTCTCCGCTGGGGGTACCTGATGTAAGAACGGACTCCACTGGGGACACCTGATGGCATCTGGTGACAGGCGACATAGCAAGTGATACGCTCAGGGCTCCCTCTGATTCTGCATTATGGTGAGTTGAATGATTTAATTTTATATTACAATGTAATAATACAAATATTGCGCTTCAATCATCCTGCCAACCTAACAACCATGGTGTCGGGATGATTGAAATGCTAACACCAGGTGTTTGGAGTATCTTTATCTGCTGATTGTTAAACATTCTAGAATACACATATTTATATTGTTGTGTAGGATCTGGGCCTGCTGCCCCTCCCTCTCTCTCTCTCCCTCCCTCCCTCTCCTTCCATCCCTCGTTAATCTCAGACGCTAACCACACCCCTTAGAGCCACACCCACTATTTCACTGAAACCACGCCCATTTTCACCAAATGGGAGGGGTCAAATAGGAAGGGTAGGGTCTGGCGCCCCCCCATCCTAAAACTTCACCATCTGCCACTGGTCTGCGTCCACCCACTCCCCCCCCCGGGGGAAACAAAGCTTGTTCATAGTATTAATTAGATGGCAAAAAATTGTGCTGATTCATAGTGGGGATCCCCCCGGACATAGTAGCACGTGGACATGCATAGAGACCCTAAAGAATGCACAATAATCCCTAGTGAACTTATATACTAATAGATCCACCAGTGGAGTCCTTGTCCATGTATATAGACCCAATTTGATAAAATACATAGACAGATATTATAGAAACATTGTAGAAAATATATACTGTAAAAAAAAAATGATATATATATATATAAATATATATATATATATATATATATATATATATATATATATATATATATATATATATATATATCAATTAATATGATATAAAAAATATATACTAAAAACAATAGAAAATGCTTCCATGTGTGCGTTACCACCAGCATATTGTGCATTCATAAAACAGAGCTATTTTAAGGCAATGAACCAGAGGTGGAAAATTAAAACTTCAATGTTCATGATAAACATAGTCATGGTATTCATGCATAGTCTAAAACCAATCAAAAAGTATGGGGTCGGTATGTTCCATTACTCCTGGGTGAACGCAGCATCCCGCTTTTGTCCAATGTAAATTCATTTGAAATGACAATGTAAATTAAAAATATTGTTGTTAAACTTTAATCCAAAGAAATGTTGATCTACTTTAACCTATTTAGAGCCCTCAGCATAACTCTAGGGGTACCCTACCTGCACATAACTAAAAGATGCGCTCACACGCATATCTACAAAAAGGCCACAAATGCACACAACACAATTGTGCAGTGCGCACATGTACCCCCACGGCAACATGTCTGTATGCCATGGGCGAACCTGGACCCAATGTTGGACTGGACCCCTAGGGGTGATGCTCCGATCAAAAGGGGACTGGAGAAAGGTGCCTCAGTACCTAGGCCCAAGGTAGGATTGCATGGGAAGGTGGTCAAAAAATAGGGGCACAAAACCTAGCAGCCAGGGGGTCAGAATGCAAGACAGGGCTGAAATGTACTAGAGGCCTCCACGAGTCCAAATAAGGTTAGACTACATTATGCAGTTCAATCCCCTCATTAAAGGGGTTGTAAAGGCTTGTTTTTTTTCACCTTAATGCATCCTATGCACAGCTTTACGTGGCTGGGAGGAGGTTGTTAAGGATCATGTGATCCTTAGTTACCCAGAGGACTCAGAATCGAATGCCTCTGGAAAATTTAGCAGGCTTTGCAGAATCAGGGAGGACATGCAGCATAAGGACCCTAGGATTCATGGTATCACTGGCTGGCAACCCTTGTTAATCCACGTTACAAGGGTAAGGTTGCAGAACTCATCCTACCTTCGCAGAGGGAGCAGAGGATAAAACATCTTCAGGAGGCCTTGAAGAAAGGTTTGTGCAATGCATTTCCAGACCCTGCGAGGTTATAATTTCCTGGTGCTGGACAACGTGTTGCTGAGGCTTCTGTCAGGTCACCTGAGGCCAGGTGACAGATGCACACCGTTGGGGTCAGGAGTGCACCGCAAAGGTAGTAGACCCTATGGCTGAGTGTTGCGGATGGGAGTCTAGGTGGATAAGGAAGGCAGGTCCGCTGGAACACCAACACGGATCCCACAGGGGCTAGAGCGTAGGATTCCCCAGGGCGCGGAGTCTAAGAGCCAGCAGGTGTTCACCAGAGCCTCTAGTGGTGAGGATGGACTGGGCTGCAACTGGCTCCAGCTCACTCCCACTGTAGGCTACAGGAGGACAGAGATGGTAAGGGAATAAGCCAAAGGTCGGGGCGACTAGCAGTAGCAGACAAGGATAAACATAGAACACACCGAAGGTCAGGGTCACAAGCAGGTAGGGATAGTCGAAAACAAGCCAAGATTGGTAACTGGAATCAGACGTAGAAGACACAGAAAGATGCACACGGAAGCTAAACACGCAAAGGTTGATCAGCAAGGCAGGCTTGCAGTGCACAGATTAATATAGAGTTCCCTGATAGGGGCTGGGGTGGAGCCATGCTTTGAGGAGAGATTATTTAAGTAGCCAGGTGAGAGTGGCTGGCCTCTTAAGGTGAACACATTGAGGAGAGGTAAGATAACAGAAAAAGATTACTGCATAACATAACCATGACAGCTTCGTTCAGTCAGAGGAAGAGCAGTGGAGAAGGTGCTCGGTTGACCGATGCCTTTAGACAATTTTTCAGTCCTCTGTGCCAAAGTCTGATCGGTTCAAGCAACCATCGCCAGTGTCTGCATTACATGGTTCAGGAATATCTAGGGGCAAGAGCAGACTTGGAGACCTTTCCAACAGAGCACCCACCTGATGCTGATGTAACTGCTTGATTTTTCTATGAATGTGGGATCCCTTGAATACTGCTTATGTTGAGTGACTATCCTATTCCTCCCCAATCTTGATGATGCTAGCTTCCAACAATATTTTTGATTTAGGGCACCACCGCCACCACTGCCTAAGGCCCAATTTTTCTGTCCCTGTTTAACAGGGGCATGTAATTACAATTTCTGATCTAATATTTCACAGCAGGGCCCGTTCCTGTGCCCAACAAGAGTATCTGTGAGGGGTTACAGTGTTGTGGCACCACCACCACCAAATGCCCAATTTTTCTGCCCCTGTCCCAGCAGCAGAAAAAAAAAAAAACGGCTACCTGCAGAAGATGCACCATGTCCATGACCAGCACTGTGGACTGTAGACACAGAGCCTGCTTGCCCTCTTTTAGTGGCCTGTGAGTGTCTGCATCTCCTTGCTGGCCTTCCAGACATGATGGGGATTTTGTTTTGCAACACCACACTACACTGTATTGTGTATTGTGTACACCACCAGAAAAGTAGTAGCAACTGCACTATGGGTGCACAGCATTTTGTACACCACCAGAAGTCTAATAGCAACTATGGGTGCACTGTATGTATTGTGTACTGTGTACACCAGCAGAAAAGTAGTAGCAACTGCACTAGGGGTGGGGTACTGTGTACAATGCCTGAAGTATATTAGAAACAGTACACCCGGAACGGCCTGCAGTGAGATATAGCTAAACTGTATGCAGTGGATATATATATATAATATATATATATATATATATATATATATATATATATATATATATATATATATATTTATATATATACACAAGACTGACTGTGTATATATATATATATATATATATATTAAATAGACTGCAGCTAACTGAATCGCATGCCTGCCTGAAGTATATTACAAAGAGTACACCATGAACGGTCTGCAGTGAGTAGAGATGAGCTTCGAGTTTGAGTCAAACTCATGTTCGACTCGAACATTGCCTGTTCGCCTGTTCACTGTAGAGCGAACAATTTGGGGGGTTCGTGGCAAATTTGAAAAGCCGCGGAACACCCTGTAAAAGTCTATGGGAGAAATCTAAAGTGCTAATTTTAAAGGCTTATATGTAAGTTATTGTAATAAAAAGTGTTTGGGGACCTGGGTCCTGCCCCAGGGAACATGCATCAATGCAAAAAAAAGTTTTAAAAACTGACATTTTTTAAGGAGCAGTGATTTTTATAATGCTTAAAGTGAAACAATAAAAGTGTAATATTCCTTTAAATTTTGTACCTGGGGGTGTGTATAGTATGCCTGTAAAGGGGCGCATGTTTCCCGTGCTTAGAGCTGTCCCTGCACATAGTGTCATTTCTGCAGGAAAAAAAAAGTCATTTAAAAGCACTTGCGGCTATAATGAATTGTCGGCTCCCCCGTAATACAGAGAACATCTCCCCCAGTGACGTGTGGGTGACCCCGCCTCCCTCTGATGTAACGGAAACCTGCGTTACATCAGAGGGGGCGGGGTCACCCCTACATCACTGGGGAGCCCGGGTTGCGTCAGAGGGGGCGGGGTAAGGTGACGGGTGTCCCCGTCCTCCTCAGCTAAGAACTTTTTTTCCTGCAGAAATGACACTTTGTGCAGGGACAGTTTTAAGCATTGGAAACATGCGCCCCTTTACAGGCATACTATACACACCCCCCAGGTACAACATTTAAAGAAATTTTACACTTTTATTGTTTCACATTAAGCATTAATAAAATCACTGCTCCTGAAAAAAACAGCCGTTTTTAAAACTTTTTTTTTTGCATTGATACATGTCCCCTGGGGCAGGACCCAGGTCCCCAAACACTTTTTAGGACAATAACTTGCATATTAGCCTTTAAAAATTAGCACTTTTGATTTTGAACGTTCGAGTCCCATAGACTTTAATAGGGTTCTAAAGTTCACGCAAAGTTTAGGCCTGTTCGCAGGTTCTGGTGCGAACAGAACCGGGGGGTGTTCGGGTCATCCCTAGCAGTGAGATATAGCTAAACTGTATGCAGTGGATATATATATATATATATATATATATATATATATATATACACCGTATTTATCGGCGTATAACACGCACCGGCGTATAACACGCACCCCAAGTTTAGGAGGGCATTTTAAGGAAAAAAAGTTTTAGGAGGGAGGTTTAGGGGGAAAAAAAAGCTTGCCCAGCGTCATTTGCAGCCTTGCCCAGCGTCATTTGCAGCCTTGCCCAGTCTTTTCCGGGTTTGCTCGTAGTCCCGCCTCTCTGCGCTCGCTCCGGAAACAGCAGGGACCGCGAGCGGAGCCGAACAGTCGGCTCGGCTTTTTCCGGCCCCACTTCGTTTTTTTTTTTTTCGGCCGCGCTTCGGTCTTTTTCGGCGGCGCACGCGACAGAGCGTCTCGGCGGCGGGAAATTTAAACCCGGAAAAGACTGGGCAAGGCTGCAAATGACGCTGGGCAAGGCTGCAAATGACGCTGGGCAAGCTTTTTTTTTCCCCTAAACCTCCCTCCTAAAACTTTTTTTCCTTAAAATGCCCTCCTAAACTTGGGGTGCGTGTTATACGCCGGTGCGTGTTATACGCCGATAAATACGGTGTGTGTATATATATATATATACACAGTGGTGTGAAAAAGTGTTTGCCCCCTTCCTCATTTCCTGTTCCTTTGCATGTTTGTCACACTTAAGTGTTTCGGAACATCAAACCAATTTAAACAATAGTCAAGGACAACACAAGTAAACACAAAATGCAATTTGTAAATGAAGGTGTTTATTATTAAAGGTGAAAAAAAATCCAAACCATCAGGGCCCTATGTGAAAAAGTGATTGCCCCCCTTGTTAAAACATACTATAACTGTGGTTGTCCACACCTGAGTTCAATTTCTCTAGCCACACCCAGGCCTGATTATTGCCACACCTGTTCACAATCAAGGCATCACTTAAATAGGAGCTGCTTGACACAGTAAGGTCCACCAGAAGATCCTTAAAAGCTACACATCATGCCGAGACCCAAAGAAATTCAGGAACAATTGAGAAAGAAAGTAATTGAGATCTATCAGTCTGGAAAGGGTTATAAAGCAATTTCCAAAGCTTTGGGAATCCAGCGAACCACAGTGAGAGCCATTATCCACAAATGGCGAAGACATGGAACAGTGGTGAACCTTCCCAGGAGTGGCCGGCCACCCAAAATTACCCCAAGAGCGCAGCAACGACTCATCCAAGAGGTCACAAAAGAACCCACAACAACGTCCAAGGAACTGCAGGCCTCACTTGCCTCAGTTAAGGTCAGCGTTCATGCCTCCACCATCAGGAAAAGACTGGGCAAAAATGGCCTGCATGGCAGAGTTCCAAGGAGAAAACCACTGCTGAGCAAAAAGAACATCGAAGCTCGTCTCAATTTCTCCACAACACATCTTGATGATCCCCAAGACTTTTGGGACAACATTCTGTGGACCGATGAGACAAAAGTGGAACTCTTTGGAAGGTGTGTGTCCAAGTATATCTGGCGTAGAAGGAACACTGCATTTCAGAAAAAGAACATTATACCAACAGTAAAATATGGTGGTGGTAGTGTGATGGTCTGGGGCTGTTTTGCTGCTTCAGGACCTGGAAGACTTGCCGTGATAAAAGGAACTATGAATTCTGCTGTCTACCAAGAGATCCTGAAGGAGAATGTCCGACATCTGTTCGTGTACTCAAGCTGAAACGAACTTGGGTTCTGCAGCAGGACAATGATCCTAAACACACCAGCAAGTCCACCACCGAATGGCTGAAGAAAAACAAAATGAAGACTTTGGAGTGGCCTAGCCAAAGTCCAGACCTGAATCCTATTGAGATGTTGTGGTATGACCTTAAAAAGGCCGTTCATGCTCGAAAACCCTCTAATGTAACTGAATTAGGACAATTCTGCAAAGATGAGTGGGCCAAAATTCCTCCAGGACGCTGTAAAAGCCTCATTGCACGTTATCGCAAACGCTTGGTTGCAGTTGTTGCTGCTAAGGGTGGCCCAACCAGTTATTAGGTTTAGGGGGCAATCACTTTTTCACACAGGGCCATGATGGTTTGGATTTTTTTTCACCTTTAATAATAAACACCTTCATTTACAAATTGCATTTTGTGTTTACTTGTGTTGTCCTTGACTATTGTTTAAATTGGTTTGATGTTCCGAAACACTTAAGTGTGACAAACATGCAAAGGAACAGGAAATGAGGAAGGGGGCAAACACTTTTTCACACCACTGTATATATATATATATCCACTGCATACAGTTTAGCTATATCTCACTGCCAGGGATGAGCCGAACACCCCCCCCCCGGTTCTGTTCGCACCAGAACCTGCGAACAGACCTAAACTTTGCGTGAACTTTAGAACCCTATTAAAGTCTATGGGACTCGAACGTTCAAAATCAAAAGTGCTAATTTTAAAGGCTAATATGCAAGTTATTGTCCTAAAAAAGTGTTTGGGGACCTGGGTCCTGCCCCAGGGGACATGTATCAATGCAAAAAAAAAGTTTTTAAAAACGGCAGTTTTTTTCAGGAGCAGTGATTTTATTAATGCTTAATGTGAAACAATAAAAGTGTAAAATTTCTTTAAATTTTGTACCTGGGGGGTGTGTATAGTATGCCTGTAAAGGGGCGCATGTTTCCAATGCTTAAAACTGTCCCTGCACAAAGTGTCATTTCTGCAGGAAAAAAAGTTTTTATCTGAGGAGGACGGGGACACCCGTCACCTTACCCCGCCCCCTCTGACGCAACCCGTGCTCCCCAGTGATGTACGGGTGACCCCGCCCCCTCTGATGTAACGCAGGTTTCCGTTACATCAGAGGGGGGCGGGGTCACCCACACGTCACTGGGGGAGATGTTCTCTGTATTACGGGGAGCCGACAATTCATTATAGCCGCAAGTGCTTTTAAATTACTTTTTTTCCTGCAGAAATGACACTATGTGCAGGGACAGCTCTAAGCACGGGAAACATGCGCCCCTTTACAGGCATACTATACACACCCCCCAGGTACAAAATTTTAAGAAATTTTAAACTTTTATTGTTTCACATTAAGCATTAATAAAATCACTGCTCCTGAAAAAAAACAGTTTAGGAGGGCATTTTAAGGAAAAAAAAAGTTTTAGGAGGGAGGTTTAGGGGAAAAAAAAGCTTGCCCAGCGTCATTTGCAGCCTTGCCCAGCGTCATTTGCAGCCTTGCCCAGTCTTTTCCGGGTTTAAATTTCCCGCCGCCGAGACGCTCTGTCGCGTGCGCTGCCGAAAAAGACCGAAGCGCGGCCGAAAAAAAAACGAAGTGGGGCCGGAAAAAGCCGAGCCGACTGTTCGGCTCCGCTCACGGTCCCTGCTGTTTCCGGAGCGAGCGCAGAGAGGCGGGACTACTAGCAGAGCCGAACAGTCTGCTCGTCTTTTCCGGCCCCGCTTCGATTTTTTTCGGCCGCGATTCGGTTTTTTTCGGCAGCGCTCGCTATTTTTCGGCGGCGCTTGCCATTTTTGACATTTTTTTGGTGGGTATCGGCGTATAACATGCACCCACGACTTTCTCCCTATTTTAAGGGGGTTATACGCCGATAAATACGGTATATATACACTAGACCGACTGTATATATGAAATACACTGCAGCTAACTGATTCACCTGCCTGCCAGAAGTATAGTAGAAACAGTGAGTACACCAGGAACGGACCGCAGTGAGATCTAGCTAAACTGTATGCAGTGGATATATATATATATATATATATATATACATATATATATATGAAATACACTGCAGCTAAATGAATCACCTGCCTGTCAGAAGTATAGTAGAAACAGTACACCACCAGGAACGGATCCCAGTGAGATCTAGCTAAACTGTATGCAGTGGAAATACAGTATATATATATATATATATATATATATATATATATATATATATATATATATATGTACTAGACTGACTATATATATATATGAAATACACTGCAGCTAACTGAATAATATGCCTGCTTGCCTGCTCAATCTAAATGACACTCTCTCTCCATCCACACCAGCAACAACACACTACACAAGGCCGACGTGTAGTCAGCCTTATATAGTGTGGGCGTGGACTTAGTCCCCCTGAGCCATGATTGGCAAAAAGGCACCATGCTTTTGGCCAATTATGGCTCTCTTAGCTGAGGGCGCTGTGATTGGCCAAAGCATGCAGGTCATGGTGCATGCTCTGGCCAATCATCATACGGCAATGCACTGAGCTCCCGCAGTGCATTATGGGCTGCTACGTGCCACTCAAATTTGGTGCAAGCAGCCCATAATGTTTGGTTTTCAACGAACGGGCGAACAGCCAATGTTCAAGTCAAACTCATGTTCGACCCGAACAGAAAGCTCATCCCTACAGTTCAGTAACACATACAAGTCTTATCCTGGTTTATGACTGGACAGTGAATAGAGAAGTAGCAGACCGAAGAGCTTCTCTCTCTGTCAGTCTTTACTTCTATCAACATGTTCCTTGTTAGCACATAAGTATGCAGAACACCTTATTAGCCTCTGGTGCTGCTTGTCCCTCTTCTATACTGAGCTCTGCTGCACTAGGTTGTTAAACTGCTTGCATTTAAAAATATACTTTACGGGGGCGTGGCCGACTTCCGTGCAGCATGGACGTTCTTCCCTGAGCGCTGTGAGAACCCGGGATTCAGCGACTCATACCAGCGCATCGGGACCTCGTTTTTCAAAAAAAACGGCACCCAGGGCTTCTTCTTACCCCCCTGCAGTGTGGCAGAATGTCAGCCAAAAGAAAAGGGGACAGACATCCCCAGAAAATAACGGCCTATTTGAATCAGCCGGCCGCCGGAAAAATCCAAGATGGCCTGCATGTCTCCCCTCACAACCATCAGCCTCACAGAGCCACAATGCTGGGGACAGCGAGGAGATTTTTATGGAGCTCTCCAGCGGTGACCAGACCCTGAATTCCTCATATCCAGGCACTCCACAGACAGGCAGTCCTGCTAAAGCTAGAATGAGACTGGACACAGAGGGCATAGCAGCATCTGAGGTGAGCCTGAATATTTTACAATCTATTAACCCTTGTAGTGCACCTGACCCATTTGCCAGTTTTCCTACCAATAACCAACCTATCCTGGATACAACCCTTAAGGACATGCTGTCCACCCTCAGAAATTCTATGCAAACTGATATGCTGTCAATAATGCACCGCCTGCATGCAGATATATCCTCAGTCACTGGCAGAGTATCGCACATAGAGCAACAAATGGGGGGATTCGCAGCGACTGTAAACGATCTCGTTGACGGACATGAAGATAATTTAGAAGATCACGCATGGATCAAGCGCAAATTGGCAGATTTGGAAGACAGATCACGTCGCAATAATATCAAACTTAGAGGAATAGCGGAAACAGTGCAACCTCATGAGCTATCAAACTATGCTAAAGGGCTATTCAAAACACTACTGCCCAATCTAAAAAACATGGAAATGATAATAGATCGTATCCACCGTTTGCCGAAACCGCCATCCCTGCCTGACACGATCCCACGCGATGTGATCTTACGCATACACTTCTACCATGTCAAGGAGCAAATTATGCAGACCGCCAGGAGCGAGAAGACTCTACCTGATCCGTATTCACACCTACAAATATTCGCTGATCTATCGCAGTATACTCTACAGCTGCGTAGGGATCTGAATACGGTTACCAAAGCACTGAGGAACCATAATTTGCCATACAAATGGATAAATCCTGCTAAGCTTTTGATCACCTACAAAGGGGCTAAGGTCACAGCCTCCAACCTAAAGGAAGGCTTGCAATATCTCCGCTCCTGGGGAATAATCCCCGAAAACACAAATCCATCACCTGAGAATCGTAGGCAATATGTCCAAAATTCGGACATTCAACCCACTCAGCGCCCTCACTACTCCTCCAACCGCTGAACGGGGTCCTACTAAGCTGTCACTTATGTCCCGGTACCTCACATGACGCTGACTAAGCCACTTGAACTTTTTCCCCACAAAACAGCCAAGTAAGTGCATAGCACTTTCCTACAAGGCCGTCTGCTCGGCCACTTGGCAAACAAGTTACGCCTCGCTTATCCTAGCGTTGGTTTGACATTATTTTTTCTTTTAATTATTTGTTTGTTTTTGGTTTTGTGTCATCACTGCTGCCTATAATTTCTAGACTAATCCAGCATACAAGCAACGCAAAGGTTATACCTTTTAGTAACGATACTCACAGAGGCTTCTACTGACCCCTTACTTACCAACAGCAGAGACTCTAAATGGCTATCAAATTTCTATCCATAAACGCAAAAGGCCTCAACCATCCGGTAAAAAGGTCTTCCCTCTGGAAACTAGCTAAAGACTACCAATGCGACATTCTTTGCGTACAGGAGACGCACTTCACAGCTTCATCTCCTCCGAAATGCTCCAATAACCAATTCCCACATATCTTCACAGCAAGCACGAATTCTAAGAAAAGAGGAGTACTAACAGCAGTAAATTCTTCTTTAACCTTCGAACTGCATAACAAGGTACTAGACGATAACGGTCGTTATATTATCCTAGTGTGCTCCCTGAACAACTCCTTGTTTACTATAGTAAACGTATACGCGCCAAACGTTCACCAAATCAGTTTCTTGAGGAAGCTCAAAAGAAAAATCGATAGTGTCCAACAAGGCGCTCTTCTCTGGTGTGGAGATTTCAACTTAACCCCGGATTCCAGTTTGGACTCCTCCATTCCGTCTAGACGACGTAACAGCTCCTTGGGTCCTCTCCTGCAAGAATTTCAGCTACAAGATATATGGAGATGCCAACACGCGCCAGAACGCGACTTTACTTTCTTCTCACCGTGTCACGACTCATATTCCAGAATAGACTTATTCTTAACCGACCAATGGACACTTAAAAAAATCTCAGCCTCACACATTCACACGATAACGTGGTCAGACCACTCTCCAGTGAGTATTACCTTCACAGACTCACCCCACCACTCACCGACCTTCCTTTGGCGGATGAACACACACATTCTCCAGAAAGATCCATACCGTACCATCATAAAAGACCACCTGGAACAGTTCTTCACCACTAATAAGGACTCAGTCTCTAATCCAGCCACATTATGGGCAGCCCATAAAGCCTTTATGCGGGGCATTTTCATCCAACAGAGCTCTAGGGCTAAGAGAAAGAGATCGCAACGCATTGATACCCTTATTAAAGAAATTAATGATCTGGACGCTTTAAACAAACATAAAGCATCCAACCACTTAAAGAACAAATTGGGCCAGCTCCGCCTGGAACTTCGCTCCATACTATTGGAACAATTCGAATTCAACCACAAACGATTCAAATCTACCCTTTATGCCACTGGCAATAAAGCGGGAAAACTCCTAGCCAAACAAGTTAAAGGGGCACGTTCTAAAGCATCCATCCCCTTCCTGTACCATCCGTTCACCAAAGAAAAATTGATTAACCCCCAAGAGATAGCTAATGCATTCAGTGCATATTACAGCTCTTTGTATAATTTGGAAAATGACCCGGGCACTAAGCATCCCACGCCCTCTGATATAAAGACCTTCCTACAATCTATCAACCTTCCCACTCTGTCCTCTCCTCAACTTGAAACTTTAAACTCCCCATTCACCAATCAGGAAATAGCAAGAGCTATCAAACTCCTTCCTAACAACAAAGCTCCAGGGCCTGATGGCTTTGTTACCGAATATTACAAACAATTCACGCCTATTTTAACGGACCCTCTAACCTCGGTATTCAATGCGGCTGCAATCTCTTCCTCATTCCCGGATGATATGTTAAAAGCATTGATTATTACATTGCCTAAGCCAGGTAAGGAAGCCTCTTCACCTCAAAATTTCCGCCCCATATCTCTACTGAACCATGATTTGAAACTCTATGCCAAAGTGATAGCGAATAGAATTATTGATATACTCCCCACACTAATTCACCCGGACCAATCAGGGTTCACCAAAGGGAGACAAACAGTAGACGCTACTAGGCGTATAATAAACATCATTCACCACACCAACAATCAGAAAGTGCCTTCTCTGCTTCTAGCACTAGATGCAGAGAAGGCATTTGATAGAATTCACTGGTCATATCTCCAGCAGACCCTTCAAAAATTTGGTTTCCAAGGTCATATCCTCTCTGCTATAATGGCTCTGTACTCCAAACCCTCAGCCCAAGTTTATTGCTCAGCAATGCTCTCCTCTACTTTCCCTATAACAAACGGAACCCGCCAAGGCTGCCCCCTTTCCCCGTTGATATTCAACCTCCTTATGGAACCTTTAGCCCACAAGATCCGTTCCCAACCCAATATAGTAGGAATAAAAATTGGCACTGACGAACACAAACTTAACCTTTTTGCGGATGACGTAATTCTTATGCTATCAGACCCACAAACTTCTCTAGATGCTGTGTGTTCTGTTCTACAAGAGTTTAGCTCTATCTCCTATTATAAAATTAACGAATCCAAATCCCACATCCTAGGACTTAATATACCTATATCAACTCAGGCGTTCCTAGCTGACCGTTTCCCATTTCTCTGGGCAGAAAAATCTATAAAATACCTCGGTATACAACTTACGGCTAATCCTAAATCCTTGTTTCAAGAAAACTTCATTCCCTACCTCCATTCCCTGCAACCTGAATTAACACAGCTTGCTAAAGTAACACTATCATGGATGGGCAGATTGGCGTCTTTCAAGATGCTTAAGCTTCCACAGCTGTTATATCTCTTCCGCACCCTACCCATCCCAATACCTACTTCATACTTCCATAAACTACAAATGGTGTTAAACAACTTTATATGGCAGGGAAAGAAAGCAAGATGCTCCCACGCTACACTCATCAAACATAAAACGGCTGGTGGTATGGGACTCCCCGATCTCAGGGGTTATTACATAGCCGCACTGTTAGCACAATTAAAAGCATGGTTCAAACCTCACCCACAGAACCTGTGGAGAAATCTAGAAAACTCACAAGTCCCAGGCGAAAACCTACACAGCTGGATTCTCAGCTCACTTCAAAAACGCCAAAAAGATACACACCTATCCCCTACTATATTAGCATCTAGGTCGGCCTTCCACCATTTGATCTTTAAGACACCACACAGGGGCTCCTTAACACCAATTCCCATCCCAATTACCGTGATCCCCCTTCTAACACATGATATCAATGTTTCAACCTGGACAAAGCGAGGCATCACACTGGTTTCAGACCTTTATGCAGATGGAGCATTGAAATCCTTCCCATCACTTCAACAGGAGTTCAATTTCCCAAATAAGGAGTACTACCAATACCTTAGAATCACACATTGTCTAATTCATTCACATACGATCTTCCAAAAGATTCCTATCCACCTGTCAAATTTCTGGTTCAAGGACCAACCACACGTTAAAGGTATATCACTTTTCTACCAAACGTTAAAAAATAAAACATCCTTCACCAAAGCCCAACCTCAGATCAAATGGGAGACAGAATTAGGCACACAATTCTCAGATGAGCAATGGATAGAGGCCTTAAACGCACCATACAAAGCAACTAAATCAACCAATTTATGGGAATTATCCTATAAGATTGCCTTAAGATGGTACCGAACCCCACATATCCTACACATAATAGATCCCTCCAATTCACCTTTATGTTGGAGAGAGTGTGGATCCCACGGCTCACTCCTACACACCCTGTGGTCATGTAGATTTCTCACTCAATATTGGTCCGATGTTTTCAACCTAATTCAACAGGTGACTCATATTCAGATTAATCCCTCTCCGGAACTCGCTATATTAAATATAGGAATTGAACAATTCCCCTATCCAATCAGAGGCACAATCA